>CM052543.1:10702751-10908802 GCA_028533065.1 Trachops cirrhosus | reverse complement strand
ATACCATATGATCTCGCCATTAACAGGAACCTAAACAATAAAACAAAGAAACAAGTAAAGACACTGAAATAGAGGACAGGTAGTCAGTGACCAGAGGGGAGAGGGGAAGGAGTTCCAGGGGAGAAGGGAAGGGTTTACAGGAACAAATATAGAGGACACATGGACAAAACTAGGGGGGTTGGAAAGGGGAGGGAGGAGGGGAGCAATGGGTGGGTGGGCTGGAATGGGAATAAAGGATAGAAACTGTATTGAATAAACTAAAATAAAAAAATTTAAAAAAAATATGGCCCAAATGAAAGAAAAGATCAAAGCTCCAAAAACAGAACTAAGGAAGAGATTGCCAACCTATCAAATGCAGAGTTCAAAACACTGGTAATCAGGATGCTCACAGAAATGGTTGAGTATGGTCGCAAAATAGAGGAAAAAGTGAAGGCTATGAAAAGTGAAATAAAGAAAAAATAGACAGGGATCCAACAGTGAAGGAAAGGAAACTAGGATTCAAATCAACAACCTGGAGCAGAAGGAAGAAATAAACATTCAACCAGAACAGAATGAAGAAACAAGGATTCAAAAAAATGAGGAGAGGCTTAGGAATCTCTGGGACAAATTTAAATGTTACAACTTCTGAATCATAGGGCTGCCAGAAGGAGAAGAGGAAGAAGAGCAAGAAGTTGAAAACTTACTTGAAAAACTAATGAAGGAGAACTTCCCCAATCTGGCAAAGGAAATAGATTTCCAGGAAGTCCAGGAAGTTCAGAGAGTCCCAAAGAAGTTGGACCCACCAAGGAAGCACACACCAAGGCACATCATAACTGCATTACCCAAGATTAAAGATAAGGAGAGAATCTTAAAAGCAGCAAGAGAAAAGGAGTCAGTTACCTACAAAGGAGTTCCCATAAGACTATCAGCTGATTTCTCAAAGGAGATCTTACAGACAAGAAGGGGCTGAAAAGAAGAGTATTTGAAGTCATGAAAGTCAAGGACCTATATCCAAGATTGCTCTATCAAGCAAAGCTTTCATTTAGAATGGAAGGGCAGATAAAGTGCTTCCCAGATAAGGCCAAGTTAAAGGAGTTCACCATCACCAAGCCCTTATTATATGAAATGTTAAAGGGACTTATCTAAGAAAAGAAGATCATCAGAACTATCAATAGTAAAATGACAACAAACTCACAACTGTCAACAACTGAACGTAAAAAACAAAAACAAAAATAAAAACAAACTAAGCAAACAACTAGAACAGGAACAGAACCACAGAAATGGAGATCACATGGAGGGTTATCAGCGAGGAGGGGTAGGGGGTAGAATGGGGAAACGGTACAGAGAATAAGAAGCATAATGGTAGGTACAAAATAGGCAGGGGGATGTTAAGAATAGTGTAGGAAATGGAGAAGCCAAAGAACTTATATGTACGACCCATGGACATGAACCAAGGCGGTGGGGAATGCCAGTGTGAGGGAAGATGCAAGGTGGAGGGGAATAAAGGGGAGGAAAATAATGGGACAACTATAATAGCATAATCAATAAAAATGTCTTTAAAAAAATAAAAATAAAAGAGTGATATCTGCCATCACAGGCTAAACTTGGTGAGATTAAGGAGTTAACTCAGTAAATAACTTCTTATCCCATAATCTTTGGCAATTTTTTTGCACTTAATGTTCTCAGATGTTCTTTCACTGATTGATTCTACTTGATACTTACTGAGTTTCACAAAATCTAACAATTACTTGAGTTGAATTTTTCCTCATATAATAGGTTCCCAAAACAATGTTCTATTCAATTCTAGAGGCCCAACTAAGTAATTGTTCTGAAAACACACTGTTTTTACCCTATAATTCTTTAAGGTTCAAAAAATTATCCACTGTCTTCATTGTTAAACTGTATTTCCTAAATACAACCTAAAAACATGGCAATAAATTCCATGTCATTTCCAGTAGTGCACCTGAAATAAAAACAGCAAATTTCCACTAGAATGCTTTTAGTTAAAAAAGTATTTCAACTTTACTCCACCTTACCTATCCTGCAGTTACATAATAAAAGTAACAACAAAGGTGTGAAAAAAATAAGAATGTGAATCCCTAAACTGGGAGAGGGAGGCATATAAAACATTCTTTATTTATGAAAGTGTTTTAAAGACTTATTCTTTGGATGGTGTTTTGTAACTTGATTTGATAATTATCCCTCTCACTGAAATTTATTCTGGAAGCTGAAATGTAATGCACTACCCTCTGCAAGAAGAAAGTCCTGACATATTCAACTAATACAGGAGGTTGTTATTCATTACAGGCGTTGGACAAAGAATCAACACTAAACAATGGAGCAAACTGCTGACTCTATCTGGAGAACATCTTGCAAATACATTAAAAGCTATTGCAGGTTTAGAATCCCAGACTTTGAAAAGAAGTATGCAGAGAATATAACCAAGCTACATTTTTGGCTTCTATTCTCTGATTTAAGCGAGTGTCAAACAACCAAAAATAATTTTTTCTCTCCATAGGCTCTCCTCCTCCAATCAAGCATACTTCTTTCATTATAAGAGGACACTGAACAATCTTTTATTCTAATCATGTGATTTTCCCAGGTTTTTAACACTTGTCTAACACTACGATCATGAGATTCTTTAAACCAGTGGGGACTACAATCTGATCTCAATAATAGGCAATTTTTTAAACAATCTGAAAACAGACAATGGGGAGAGCATTCTTTTCTTGGCCCAAAATGTATAAGTAAGCTACTTTTCATTAGTCTTCTATTCTCTGAATGTTACTAAAATTTAACTTTAAAACAACTTTGAACACAAAATTCAAAAGATCTTCTAACCCTAAAATATATATTTTATATCTTTTAAAGAAACAACTTGTATCGTAAACATAATACAACCAATTTTCACTAAATCTCAAATTTGTGCAGATAATATTTTATGCTTTCATTCAACTATTTTTACTTCTTTTTTAAATTGTAATTTTCAGAAATTGAACATCACTTCTCCTAAACCACAGTGTGTGTGTGTGTTTACTCCAGCAATTTCTCAATTTGGGGGAGGGCTGGAAGGACTGAACATAAGAAAATTTCAAAACAGTAACATCTATCCATATCTGCTCACAAGTAAATAAACACTTCATATAGCAAATAATGCAGAACCAAAAGGAGCTAGAGACTCTCTCAGTGAGTGGAGTTCTATAAGAAATTCATGCATAAGGGAGCATTTAGTAAAGAAGTGATCTTATACCATAACATTTTTAGCCTCCCAAGTTCAAAGTCTCAAAATCACCTCTCCTTCTTTCTCCTGCCTTGTGGCCCAGCTTCAATCAGTCCCTAATCCTGGTCATTCTTGTTCTGCTTCTGCAGTACTGTTCAGTCCAGCCTCTCTTCCTCAAACCTCTTGCCTCTTACCTGTGTCAGATACAATTTCCTTATCCCTCAACTGCAATAATATGATTCTAAAGGTACTTCTGCACCCTATTTCTCCCTTTCCATACAGTGCTGCCAGATTAATTCCAAAAAAGCATAACTCAGATTGATTATGTCATTCCTTGGCTAAAAAGGAAAAAACAACAACAAAAAATCATAGACTATTATAGTTGGGAGGGGCCTTGGTGGTCCCCAAAACCATTGGCTGAGGGCGGGGGAGGGAAAGTAATGGAGCTGAAGCCTAGAAACAAGAAGCCAAAGTGCACAGGACTCAGTGAAGTAGGGATCTGGCAGGATTTAACCTAATTGTTCATGCAGACTGCACAAATTCATTATCTTTCTAAAAAGTTCATAGTAAACATGCATAACAAGGCAGCATATATTCTAAACTGTTTAGTTAGCAGATTCTTTTCTTTTTGGATTTACAGGCATTCTGAGGCAGGTCCAATCAAAAGAGTTTGGCTTGGATGGACTCTTTCTCTAATTTTGTCTGTAAGGCCTAACAGTGGCACAGAATGCAATAACTATTTTTTCCAGAGACTTTATTAACACTGTACTCAAGCTGGAATTATCCCTTCAGTATTCAGAAGTGACACGTACCCAGAGACTATGGAAATGGGGTGAGACATAACTGCTTGACTAAAGTCGGCAAAACCGTTATAGATCCGAGGTCCTGGATTCAGTCGCAAAGTTACCCAATCTTCCCCAATGCACATCTTCCGCCCCCCTCTGCCACACTAAAATGAAATCCACAGCTCTATCAGCTGACAGCACAAGTCACAGTCAAAGCCAAATCCTATTGAAGTAGGTGCTCCTTTATAAGGAAAATTGTCCTAATCTATAAATTTCTCAAAAGGACAGGCACCAGAGTTTGGCTTATTTAAGTCTAGAGCAACAACCAGTGTCCTTAGGATCCTGTGACACAAAATGATGCCAAGCTCATTTTAAAAGGGGAGAATATCTTTATATTTCCTTGTTTATACAAACTTTTTTAATCCTCACCCAAGTATGTTTGTTGGTTTGAGAGAGAGAGAGAGAGAGGCATCCATCAATGGGTTGCTTCCCATATGAGCCACGACTGGGGATTGAACCCACAACCTAGGTATGTGCCCTGACTGAGAATCAAACCCACAACCTTTTGTTGCATGAGATGATGCTACAACCAAATGAACCACCCAGCCAGGGCTCACTAAATTTTTTTCCCCCAAAATTAAAGTTTCATGTAATCATCCCTCCACCTCAGGGATAAGCACTGTTAATTGTTTCTGACTTTTTTCTGGTTTTATGTAACAGCAATGGGATGCAATATTGCACACAGTTCTGCCCTTATTCTGTTTACTTAACAATATGGCATGGACATGTTTTTCCATGTCAATACATGTATCACCCATCACTTCTTTTTCTTAACAGCTGCACTCATGAATATACCATACTTTCCCCAATCTCCTACAATGAATATCATTTTCAATTTTCCACTACTACAAAAGAAGCTTTAATAACATCCTTGGACATGTATCTTTATTCAGTACATGAATTTTTCCTGAGAATAAATTCACTGAAGTTACACTGCTGGGTCCAAGAGCGGGCCAGTTTAAAACCTGGATTCCTGTTCCAAAACCGCTCTGCAGAGAGGCTGAGAGGGTAAACTGTCTGTGTGTCAATCTCTTACAAGTACGTGGGCTCGACACCTTTAAAATTTTTTACTAGTTTGACAAAGCAAAAATTGTTTCATTGTTGTTCTAATTTATAATTCTTTGATTAGTGAAATTGAGTATCACTTCATATTTACTGGTCACCAATAATTTTAATGTGGCCAATGATTTATACAAGAATGAATATGTATATGCGCACATCTCTCTAATAAGCAGGCTACTACAATATCTTTGCATCTCCGTGAGCTCCTCTCCGAACGTGTCCCTGTCCTTCTGCCCAAGAGGTTGTTACTACACTAAAATTTTTTTATCATTCCTTTTTTCCTTTGTAACTTTTACTGCTTATGTAACTTTCCACACACAATGTTTTATTAGTTTTTACTTATTCTTCTGTGACTTGTATTTCTTTCTTTTTTGTCCAATATTGTGAAATTCTCCATGTTGATACATATACATGTAGTTTCACATTTTTTAAAAGTATAAAACAGTATTCTACTGTGGGGATTTGCCACAATTTATCTATTCTGTCAGAGGACATCTAGCTCGGTTCTGTTTTCTGTTATTTTTAGGAAGGCTGCGGTGAATGTTCTGTGTACTCGAGAGTGTCTCTAGAGCTGCACTGTCTGACACTGTCCACTTGTCACATAAGGTGGCTGCTGAGCGCTTGAAGTGTGGCTGCGAATTGAGATGTGTTGAAGTGCAAAATGGAAACACCAGATTTCGAAGGAATGTAAAACATTTCATTGATAATTTTAATACTGATACGTTGGAATGATAACATTTTAGATATATTTATATCTTACTAAAATTTAGAGTTAATTAAATTTAATAAAACATACTTACAATTATTACGACAGTACAGTGAATTTCATCTGTTTCCTTCATCTGTTCCTAATGTAGCTACTAGAGAACGTGGAACTACACGAGTGGTGTCTGTCCTACTTCTATCCGACAGCGCTACTCCAGGGCATGCGTCTAGGAGTAGAACTGGTGAGTCTCACGCTCCAATTTGGTAGAATACACAACATTTTTTCCAAGGCAATAAAACCATTTACATTCCATCCGGCAGTGTACAGTTTCTTGTGCTCTATTCTCGGCAATAGTTGTTGTTGTGTATTTTAATTTTTGTCAATCTGGCAGAAGCAAAGTGGTGCCTCATTGTGGTTTTAACTCTCATTTCCCTCCTTCCCAATAAGGCTGATCAACTTTCATATATTCGTTCATTGATGTTCCCTTCTCTGTGACATAACTAACATTTTTACTTCTTTTGTGAATTGCCTATTAATATCCATTGCCTACTTTTCCCTTAGGATGCTCGTTTTCTTAGAGATTCATACTCTTTACATATAAGACTAACAGCCCTTTGTCAGATGTGCGTTGAAAATATTTTTTGAGGTCTTTATTGCTGTTCTTACAATTTTGTTTTTACTGCCTTTGCCTTAAAATGTTTTTCTTCTTCTCTTTTCCCCTTATGTTAGTAAGTCTTTCCCATGCTAAGATTATCACGCTAAGGTTTTATCTTGCTAAGAAAGGTCTTCCACACTCCAAGATTAAAAACAAAAAAAATGACAAAACTCTTTTCTTCAAGTATTGTTATAGTTTTATACTGCACCTCTAGTCCACCTTAAATCTATCTTTTAAGTGTGATATAAAATAGAGACCAGAAGGACAAAAATCAGGGTGACCATCGAGCTCACCACAAGGCTCTCAGGGACTATGGCTGTGACCCTCACCCCTTCCTTCTCACTGTCACCCTCCTGCTGACACGCACACTCACCCACGCGCACCCACAGAGACCAGCATGTAGTCGGTGTAGGAGCTTACATTACATAGCACAGCTCCAAACCTTAGGCGAGGATGGTGGGCAAGCACGTGACCCAAGCCACACAAATCCAAGTACCTCCTCAGAAACTGTCAGCACTGAGATAGGGCTGGGGCGAGCTTTTCTTAAAAAGGTGACAAAGTTTTGAGCCTAGAAACTACTGGAGGCTACACTGAGTGGCACAGAATGAAGCTGAGAACACAGATGTAGGAGAAAGAATATCTTAGGAGCTTTCCAGTCTGAGGAGTGAAGAGGTTCGCTGCTTCCTGCATTCCTGAAGCTTATTCAGCTATTCCCTCCCTTCAATGACTGATACCTTAAAATCCTTTCAATAAGTCCTCTCTTTTTGGCTTAAGCTAGTTTGAGCTGAGTTTGTAAGTTACAATCCAAACAGTCCTGACTAGGGTAGGAAAATCACTTGATATTTTTCCTAAAGTTGGTCACCAACTGTTCTGATAATCCATCTTCTCCTACTTCTATAATATACTAAATACCAATTTATATGAAAGTTTCTATTTTTGAGTTTGTTTTGTTCTGCTGATCTGTTTCTTCTGGCCAGCATCATACTATTTCACCTACTGTAACTTTCTAGTATGTTTTGATTCTGGCAATTAATTCATTCCCTACTTGCATCTATATTGAATACATTACACTGTGATGGACACAGAGAATATGCCCTTGAATAAAGAGATGACAGCCTGACTCTTGTGGAGTTTACAACCTAGAAGTAAGGAAAGATAAACAGTTATGATAAAACATGATGATGGTAGGTTAAAGGGAATAGGATGAACTAGGTGAATGTCCACAAGCTGGACCCACCCTGATCTAGAGATCAGGGAAGGCCTCCAGAAGAAAGTGGTTTTTACAGAGACTTGAAGGATCCATACGACTTCATCAGGGTGGGTAGGAAAACGGTGCTTCAGAAGGGAGAATGATTAAGTGCAAAGGTCCAGAAGGATCAGGGTCCATTTAGTTATCGAGAGAAGCCCCTAAATGGTGTTTGGAGGGAAAGAGAGAAAGGGTGTAGTGTAGGTGAGCAACACACAGGTTTTTAGTCATTTTTGGACTTTGGACTTGGTCAGAAGAGCAAAGACAAGACACTGAGGGGTCGTTAAGCCATGGTGTTCAGATTTGGATGGTTGAAGACTCACTCTAGCTACAATGATCAGAAGGAAGGGAGACTAGAAGCAGGAGATCCACAAAGAGGATCTTTTAATAAGCCAGGCAAGAAATGATGATGGCATGGACCAAACCTGTGATTATGGAAAGAAGATGACTTAAGAGCTATTTTGGAAGAATACTGGTGGTACCTAATGACTAATTTTGGAGATGAGTAAAAAGGAACAGTCCAGGATGCCTTTAAGGTTTCTGGCTTGATAACAGTAGAGAGTGATGACATTCACAGCAGTAAGAAACGAGCTGGAGAGAAGATCATGAGTTCAGTCTGGGACACACAGAGTCTGAGGAGCCTGTGGGACAGTCAAGTGAAGCTGTTCAGCAGCAGCTGGAATACAGGTCTCAGCTAGAAATGCAGCATTTCCCATTATTCTTTTCCAAAGTTTCCTCGGCTACATTTGGGTGAACTGTGTGTAGAACTATCTATCAAAATCCCCAAGATATCCACTGGAATTCTGAATGGAGTTAATATTAAATTTATAGATTTCAGGAGAATTAACAACTTTAAAATGCTGAATCTTTCCATCCAGAACAAAGGTATAGATTTTCTTTTATTCAAATCCTTCTATCTCCCTAAGTAAAGGTAAAAGTATTCTACAGTTCCTGTTAAGTTTATTTCTGCCTTTTAAAAGATTGCTTGCTTTTGCCCTGACCGGTGTGGCTCAGTTGGTTGGGCGTCATTCCGCGAAGTGAAAGGTCTCTGATTTGACTGCTGGTCGGGCCACACTCCTGGGTTCCAGTTTGGTCCCTAATCAGGATGCATATAGGAGGCAACTGATCGGTGTTTCTCTCGCACACTGATGTTTCTCTCCCTCTCTTTCTCCCCCCTTCCCTTCTAAAAATAATCTTTAAAAAAATGAAAGATTGTTTACTTTTGTGACTAGATAATTTTTTCCTATTATTATTTTCTCACAGGATACTACTGTTATAAAGGGAAAGTTCTTGGTTTTGATTTTACCGTGTATATGGCCACCTTACTAATTATAATAATGTTCGTTGATTTTCCTGGTTTCTCTAAGTAGACAATCACATAACCTGCAAATAATAATAATCTACATCTACTGTTCCAAAGTTTTTTATTTTTTATTGAATTTATTGGGGAGACATTGGTTAATAAAATTATGCAGGCTTCACATGTAGAATTCTATAATACACCATCTGCATATTGCATTGTGTGTTCACCACCCAAGTCATTTACCCTCTTCTACTTCCCCTCACCCCTTTTCCCTCCAGTAATTACCATACTGTTTTCCGTCAATGAGGTGTTTGGGTTTTTTTGTTTAATCCTTTCAACTTTTCTACCAGCCTCCCTAACTCTCTCCCCTGACAGCTGTCAGTCTGTTCTCTGCATCCATGCGTCTGTTTCTATTCAGTGTTAGTTTGTTTTTCACTTTCTTTTCATGTTATTTACAATAAAAGATATCCCAAATAACCTCTTCCCCCCTTGGTTAGTATAGCTAACGGTTTGATCATTTTGTTGATTTTTTCAAAGAATCAACTTTTAGTGGGTTTTTTTTAAGTTTTATTTATTTATTTTTAGACAAAGGGGAACAGAAGGAGAAAGAAAGGGAGAGAAACATCAATGTGTAGTTACCTCTTGCATGCCCTCAACTGGGGACCTGGTCCACAGCTCAAGCATGTGCCCTGACTGGGAACTGAACCAGCAACCCTTTGGTTTGCAGGCTGGCACTCAGTCCACTGAGCACACCAGACAGGGCAACTTTTAGTTCTGTTTAATTTACTGGTTCTTTATTTCTGACTAATTTGGCTGGAGCACATCCAGGCAAAATTTTTCAGAAAGTCTATGTGAATAAGTGTATTTTTGTGAGACCAAAATGTCTTCCTTTTATCCCCAAACCTAAGTGATTCCTTTTCCTAAATATAAAATTCTAGCATCACAATCCTGAAACCTCAGAATTCTACGAAGTTCCACTATCTTCTAGCATTGAGTTTTTGATTAAACAATGTATGCTTATTCCCTTATAAGTAACTTTTTGGTTGTTATTAACTATTGAGAATTTTTTTGGATTTTTCTCCTTATTTAAAAACTTAAAATCGTTAGCAATTACAATGAGTCTTTTTCAACCAAATAATCTTGTCTGATGCTAAGAACTTTATCTCAAGACCTGAGTCTTTTTTTAGTTCAGAATTTTTTTCTTCTGTAATTTCTTTGATCACTGCTTTTCTTGTAAAACTCCTATTACACAGATATTGCATCTCTTAGATCCAGTCTCCATGTTTATTTCCTCATATTCTCCATCTCTTTAACTCTGCTAAGTTTTAGGAGAATTTCTTAATTTCCTTCTAATTTACTAATTCATGTTCTTACAGAGTCCATTTTTTATTCACTTCCTCTATCGAGGCCACTCTTGAATACTCCTATGTATTTCATTCTTTCAACAGCTGTTTACTGAGCACCTACCTTGTGTCATTCTGGGCTCTGGAAGGCGGTAAAGGAGTTCCCTGCGTGACTATTTCAGAGCCCCAGGCGGAGAGAACGGCCATGATAAAGCCAGAAGGCAGGGACGGCCCACCTGCCCGAGAACAACAAGGAGCCCTGTGTGGCTCGGACAGGAGGAGCGGGCTGCAGAAAGCAGATGGAGACAGGCCAGGAGGCTTTACAGGCCCCTGTGAGGATGTGGCTTTTCTTCTGAGGGTAATAAAAATAGCCTGTTTTTGTTTTATTGATGAAATAATATCCTCTGAAACCTCACTGAGAATACTAAAAATTTAGAAAGTTATCTCCTACTTTCTTTCATGTGGGGTGAGGAATTTGTTTTGATTGTTCAGCTTCAAATCCTACTTTCGAGCTGCTGATTCTCTTCACCTAACTGGTAATTTTTTCTTGTCTGCTTATACTTACAAATAACCATTTAGCTAAATCAATTATCTGTGTGGCCAGAAAAGGCTTTGTCCCAGGTAAAGTGAGTGGGTGGGGAAGTCTGAGAATGAACAAGTAAGTAGGGGGCCCATCTTGAGGCAAGCAGTTTGCCATAATTTTTATTATACTATTAATTCTCAGGAAGCACACAAAGGTCAACAGGGAGAGCTCTAACTTCAACCGAGAGACCCACGCGCTGACAGTCACACTCCCCACATGAGTCCATAATCTCTTAAACATCAGGACAGGTGTAGGCTCAACTGCAGACCTGTGAAGACCGACGTCAGTTCTGTGCTTCAGCCACCCTTCTCAGGAGTGAAAACAAAAGGTCAATATCACAAAGAGCAAACTAAAATTACAGATCACTATCAGGATCTCAGTCTAAACTGCACCATCTGCAGCTTCCTAAAGTCCTTGACTAAAGTCAGAGAAAATAATTTAAAAATTTTCCTATGATTAAATATTGTCAGTATTAATGAAGAATACCAAGTGCTTATCAATCTGTTTCCTTTTCTACATCTTCTGAAGACTTCCAAGCAATACAGCTATGGAAAAAAAAACCTCAAATAAGTTTATTATTATTTGGTACCAGCAGCATTTTTTGGGAAAAGAGATTAGGTCTTTTATAAGCCTAAAGCACATGTAACTGAAAATGTTCCAGCAGGAGAATTTAACCTTCCGGGTCTTTTTGTGCTGGCTTCTGAGTACGAACGCTGCCAGATATAACAGGGTTACTAGATGTGGTTTCTTCTGAACAACCTCTGGCAGTAATCCCAAGTGACTTTTCACTCTACTCTTGTATTTTAGCGGGTAGAACATAATACAAGTCACATAGGAAATGGAATTAAATTAAACAGAGGGGTCCCACCTCAGCGGAGAATGGAGGAAGGATGGAGGCAGGGCAGGGCAGTAGTGGAAGGAAATACCTATACTATACAGTTATGATTCTACTAGTCATTATGAAAAACCAAAAATACTATGTTACACAGACTCTAATAAAGTTTCTTTAGGGATTCTTTAATTCGAAAATAATTTAGCAATCTAATTATAAGTAGAAGAGACAACGTTTGACCAGTGCTTTTCAAAAGGTAGGAGAGGTGAGGGCTTAGGGCTCTGCAGCCCTTCTACAATCTGAGATGACTTTAAGAGTAAAAGTTACTCATTAAGGTATTTCAGAAAATTAGGGTCCAGAGCATGGAACATAAGAGTATGTGCTGAAGGACTGACCGCATTAAGAGGCCCTGCTGGTAACAAGCACTTGCTCAAGTTTCAATCCTAAAGCATCTTATACAAAATTGCATACTATGGTAAGGAGTGGAGGATTCTGTATATGTTCACATTTAAACACCCTTGCAATTTTTTCTTATAGCCCTGATCTCTCTCATGAATTAATTACTTAAGTAGTAAAAACTCAGGAATAGCTCCTACTTTCCTCTTGGGTTAAATACAAAGCTATTCAGCCTTAGAAGTACACCGACAGAGCTCACAGTAGGACACTATACACACACCCCCACATGCACACTCCCCATACACAAGATCATGGCTCTTGATCTAGTCAGAGTAAGAATTTTCCAGGTCAGTCCGTCCTTTGCCAGTGTACCAGATTTCAACATGCTCGTGCACAGTAAAGAGGTCATTGTTGTTGACTTTTCATGATGAAGATAATACAGTGAGCACTGTATATACTGTACTTATTTCTCCTTCTCTTCTTTAAAACACCTACAAAAAATCCAACCTCCTTTTCTCTTTCTCCCTCCTTTCTCCATCACCTCCTCCCCTATTGCCCTCCAACACAGTTTCAAACACAGGAGCAGAACTGATCATATTTTTAAAAACTGAATTTTTCACAACACGACACAAATACCTTTTAGAATACACAGAAGTCACCTAAAAAGGTAAAAAAAAAAAAAAAAAAACCCACCCAGGAGGATAGAGAAGACAAGTCACTTAAAAAAATGAGATCTTTGAAACATTTGGAATGTATAGAGAAAGCACTAAGTTGACAATAATTTGAATGTTCTGATTATTTATTTTAAGCAATAACTTTTTTTTGCTACACACTAATAAAAACACTGAAAACTGATTGTTTTTTTAGTCGTCTGGGTCAAATTTATGGTGGAAGTATTAACCAAGGGTTTAATCTGAAAGTTAGAAGTTTCTTCTCCTTGGTTTCAATTACAGGCAGGCCAAGAACACCTGCTTCAGTGTGGGGTAGTAGGATCCACCGAGTGAGGTGTGCGGGTCGGCATTCCAAAGGTACAGGTTCTGCCCATTTTGTTGCTTTATCATCATGCTCATGCCTCATACGTAAAGACCCAGATTTAAAATAAATTAGGAAGCATTTCTTGGCTTTATTATTATGACTTTTTATTTTGTAAAATTTCAAACACACAGAAAAGTTCAGAGAATAGTACGATGATCCGCTGGATAAACCAAGTATCTATATATCCTTCTACTCTGCCCCAAATCATGATCTAGCTTTTTCCCCATGAACCACTTGAAAGTAAATGACATGGCATTTAATCCTTAAATATTATACTTCAGCAGTACGCATTTGTATTTCAGAATGATTCTGTGCCTTACAGTAAAGACATACCCCAGAATTCCTTAAAATTCTACACTGTGAGATCCCTGAGAGTAGAATTCATGTAATTTATTTTTTAAAATCCTGTATGTCTGTTTAAAAATAGGAATTTCCCCTACTATATTTAATATAACCTGAGATTTACAGAATAAACTTCTGGAACACAATTAATGTCTAAAGGAAGATAAATAAGTAATTCCTTAGAATTACCAATTCAATAATATTCTGGTTAATTTTCAGGATGTGAGGCAACCAAATACAGTGCAGAGCATTGTGATAAAGCACATACATCTTGGGCCTGTGGACATGAGCAACCATACTCCTCAACAGGGAACGCGCCAGACTTTTAGGGATATCTGAACCGAACTTCTGAATCACTAAATAAGTTCTCTTGGCCATTTTAAAGTGGAAGCTAGAATTTGACAATGCTCAAGAATATTCTAGGAGAAGGCATATTAGTCTGTGCGATCCATGCAGTTCTGGGAAAATCCGTCAGTTCTTGAGTTGGACTAGTGTAAGGTACAGGACGGGCCAGCGACACTTTGTAACTCTGGGCTGAACCATCAGCTCCAAGGTACCCAAGGTATTGCAAACCCTGGGTAACTGAAGGAAGAGACTGGTGAAATGTGTAACATTTCTCACGGTCAAGTAATCTGAACTGTCTCAATCTCACCTATGTCCTGTGACTAAGACATGGTAATCAGGATCTCCGTGAGGTTTCTTTCTAGTACCTCCTACTATTCTAACCCTCCATTTCTCATCCTACTGTCCTAGCTACCCCTCCTCTCCATAGAGGATATTTAAAATTTTAGTTTTGTGAGGATAAAAAAATGACATTCACATTTTAAAGGCCATGGGGGTCCCTTAGATGTAAGAAATTCAATCACTATAAAGTACACATTATATAATCACTAAGCATGAATAAATGATAGAAGAATAAGATTTACAACATAACAATGATCCTATTCTATCCAAAGACCTCTTTCAAAAGTTATATCCAAGTAGAGAAATAAGACAAGTGTATGTAATTGTGGGATTTATCTGGAAATACCATGTATCTGCAGGCACAGGCTACCGCTGTTCACTTACATCACCACCTTCTCCATTCATCCACCCATAAAACGTTTTTCTCAAATTAATCCTTTCTGGTTAACATACTACACCCTACATCCAGAAAAGCAAGCAGAAAGGCAAGTAAAGCCCGCATCACAGTCTATTAGCTGTTAACATCCAAGTGTTCTCTCCTCCCACTGGCCCCGTGAAGCCCTGGCCCCTGAAGTGATAAAGATGAGCCCTGCCCACTATTCGCCAGCTCGAAGGCAGTATGAACACACTACAAAGTGCCAAAAGGGCCATTAAAAAAAAACTGACCCACTTTTAGAAGTCAGCAGCTTTTTCCTTCTGGTGAAGTATGAATATTTAAATCAGGCAGACAAGTCAAGGAGCAAACATTCCATCCTGAAAGCAATGTGCGCATCCCCGGCTCAGGGCTGAAAGCATCCTGCCGTCATACACCAGCATGGAAATGAATGCTCGCCTAGGCCTCCAGAAGGGCAGTTTTCTAATCATTTTGCTGCCTTTCACACTTGACGTTCCACATTTGGATGTGAGGGCAAAAAACAGTAAAAGATGGATCACAGCAACTGCTTTAAATTATATACTTAATGATTTATATCAGGCATAATATAATTTAATTTGTAGTAAATCAAGCAAACTGAAGAAAGGTTAGGTTTGTGGTTAACAGCTGCAAATTTGTTTTTACCTTCACGATACAGTAACAATGCATTCGAGGGGTACTACATTTGAGGAGATGGTAAACCTATCATAGTAAAATTGGCTAGAATCAAGTTCCAATCTAAGCACTGCCGTTTAAATGAGATAAATAATAGCAGCTGTCAATATAGCACAATACACAGGAAAAAAACTGAAAAATAAATCAAACTAGGATTCAAAAACCCACCTACATTATAGCTGTAGGGTCCCTTTGACTTTATTGAGAATACATTATTAAATGAAAATGTACATTAAATAAACGGAAAAATAAATATCAGAAAATTCATGTTAAGATAATGTATGTAATTGGAAATTTTAGGATCATCTGTTCCTACTCAGATTTGTAATTTACAACAGAAACTCCCAATCTTGACCTTGCCAGGGTCCCACCCGGATTACTACCGGCCCACCCCCCATCCCCTGCCTCCTCACTGCTCCCATTTGGACCTCATACTTTATCTTTCAAACAAATAGCATTTCTAAGTTGTGTAACTTATCACAGGTAAATATCAGATATTTCTCTTATTCCTTCAGGCAACCCCATATCAAGAAGAAATGTTATAAATCAACTTTGCTTCTACGACAGCCATCCAAACTCTTTCCAACACTAAACCTGTCCACGCATTTATAAGCAAACAGGACAAGATTTTACAATTAGGAAACCAAATCACCTTTAAGGAGAAAAGCCCTGCTTCTTAACTACAGAGGTAGCTTCCTTCTACAAGGCAGAAAATTGATTTGGTATCCTGAAAGTACTGTTTTAGTCAAACAAACAAACAAAGCAAAAAGGACAACAAAACCTTATTTCCTCCCAACTCATCCTTCAAACACTAAAGCATTTCATTCGAAAGACAGGTGCAGATCAAAGCTTTGTGAGCACTCTATCTATCCAGTTCTAGTCAGAGGACAGTGTGGTCATGAAAGCCTTCTAGTACCAGGCCCTATCACAACTATTTCATCTTAATTTTGCTTCCCAACACTTTCTCTGAAAAAATTTTCACATATAGCCAAGTTCTTCTGTTTATTCGTACATACCATGTTCGCAGCTATATCCACGCCCTGGCTCACGTGGTTGCTTTGACTTAAAATACCTCCATCTCTCCTGCCTTTCTGGGCCCAAGTGCACCTAGGTCCGTGCCCTCTCTCTTCTTATCTCTACCACATAGTAACTACTGTGCACCGACTGCTCTGCTGTGTGTTTACTCCTCTCTACTAAAGACCGCAAACATCAGCATACGCACTCAATATTAACAAAGAAGGGGCTGGGTAAAACACTTCCTGGCTGATGATTTCATATAAAATCGCATAGCTGGAATTTGCTGAGGGGAGTTCAGACGGGTGGAAAAAGAACAGAGAGCTTGTCCGCTTCAGCAACTGACAGCTTTTAAGACGTCACTGCTACCCCAGCCTGATTACTTGCTATGTGCGACCCAAGTAAGCAAGCTGGGTTAGAAAAAATTTATCAGAACTTCTTTAAAAAGCACTGTAGGCCCCATAAACTGAACCACAAGAAGGATCCAAGGCACTACGAAGTATTTCAGAAAGAATGGCTGGAAATCAAGACTCTCCCTTTGCACATGCATTTAATGAGAAAGGGGCCGGGCCTAACTTCAAAGGGGATCACAGTCCTCTAAACTGTGGAGGTTGCTAGACTTAGATCCAAAGCCCTACTCCCGCCTTCTGGGAGCTCCCCCTAATCCTTCCACACTGCAGTAAGGATGTGGCCGCCGCATGTCTTAGGGAGACTCTGGTCAAGGTGTTCCTTCTTGGGATGTGGTCACCAGGGAAATAAGGGGAAACTCCTCTTTGGGTTGGACACAGCGGCCTGCGAGTGCACCGGTGGCTCTGTTTTCTCGCTCAGAGATAAAGCACCACATTAAAACTCAATATATTTTGGGAAGAAAAGATAAAAACACAAAAGGGCCTGTCTTATCTTCAAATATGCAATTCGCAGCTTTGTGAGCTCCGGCATTCAACTAGTCAGATTACTAAGCTTATTTAAAAGCTGAAGGCTTTCCTGCAACTCCACCTTTTGCTATTTTCAGGGTTTGTTTCCGCGAGTGCGCCTGGGCTTGTGTACACGTGCTTCACTCAATTCACACACATCAGTGAGCAGCGGCAGCAGAAACCCAGGTCCGCAGCGGGAGGCTTAATTAACTGTACACAGGACAGCACCGGCAGCACTGGGGCCGCCTCGCGGGAGGCAGCACACCGACCAGGCTCCGATGCCAGGGAAATCCACTTCTGGGGGAAATGTGTCCCCATCAGGTAAAATGAGAGATCACTAAGACAAAAGAGAACGTCTCCCCCAGACAACCACAAAAACCAGAACACCCAAACCAAAAACCCTGCCAGGACAGCCTCAACAAGAAGCCAGAGAAAAGCCAGAATGTACCGTTTTCCAGCGGATGGGTCAGGCTTCTGATCAGGCTTCTGCTGGTTAGTGGGTTATCAGAAGCCACTCTGAGGCAATAGCATACAGGCCTTTCTAATTCATTCTCCACATTCCCCTCACACATATTGTGTCCGAGGGGTGGTAATGGGATTAAACCCTGAGACCAAGATAACATCAAATGATGGCCACGGTGAAGACCTAGTTTGTAATCCAGATGGTAAATGAACTTCCTACATGAAAACACACTGTAAAACTCAACGACTTAGAAGGAAGTCTGCCTTCACTCTGTGAAGAATGTCTGGACAAATGAGAGTAGTTTCCAAAGACTCAAGGATTTCTCCAGTCTACACAGCAGGACACGCACAGTGAGATGTTGAAGTATACTCCGGAGTTTTGAACTGTTTTCGGGTTTAGATCAAGGATAACATAGCCAGGTCAAAACAAACAGCTTTACCCTCAATAAAGTTTAAGCTGATCTAAAGTGGTTCAGGGGGCTATTCAAGCATTTTTTCATGTTTAACAAGTGACAAACTCAGAGAGAGTAAGTGTAACTGACCAAATAAACATCACTAGAGGCAAATAAATGAGCAGTCAGTACAGTACAGACTCAGCCTCAGATAAAGGCTTCCGGAAGTTACTGCTCTGCCCTGTAGCTCCTGTGACCCCAGTTCCCTATGTAACTCACTGGGATGTGGGGAGGATTAATTTGCTGATGTCAGTAAAGTGCTTGGAGTTCCTTAGAGAAAAGGGATATAAGTGGTTATTATTACATCCCACTGAGGTTGTGAGGTTGTACAACATAAAGGAGAGAAACAATACTCTGTAGTTTATTATAAAGAATGTTTATAGTCTAGAAAAATGTTTTATAATTGTTTTTATTAGTTAGTCCTTATTATCTGCCCATTAGGGTTACAATCCAGCTCCTTTTATATAAAGAAACCAAGACGGGAAGGTAAGCGATTTTTCAAATAGCATGTATTCCTACCTCCCTTTCCCAGGTAAGACGGCGAAGTCTTATGACTGTGACTTCTCCAGTCATATTCAGGAGGCGAAGGGGTGAGCATAACTAAGAATCCGGAAACCACCAAAGGCCAACGACAGTACTTTCTCTGCAGCGTTCCACCGTGTTCTGACAAGAGTGCGGTGACTCGGAGGGAGTCAGAGCACCTGAGATTAAGCGCTTGCTCTGTCATTTCTGTGTGGTGTAATCTTCCAGAAGTCGCTTTTTCCTCCGTGTGTGACTTTACAAAGCCTGCACACTGGAGTCCAGTGGGGTTGAACCCAAGTACGGGAAAGCTGTGGGCACACAGTGGCACACTACGCACGCCAGTTACCACCTTTATCCGATCTGCATTCTCGTTGGGAACACGGGTTCCCCTAGCCTCTGCAACTACAGTAAAGACAATTCGGTGCCCTCGGACAAAATGAAATATGTAGTAATAATTTTTAAAATAGCTTTATTGAGATATAATTCACATGCCATACAATTCATCAGCTTTTAGCATATTCATGGACTTGTACAACCATCGTTATATTCAATTTTAAAACATCTGATCACCCTAAAAACAAACTCCAAACACATTAGCAGTCACCCCCCACTCCCCCCACCACACACACACCCCTCTCTGCCCTGCACAGTCATTGATCTACTTTCTTTCTCTATAGATTTGCATATTCTAGACATTTAACATAAACGGAACAATACAGCACGTGGCCATTTGTGACTGGCTTCTTTCACTTAGCACACTTTCAAGATTCATCCTTGTGGTAGCACGTATTGGTACTTCACTCCTTTTATTGCCAAATAACATTTTATCGTATGGGTATACAACATTTTATTTAACTATCGGTTGATGGGTTGGCTCCATTTTTTTGGCTATCATAAATAGGCTGCTATGAACATTTGTGTACAAGTTTTGTTTGGACATATGTTTTCATTTCTTCTGGGTGTATACCTAAGAATAAAATTGCTAAGTCACATGGTAACTCTATGTTTAACACTGTGAGTGAAGGCCAGACTGTTTTCCAACGTGTCTGCACCATTTTACATTCCCACCAGCAATGCCTGAGGAGGAGGTAACTGCCGGGACACCACAGAAGGAAGACCATTAGCTGGGCGCCTGCTCTGCAGACCAACAACTTGCGTCACTGATGACAGAGATGAAAATGCTTCAGATCAAGTTTTAGAAAAAAAGCAGTCCTGGCTGTTGCGGTGCCTTCCTCCTTTTCTCCCCCTTGCTGAGGCACAGGCTATGGCTAAGGGAACACAAGCAGCTTCTTACACAGACTAATGTTGCTCCCATCTCTAAGAGAAAGTAATGCAGAAAACCTTGCAGAGATGGCTTTAATAAGTTCTCTACCACTTCCCAGATACAGGTAGGAAGATATGTTGTCCTTTTTCGAGTCTCCAGAACTGGTATGTAAAATGTATGAGCTTTTCTATGCCAGGCCCTCACCACTGCCTTCAGTGCATCAGGCCGAGCCCAGCCCCAGTACATACGTTCAGTACAGGTCAAGCATATGCTAGCTCTGACACAGTGTACTCCTGCCTAGTGGCATCTGCAAAGCAAATAGAGGGAAACAGATGGCTTCTAAAAGGGGAAGAGAAGAAAAACAGAAGGTCAGGTGGGAAAGGGTGGGGGAAAGAAGGGACTAGAAAGAGAAAGGAGAAGCATATTTTCTGGTTTTGCTCTTCCCACCTGTCACAGCACTCTCCTTGCTGGCTGCCAGCATGCTCCCTTGCAAACACAGCTGCAAGTGACAAAGAGCAGCCACTGTCCTACTCAGGGGGTCCCGTCCATGTTCCATATTGCAAATTGTACTGAAATGCTAACTGCTTACAAGACAGGGAATTAGACACCCATCAGAGCCACGAGTAGCAAAAATCTGCATTGAACACAAAGGTTCCTAACATAAGGACTACCCAGAAAACAGCAAAAAAGCAACAGAATCAAGAGATTAAGTACTAAAAAGTGTGGCTTATTTTCATTTTGTAGATTTGTCGGATCTGTGGATAAGGAAATCAATGTAAGATTGTCTTTTGTCGTATATTTCATGTTCAATTTGCTGTGGGGCTCTGCTCTTTCACAATTAAAAGAAAATTAGTAAGTCATTCCCCAGCAGAATCAGGGACTGCCACTAGGGACTGCCAGTGCAGGGAAATGCTTCACACCAAGTTTTAGAAAGGAACGATATGGCTGCTGGGGCATTTTCCTCTTTTTCCCCGCCCTTGTTAAGGCCTAAGCCAAAGCCGAGGCAGAGGAACGTAAGCAGCTTTCTCCACACAGCCTAATGCTGCCAGCAGTGCTGCACTGGCCGGGCTCACGGCAGGAGAAGGCGTAGTGACTAACACTGCTGGGGCTTGTTGAGGAAAAGTGGCTGGCTTCCTTTGATCAGCTGAGTGGTGTGCTGATCAGTGTGATTTCCCTGTTCTGCTGACTGTGAGCGTGTTGGGGAGAGCAGGAGAGCTGGCTTCTGAGAGGCCCATGCAGGGAAGCAAATTCCATAGCTGCCGGATCACAGAAAGCAGGGGCTGACCTGGAAGCAGACACCTTAATTCTGCCAGCATGTTACTTACTGATACGAGGATCTCTGGGAGGGGAATGAAGTAGGTGCTTCTATAACTAATTCATCAATTGCAGTACCATATACGTAACTATCAACCACAGTGTTCGAGACCTGAGTCCAACCTCCTAAA
Organism: Trachops cirrhosus; assembly: GCA_028533065.1. Lineage (NCBI taxonomy): Eukaryota > Metazoa > Chordata > Mammalia > Chiroptera > Phyllostomidae > Trachops > Trachops cirrhosus. Next base: position 10,887,411 of record CM052543.1, on the reverse strand, counting down.
ACTACCCTTTAGAGAAGTTTTCATCACTTCAGTTTGACGGGCAAGAGGAAGAAGATGAGAGTTAGGATTTTTAATTAAAATGGAAAGAACAGGAACTCATCAGCATATGTGGCTCCTGGCACGGTTTCTGAGACAAAGGAAGTGTGTCCAGCACCTGAGTGCAGGACTGCATCGACACACCCCTCTTCTATCTGCCAGAGAAGCAGCTGCTGGATTAACACAGTTAATCTGCTTGCGTGCTGTACAGATTTTTTCCCCTAGTAAATTGCAAAATTTACCTAAAGATAAATATAGCAGTTTCCTAGTTCTCTGTTCCATTCAGCTGCTGCTGAGAAACACTTCTGTTATCTCAAATTTCATCAGCAGATTGTACTCCTTCCTGGGGAACAGCAGCAAAAAGTAGCTTGCTGAAAGCATAGTCTCGGAGGCAAAATACACCATATTTAAATGACTTCTTCCAAAAAGGATGACTTTACACCTTTAAAGTTTTAATTCTTGATACAGTATGTGATTTCTTACACTAGATCTAATCATTGTTGCTTTAAAGAGTAAATAGTCAATTGCAAATTGAGCAAATTACTTTGGCTATCTGAGTACCAGAAATGAAATGGATTAGGTCAGCAGGTGGCATGTCATTTCAGTGCCGCCTAGGGGCCCGAAATACAGTTAGGTCATTTTTATTCTGGTGACAGCAGGGATGAAAACCAGAGCATTTAACATCACCCACTGCCTCCATGCTCATAGCCACCTTGGGCCCAAAAGAGTTTACAGAAGCCCCGAAGCCTACTCTTCAGCATTTAGGCTGCGTCTGGAGCTCCAAAGATAGCCAAGCTGAAGCTACCCAAGGAAATCTGGGACAAAATATTCTGACTCTGATCTTCAGAGACACAAAGCTTCTTGTCCATACAGGAAAGCAAGTTCTTCTTAATCATTCTTGAGTGTATCAACATGCAATTCCATTCTGCAGTCCTCTCCTTGAAGGAAGAGAATGGTCATCATGTTTCTACTCAAGGGGGTAAGGAGACTGCCCAGTCTCTCTCTGCTCCCTGGGGGAGAGATATTGGAGGAAGAAACAGACTTCAGCCAAGAAACAAAAAAGGAAGGTGATTGGGATGGGGGTGGAGGGGCGGGAGACAGGCAGGAAAAGACAGGGTAAAATGAGAGGAAAATCCTTCTGTCCAGAAATCAAGAGCCTTTTGCAATGATGGAACATTTAAATAATCCAACAACAGCTTTTCTGTCAAGCTTCCTTTCTCCCACATGTATTTCAAATTAGTACTGTAGTAGAATCAGAAACTACCGTAGCCTCCCAAAGCTTGTTCCTATGATAATAGTCAAAATGAGATCAGATTATTTAATTGCGTCTAGACTCTGAGATATTATGAGGTGATAATACTCAACTTGCCAGGAAGAAGGAAAATGAGTCAGGATATTAATTTACAAATTTCAGGATTATACGTCCTATCCTTAAACAACTGTATTTTTGTAGTTGCATTCTCTTGTCATTTTTAGTAGTACCCACATAGTAAAATAGAAAATGACATCAGCTTTAGAATCAGAAGTCTAGGCCCCATAACTTACTGGGAACACTTTTTTTTGGTCCACCTGGTATCTTTTTGGAGAACTATTCTCAATACACGAACTTCATCTAGAACTAATCTCTGCCCTGCTAGAGAGGAGGCACGTGACCCAGGCCTGGTCAATGACCGGACGTCAGCTCCCTGGCCACAGTGAAGGATGAGCGATTCAAAATAAACCTGAAAATCATGTCTGTGTCTTATGTTGGTATTTTCAGAAAAAAAAAACAACAAAACCAACAACAAAAAAGACAAAACAAAACAAAAAACCTTTCTTTCCTCACTGGCGTTGACGGAATGACAAGTTGTAAATCAAGAGCTGCCAGAGGCAACCAGTGCCAGTACAGGACAGCCTGCATCCAGACAGAGCCAAAAGGGGCAAGTGTCCTCACACACGGGTGAAGCCCTGAAACCAGCTACATCCCTGAACTTACCAGTTATATGTGTCAATAAATTCTCTTTTTTGTGTCAGCAACTTTGCAGTGAGTTTTTACCACTTAAAACAGAGTCCTCACTAATATACCAGCCAAATGACCTTGGACAAGTCAGTCAATTCCACGCATATCAGTTTTCTGAACTCCAAGGAGGTGGAAAAATCATGTTTGTTTACTTTACAGAATTGAAAACTGTTAAGTACTACACAGGAGGCATTGATATTTTAACTAAAACAGACTGTAGGGATAGAAGGAATAAGATATTCATGGGGCTAAATTGCTCCTAGCTGCTGGTGCTGATAAGATAACATTCTACTTCTATTAGTTTTCTCATCATTTGCCCTGGTGGGGCCTCTGAAATCTTTATCAAACCAGTTAATCACCTAGTAAATCTTTAAGTATTTTCCCTTTTATTTTCAGCTGACAAGACTTTCCACCTTCCTGGACATCGTGAACAAGCTACCTAAGTAGCATCCATGATGGATAAGCAAAGGGATCACAGTAAGGGAGCATTAACCGTTCCATTTTCAAGGGGTGTGTGTGTGTGTGTGTCCATGCATGCACACATGTGCTGGGAGATGAGGTAAAGGAATAATTCTAGCATGAAGGCGATTCAGGGATGAAAAGCTATTGCTATATAGATGAAAACCTAAGTGCCTCAACTAATGTACTAATGTGCCAAAGCATTAGTAATCTAAAAGCAGAATCGAACTATTAGGATTACACTTTCAATTCAAAATTCATAACTAAATGTTATGTGTATTTGGGAATTTGTCATAGTATCCTGACAAATGCTTGGAGTAACAGATCACCTCTCTCACAGATACCAGAAAGAATAAGAAACATTCTGCAAAAATGCACTGATCTACAAAACATTAATATGAAAGGGTTATTGGTGAAACAAATACCTAAAAGTAAGGGTACCCCTGGTCCGCTTTTAAGTGATAAAAATGGGCAAGTAAATAAAGACGAAAAGCATAGTTATATTGTGCAAGAGGTAGGAAGAAAAATATAAATGCACTACACTTTCAACTTTCAAAGTTTCCGGCCCTAAAGATTAAATATGAAATCATTCTTAAGAGATTTTATTTCAAGGTGTTTTCAATACCTTTGACATCCATTATTTTGTTCATTATACATAAAAGTTTAAGCACGTGCTATGACTGGTAAAAAGAACCCCACAGCTCAGCACTTCCTAACCTTATTCAGTGTTTCATGTAAGCTCAACGTTAGTATTGTAAAGCAAGTAAAAGATATGGTGCTTTTCTAGAGGTTTCTGACTCACTAAAGTATTTCTGAAAGCTAAAATACATTGGTAAAGGTTGCATACTTTCTAACTATAGAACCAAGTCACAGAATCTCAATGGCTTTCTTGAAAATTCTTTTCTAAAAGAAAGAGCTAGAAGTGAGAGTATTAATATGATAGTCATTCTTACAAATTACATCACGTAGTTTTCTTCTCTAGCAAGACTCAAGCAAATCATTAGCTCTGACAAACCAATACCATTATTAACTTGTTCCCAGATGATTCAGGAATAAAAATGCTGTCAAACTGGCTTGAGGTTATGAGATTCAGTCTGGGCAATATCAAATAACTTTAAGTAAAATCAACTTGCCTTTTCCTACACATCTTTTTAGGCAGGGGCAGCACTCCCAGAGATTCTGATTTAACTGTCCTACGATGGAGCCCTAGATGCAGCCTATTTCAAATGCTCTCCAGGTTAGTCTGGGGTACAAACTAGGGTTGAAAACCACTAGTATACTGGTAGATGTGGCTGTGGTCTTCAATACAGACTAGTTTTTATTTTAATAATTATCCCACTCCGGTTGAGAAAATCATTACTATTTAAATCACTGCACTTTCACTAATATGCCACTGGAAGGTAGTAAGCTCCTGAAGAAGAGAGACCCTACCAGCTGAGTTCAGCACTCAGGCCAACTTCAGTGCCTAGTACATAGGAGGCACCCCATAAATATCTGTGAATGTATGAATTAAAAGTTGAAAAGTACATTTCAGTTTCCGTAGCCTGAAGCAATATAGTAGATGCTTTCTTAAACCAATGATGATAGAACCAGTACTTAATAACAAAAAAGTCATATAAATCAGTAAACCAAAAAATGTTATGCATGTCTAAGCATTCTACCTTAAATGAACACTCGTTTCATTTGTAATATAGGACCAGACCCTTTGTTTGTCTGGATCTACATGTTAAAAATTATCAAAAGTATCTTTTTTCTTTCATAAATCACAACCATCATGCATCCTCTACCTTTTTCATTTTTGGTGAGAACTTAAGACACTGGAAGCAATCTGAATGTAGAATCTAGGACATTAATATTTTACTCCATTCTTTTACAGTTGTCTTACCCAAATGTATTATAATTGGGCAGCAATTTTTTTTTACTAATCCACCTTTATCAACTCTTTCCAAAGCATTTAACTTGGTTTTGGGGGGAACAACTTGGCTTTTCGTAAGTCATTGGTTTATCTAATAGCTGAATCACATAATTACAACAACAAGAACAAATGACCTAAACAGGTTTGGAAACAAACACAACTCACTCTCCATAACCATTCTACAACGGATGGGAGAAGTGTGTGAGGACCCAAGATGGCAACCTACTGGCCACAGGCAAGTAGAGGAAGTGAGAAGTGACAGTTAAGCCAGTGAGCTGGTTGAGACTTCTTTCTCCACAGGGTTTCTACTGTTACACGAATGCTAGCCACAGGTTTCTTCCCATCGACCTTTCCAATGCTGCAGAGATTCATCCCTGCACCAGCAGACCCAACAAACACCAGCACCAGGTCTCACGTACTGCATCATCAGGCATAGAGACAGCAGGAGTCAAGGTATCTCTTCAAATGAAACACTCCAATGATGCACGCCCAGACTCCCTAATTCACACATAAGGCATTTATAAGTTAACTACTGTGGGACTCACTTAAAATATAATAGATGAACCTAAAATTAGGATTTAAAAAGTGCTCATTATTTTAGTTAGAATCTTTGTAATAAAAGCCTCAAAAGGATTCAGACAACAATAGATCTGTTTTGCTTATTTCAAACCAGCTCCCATTCAGCAGGTGTCTCAAAAGAGGACATTCTGGCAACAAAGAACTACTGCCACCAGGAGGCTCTGCAATGTACCTTTTATTGAAAGTCTTGGAATTAATATTCTTGCTTCTTTATAGCTAATGGGATACTTTTTCAAATACACAAATTTTCCATGGAAAGCTTTTTTCAATAAAGTTACAGCATTCCTGCTCCTTACTCCCAAGTAATGAGACCTCAGATTTTGAATTTTATCTTTTAAGAAGGAAAGAGAACTATTAAAAACTTTTTTAAACTGAAGCATATATTTTGTTTTTATTTAAACCTTTCCCAGTAAAGCTGATAATTCCAACCTTATTCCACTGGACATCTAGAGAAAATTCTGAGAGCAAAACAGACTCGGAATTATCTATAGCTACAACAAATGAACTCAAATTATCCCTAGGTTAAATATGAAGGTGATGGCAATGGAAAGATGAAAATTTTCTCTTTAAAGGGTATGTGAACCTTGATTGTTTTCAAATTAGTCTCAACTAGCATCACAGTTAAGTTGTTTTTTTCTTATCCTCACTAAGGGACAGGCTTATTGATTTTAGAGAGGCGAAGGAAGGGGAGAAAAGGGGGAGAAACATCGATGTGAGAGAGAAACATCCATCAGTTCTCTCTCATATGCGCTGACTGGGGACTGAACCCGCAACTCAGGCATGTGTCCTGACTGGGAATCGAACCTGTGACCTTTTGGTTTACGTGATGATGCTCCAACCAGTTGAGCCACATGGGCCGGGGCCATAGTCAAGACTTTAAAAAGGGGGCCTGGACTTTTAAATAACAGGTTCTTGTTAGTATACTTTAAAAAAAAAGAGAGAGTGGAGAAATTTGTTAACAATTGTTAATTTCTAGGAATCCAAACTTGTTCAAGATGGATATGCCACTTCCATTTTCCATGAAATCTTTTTTAACCTGTGTGTTTACTTCACCAATAATGGCTCTCCCAATCAATGAATCAGGAGTTACTTGCAAAAGTATAATGTAGATTTCATAGGTGCTCCTGTTTAAAAGACCTTTAGACAGGGAAACGTTAAGATCTGCTGTAGAATACTTGTGCTTTCTGTTAGTAAACCAACCATGTGCTGTCCTCCCTGGGGCTCAGTTCCATAAAACAGTTACATTATTTACAAGCAAATAGTTTTTAGCCTTTTGCTGAGCTGATGGGCTATTCACATGCCTATTTTAAAAACTAATCAAGTGCTACATCTTATAAAGATAACTGATTTTATTTGCTTTAGACATAGTAAAAAGAAATCAAGATAGAGTACTGGGAAAAAACTCTAAAATGTTAGCACAAAAAATAAATCAAAATATTATTGGTATTAATCTGTTTTGGTTTACAAGAAAACCGTAACTGAGGGTTTTTCTCTCTTCTAGTTTATATTGTGCTTGATTAAAAGAAACAGAAGAATAGTTCTTTTCACTACATCACGTCCAGTGGACTATTAACGCTTGAGACTTTTTGTTTCCCATCTGAGAATATAAGCAGTTACCATATCACTGCAGACAAACAGCTACAATCTTTGGGTGTCTGTGAGTTTTACAGCAAAGTGTTTCCTATCATTTTAGAATAGCCTTTCTCATCCAGGATTCTTCACTGGACCCACAGAACACACAAACTTATTTCAGTGACTATTTTCTCAATTATCACAAGGACAGCACATAAGTAATACCACTCTGATCCACAGGAATGTTACTTCAATACATATAAAAGATGCCAAGAGCCTTAGGCCTTAATTCTCCCATGGACCCCAGGCTGGTTTCGAAACTGGAGAAGAGAATAAAATTTCTTGCATTATATAGGAAAACTTACACTTTTTCTTCTTCATGTTTTGCTTCCTGAATAGAGAAAAAAAGAAAGAATTGATGTCTCTTTTAAAAATGTCATCTACAACATGGCTCGAGCTAAAATAAGTAAAATCAACTAAAACCCGAACTCCAGCAGCAGTGAAGGGTCTCACAAGTGCAAGCAGGCAGCAGGCTGTTCCAGAGCGTACCCCAGCTCACTCAGAGGAGGTCTGCCCCACCCTAACTGAGACAGGTCTCATGACAAGGCACTACCCACTAACCCTGGCTTAAATGCAACAGATTTTGCAGGTGAAAGCTGACCCAGGGCAGAAAAACATAAAAACATGATTCTCAGGGGAATTTTCATCTAAAACTTGCATAGCACATTCTGAAGCATCACTGTGTAAATCTGACTGTTAACCTGAGTGATAGGTACAAAGCACTATCTGGAAAAAAGTCTGATCTGTTTTTGATGGAAATTCAAGACACACCTCTTTTCCTACTTTGCTAAGGTTTTTGTCAGTTAATTTTCCAAGTGGAGAAGAAGTCTAGTCCTGTAACATCTTACCTATAAGAGAGTCTCATCAAATGGGAAGTATCTCACTTGTATCTGCAGAAAACAGAAACTTGGAGAACCACTGTATGAACACCTCCCTGCACTCTATTGCTGCCCACCACAGGGGTGAGGGGAGGGGGAAGGTTAGACTGTTAATATGCTAAAACATCAAGTACCATAACCTCATAACTTCCGATCTCTTAGAAAGAAGATGAATGGATATATCCAACAAAGGAAACGTCATGTGTACGTGTCTCCTTTTTACAGCATGCTTAACTGTATGTACTCTACTGTTGGTAAAATGAAATTTGATTAAGATTTTAAGGCATATTTTAAAGGTTAGTTCAACATGTACCAAACTTCTAACACATGACTGAAGGAAAGGGTGATTTAGTCTTCAGGACTGACACGCTCTCAGCATCTGGAACCATACCTGGCATGTAGAAGGTGCTCAATAAATACTTGCCAAATAAATTAATCATTAAAACTTTTCATTTACATTCAAGGAAAAATTCCAATTAGCATGTTAAATAGCTTATCTTTTGCAAAAATAACCCTAAAAATGGACACAATCTTTCAAGGGAGCAAGCAGGTAATACATAAGGTTTTGGAAACTTTTAGGGATATTGCCTAACTCCCAAATCCCTTTCTCTGAGAGGTGCTCCCTGATCCAGCCATGTCTGTACTGCTGATGTGGTCCCCTGGCCAAAAAGAACCAACCAGTGAGTCTGGGATGGCCTCTTGAATAGAGAAGATACAAACTTAGAAACTGTGCAGCAGCCAGAGCCTTCTGCCTGCCATGAGTACAGAAAAACGGAGCAAGCCAGTCTGTAGAGAGGGGAAATAAAGCAGATGCAGAGGAGGACAAAAAGAGACAAGAGACAGAGACTCCCCAGTTCCAGTCTCCAGTCTCAAAAGCTGTCCTTGGGTTCTTGAGATGCCCTAATATGGTTCCAATCAATTCTCTTTTATGCTTATGCTTATTAAGCTAGTTTGAGTGAGATTCCTTTACACACAAAAAACAAGTCTTCACAAAAACATGTTAAAAAAAACATTTATTTACTCCAGATCCTGTCATTTTGTATAAGAAATTATCAAAATTACTGTCCAAATAATTTATGTCCAAGGATGTGTACACTGCAGAACTATGCATAAAAGAGTAAAATAAACTGGGAATAATTCAAATGTCTAAAAAGAGTGAACTGACTAAAAAAAAAGAGTTAAAAAAGAGTTTACCATACCCATATGATAGGATACCATCAAGCCACTAAAAACTAATATTCTTTAAGAATATTTAAAAATGGGAGAAATGTTCAAGATATATTAAAAGTAAGTACTTCAAAAATAGTAAGTGTAATACCAATCTCAACTTTATTTTTAATACAAATGTATGGCATGGAAAAAAGAGAAAAAAGGACCTAAAATATGGAAGTGAGATCACAGCTAAATCTGATTTTTCTCCACGCTGAATTTTCCAAATGAACATGCATAACCTTTAGAATCAGGGGGGAAGATGTTTAGTGAGCTGATAGACAACAATCCCCAGTGCCGATACTTCAGTCCCTCCCACAGGCGTGGAGAAAAAAAAGAAGGAAAAGAAAAAATGTTATGTTGTATTAACAAATTTATTTATTTAAAAATCAACTTGTTGACTTTGTACGAAAGAGACTATTTCTGAACAGGTGGATTTTAGGAGGAAGGGACGACTACCTCCCAGCCATTATTTATAATTTAGTAGAAACTCAGAAGGCTAGAGCTTTAGAAATCAAGCCGCCCTGGAAAAAAGCATGAAGCGTAAGCAGTCATCAAGGAAATGGGTACGTGAGGGCCCCCGTGACCTAGCTCTGTCCTACCCATACGCCTCCCACTGCTCTCCTCTCACTCGTCAGTGTAGTAAGTTATTTCTCAACCAGTACAATCTAGCTACCCCTTTAAATAAATGTAAATATTACATTGTTCCTTGACATTATTTTAATTTAAAACAGCCCTGAGTCACATGTCCTGGATTCGTATCTGGCTCTACCACTTACCAGCTCTGAAACTTGGGGCACATGACCTACTCTCTCATCCATAAAATGGGATAGCAGTACCCATCTCCTAGGGTGACTGTAAGAATCAAATGAATTAGCATATTTAAAGCACATACAGAAGTGTCTGGCAAATATTAAGAGCTATATAATTATAGCTACTCCTAATACTGTATTTAGTATTAATACTAATGCAAATAGTACAAAAGGCTGTTTTCAAACCCTACAAGCTGACGCTCTGATCTTCACATGACTGATCTCTGCTCTAGCAAACCTAAAACACTTGTTCCCTGAACGTGCCCCGCTGTTACCTGTTACTGTGCCTTTGCACGTGCTGGTCTTTCTGCCTGCTGCAAGGGCTTTGTCCTCCTAGCAAATCCCTACCCAACCTTCAGCGCTCAGTTCAGGTATCAGCTCTTTGTGACGGGTCCCATAATGCCCCACCAAGGGAATGTCCCCTTTCTGTGTACCAAGCATGTTCTGACTGCAAATGTATTGTAATTGTTTACACGTCCACATCCCCTGTAAGTGTCTGAGCTTAGTCAGAACAGCCTCTAAATATACGTTTGTTGGAACTTAAATAATCCAGGGAATTATTCATTTCAGGGAAGAACTCCAGGAGTAGTCATTTATTCGTTTACTGAGAGTCCGTACATGGACGAACAAAACAAGTCCAAGTCCCTGGCCTCATGGGGTTTGGTTTCCGGGCTTTAGCTATGGTACTAGAAGGCATCATTTTAAGTGCAGAAGGGACATTATATCCCTATGGGACTAAAATCATGAGTAGTAGCATGCTTCTATTATGTCTTACTGTTGTTGTTATTATTATTAGAGCCCACACTTACTCTCTACCTCAAAGAGGAGAGCAACCAACTAAAAAGGACACATGCATCTGTCCTGCAGGCACCTAAGGAATGTCTTCACCAAGAGCTACCATGTGGTTTGTACTAAGAAAAATGAAAGGGGAGGATTAGAGAGGCCGGAGCACAGTCCCTAACACAGCCTGGGATCGGTGGGAGGCCACAGACTTAGTCAGCAGGTGACCTGATTCAGGAATCCAGGGTAATTCCACAAAGACTCAACAGTCTATCTAATAATAAGTCCAGACTTTCGTTTTTTTAGTTAGTTTCCTATTTCGTTTTATTTCTATTTTTAATTGACTATATATGCACAGCCTTAAAAATGCTACCACAAGGCTTATAATGAAAACAGCAGTCCCTCGGGTCAACCCTCTCTGGCTCTCTAGTCCTGTTTGCCTTTCAGTAAACCACTTTTAACTCTTTCAGACACTTCTTCGGGTTGCTTATCTTCTTATTTTAAAATATGTGCTCATGGTGATTTCTTGATTTTTGACTTTCAAAATTACCAACTGAATATCTATTGCATACTACAGATCATTGAAATTTAGTTCTTATGTTACCTTACTACCTTGCCTCCTCCCACCCCCTATGGCCACTGTGGTCACATCACAACTTTCAGTTAAATCCGTATTTAACAAGGTTTGTATTATCAGAGACATGTAAATAACATTAATTTGTAATATAACTAGTATATTATTATTATACTTATATTCTTGTTCATTTTGTTATTCCTGGAACTAAAAATGCTTTACTCTGTCATTTGCCTGGCTTTCTATATTCCTATCATTAATTCTTACCCATATTCGCCAAATAAGCTATAAAACATCTTCAAATAATTGTTCAAAACACATCATACAATCAGTCCAGTTTTTTCTTGGCTGTACCTCTCCTAGACCCCTCCGTCCTCCTGTCCGAAGCAAACTGGTTGTTCTCTAAACCTATTACACAACAGCCAGCTAAGTTTCTCCTTCACTGAACAGGGGGTTGTCTTCATCGCTTTTGTACTGGGCTTCATTTTCTGGATCCACGGCTTCACCTTTATTGGTTTACTGTCTTGCTTTGACAGAGAACATCCTCAAGTAGCTTCCTCAAAGAGGGTGCAGGGGTAGTAAGCTTTGTGACTCTGTATGTCCAACCGTCCCTGTTCTGCCCTCAGACTTGATCCCACATTGGTTTAGGCACAGAACTGTACATTGGAAATCCGTGTTTCTCGGAATTTCAAACGCATCATTCCACTGAACTGCAGCTTCCCGTGTTGCTGCTGAGGTCTGATGCCATCTACTCCTGTGCTTGTTCGTAACTCTTTCTCCCTCCAAGGAAGCTTTATTTAGGATCTTCTGTTGCTGTTGTTCAGCAGTTTCTTAGTGACGTGCCTTCGTATGTGGGCGTGGGTGTTTTTTCATTCATGGTTTCAGGTAGTCAGCAAGTCCTATTAATCTGGAATGTATGCTCTTCAGTTCTGAGAAACATACTATTTACTACATAATATTCTCTTCACCATTTTCTGTTCTCTGATTTTAGAATTTCTACTGGTCAAGCATCAGACCTTCTGAATCGATCCTCTAATTTTTTTCTTTCACTGCCCATCCCTTTGTCTCTTCTACGAACTGAGAGATCGCTCAAACTTCATCTTCTAAAACTTTTTATTATTAAGAATTCGGTATAGAATTGTGTACCTGAAACCCATGTAATTTTATTAACCAATATCATCCCAATAAAATCAATAAAAATAAAAAAGAATTCTATGTTCTAATTGTTTCTTTATTCCTAGCATCCTGTTCTTGCTTCACAGATGCAGTATCTTCTCTTATTGATCTGAGCATCTAAAGTTAGGAGTTATTTTGAACCGTCCCTTGCAATTCTCTGGGTGTGTTTTGCCTTTCACATTAGTGGCCCCCCAAATATCTGAGATGCTTGGCTGTTATGTTCCAATTCAAGAATGAGGTGCTAAGGATGTGGAGCGACTAGAACACTCATACACTGCTGGTAGGAATGTAAAATGGGGCGACTACTTTGGAAACATTTTGGCAGCTTCTTTAAAAAGTTAAAAATACACCTACCATACCACCCAGCCACACCTAGGTCTTGCCTAAGAGAAATGAAAGCATATCTCCACACAAAGATTTATATGTGAACTTTCACAGTAGCTTTATTTCTAACAGTTAAACTAAAACCAATCCAAAGAGTACATACAGCGTGGGTCCATTTATTGAAATTCTAAAATATGTAAACTTAATCTATAATGACATAAAGCAGACCAATGTTTGCCTGTAATAGGACTGGGCGAGGGGGGAGGAAGAGATCACCGAGGGGCACAAAAATACTTTTAGAGGTGATAGGTATGTTCACCATCTTGATGGCGGTGATGACTTTACCCAATCAAAACTTCACTCTTTTAAAAATGTAGGTTTATTTTACATTGATTATGCTTCAATGAAATTATAAGAGAGACAGAGAGCAAGAGGGAAATAGAAAAAGAATGCAAAGTAAAAGAGGCTTTAAAAAACTGAGGTGCTAAAGGCGAACAGAAAACTGTGGGGCTGGCGTGTACATTAGAGGGCCTTCGCCTTACTCAGAATACAGTAGACCCTTGAATCACATGGTCTGAACTGTGTAGGTTAAAAATTCACTTATGTGTAGATTTTCTTCAGTATAGGGATACAATACTATAAATGTATTTTCTCTTCCCAATGACTTTTAATAACATTTTTTCTCTAGCTTACTTTATTGTAAGAATACAGTATATAATACATATAACATACAAATATGTGTCCATCGACTGTTTATATTATCAGTAAAGCAATAGTAGGCTATTAGCAGTTAAGTTTTTGAGGAGTCAAAAGTTATACATGGATTTTTTTACTGCATAGAGGGCTGGCGCCCCTAACCCTCATACTGCTCAAGGGTTAACTGTACACCCTGTTTTCAGTGTGGCACTCACTCCTGCCCCAGACTATTATACTGTGCCTAATATCTTCGAGTCCAGTGCCTCTCTGGTTAAATTTCTCTAGAATAAGGGTTGGAAAATATCTACATGCAGGCAGGACTTTGTCACAACTATGCAATTCTGCTGTTGGTAGCACAAAAAGAGCCATAGACAATATTTAAATAAAAAATATGGTTGTGTTTCAATAACTTTATTTACAAAACCAGTTGGCAGGCTAGATCCGGCCCAGGTGCAGGCTACAGTTTGCTGACCCCTGCTCTAGAAAAATCGTATTAGTCTTTCCATCTTCAGAGAACTAATCAATCTCTCTTCAGAAGTGATGACTATAAAATGCATGTAAGTAAAGAAGATAATTAAGCAAGTAAAAAGGGGAAGGGAAGTCATAAAAAGAAATACTGGAAATTTAAGAAGTCATATATAATCTTATCGGCTACTAGCAGCAGATGAGGCTCAGGGGCAGTATTCTGATAACTTGCAAACACTGTTTCATCTGATGGACTCACATCTAGGACAAACAGAAAATCAGAGTAAGAAAAGCGGGCGTCTTCAGAAGTTCTTACGACAGATGTTCACAGATAGCTTCAAACAGTTATTTTTGCCTACCTGACTTGAGTTGGGGGCTTTAGGTATGAATAACAGTGTAGGAGATTTCACTGTCGATTTTTAAAAAATGAAATACACATGCCATGGAAATCAAACGGACCAATGGTTTCACATAAATATTGCAGAGAGATGAACACTAAACTAAATCCTAGGGAACTCCTAAGCTTTGAATAAAAGGACAAGGTCAGTTTCCCTTCATAATTCAAGGATCTCTAAGAAAATAACACTTCTACATTCTAATGCGATGTGCCAATCCCACTAGTCTGGTTGGGAATGAGAGAAGGTAACATTCTGTGGTTACTGGTATCAGAGGCTAGAGATAATCAAGTATCAGGTTACCATTATTCGACTACAAGAACTAATTCACTTACTTGACTCCAAGGCAATGAAGCCTAAAGGCAATGTAATTATTGTGCCTAATTTCCTACTTCAAAAATACTTGATAGATAAAGGTCCACGGAATAACTTAAGAATTTACTAAAGAAAAATGAATGAAGAGTACAGTGATCTGGATTCTAGTTCTGAATATGACGCTGATTAATTATATAATCACGGCTGAGTCACAAACAGTCCATGTGTCAGTATGTATCACAATGATGTCCTCATGACTGAGTTAACTACGAAATCTTCTAAGCTTCTTTAAAATTAGTACTTTACATGTAAGATGAAGGAGTACGTATGAGGTGAAGTGAGCCACCATGACTAAAACCAACGATTTCCATTTAAAAAGAACTTACCTCCAAAAATATTTAGTGCACTCAACAGATATACGTTCATTAACTTCTAAGAAGCATTACCGAAACAGTCCGTAAGTAGGAAAACAGACATGGAGATCATTTAATAACTCAAAAGCTATCAGTAAGTCTGTTAGAGCGTCAGAAACAGAAGCAGACTCCCAGCGCCCCCTCACATACAGTCCTGTGTTGTTCCACGCATCAGATCCATTTTACTAGATATGCCCGTATTTAAAATGAGAGTGGTTCCCCAGATGGCAACTATTTATTAAACCCAGAAAAGCATTTCATCTTGTATTAGGTTACATATTACGTAAAGAACAGAGACTATAATTTTTAAACATGGAATCAGAAAAGCGAAACAGGAGCAAAGACCAAAGACTATGAAGAGGTCTACCTCTCAAAAAGGACTAAGAAAAACAGAAGAGTGAAAGATAAACAACACCTAAAAACAAAAGGTAAGTCTGTGGAATACTATGGAATATTTTTAGCATGGACAAATGGCATGAAAAATATACCCCCAGAAAGCATCAGATACATATGACTCCATCTTCCAATTAGCAAACTGCTCTCTTCCCTCCACAGGTTGTCTCCTGAGAAAAACCAGGTACTCTCACATATGCTGTTAATCTCACAGCCTTTTCTGGGAATATTTAGCAAAAGTTTTTTCATACCCTTTGACTGAGGGTGGTCAACTGGCTATTATTCTCAATTCTTCACAATCTCCGTTATAAAATTATACATCCACACCATCTGTCTTGACCTAAGGCTTGGCCATATGATTTGTTTTGGTTTGTGAGAGATTAAAAGACTCGATGCCAGCAGAGGCTTAACATGTGTTTTGGTAGTTGCTTGCATTCAGGTTATGAGCCACGAAATGAGTATGCCCCAGGTAGCTGCTGCCCCTTCATCCCTTCATGCCAGGTCTCAGAATGAACACACTTGCAGGGGATGTAATCCAACCCGCAGCCTGGAGGCAGGGCCAGCCAACCCACAAACAGAAGTAGATGTGCCCAATCCAGCCTAAATCGACAGAACTCCAGGTGATCTACAGACCCAATGTGAAAATAAACACACAGTGTTATAAGTCCCTCAATAAAATTTGAGTTTGTTATACAGAACTGTATGGCAACAGCTGACCAATACACCCAGTAATCTCACACCAAAGAATTTATACTAGTGCAATCATAAAGAAACAGATTCACATACAAAGGTGTTTATTACAGCAATATTTATATTAGTGAAAAATGGAAAACATCCTATTATCAACGAAAGGAGAATTGGTAAAATAAATTATGATCTAGCTAGATCATTAAATATTTGAAGTTATTAAATATCATGTTTTTAAAGAATTCACAAATGTAAGATGGTCATACTTCAAATTTAAAAAGCACAGAAAACAAGATTCACTGTTTTAAAAAATTACAAGCAGAGAAAAAGATCAAGTGGGTTAAACAATTCATTTAAGAGATACAAATGCTCTTCTGTGCTAAATATTATCTTATGCTAAATATTATACTAAATACTATAATCAGAATAAAGTTAAGTAAGACAAACACGTCCCCTGACTTCCTGAAAATCACAGTCCAGTGAGGAAGACACAAATTTTTAAAAATAATCACATGCATATAATTACAAGTTATAAGAAGCTATTGTAGCAGAAATTACTAATTATCCCCCGTATTTATTCCTCCTTCTTACTCAGTGCCAGAATCCCTGAGTTTCATTTGCTGGTGGCCACCTGGAACAGACTACACTTCTGACCCTCCTTGTCCCTAGTTAACTAAGTTCTGACCAATGGGATCTAATTGGAAGTGGCGCACGCAACTTCCAGCAAACATCCTTAAAAATAAAGGGCTTGCTCTTTGCTGCCTTTCCCACTTCTTACCAGATGGAGCAGCTATTTTGGACTATAATGTGGAAGCTTCGTGCTGAGAATGGCAGGGCAACAGAAGAGGAGGAGCCTGGGTTCCCTGCCACTGTGGAGCCACTCTCACCAGCCACAGTCCACCTACAGAGCTTCTACAGGAGAGAGAATCAAAATTCTACCTTGTTCAAGCCATTTTCACTTTGAGTTTTTAGTCATCCACGGCTGAACCTAATCCTAAATGGCACAGCTATAAAGGAAAAATGAAAAGTTCAATGAGAGATTATTACAGACACAGTTGATGCTGACAGGGGGAAGGGGTTGCAGAGATGGGTCCTCTGGGGAAGGAACATCCAAGCCGCTGCCTGACACCTGGCCAGGAGCGCACCAGGTGAAGGGAGGTCGGGTGGCAGTGTCCAAGGCAGGGGAATGGAAAATGCAACTACTATGGCTTAAGCCTCAATCACCACGGGGACAAGCAACATACTTTGGGATGTTAAGATTGCTTCTACTATGAATTAGAATAAAAAAGCAGAGCACTAAAGCAACTAAGTGCTTGGGCTCCAGTATCAGAATCTCTATTCCGACAAGCAAAAGACCACACATGCACGTGAACAATAAGGAAGGAGGGGTGCAGAATGAGAAAAATGAAATTAAGGAACTTAGTAATTGCTTCCACACTTCAGTATTACTAGCGTTTAAAATAGGTGGATTCTCTGATTAGAGTGGTTCATACACCATGAACAGACAAGAGTTTGGTGTTAAAATTTGTGTAATGTTTCTTCTCTATTTCTGATTATAAAGAAAACATTTATTGTGGGGAATTTAGCAAAATACACCAAGAATATAAAAAATAAACTATCAGTAAATTCATCACCTTCCAACAACACTTTAAACTGACACTATACACATTTACATACTTATACACATATATCCACTTATAACACACATAAAAATGGGGTTGTAATGCATATAAAGTTGTATGTGCTTTTTCACTTACTTTATCATGAGCACTTCCCTATGTCATCAAAAAATTTTTGAAACCATTAATTTTTAGTGGCTACATAATTTCATTAGATGATCAAGTCTGGGATTCCTGAATTAAAAACTGTCAACTTGGCCCTGTGGGTCAAGAACTTGACTTCAAAATCTGCCGTAGAAAGTTTCTATTCAGAAACTTCAAGTTGTAGTTTGAAAGCACTCGAACTTTCTAACCAAGAATTCAATGAAATTCACTGGGTTTTGGCTATGAAGGATGCTCCCTAAAGATCATATCTTCCCAAGTACAGCGTACGATTTCATAATGTCTTGAGAAAGAAACTGAGTATCAAAGATTGCAGTAGCAATAACAAAAACTAATTAAGTACTTACTGTAAGAATGACTATCTGCAATATTTTGGTTTTTTAATAAAGTAAAGTAAGAGAATGTATGCATCTATTACTTGTATAATTAAGTTTTCAAGTGGATATAGAAAAATGATTATAGAAAAATACATACAGAAAAAGAACGGAAACAAATAATGACAAAGGGTTCATCATTGTTAATTCCAGAATGTGACATTCTTTTGAATTATTCTGTATTTAAAATTTTTCTCACAATCAAAAAACTTATGTTAAATTAAAATTTTAGTCATGTAAGTAAGGTAATTCAGATTTTAGTTATTAAAATCTGAAGGAAAATCATTAAGTTTTCCCAGAGGCTAAGTGGATCTTGTCAGAAAAGAAAAACAAAACTGGGCATTCAGCATTAGGAGTTTGTCCTAAAATTATACTATTTTAGACTAAATATCAATGTTTCATGTTGGAATTAAGTGTGAGGAAAGACCAACTTTTGAACTTTATAGCTGTGTTTCCTTCAAATACTACCCTACCTAGAAATGATACATTTTCTGTTCCATCAAAAAGGTTATTTTAGCCCTGGCTGGTATGGCTCAGAGGACTGAGTGCCAGCCTTCAAACCAAAGGGTTGCTGGTTTGATTCCTAGTCAGGGCACATGCCCAGGTTGTCGGCCAGGTCCCCAGCAGGGGGAGCATGAGAGGCAACCACACACTGATGTTTCTCTCCCTCTCTTTCTCCCTCCCTTCCCCTCTCTCTAAAAATAAATAAATAACATCTTTTTTAAAAAGGCTATTTTAATAGTTAAGCAAATAAAATTGCAAGATTGCATTTCAGTTTCTGACTGTTTTCTTTACTGATGTTAAACCCACTTTTTAAAATTCTAGTTTCTAAAATCCAAAGTTAGTCCAGATGACAGTTTGCCACATGATACATATATGGTTGCAATTTTCTATTAAGCGAGATCCCTAATAGAAAAAGAAATGAAGAATAAAAAGCTACAGAAATAAAACAAACCTTTATATCAGTCCTCACAAACAAAAATTTTTTAAAAACATAAATTGTTTTTAACTGCCCCATTTTCCTCAAACGTAGCAACAGCACCCCCCCACCCCTTACTCTACTAATCAGTTCTCACCTTTTTTCTCCGCCGGGACATGTGAATTTTTCACCAAAAGTGACTCATTCATTGGCATCTTGTCAAACTAACTCTAAGGAAGCTCATGGCTAATAGAATTCTAAAGCTCGAACACTCTCACTAACACACATCACTTTGACTTCAGAGAACTGACTGGCTATCAGAGCCAGACACATACCAATAAACTGTTTATATTTTTCCTTAAAAATTTCCTCCACCACACCACCTCCTCCCAATTTTAGTTTGGCAATTCCCTAATCTAAAACACCTTCTATCTCTGGAGAAGACAAAAGGGGGAAATGCAATAGCTTAAGAACAAGAGAGGGAGAAAAAAACAGTTGTTTACTCACTCGGAAAAAGTCTACTCTGAAAATTAACAACTCGTGTCTATTCCACGTAGTTCTCAAAATTTACTTCTCCCCTTAGTGAGAGAAAAACACAATAACACACAATACAAACACACACAAAAATCTCCAGAAATAAAATATCCTCACAGCTATTATTTCATTAAATAAAAGTTTAAAAAAACATATAAATCAATTACTGAGAACCATTCAATCAAAATTCTTCAATGAGATATCACTAATAATAACTATCAATTGCAAATCAGCTAATCATTCTGGCTCACATGTTCACCTCCTCCATGATAGAAAACCGCTCCTTGTAACCAGAGGAAAGGTGGTGGGGAAGGAATAAGAAAGCAATGATTTGTCAGACCACCACAGACAATTATGTGTAGCTCTATCAATTGTCACACTCCACCTGGTGGCAAGAGCTGCCTGAACTGGTGAAGTGGAGGTCATTATACAAGAAATTCCAAAAAATACTTTCCAGATGTCCTTGGGAAAAAAGCAAGATGCTCTTCTCTTGCCCTATACAGAATAAATCTAACAAGGTTCAACCAAAGTTTTTCACATAATAGTAGGTCAATATCCAATAAAGATTAACATAAAGGTATCCCAATAATCACAATGGGAGACGTATATTTAGAGCAAGCTCTTTACGACCATTCTCTCCAAGTTAGTTGTCATCTCAAGTCTTTAGGACAGGCAACAATGCACATCCAGCAGCTCACACTCCCACTAACTTCTTTACCCCCTTCCCCTATGGGTAAAGCACAGAGTTTAATTAACAGTTAACAGCAGCTCACCACGTTGCTCTTAGATATTTGCCAGTAACATGTACCCATGGGATATTCTAGATAATGATTTCAACCAAAAATAAAAATAGATAAACAGGGCTCGAACAAAATTAAAACTGAGTCTGGCTGCCCACACTTATTTTCACACATGAGGAGAAATAGCAGTTCTCCTAGAAGTCTCAAGCAGACATATCTTTAGAACACAATGTTAAAAATATGCCCCCCTCCCGTTCCCCTACCTGTTTCTCACTCAAAGCTGTGATTTTGGCTTGGAGCTCATGAAGCTGTTTCTTTAAATCAGCATTCTGATTGGAAAGAAAAAATATCTGTGAGAAAGATATTTCATTTGTTAACAAAATAGTAGCAGGAAGAGTTTATGCACATTGCATTACAAATTATGAAGCAACCTTAAACATGCAGCCAATCAAATTCATCATGCATTAAAATGTAGTCGTATTATCACCACCCACTGCATAGATCCTACATGTACGCTGCTAGCACTAGAACAGGGGCAGCTCCTTTGCAATTGTTTTAAATTCTAAGAAGTTTTATATTTTAGCATCTGTAAAATAGTATTCCTTTCTACTAAAAATATTGTTACTCTTTACAGAAAGCATCAGTTGACAGAAAACCTAAAGCGCCACTAATCAGACAAAAGCAGGAAAATGGAAGTTGTAAGCAGGAATACACTGCCCGCTTAACGGCATTATCAATAAAGATAAGAGGCTTTCCTCTACTTGCCCTCTCCCTTATTTAGTCGAGTACATTTGTTATTTTAGCCTAGATTTGAAAAGCTGTCAGTGCTGCAACTGCCTTAACACTATATCATTCAAATTAACACACGGACTACCAGGGCATTTTCTCAGTTTTCAAATTCTAGGATGTAAAAAAGAATACTATTTTAGATGAGATACACTGAATATGCTTGCCTTTTACTCCAGTGAGGGAAAAACCAAGATTAAAAAAGCAAGATTAATGCTTAATGTAGCAGGACAGCCAACTAGCAGACTGAACGCCACCTCAGTGACAGACCAATTTTTTCTTCATCATTTCACATGCAGTTCTTTCAATGGGCTCCGCCTGGTCTTCTCCCAGGTTAGGGAGCACATCCTCCCTCTCATGCTTACTCTATGTGAACCTCTTTTCATAAATGTGTGTGTGTAGACTCAGGTAGGTAAATATGCAGACACAGACACAGACAGAGCATCCACAGGGCTGTCCAACGACTTACTGCCCCTCAGATCTTTCACATGGAGATCACTGTTACATGACTGCCAGCTATACAGAAAATGCTCAAGTTTTCTAATAATATTGTGGTTGCTGATAACATAGGTTACCATATTAAATGTAAAAGAATTTGTTAATGTAAGGTCTACTGCATCTTGGTTCCCTAAATCTAATTTAAATAATATTTTAAAAATAAATAAAAATGGAGAAGCTTCTTAAAGAAGTTCAGGTGTCAAACAGAAATTAAGTGTGAGGTATCAATGGATTGTGTTAAAACACTACAGTTAGGTCACTGGGTGCTCAATTTCTTGAAATGACTATTATTCCTACTTTCAAATATCAATCTGCAGTACCATTCCTGAACTCAAGAATTTATTTGACTTAAATTTACAATGAGGCATGTATGGTATGTTTAAAAAGCTAAGAATATATACACATATACCTGAGTACCCATCAGTGGGTCTAGTTCTTTTGTGAGCAGATTATGAGTCAACAAATGCAAGGGAGAAGCCCTAAGAGCCTGGTAAGTACTCTCCGTACTTATGACCCACTGTCTAATGGCTGTGAAAGAGTCACTGCCTGAACAATAAATACAGTCATTGAAGACAAAGTAACTTTTTAGGAAGAGTTCCCTTCAGGGATAGAGAATAAAATGTCTAAGTCAAAAACTCCTATGAGAATTTAAAGAAAATGTAGCATTTGCTAGGTTAAAGGTTCTTTGAAGAATAATAAAATTTTAAATGCTCTTTAAAACTTATTCTAAAATTCTTACCCTGAACATTGTATAATTAAGTATTTAAAACTTCTGTACACTATCTTTACTATAAACTATGAGAAAATAAGAATGGTTCTGGGCTATATTCAATAATTTTGAGACTACAGAAAGTCTTGCAATCTGATTTTGAATAAGTGGGCTTATAAAAATGAAACTTAAGTTCTATGAAGAGTATTAATTCTCAGTTTTTCCCCCAAAAGAGTCAAAGCAATTAACACAAGAGCAAATAACAATAACAAAGATGAAATGACAGCTACTAACATATTATAATGGAATGAGTGGATTTTTCTAAACCCTTATAACATGAAGACCAATATGCTAATATAACTGCTGTTAGATATGATAATTTTTAATACCTAAATATTGGTATATATTTAATATTTTATGCTCACTTTGTTTTAAATTATTTTCATTTAAAAGTTAAATGAATAAAAGTAGTATTTTACCTGTGGATCCTGCTTCATTTGAGCAACCAGTTTCTGGTAATAAAGACAGAAAAAGAGTCATCAGTTTACACATTAACTCAATATGGCTAATCCGGTTTAGCCCCCAAAATCTAGAGTTTTAATCCCATACTCAAAAAATGAGCAACAGCACAATCAGAATCAAAAACTTCTGTCATCTATATAAAAGGTCAATGAGACACTCCTCTTAATATAAGAAAAAAATCAAACTACCACTCCATATCTGAAATGAAGTGCTCCTACTTTTTTTTTTTTATCCTCACCTGAGGACATTTTTTTCTTCATTGCTTTTAGAGAGAGAGGACGGGTGAGGGAGGAGAGAAAGAGAAAGAGAATGAGAGAGAAAAACACTGATGTGAGACAGAAAGATCAATATGAGAGAAAACACTGGTGGCCTTCTCATAGGTGCCCTGACCATGGATCGAACCTACAACCTGAGTATGAGTCCTGCCTAGGAATCGAACCCACATTTGCTCTCTGGGACGAGGCTCTAACCAATTGACTTGCATCAGCCAGGGCAAAATGCTCTTGCTTTTAACAAATCTGGAGATGGGATGGGGATCCGGGTGGGGTTTAAAGGGCAATTTAAACAAGCTGGATGCTCCAAAAGCAAAACATCTCTTTAAAATGCTGTAATTGCTTAGAGTCCCAAATTAGGCCCAGAAAGCTGCTGCTCCCATATGCAACAGCAAAGTGCAGAAGGAGCCTAGTGTCAGATGTGACTTGGCCACTGTCTTCTCTGTGAGGGGAGGCAGGGGTGTATTTGGTGGAACAGTGATGCTCAGTATGTGAGAGTAAGAAAGTGAAGGAACAATAACGCAACTCGACCTACCTGGGTTCCTCTGGGAAGGACAGTGCTACCAGAATACTAAGACAGACCTTTACTGAAGAAAACAGAAGTCCACAAAAAAATGAAAAACAAAGAAAAAATGGATATTGTTTGATCTTAACCCAACTTCTAAAAGCATCACTGCCCAAGAATCTGAAGGATGAAAGAGTATCGGAAAGCTGACTCCTAAAAGTTATCTGGGAGTAAACTGTTCCGTAAGTGAACTTTTCAAATAACTGAAAATCTGTCTCTCTCTTTGGGTGACAAGGCACTTTTAAACTTTTTAGTCATAAAATAAAAACTTTCTCAAATATATTATATACTTATCTGCCTTCTTAAATATTGAGTTGGCCAAAAAGTTCATTTAGTTTTCCCTGTACAATGGCTCTAGTAGTGTTCAGTTGTCTTTAACATCATTTGAAAAAATTTTGTTAGATTGTATTGTGACAGCTGTCATATCAGCGTGCATTTAGAAAAAACTTATTAAAATTGGTGAATTTTTGTGCAGCCATTTTAATATTGAAGGTGGAAAAATATGCAACATTTTCGGTCTGTTATGCATTATTATATGTCAAGAAAGGTAAAAACGCAAATGAAATGCTCAAACAGATTTGTGCAGCGTTTGGAGACGGTGTTGTGACTGATCAAATGTGTCAAAAGTGGTTTTCAAAGTTTCTTGGTACTATTGACATTTTGGCCAAATAATTCTTTGCAGTGGGGCTGTCTTATACATTGAAAGATGTTTAGCAGCACCCCTGGCCTCTACCCACTAGAAGCCAACAGCGGGAGATAGCTGACATACTCAAAATACCCAAATCAATAAAGCTATTGGTGAAAATGAAAAATGTGTTTTTTATTTTACAGGAAAAAACCAAACGGACTTTTTGGCCAACCCAAAATAAAAAGTCAGCTTTTATTGTATAATCTTTGGCAAATGACTTCTAACATTTATTCTAGTTGGTCAAAAGCCTTATTTCAGGTGCTGAGCTACATCCTAGGTAGCTGAGGTTGCCAACCACGTGACCTCCAAACACACAAGGTATATATATAGGTTACTTACTATATGCTCTACTTCCCATGGGACAGCAGTAACTCTTGTACATCCTGATGTTAATTACAAATAGTAATAACATACATTCCAAGAGCTCAGTGAAACTGAACAATAAGGTTTTAAGCATGAACATTTTTACTAATGCAGCCTAAAGGCTAACCACACTCTTCAAAGAGAAACACCTTTGGTTTTCCTTTTTGATTTGGTTACCAGAGAGTTGCCTAGTATATTAAAGTTGCCTTTTTGAAACTGAAAAGATTTTCTTCCATGACACTGGAATTTAAAAACTACTCATAACCATACTAAAACTCCACCTCTGAGGAAATTAAATAAACTATTCTATCTGTAAGCAGTCAAGCCGCATTTTACATCATGAGAGGCAGGACTGAACAAGCTGGGCGACCTAACTAAACCATCCAAATCTTAGTGATTTTAAGCTGACACTGTGCTATCAAACTTACTTTCTTTTCCAAGAATACAGCAAACTACAACCCACAGGCAAATCTGGCCATCTACCTGTTGTGTAAATAGAGTGTTATTGGGACACAGCCACACCCGTTAATTTATATATTGTCTATGGCTGCTCTGCCCACAGAGCAGCAGAGCACAGTAGTTGTGACAGAGATTATAAATTACTTATAAAGTATAAAATATTTTAATTTACCATCTGGCCCTTGAAAGGAAGTATTTGCTAACCTCGGCTTTATACTATTGGGTTCCATGTAGAATAAATACTCTGAAAGTTTAAATATGGCTTTCATCAAATCTGCATAAGAGTCATCAAAAAGGCAATTTCTCAAAAAAAGATGAGATGCCCATCATAGGCCATTATTATATAAACATTTATTCATCATCAATTATGTGCACACTGCTACTCTTTAAACCATTTTCCTATCCATAAAGAACAAAAATATACTTCTGTGACAGCAATACCAGGTAGTTTCATAACACACTTACTACCCAGTAAGCTCAAGCTCAGCCCTACCCTCATTCCATAACTGGAAACGCACCAAGGGGTGGCTTTCGCCCCAGCCTAATAGCCAGAGCCTACTCTGATGTCATTCCTGACATCCCTGAACTTGTCATAATAGGTGATCAGTAAGTTACCACGTATCCAATCAGAATAACATTAGATTTACAAACTAGGCATGTCTCTTGGATCTACTGTTAATACTTAAATTTTTTTTAAAAAATAGAAAAGTATTCTAAATGTAACTGGAATAAAAATGTTAGTATTTCTACATGTTAAAATACTATCAATAAACATATCAATGTTTATTACTGCAAAAACAAAATATATAATAAAGGATAAATATACATGCTATTAATTTATGCTAAAAATAGATAAATATATAAGAAAATAGACAGTTAATGTGAATATTAAGACAGTGGCTGGGATAACTTTGTGAAGAATATTATATCCCTTTTGAGTCAACAAATATAATTTTAAATATAAATTAGGTTTTAAAAAAGAATAGGCATTAAATTTTTTCATAATTATACTTTTCATGAAACTGGTATGCTGGTATTAAAATATGAAACAAAGTATTTTAACACTCTACTTAATTTTTAGTAATTTAGTTCAATTTAGGTCATGAGTCTTCCAAGAAAATCTTATTGAAACTTGTTCATATTTTGTGAGGATGACCTAAAAGCAAAATGTCACCTCTGCCATCTCAAAATTTCTAGAGGAGGATTATCCCCAACAATAACATACAACTTCATTAAATGATCTCTCATCCATGTAAATTTCAGATTGATTACTGTTCTCCAGAAATTTGTTCTATGATGATGTCGGCTTTAAACAAATTGTCAACCTAACTGTCATCATTTGCCATTCAGCTACACTGGGCATTCAACAGCCTCTATGTTAAAATACTTCCATCCAGGAAAAAGACAAGCTTGTTTTTATCAACAGGTTTTTATTCTCCCCAATTTGTAACAGAAGTAGGAACAAATAAAATAAAATGTGCTTATTTTTTATATACTAAATTTAAATATATAAAACTTATTATATACTAAATTTCTTAAAGTTACCATAAAAATGAAACACAGTTCACATAGAGAAGCCGCCCGTACATGGTGAACTGTAAGACTACTGCTGAGCAAGAGTTTAACAAGATCCAAAGCAGCAGCAGGGATTTCTGAACACACAAAGCCTTAATGTGAAAGTGTGTGTGTGTGTGTGTGTGTGTGTCTCAACACATGAAGCTTTGAAGCTTTCCTGTAAGGTCTCATCCATTAATTCTTAGCAACTTGCAAAGGACTATTCAGATAAAACTAAGGAAAGTATACCGAAGAACAAACACCTTTAAGAAATATTTTTTCTCCTATTCCAACACCCTGAACAGTTTAAAGTAGTCCATTCATCATCATTTGTCACTTTTTATTAACCAGACATTATGTTTGTCTATGTGTGTGTCTTGAATCTAGAACCACATCCAGTTAATGTATTGAAAAGAGATGTAAAACAGTGATACTCTGTTTATACAAAAAATGTTAATGATTTAGTTACTTAAGGATTGCTTTGTGTATGGGTTACAGTTATGTGAAATAAAACATACATATTTAACAAATTATATTTAATGTACAATGTATTTTATAAAAATAATTATATCATGTAAATATAATCATAAATATATTTTTATTTCTGTATTTTAAAGGTTTGTTTAGCCTAAGTACCTGAGGCAAAATGTAAGAATTATGAAATTTGAAATGTAACATCTGTGAAGGCAATCACATTTGCTTCATTAACAACTAGCATCAAGGCATAAAACTGCATGCGTAAAACCTTCGGTATACATAGTAGCCAAGTCAAACAGGTCACATTGAAAATTTGCAAGTTAAGTCATAAGTCAGATGAATACAGTCCCTCAGATGAGCCAAAAAACAGTTTCTTTTTAACACCTTTAGTATACCAAAACCTGATTTCAGTTCATTTCTGTGAAAAGGAAACCAGGAATATTTTATTAAAGCTCCCAGAAGTATTATCAATGAGTTTATTAAGTAGCAATAAAAGGTAAATGATGTGACTACTGGACACCTGTCTGAAAGATGATTAACAATTGTACCAAAAATCAGAGAAGGGCCCGTTTACTCATCTCAGCCATTACTTAATAACATGACGTGGGAAAAGCCAATAATGCGACATACCTGGTGAACCTGAATTTCCACTTTAAGAGCTTCCTGTAGAGTCTGCAACTCCATCCTCTACCTTCTCCACTTTCTCTTATGTCTGCTAATTCTACAGTTGCTTCAGCCTCCGTTTAAAATAACAAACTCCTCTTCTCACTGCAGCTGTAGAGATCAATCAGTGTTTTGGATCATTATGTTAGGTATATAGGAAATATTCATGTTAAATACAATAAATTATAGTAGTTAAAAAAATCTGATTCTCTAGCACAGAGCAAGAAATTTCCCAAACAGATTTCTTTCCAAAGTGAATTGTTGTACTGAATTGGTACCAAAACTTTCTGTTCTTTGAGCATTCCTCTCCAGAACACTTCAAATAAGTAAGCAATGGAAAAAAAATGTGTTTAGTCTGGTCGTGGAAACATCTATGCACCTGCCGTGTGCTCAGTACCACAATGCACACTACGCGCTGAGGATACAGCACTGAATGAGACCACTTCTGCCCTAGATGAGCCGGAAATCTAGAGAGGAGACTCCAACCACCCAGGACACACTGTCCTTAGAAAGAGACATAACAACGGGGTCATACATTTTTAAACACCACACAGAGTGAATTGGAAACTTCAGGGTCTCTGAGAGGTTACAGAAGGCCAGAGTGCTTTATTGGATGAACTCTTAACTCTTATTTAAAATATCCTAAAATATTCTAAAACGGGAAAACTCTGGTGTAAGTTAAAGGTTTACATTTAACAAATCAATACTTAAAACAAGGCAATGTAACTGTGTTCTCCACAAAGTTATGAAAGAGCTATTAAAAATAAATCTGTTGTACACAAGAGATGAGGTGGTCTAGCGATGGAACAGACGTTTCCAGATTTACAATGAACACCACCTCCTTCTCAAGGCCGCCGGTGCATCTCTTTGGCTATGTGTATAGCCGCATATGAAAATAATGTCCAAAGTCTACACTTGTGAACGTGAACTCTCCTATCCTGCTCCGCTCATCACTACTGCAATTTAAACTAACTCAATGGTTAATTTCTTTTATTTTTATTTTAGTTTATTCAGTACAGTTTCTATCCTTTATTCCCATTCCAGCCCACCCACCCATCCCTCCCATTTCCAACCCCCCTAGTTTTGTCCATGTGTCCTCTCTATTTGTTCCTGTAAACCCTTCCCTTCTCCCCTGAAATTCCCTCCCCTCTCCCCTCTGGTCACTGACTACCCTATCCTCTATTTCAGTGTCTTTTGTTATATTTTACTTGTTTCTTTGTTTTGTTGTTTAGGTTCCTGTTAACAGTGAGATCATAAGGTATTTGTCTTTCAATGCCTGGCTTATTTCGCTTAGCATAATGCTTTCCAGCTCCATCCATGCTGTTGCAAAGGGTATGAGCTCCTTCTTTCTTTCGGCTGTGTAGTATCCATTGTGTAAATGTACCATAGTTTTTTGATCCATTCATTTACTGATGGGCACCTAGGATGCTTCTAGCACTTAGCTATTGTAAATTGTGCTGCTATGAACATTGGGGTGCATAGGTTCTTTTGGATTGGTGGTTAATTTCTCTTTTAATACTTTTCTTTTTTCTTGTATCAAAATACACTTAACCTAAAAAACAGTAAATTTTGAAAGTATAAAATTCCTTCAAACTCACAAAGCAAAGTTTGCTTATGTCTGAATAAATTTAAACGTTCCATCTCCATACCTATAAAACTTGTAGTAAGAACAACTTTTTAGCATTCTTACAAACCAAGGAAGGGAACAATCAGAAAGCTAAAAGAATAACTACTCCTTAAACCAATTCAATGAGATTCATACTCTACACTTCCTAAAAATTATTTATCTATGGACAAACTCCATAGTCAACCTAAGTTTTCTTAACACTCCTTTAAAACCTAATTTGGCAGTTATAAAATCATTAACTGTAGAATATATTTGTCAATATTAGTTTTTTTAAAGTATATTTTATTACATTATAACTGTCCCAATTTTTTCCCCTTTGCCCCCCTCTGCCCATTACCTCCTTCCCTCCAGCAATGCCCCCCTTCGTTTCATGTCCATGGGTCATGCATATAAATCCTTTAGTTTCTCCATTTCCTATACTATTCTTAACATCCTCTTGTCTATTTTGTACCTACTAATTATGTGTTTTGATCCCTGTACCTTTTCCCACATTCTCCCCCTTCCCCCACCCCAATGAACCCTCCAAATGATCTCCATTTCTATGATTCCGTTCTTGTTCTGGTGGTGTGCTTAGTTTCTCTTTTTAAAGTATATTTTATTGATAATGCTATTACACTTGTCCCATTTTTTCCTCCTCTTTACTCCCCTCTGCCCTGCACCCCACTCCCACCAGTATTCCCCCACATAGTTCATGTCTATGGGTCGTACATATAAGTTCTTTGGCTTCTCCTTTTCCTACACTATTCTTAACCTCCCCCTGTCTATTTTGTACCTACCATTTATGCTTCTTATTCTCTGTACCATTTCCCCATTCTACCCCCTACCCCTCCTCACTGATAACCCTCCATGTGATCTCCATTTCTGTGGTTCTGTTCCTGTTCTAGTTGTTTGCTTAGTTTGTTTTTGTTTTTTACATTCAGTTGTTGACAGCTGTGAGTTTCTTGTCATTTTACTATTGATAGTTGTGATGATCTTCTTTTCTTAGATAAGTCCCTTTAACATTTCATATAATAAGGGCTTGGTGATGGTGAACTCCTTTAACTTGACCTTATCTGGGAAGCACTTTATCTGCCCTTCCATTTTAAATACCTTTGCTGGATAGAGCAATCTTGGATGTAGGTCCTTGCCTTTCATGACTTCAAATACTTCTTTCCAGCCCCTTCTTGCCTGCAAGGTTTCTTTTGAGGAATCATCTGAGTGTCTTATGGGAACTCCTTTGTAGGTAATTGGCTCCTTTTTTCCTTCTGCTTTTAAGATTCTCTCCTTATCTTTAATCTCGGGTAATGAAATTATGATGTGCCTTGGTGTGTGTTTCCTTGCATCCAACTTCTTTGGGACTCTGTGAGCTTCCTGGACATCCTGGAAATCTTTTTCCTTTGCCAGATTGGGGAAGTTCTCCTTCATTAGTTTTTCAAATAAGTTTTCCATTTCTTGCTCTTCCTCTTCTCCTTCTGGCAGCCCTATGACTTGGATGTTGGAACATTTAAAGTTGTCCCTGAGGTTCCTAAGCTTCTCCTCATTTTTTTGAATCCTTGTTTCTTCATTCAGTTCTGGTTGAATATTTATTTCTTCCTTCTGCTCCAAGTCATTGATTTGAGTCCTGGTTTCCTTTCCTTCACTGTTGGATCCCTGTCTATTTTTCTTTATTTCACTTTTCACAGCCTTTACTTTTTCCTCTATTTTGTGACCATACTCAACCATTTCTGTGAGCATCCTGATTACCAGTGTTTTGAACTCTCCATCTGATAGGTTGACGATCTCTTCCTTAGTTATATTTTTGGAGCTTTGATCTGTTCTTTCATTTGGGCCACTTTTTTTTGTCTTGGGGTACCTGTTATGTTGTAAGGGGTGGAGCCTCAG
Organism: Trachops cirrhosus; assembly: GCA_028533065.1. Lineage (NCBI taxonomy): Eukaryota > Metazoa > Chordata > Mammalia > Chiroptera > Phyllostomidae > Trachops > Trachops cirrhosus. The sequence continues at coordinate 10,856,283 of CM052543.1, read as the reverse complement.
GTATTCACCAGGGCAGGGCAACCCACTTCCCTGCACTGTGGTGCTGTGTGGCGGGGAGGGGTCCGAGAAGGAACAATGCTGCTTGCTTGGCTCTCCGCTGTCCTCAGTTACTTCCCCGCCTGCCCACAAGCAACTTGGGTCCTTTTGGTGCTGATTCCCAGGTAGGTGGGTTTGTATACATTTCGGACACTATGTGTCTCTCCAACAAACTCTCCAGTGAGGAAGGGAGTACCTCCCACCGCCGCAACACCCCCAGATTCTACAGCCTGAGATTTTGAGGCTTTATTTCCCCGTGCTGGGACCCTAGGTTGCGAGATCTGTCTCATTCCGCAGTTGTTCCACCGGGTTTATATGGACACAAATGTGGGACTGCCAGCTGCTGCCTGGCCACAAGTCCTCTCCACCCTGGCTGCCTGTCTTTGCCCCTCCTACAAGTCTGAATGAATGTTTCTTCTTTTACTCCTTGGCTGTCAGACTTCCATACAGTTCGATTTTCTGGCAGTTCTAGTTGTTTTTTGGTTTTGAATTTGTTGTAGTCTTTCTTTCGGTTGTGGGAGGACGCAAAGTGTATCTACCTACACCTCCATCTTGGCCAGAAGTCCTGTGTGCTTAGTTTCTTTTCTTTTCTTTTTTTTAGATTCAGTTGCTGATAGCTATGAATCTGTTGGCTGTTTAATGTTCATAGTTTTGATCATCTTTTTTTTCTTAAATAATTCCCTTTAACATTTCATATAATAAGGGTTTGGTGATGATGCGTTCCTTTAACTTTACCTTGTCTGGGAAGCACTTTATCTGCTCTTGCATAATAAATGATAGCTCTGCTGGACAGAGTAATCTTGGATGTAGGTCCTTGCTTTTCATCACTTTGAATACTTCTTGTCAGTCCCTTCTTACCTGTAAGGTTTGAGAAATCAGCAGATAGTCTTTGGGTACTCCTTTGTAGTAACTCTCTGCTTTTCCCTTGCTGCTTTTAAAATTCTCTCTTTATCTTTTTACCTTTGGCATTTTAATTATGATGTCTTGGTGTGGTCCTCTTTGAGTCCAACTTGTTTGAGATACTCTATGCTTCCTGGACTTGCATGTTTATTTCCTTTGCCAAATTAGGAAAGTTTTCTCTTATTATTTTATCAAGTAAGTTTTCAATTTCTTGTTCTCCTCTTCTCCTTCTGGCATCCCTATGATTTGGATGTTGGCAAATTTGGAGATGTCCCAGAGGCTTCTTATACTATGTTCATTTTTTAAAATTCTTGTTTCTTCTTGCCATTCTGGTTGAATGTTTATTTCTTCCTTATGTTCCAAATCATTGATTTGAATCCTGGCTTCCTTCCCTTCACTGTTGTTTCCCTGTAGATTTTTCTTCTTCTTCTTTTTAACACTTTTCTTTTTTTAGATTTTATTTATTTCTTTTTAGAGGGGGAAAGGGGAGTAAGTGAGGGGAACATCAATGTATGCTTGCCTCTCATGCATCCCCCACTGGGGGACCTGGCCCACAACCCAGGCATGTGTCCTAGACTGGGAATTGAATTGGTGACCCTTTGGTTGGCAGGCTGGAACTCAATCCACTGAGCCACACCAGCCAGGGCAGATTTTTCTTTATTTCACTTAGCGTAACCCTCATTTCTTCCTTTATGTTGTTGCTGTACTCAGTAAGTTCTTTGAGTATCCTGATCACCAGTGTTTTGACCTCTGCATCCGACAGGCTGGTTACCTCTGTTTTGTTTAGTTCTTTTTCTGGGGGTTTGTTCTGTTCTTTCATTTGGGTCATATTTCTTTGTCTCCTCAATTTGGCAGCCTCCCTGGGTTTGTTTCTGTATACTAGGTACAGCTGCTTCGACTCCCTGTAAAGGCACCTATAAATTGGGTGGAGTGGAGTTAGGTAATTGCCAGGGGTGGCAACCTGCTTCACTGCTTTGTGGCTCTGTGTGTGGGAATTGGGGCTTAGAGAGGGGACTGTGCCGCTGCCTGGCTTCTGAGGGTGTGCCCAGCACTCACCCTGTTCCCAGTCACTCTACCCAGTCCCCGTATGTGAATGGTGCCCTTCCAGCTGTTGCCCTGGTGCTGAATCCTAGAGTCAGTGGGTCTGCATATGTTTTAAGACCTTGTAGGGCCTCTTAAGTGAAGTTCCCTGAAAATCTGGCAGTTCCTTCTGTCACCCCAATCCCCACTGGTTTATACAGCCAGAAGTTATGGGAATTTATTTTTCCAGTGCTGGAACCTGGGCTGTGTAGTCTGGCCTGGGGCTGGGATCACTTGCTTTCAGAATGTCCCTCCTGGTTTTCATCCAGCACACATGAACGTGAGACGGCCTGTTCCCGCTCCACCGCTGCTGCCTCTTGGCGCCACACTGTGTTCTCCATGCCTCCACCTCTCCTGTCTGGATGAACGTGGCTTCTTTAAATCCTCACTGTCGGACTTACATACAGTTCGATTTTCTGACAGTTTGGGTATTATCTGTTTGGAGACTTAGTTGTAATTCCTTTTTTGTGGTTGCACAAGGAGGTGAAGCGTGTCTATCTATACCTCCATCTTGACTGGTCAGCATTAGTTTTCATTATATTTGCTTAATTAACCTCACTAGGCTTAAAACATCACTACTGGCAATCTTTCCCCTAGGGTTTATATACTGTTTTGTAGTATTAAAATATTCTACCCTAAAAAAAAATTTCTAAAATGTAAAATTCCTTCAAATTCACATTTGTGGAGACTAAGAAAGGATTACTGTACAATATTATCAACCAAAAAAGTTCATGAAGATGGTATGTTTAGGGGATATAATTGGCAAAGAAGACATATTTTGATGAACAAACCTGGGTTTTTCAGCTACTTATTACCTTAGAGAATCTTTGGAAGTATCATAAATAAACATGAGACTCATTAAGTTACTAATTCAGACCAAGGTTTTTGTTGTCATGTAAGATTACGTTACTTACAAACTCACATGTTAAAACTATTGTCACTTTAATTTTAAATACTAAAATGATCTTTCTACTAAAATTCTTGACTTATGCACTAGAGTTCTTCCTGAAAACAGTACCTGAATTAGTTTTAATTTTGCAGTAAATCTGTCCAAAAATTATTTGTTTCAGTATTTATCAAATTAAAAATCATCTTGAAGTTAAAGGGGTATTTTCAACACCAGAAAGGCCATATTTTATTTTACTGGTTGTAACATATTAACGTCATAGCTCCACTCAACTCATGTCAACTATGGAAACAAACAGCAGGTTAAAAACATGGGGAACTTAGAGTATAAACAACAGTTAGAGTGCTCACAAGTTTCAAAACTACAAAAAAAGCAATTCTCTGAAGAAATAAAAACCACCAACAAACATAAATGAAAAACATAGCCATAGAAATGTAAATTTTAAGAAGACGCGTTTTGTCTCTCAAACTGACAAAGATTTATAAAAATAATAACACCACAAACTGCCTTAGTACGGGTCAGGGGGCACTTCCATAACTTGCTGCAGGTTCTCTCTGCGGGGTAACACTAAGGGTTTTTTAATTTCTTTTTCCACGGTATCAATGTTTCAAAAATTTCCATAGAAAACAAGTACTTATTTTTAAACAACAAAAAATTAATTGAAGGTTGCTAGATAAAGCATCAGAAAATTTTATGCCGATGAAACAAAAGGGTCAGGAAAAGAAAAAGTAAAACCAAGGTTTAACCCGGAGGCTCTAAATGTCAAAGAGTGCCCGGCAGGATAAAAAGCCTGCAACTCAAGTTAACAAGGAGCTGACGGCTTTTACTTCCTTCATCAGATTGTTGTCTACTTATTAGAGACACACAAAGACACAGATTTAATTTAGCAAGAACTCTAAATGCCAGTTACTCATTTTATTTCAAAATAAAACATTTAAAAGAAGGGTTACAAAAGGTAGTGAATAGTTATACAAAAACTTATGGAGGATTAGAAGATTCATTTGATATAATTTTTCACAAAAGTCTCTTACTGGATAGCAATTTTACAAGACTGGTCTTTCCCTAAAGGAACATTTTATATACACACATTTATAGCATTTAAAAACAAAGCAAGAACATGTTGAATCCTTTTTAAAAATATTTGGGGGGCTTAGACAACTCCTGAAGCCATCACATGAAGACCATTTGGTTGTAGTTCATAGCATCATAAAGAAGGCATGATTTGCTAAATCTGTAAAAAAAAGTTATTTATCAAATTCTGAGCAACTCTAATAAGTTATAAATAAATCAGTTGTTGTATGGTAAATATAAACGGATGCATAAAACAGTAATAGACACACTGTACTGAGGGACAATGCCCATTCACCACCCAACAGCCCTAAATACTGCCATCAGGAAGGACACTGCCTAGGACAAAATACCAACGTTTGTTATTTCAAAACCATACATGTCAAACCACTGGGACAGCTAACAGCCTCTCACCTTCTAACAACAAAAAAACAAAACATAAACAAATAAAAACTCCACCAAGCAACCAAGTAAAAACATTAATCAAATCCCACTAAGAAAGGCAGCAGTGAGCTCTGGGAAGAACTTCTGTCCCCCAAATCAAAAAGCCTGACTCCACTTACTGTGTTACCACTCTCAGCCTCAAGGTTTTTAAAATTTGTATGTCTGCTTATAAATCAGGAAAATGGGAACAGTATCACCTACTTCATAAAACTGTTATGAGGTTTAAGTAAGGTAAATACCAAATGAAAAGCCCTTTGTCAACTATAAAGTCCTATGTTATTCCTAACATAATGCTTGTATTCATATGCACAAACTTTACGTCCCCACACAGTATACTGCTGAGGGGACCACGGGCTTTCCTATTTTGAAATCCTCTAAGAAGGAGTTTCTAACTGTTTTTCTGGGTGTGGTTCTGCTTGGACATACGTGACCTCTAGGTCTTTCACCGTGATTCTATTAATTTAGTAATGCTATAACTCTGAATTTACTGCTAAGAAACACTGCTCTGTTCCTGAACTGCTATAAACCTTCTTCCAATCAAAACTCAACTTGTCGACCGAGTTTCTTTAACAGTAGGTTTGTAACACATTGCGCCCCCAGACTGAACCCCTCAAACGGCCAGCTCCAAGTCCGCTGTGCCGCGGTTAGTTGGTGTAAGGCTCCACCTTTGACCCATATTCTCAGTATCGTGTTTGAGTAGGTACAGTTAATTTTTTTAATATAAGAAAGTAGAAAATCTTGACAGATCTATGTATCCTTACTTGTCACATGCCTAATACTAAAATATGAAGTTTCAATTTGTGCAAAATACTATGTATGTAACATGCTAAGAGATAAAGCAGTATCTTTAACTTTTAACTAACAATGCTAAAAATTATCATGGATGCTAAAAATAATAAAATTCTTTTAGTAACACTTACTGAAAACTAACATGAATCAATAAAAAAATGACAGAAAATATAATGTCTGTTTTTTTTACTTTTGTGGTGGTGGCTCTTCGGTGACACTCCTCCATGTCAACAAAATACACCCCCGCACCACAAGCAGGGGCACTCCTGCTCGAGAGACTCGCATTAGAATCTGGCAAGGCGACCTCGCTCAAACCCTGGTATCATTAACTGACAAAATCGCTTCAGCCAGTAAAGATGTTTCCTAACCATTACATTAAATTTCTACACCCCCACAGATTTATGATATCTGAATGTCTGAATGTGTTTGAATATAAAATATATATCATTTCTGTTTTATTTCAAGGGGATCCTTATTTTTTAAAAAAGGAATACCTACACAGGTCATACTGTTCCAAGAGAAGGATGGGGGTTTTCGGGCCAGGTCAGGTCCCCGCAGCGCCCTCTCCCTCACAGGTCTGCTGCGGTGTCTTCACCTCTCCCTCCGACCACTGTTCATTCTAACCCCCAGTTTCTACCTCAGCTTCCTGGGCCCAGGCCTACCTCCAACACACACATTCTTCTATTGCCCACCTTTCTTTACAGAAATCAAGCATGTTTACCAAAATCATCTCAACTATACTTGACAATCAGAACGTTGAGCTGCATTAAAAAAACTCACAGAAATTCAAAATGAAGGAGGCTGGAGAGTAGTGTATAAGAGCATAGTGAAAATGAGGCCAAGATTTTAGAATTGGTTCCCACATTTACCAGAATATTATTTAATGATTAAAAAAAAAGTCCAGACAAGCCTGGCCAGAATCGTATGCAAATTTACTACACAAAAGTTAACACAGAGGGTATGGTGGTGTTGGCATAACCAGTAAGTACTTAGTAGAAGTAGAAGTTATGGGAGAGAGATTTCAGATCAATTTAAGGAAGAGCTAAGGATTAGAGCTGTACAAAAAAGGAATGGGTTACCTTATGAGGTAGTGGGCTCCCTGTCATTAGAAGTATTCAAGAATGCTGCATATCATATCCCCCTCTTGGAGATTCACAATGCACATTAGCATATTAAAGGTTCTGAGAAGTCCTGCAGTAAAGAAACCTGTTTAACTTTAATGCAGCATTTCCCAAATTATTTGACCACAGACATTTTTCCCACCCCCACCCAACCTCAGTAATATTGATTCATTTCTGTGGACCTAGATTTCCTCAAAATACATTATAGAAAATAATGCGCTACATTTTTAAAAATGTAGTATTCAATATGTACCCAAATAACAATCTGTTAGGGATATAGGGGAAATGTTTCATGTAAAATGTCTTTTACATCAGGTAAAAAGCTGGAAGAGAAGGCCCCTAAAGTCCCTTCTCTAAGATTCAATGATTCAATCACATTTTAGAGTAAAGGGCTATTGGGTCTTGATCATTTAAAAAGGTTCCATGAGAGAAAGGCAAGTAGAAAAAAAAGGTAGTATATGCAAAGTTAACTGGTTCAAATGCCTCTCTTTCATGTTCAAAGCCCAATCACTGCAAGAAAGACACCTCAAGTTTTCAAAAAGAAGCCTTAACCAAGTATCTACTCCACACATTAAGTTAATTACTATTTAAGAGAGAGGATTAAAAAACTAAAAAACAAAAAGAATAGCTTTGCATTAGGGGACTATGCTATACCAGCTATCTTGCTGGAATTTAATTTTTTATCATTATACATGCTCTCCAAATAAGGTTAATATTTGTTTGATCCTTTGATACTACACTGCCCTGTGCAATCTGTGATCTTGAATTAGACATTCAAAGAAATGATTAAGTGTGATGATTTATAAGCTGTTAAAGTAGATTTTAAAGTAGATATTAGAGAAAAAATATTTGCCTATATGCCCCACACTGCTACATTTCTTTCTATTTTTTCCTCTTTAAGAATTATAGAAAACAACACACACTAAAAATATAGTATTAGACATTAAGCCAATCCAACATTAAATTTAGGAATATAAATGCTTACAGGTCCCAAATTTCAAAGTCAAGGTTCCCACAGTTACATTAACCTAGCCATTTTGCACATATACTAAGGCCATCAAATTTAATAGCATATTAAGTAATACAAAACACAATGGGAACCTTAACTTTTAAATTTCCTGACTTTTGAATTTTCAGCTCTATCAGCTGCATTAAGGACATTTTTGGCAAAGGGGACCTTTACATTTTAACAGGTTATCGAATGCAGGAACATGCAAGCCTAGCAGTATTATTAGAAACACAAATGCATTTGAGATATAGCTATGTGAAATTAGACAAAAATTCACTCTCACTTGGTGCAAACAGCAAAGCCTCATATCTGGAAAGAGAGCTTTTTTGCAAAAATTCACTGAACAACTAGCATCAGGTACATTATGCCTGCCTGGTAAAAGTACTTACCGATTTGGGGGAAACTGGCCCTCCTTCAGCACTCTCGTTCCCTACAATAGAAAGAGGAGAAAATGGAATTAGACTACAAACACAGATTTATGACATGTCATCAAAAGCTGAAAACTGAAAGATTTCTATCTGATAAGAAGAAAACAACAAAATAAAAAAAAAAATCTCCAAAGTGCTAAAACCCAAAAGAAAGAAAGAAAGAGATAGGTAGTTTTTAGAGCAAGGAATGAATTCAGATGTTAAATGTCTGGTTTTCCAGTTTTTTTCACTTTTCCACAGTTTTTTCAAGACAAGGAGAAGTAAGTTTTGATGATTTTCCTTTCCTAAGAAACACACAGAAATGAAATGCACCTCATCTAAACAACATACAAATACACTCTCATCCCCAACGATGACCTTCCTTGTTTGTTACTTGATATTAACAACTTCAGCTAACATCATGGGTCCTTAGTTTGGTCTACTTAAAAGGCCTTTTTTCAATCAATCTTCAAATGGATTTGCCTTATATAAGGCTTTTCAAGTTCACAGCATTTTATACGTATAATCATAATTTTAATTAAACTTTTCATTCCCATTCTTAAAGTGTCACCATTTTAGACTGTAGACCATGTAACAGAAAAGTGACTTTCCCACTCTGACTGGTGTGGCTTAGTGGGTTTGGCACTGATCCACAAACTGAAAGGTCACCGGTTCAGTTCTCAGTCATGGCACATGCCTGTGTTGCAGGCCAGGCGCCTGTTCGGGGGCATTTGAGAGGCAACCAATCAATGCTGCCTCCTGCTCTAAACCTATACGTATCTTCCTTATACTTTAAACACAGTACGTTTGTTGACTGATGTTACGCCAATAATGTTCTCATTTCCTCAAGGGATATTTCGAAAAATCCTTATGTCATCCAGATTATAAATTTTTGTTTAATCCTGTACAGTCATACCAAACATATAGTAAAATAACCCCAATTCACGCAGTTAACATTCCTTTCCAAAAAACTTTCAATTTGCTGTTTTAGCCTGTCTTTCCTTTAGCAGCAATACTTTTTAAATTTCTCAAATCCATATAAATGGCAATTTCAATCACCAAGACTAGAATGACTACCAACCAAAAGAAAAATCATACAAAAATCGGTAGAATAATATGGTTATTAAAAAGTGGCTTCTCACAAGGAAACAAAAAATTTGTAACTATGTATGGTGATGGATAGTAACTAAACTTACTGCAGTAATCACTTCACCATACTAACATATATCAAATAATTATTTGTACATCTAAAACTAAGACAATGTTATATGTCAATAATATCTCAGTTTTAAAAAGTGGATTCTTAACATTATGGGTACCTACAGGACTCTGTAGCACTCAAACCAGCACCATTCACACAGCAAATGTTCAGTAAATATCTGCTGAATGAACGAATTCACTGAGTGGACCCTTAACTCTCTGCTGCAGGTCTGTTGTCCTGTTAGCTTTTTCATGCTGGGGATAATTTCTTATGCATCAATCTTCCATAGCATTATTTTTCAAGTGAATGACTTTGGACAAAAACAGTTAAGAAGTTAAATATTACCATTTAAAACATAATGAAAAGAAAAGGACTAAATCGAACTAAATTAAAATTAAGAACTTTTCATGAAAAAGCAAGTCACAGAACTGTGAATGATACTGCAACACATATAATAATGGTTTATACTCAGAATATATAAAACATATTTATACTCAAGGTGATCAGATAGGGCTGAGATTTTAACTTTCACTTATATGGCATTTGAAAAAGTATAGTCACATAACTCCTTTTAAAAGTCACATTCAGTAAAAAGGCACAACGGATGAACACCTTATCTCCAGGACATTTCTCCAAAAAGCAGCAGCAGAGTCAATCCTGAATTGGTAAAGAATGTTACCACGACTTCATGAAACTGCTTGCAGGGACTGCAGAAATCACCTAGGAAATCAAAGCCTGAGAGGCTCAGTGACTTCCCCGAAAGTCACGCAGCTAGCCAGTGGTCAAGCTGGAGCAAAGCTTACAGGCCCTGAGATTCTTCTGACTGAGCTGGCCGCCTTTCCACTAGACCTCACTTCCCCTTAATCAGCTGCAGCAGTTACTCTTCTAAGAAACAAACTGCAATAAATACTGGCCAAATATTTTTGGAAAAGTCTGCATACAATGTTTAAAGAAAAATCATATAAGTAAGCTATCTAGGGCAAGTTTTAAAGCCTGAGATCCTTTATGCCTGAGGGATTCCTGGGAAGGGGCTTCGGAGGCATTTGGCAACTCTGTAATACTACACGCTAAATTCTGTATGTATGAAAACTCTGGCAAAAGGATCCAGTGCTTTAATAAGATTCAGAAAGAGGTTCAGGTACCCCAAAAGAGTAAACTAGTTTTTTAGACGAGTGATTTGTTAAACTCTGCATCAGAACTACCATTGTGTTTCTTCTGAAGAATGATTATTAATTGACTACTATTTGGAAATCAATTTTAAAAAAAGGAAAAGCAAGTATTTTATTTCTATAATTTAATAAGAATAAATTTGCAGCAAAAAAGATTTATGTGTAATATTTTACTTTTTGCACTACCCAAGTCTGAAATGCAAGATTGCTTTTCTCATGTTCAGCTGATTGAAAGTCCACTTAATTTGTTTCTCACATACAACTCACACTTTTAGCTAAAGTAGTTCAAGATTTTAATATTTGCTTAAATTTTTTAAATATAGATTTGTTCTTGAAAAATATATTCAAAATATATACATTGGAGTGAATGAAATTATTTTTGCTTTAGAGATATTATCTTGTTAACATAACTTCACCTGATCACCTCCTCAGATCCTCATTTGATCCCTATCAGATCTCCCAAACAGATATATGCTTGACTTAGAAATGGTAAAGAACTGAATCATTCAGGTTTATGATCTAACTGTAAAATGTAAAATATCACCAACAAATTAAAGGTGATTAATAACTACTACTTAATTACCTTTAACGTAATATCTAAAACCTGTTACATGAAGAATATATATTAAACAAGCAAATTTTGCAGAGAAAATAAAATGTTCAAAAGTAGATGATGTTTTAAATCAGACTAAAACTCACCCCACTACAAATTTCAAACGATTAAGTTTATAGTGTATGCTCAATCATAAATTTTGATAAGGGACTAGAATAGCACAGATAATTGTCATTCAAAGACACTTTAAAATGTCACCTTACACAGAAGATTCAATCTCTTCTCTTTTCCTACTATACCAAGCTGATACACTAATTTTATACACAATAAGTTTTACTGCTTTTTATAAACACTTCCTAACTTCTAAACAGAAAGTATAGTAAGTCTGAAATACATTTAAATGCAAATAAGTGCTCAGAAGAAAAAGCAGAATCCTGCCTAATTCGATGTAGTCCTTTAGGCCCCAATTATAATCATCCCTCTTGCCCCCACCCCTCTTAACTTTACCCTCTTCTCCCCTTAGCACTTCCCCCCTTAGTCTCAAGAAGCATCAATTTTCCCTCATTAGGAGGTCATTTTGTTTCTTCTATCTTTAAAAAAAAGGCCCCCCTTCATTCCATATCCTTCTCTAGTTATTGTCCCAGGTCTATGCTCCCCTTTACAGCAAAACTCCCTCAATGTTAATCCCGCTCACTGCTGTGTCCTAGACCCTGTCCTCTCAGTCTCTACTGAACCCACTCAGATAGGGCTTTGCCTCCTTCCACTCTTGTTAAGTTCGCCCAAGGCCTCCCAGTTGCTAACTCCAATAGCAAAGTCTCAGCCCTCACTTCCTGTTCAATCAGTATTATTTGACCCAGTTGATAAATTCCTTCCTTCTTCAAACCCTTTCTTCCTTGACTCCCAAGACACCACCCACTCTTGATTTTCCTCCTAATCTCTCCGGCCACCCTTGTGGGTTTCTTTTGCTGTTTCCTTCTCATGTCTCAAAACCTCAAAATGCTGCCAAGGCTCAGTTCTCAGAACTCTTCCCATTAGGTAATCTCACCCAGTCTCATGGCTATAAAAGGATCTATACACTGGTGACTCCTGAATTTTTATCTCCAGCCCAGACCTTCTCCTTGAATTCCAAACTCATACACCCAACTGCCCATTCAACTGCTGTCAAAACTAAAGTCCTGGCTACTTACCCCTCAACCTCCCCCTCAGAATCATTCGCATCTCAACAGATGATGACTCCATCCCTTCAGGCCAAAACCTTAAATTCATCATTGAATCCTTTCTTCCTACACCCTACATTCAACTCAATACCTATTTTGCTTCTATCTTCAAAACATACAGACTCTGAACACTACTACCACCTCCTCGGTCCAAGAAATCATCATCTTTCACCTAGATTATTACAACAGCCTCCTAAGCGGCCTCCCCTCTTCCATCTTTGTCCCACTACAGTTTATTCTCTCAGCAGTTGGGGTGACCTCTTCAAAATCCAGGACAGATCTGGTTACTCCTTGGATCAAAATCCTCCAGTGCCTTCCCATCATACTCAGAGAAAAAGCGGAAGTCCTCTACAATGGCCTACAGGCTCTAAGCAATTTGGGTCCCTGCTACTCAGACCTCCTCTCCTTCCTTCTCCTCAATGCTCAATCTGCTCCAGCCACACCAGCCTCTTTTTGGTACTTCAAGAACTCTGAACAAGTTTCCTTCTCAGGGGTCTTCTACTTGTTCTTCCCTCTGGCTGGAACATTCTCTTCCATCAAATAACTTCATGGCTCACTTCCTCGAAATGTTTAGAAAATCTAGAGCAGCTGCAAGATTAGAATACTAAAATAAGGACTAAAACTTTCATCAGAATTGTTTCCCTCCCCAAACTTTGACTTTGAGAATTCTCTTTCCTATACCAAGAAAACCCTTTTTTACCTTCTCTCAGCCTACCTAATCTCACCCAGTCATCGGGGTCCAATAAAGACTCACTGACTAATGGAGACCTGCCCTAACCACCTCACCTCCCAGTTCTCCCTTTCTTTGAATTCTCAGAAGTTATCATTTTTCTCATTTATCTTAGAATTTAACCATATACTCCTCACACTATAACTTATATCTCTTATCTCCCTAATTAGACTACACATGCACGCATACACACACACGAGTAGAAATAATGCCTTGTACAAGTAGTTCTCAAATCTGTATCAAGATAAAGCTAAAACTGAAAAAAAAAAAAAGATTCACAGTCCTACCCTTAAAATTCTGAATTTTATTATGTCTGGTTTGAAGCCCAGATATCTGTATTTTTTTTTAATGTTCCCCCAGAAGACTCTAATAGGTAGTTAGGATGAGAAGCCACAGCCTTAGAGTCCTCTATTTCCTACAGTACCCAGGAAAGAAGGCCCTAGAACGGACAACCCAGAGTACCAGATCCAGAACATCATTTCACAGGGGAAGAGCCATCCGAGAAGCCTAGATACTAGCCGAAAGCTACAAAGAGGCAAGGCCCAGCCTAAAACCTAGTCTACTTCTCTCAACCTAGAAATCTTTCCATCAGACTGTGAATAAATGAAAATAATAAAAATCCACAATTCACAGATAAGCACAGTAAACGGTGATTATCTAATACTTGACCAGCGACAGCAATGCCCAAGCTCTAAGACAGCACATGTTATTAGTGTCTACATGCTGGAAAAATGAGAGCAACATTAGCTGACAAAAGACTTAGAGGCTAGAGTAACCGTGGGAAGACTTACGACTAATGTAAAAAATAACTATTTTAACTAAGTCTTCTTACAATATGCACAAAACCTTACAAAATCATTTATATTGCACTTGAGAAGTATTAGGAGAAAACAAAGAAATCTTGCTTTCATCATGCTATGCAGCACAAAAATCTTTACACACAAACATCCATAGCTCACAAAGCTGTAAATGTTTTTTTTAGTCTAATCATCATAATGTAAACTTAATTATAGATTGGACTTCGTAAATCACCCCATATCCCAAGACAACTCAAACTCTTAATAATAAGTTAACCTCAGGACCAAAACTCTTGCCATCGACAAAAACAACGACTTAGGTATCTACAAGGCATTACAAAAGTTTGGGTCTATCTCGGTGTACAGGGATTTCAGCAAGGGCCTCCTATTAACACTAATGGGAGTTCTGGGTGTAAAGCGTAAGCACCGAGGAGGAGGATCAATGCCCAGCACTGCACCTGTGAAAACCCTTTCCGCTGCACTAACTGCAACTACTGGGACTTGTTCTCTCAGAAACGGGATAATAGACCCAAATTCCTATGTCTCTAAAGCACAAAGATAATTCAAATAAAAGTCACTAAGGAAGGTCACTGGTAAACACCTTATTTAAAAAATACAAGAAAAAGTAAACTAAAAGAATGATTAACACATTAAAGAAATTTTATAAAACAGCGCTAACACGCACAGGAGAAACTAGTGAACTGCTGGAGATAAAATACCTCGCACAACAGGATTAAAACAACCCAATCTTTAAAATTAGAGCACAGTGAACCCACTGCAGCCGGCAGCTTGTCCAAAGAAACACACACGCCACGAAACAAAAACTCCTCCCCTGACGGAGCCCTAAGTATACTACAATCCCTGCTTTTAAAACACAGAAGGAAGCTCCTGCTGCACTGGGAGCCAGGAATAATCACCGAGTACTCCAGACAAATGGGTAATGATCACGAGCCGCCAAGGACGACCACAACTAACTAAACAAAAATCATAGCGCCTTACTGTGTTCCATACTGCCTCACTTCTCAGTGCAGCACTGCTGTACTCACCAGGCTGGAAAATGAGCAGGTGCCTTTCAGGCTACAGAGAAATTAGTGACACACACACACGCACACCAATGACAAACACAAACACAAAGGCAATGATATTCTCTCACTTGAAAGGGCTTAAGAAATGCAAGGCTTTGCTGTAGGCCTGGAAAACTAAGAGCAGGCCTTACCGAAGGAGTGAGGAAAAAGCCAAGGTTTACCCTAAATCCACAAAGACTAAAAGAATTAACATTTATTTCAATTAAAAGGCTTTGGAAAGAATCCATTTTAAAAAAGGGAGAGAATTTGAAATTTTCGCCGTTTCTATCACCAAAAGAAAATTAGAATCTTCTCTCTGACTACACAGATTTAGCTCCACAACACAAAAAGAACCCTGACTTAAGGCCTGAAAACTAAAAATGGTTCCATTAACATTCACATTTTTAAAAAATCTATGTATTCCAACATATTGATTCTTTATCATCACTGCTATCATTAATGAACATTTAGCTTATTATCTGTACTTTGAAATGTCAATGAGAAATTGAAACTGCTACAATATGCTGGGGATTTTAACTTCTGAAACAAAAACCACAAAGAAGCAGGAGTCTGAAGCACACAGCCTCAATCATGCTGGTAAGTAAGCGGTCCTAAAACTTGAAAGTGAAAGCAATACAGACCAAAAAAGAAGTTTGCTTGATATTAATGCTAGCCTTTAAGACCAAAAATATGTTCCGTTACAGAAGACTGAAATCAGGACTTCCATTAACCTTGTTTAAAAAAAAAATCCCATGAGCATGGAATTTTTTCCTAAGTCTCTTCATCAGAGCAGCATGGGGTCCCATTAGGCACCCTATTTTACTTCCACCTTATAAATAACGTTAGCTGTTCGCTATTTCCATGGAAACCAAGAACAGAGAAACCCACTTAAATGAATACCGGTTAAAGGAATAAGTTTTACTTTAGAAAGGTTTGGCTGCTCTAGATGAACTCTACTGGGGAATACCACAAAGTCGTCTTAAGTATAATTTTTAAAATTTATATTTAGTGTAGGGGGAGCTTATTAAGAGTCCTGTTAAATAAGCACACTCCTTGCACTAAGCTAAATATGCCAAACAGCATCATAACGTTCAAGATGCCTTTTCAATGCCTTGCACATGGGTTTAGATGCACGGTTCCCAAAGACTATGCTTCCCCATGCATTAAGGTGGAATAATTAACCCTAAGGGTCTCATTTAAACTAATAAAAGCAAGGACTTCAGAACTAAGGCTACCATCACCTTGTAGCGACTAGTAACGAACACGCCCCACAACCAAAAGAGGCTCAAATACGAGAGCAAATAACTTCCTAATCACTGTTACTAGGTCCAGGGATAGCAGGCAGTCAAAATCCCCTCCTTAACAAACTCTGTATGAGTTATAACATGTACTCCTTAGTCAATCAATACATACACTCAGCTGAAACAGAAATAGAACATGCAGAATGAGAGTGCAGAACAAGACTTGGTGATTTCCAACTTCAAGCTGACTTAAATATTGCCCTACATGCTCTAGAAATGACCATTCTTGGTGGCCCATACAAAAGCTGCAGATAGGCAAGTGTACATAAAATAAAATGCAACTCATAGTGTAAGAAAACTGAAATCTTTACAGCAGATGTGGTTCTCCATTAAGTCGGTGGTGGCTCAGACATCTTCAATAAGTTAAAAGACAGGAATGCAAAATTATCCATAAAGGTGACAAACAGTATTAAATTTACAATACATGGAAAGAGTTCACATTTTCACACGTATTCTTCTTTGAGTACACCAATGTATCCATTCAAATTGCATGTTTTAAAAACAAAAGTACTTAACTTGTGTATGCTTCACACACTGTTAACGACTGGCAGAATGCTGGTAACTGCTGAACTTGGGTACCAGGTAGGTGGGGTTTGTTAATATTATTCACTCTACTTCTGCATATGTTTTTACATTTCCATAAAATAAGTTTTTAAAAATCCTATAAAGTTAAGACTCTTGTCTCTATGTGTTAATTAAATAATGAATGAAATGCCTGGTATAGGTCTTAGAAGCTACTGAATTGAAATCCAACATAGCCGTTAACTTAACATGAAACCACAGCTAATTTTCAAGTTTTACTTTTCTTACCAAAACAATTCAATTAACAGTTCAAAACAACTAGGAGAAATCTGTAAAGGGTCTGCCATTCTGCAACTACCAACTGATGATATGTAAATAACCAATACATAATAACGAGGTGTCCCAGTCATATTTTGTATTTTACAAACTAAATTTTACTAGCCCTCTCAATTACTAAATCAAAAGAATTTCAGAATCAGCAACACCAACATTTCCAATTTCTTCTCCAACAGGCCCAGTGAACTACCGAGGGCAATCTAATAAATTAGTATTTCCTATTTCCCTTACCTTAGTTAAGTAACAAAGCTGCCCATTCCCCCACTACGCCCAACCTCATCCCCTGCCAGAAAATACAGCAACTTCTGCGGTAAAAACGTCTTCCATTCTCTCCCTTAGTCCAGATGAAAAAATGTTTCACACTCAGTTACTTGACAACTCAACTCCTGGCTGAGGGCCCACAATGGGGAGACCCACAAACTGTTAAAGCCTTAAGGTCTTGGAAACAGCTCTCTGTTTAAAAACGAACAATTACAACGGTGTTCTGTCTTTTAAAGAAATAGGATGAGATGGTCGTAGCTCTGGAGGAAGTGAGGAACAGCAGCACACGGGGTAGCAGGCACACAGAGAAGAGAGAGCAAAGAGACTGGACGGAGACGGGAGGAGAGGAAAGGCAAAGGAGGCAGTGCGCACCAGGGACGCTGCAGCTCTCCGCAAAGCGGCTGAGCCAGACAGGTCCTGCACAAGGGGTATGGCAGTTCAGCCCCCTCACAGGCGGCGGCCCCACCTTTGACAATTTAGGCAGGGGCAAATTGACTTCCAAATAACATAATTATTTAAATCAATCCCAAAGACCCCGTAGAGTCTATTTCTAACTACTATATTTATTAAAATGAAATAATTTCTAAACTTTTTACACTTTCATTTACTAAAGAGAAGCAATTTTTATAGGCCCCACTTATAAGGGGAAGGAAACATAATACGTACATATGCTATGCTAATTCTAAAACCGCAAAGTTTTACTTACTGACCACTCCAGCTATTATAAAGGAACATTACAGTTTTTTCACTAAAAGAAAACTGTAGAGCCTGCTACAGAACTGCTAAGTTTTAAAAATATATGTTGAGTACTTTATCAAAATAAACTTGCTGGAATTTCTGCTCAGAGAGCAGAAACAATGTTTTAGGCACAAAGACAAAATAAAATATAGTAAACCCATCCACCTACAAAACCTTTATCATATGGTGCAGCTGGTAAAGGAGAACAGAAAGTTAGTGGAAGCTATTACAGCTCACCCTTGAACAACTTGGGTTTGAACTGCGCAGGTCCACTGCTACAGGGCCAAAACCAAATTTGCATGCTGGCAGGCCCACGCAGTGCCACCCTGCTCTCTTCAAGGGTCACCTATATTCCACTTTAACTCAAATGCTCACCAGTGATAATATATAGCATATTCAGGCTGTTTTGAGAAGCTCTTACAAATATATTTGTTGAATCCCAGAAAGAAAAAAAAAAACTATATAAAGATCAAAAAAGTTTCAGATCCAAATTAGTAGTGAAAGAATAAAAGTAATTCTATTTCACATGTAATGATCATTCTCCTTTCCTCAATTCCTGGTTTTTTTTACCAGATACATATATACACATACACACACCTACACCTATAAACATACTAATGCATATATTAAAAACGCAAATTTCTTACCAAAAAAAAACTTAATTCTGAGATTACTGTAGAGACTTAAAGAGTGGCTTTTATCATAATCAACTTGTTCCTGGGCCCAGTTTCTAGACTCAATATAGGTAACACCTAATAGTTAAATATAAAAAGAAAATAATCACCATAAGGAAAGACCAGGCACCAGATGAAAGGAAATTTCACAAAGCCAAAATGCCCAAATCAAAAGGCAAATAAAACTGTGTCCATTGTTACCAGAAAGCATTTGTGTGCCACTTTTGTATCTCTGGGGTTCTACAACTGTTTCCATTAGTTACTATACCCAAGCATGTGCTCTCAAGGTTTAAACACACACAATTTGTCCTGAGCAGCAGACCCAGTGGACTGACCAGCTAATTAGTATTTTGGACTTCTGAGTTACACAAATGACTAGTCTACTACTTACTACCTTGACACGAAGTGACCTACTGTAAGCTGCATCAATATCTTGTACAAAAAAGCTTGTATCACTAAGGGTTTTAATAAAGTGCCGTGAAATCCTTTTTAAGGTCCCTGTTAATCTGACATATTCCCATTTATTTTCTATTTTTCTTGGAGGTATTCACAAACAAAAACTCATTAGATACACTTTCCCATCCACACCTTTTCTCACCATGACATTTCAGGAAAACGCTCTCCTTTCCAGCTAAGCTGTTTCCATATTTATGGAACTTTTAGTGGGACTGTAACACTAATAATGATAATAGCAGTTATTGCTTATCAAACACCTTAAAGAGTTCCCCCATTAATCTTCACATCAATCCAAGGGGGTTGGTATGATCATTCCTGTATCACAGATAAAGAAACTGAAGTCCAAGTAAACAGTACAGTGCTTGGTATACAGCATGCACTGGAGAAGGGAGCATAAATAATTAGTCCAAGGTCACACACTCAACTTTAAGTGGTTGTACTGAGATTCCACTCCAGAAGTCAGACCCCAGGGCTAAGGCTCTTTCCCCACTATGCAACATTTGTCTCAAGCCTTGAGAAGAGAAGGAGTCCAGAATTAAAGTAATAATATCTAATAATAGGTACCATTTATTTAGCACTTACTAGGTGTCACACAGTTCTCATAGTTAACACATTTACTCATTTATTCCTCATAGCAACCTCAGAAGATGGGTAGTAGTATTTATTCATATTTTACAGATGAAGAAACAGAGGCAGAGGCACAGAGGGTGAAGTGATTTGGCCACGATCACAGAGTTAATACAGGGCAAAGCCAGGGTCTGAGTCCACGCAGATTGGCTCCAGCTCCAGAGCGGATACGCTCTAACCACTGTACTGTACTGCCATGCAAAAAACCTCCCTTCATCTGAATCGCATGAAAACAGAACTTTTAACCTTTACAAAATTACTAAATCCTAAGCCTTTGTAGTCTGACTAATTGAGAGAAAACTGTAGGAATATTCTAAGCATGCGCACCAGACTTCTTTACAGGCACACAGGATATGCCCCTGGTGATTAGATCATTGTCCTGTTCAGGAAGTTGCACCCTGTAAATCTGGTTAAGAGCCCCCGAGCCCATCTCTCTCCACACTCAGACCCACACTAACCATGCAGAGAGAGGAACGGGTAACTCAGTGCTGTCCCAGTGCAACCTTCTCTAAAATGAATGTCACTCTGGAAGTATCTGAGTGTGCACAGTGCCCTTCCATCACCCTTTCTTCTTCTTTCCAAACACCATAAAAAATACCACAAAAGGAATGAATGAATTTAAGCTACTTAAAAATCATAACAAATGTCCAATGATAACTACAAATTTAAATGAGAAAAAATGCAAAACTCTCCTAGTTTTGCAACTTGTCCAAATTCTACATTCAAAAACCACTAGGGCCTCTTTGACAGACTCAATTCTTAGAATGACTATCTTATTATCATAAATGTGCCTTGAAGGGTACAGAGAAAAGCCCATTTTTGCCTCGGATTCTGCATATCTTGATATGCATACTTAAGACAAGAACCATTACTGCTGCATAACAAGTTATTGGGCTTTTTACCCTAATGTCTGTAAGTATGACAATGTATTTAATTACATAAATAAAATATTAAGCATGGACTTAATAGCTGTGTATTAATATGTAATACATACAGAAAACAAATACACAGAACAGGGCTAGACCTGAAGATACTGAGAACTTGACACAATGAGAACAGGAACTAGTGCAGCTCCCTCCATTGACATCGTAAAGTTGCCACATTTTCTGGGCTCTCTTTTGAATTAATGTGGCATCTGTTCCAAGTACAGAATGCTAACATTTTACTAAAAGATATTTTCATTCTACATTTGTATCTGGTTTGCTTATTATTTGAACTACTGTTTTATTTCAGTGGTCATTATTTCTTTATACCAACTTGTCAATTTGGCGTTCCTAATCTATTTCCCCTGAGCACAAAAGGGGTGGGGAGGAACCATCAGCTTAAAACCCTCTAACAGCAATAATTACAATATACTTTGCATATAGATTAAATAAAGAAAATAAGCAGCACAGAGATTTTGGTAGGCTTTTTACTATTGGGTCCTGATAAGTTAACAGCATCTGTTCCTTTCAGAAAAAGAATTCTGCTCTGAGGTACTGGAGGGTTGGGGGGAAGGGGGAAAGAAGCAAAGTAAACAAATACTAAATAGAATTAATTCAAGTTACAAAGTTTGGTCTCCATGAAATGATGATTTCAATAATTTTCACATATCCAACTCTATCGGGTGGTAATTGCTTTTTAAGGCATCCTCAAACGTGCTGCAGCAAAAATCCAAATACAACCAGTTGTATTTAACATGCATGCTGCATAGTCCACAATGTTACGTCACACCAGGCACAGAGAAGACGCTTGCTTACCAAGCTATCCTGCATTCTATAAACTGCCTAACAACAACAGAAAAGGCACTGCCATCTCCACAGTGGGAGCAGAAGCCGTCAGTGTAGGCAGCCTTCTCCCTTGGTCGACTCTAAAGAAAACAAATGAGGCTTACATTTCTGTCTTTAAAGCTCACCCCTCTCAAGGCCTTTACTCTCCTTTACTCTCAATCTTTTAGTGTTTCTCAGAGAGGAAGGCTGTTTCTTTAAAATCAAAAAGCTGCAAAAGATCACTACAACTTAAAGCCTCACACCTTGTACCAACTGTCCTCCAGCTGTCCCCATGGCTTCCTCTTCCACAGAAGAATGGCCTACCTAGGGCACAGTCTCTAAGTGGGTACACTCACCTGGGGAAGGAAGGGGGCCATGAGAAAAAAAGACTAACTCATATTTTTAAATCTCATCCTTTTTTAAATGTCACATTTCTAGTATATTTTATAACATGTGTAAAATACTAGGTTCAGAAAATTATACAGAAGTACATATTTACTGGTGGCCATAATTTTTAAAGTTTGGAGACTGCAAGTTAAGAAGACTGAAACTAAAACAAGAGTCAGGAAAATTAGGCTCTGACACTAACTTACTCAAATTCTTGTCTCTGCCCCAGCCTTACCATCCATGACATGAACCGAGCCCTTTATACACTTACAAAACTATTACAGAAATAATAAAATATTATAGGGCATGGTCTGAACCACATAAAATGAAAAGCATGTATGAATGCTACCAATGAGAAATACTCTTAACTTGGCTTGTTAAAACTCTGACTATAAGTAAACTGCCACACCCTATCAGACCCAATTCTTAGACTTGCAAGGCCAGGCTTCAGCACTTCACAAAATTTGGGTCTAAAGAAGCATAAAACACCTTAGATACAAGTGCATTTCTAGTATTAGAAAGACTTTTTTTTAACTTCTATAATGAAAAAGTTATTACCTATGAAATAAAAATTTTTTAATTTAAAAATTACAAAGATATATTATGACCAATAACTGTTGTAATGAGTTAAAACTCTCAAAGGCAGGATCAGATTACATTTAATAGAGATTATAAGGACTTCAGCATGTCTTTTTTATATATAATGCCAGAAAAAGCAAATCATTGGCACTTGATAAATTACTGGCATGGTCAATTATTTATCCTGTTTTTTAAAAAATTTTTTTTATTTTTTGCTGCTTTAAAAACTGCTGGATTACCAGTATAGCATTTGGCGATGGCTGAGTTAAGGACAGGGATGAGGGTGAGGTCAGCCGACACTATCACACATTAAGGTGTGAGTACCAGGACTAATTCCTATGCAGGGTATCTGTATGATGATTAAGCAGTACTGGCTTGAGTTTCTATTAATTAAAACATTACAAGTATTTTCTTAGTTTTAAAACCCTATTTTACTTTGTAAATATTGAATGAATGTCTCTTAACCCAGAAGAGAGACTACCAGTTTTAAAAAAATTATCTGAAACCACAACTTTTTGTAAGTAGCTACCAGAATAACCTAGCAGAATTTAATTCTGAAAATGATGCTTCCTAAATTACAACACTTGCTCAGGACAGAAAACAATGTTGTTGTTTTAAATTGGTTAACAATTTTTAAAGTTTTAAAATAATAATGACTATCCCTAAGGCATCAGGCACAAATAAAAAGTACCTAAAATGCTTTTTGCCCATAGGTAATAACCATTCTAGGGCATTAGGCTTATAATCTTAAATGCATTTAAGTCTTACCCACCCCTCTCCTTCCAACTGCACTCCCACTTTCCACCTGAGCCTTATTTTCAAAAATAGCAAGTTTTAAAAATAGTCACCTCAAAAAAGTAGATTTCAGAGAGTATTATGGTATAATTCTATTTATTTTTAAAATATTTTATTTATTTTTAGACAGAGGGGAGGGAGGAAGAGAGGGAGAAAAGCACCAGTGTGTGGTTGCCTCTCATGTACCCCCCACTGGGGACCCAGCCTGCAACCCAGGCATGTGCCCTGACCAGGAATCGAACCATCAACCCTTTGGTTGGCAGGCTGGCACCCAATCCACTGAGCCACACCAGCCAGGGCTCTATTTATTTTTTTTAATATATTACACATTTTGAAGTACACAGGAAATTTTAAAAGCAGAATAAGAATGGGATAACCTTAATTTTCTACTTTATATATATCTATATTTCTTAAGAGGAATATTATTAAATCCTCTAAAATGTTGATAGTTAAACTGGACTAATTGAAACAGCAAATGGAAACTACATATTTGCATCTACTAAGAATATATATAAAATAATCTACCATGCTAAAGTGCCCAACTTCCAACTTTTAAGAAATACACAGTAGACCCCACTCCCTACTAGGCAGGCACTGTGCTTAGTGATGGGCATATCCTATATGACTTTATTTCTGTTCCACTCCAATGCATATTACCTTCAAAATATTCAACCTAACCCAAACCAAAATCAGAATGAAACATTCTGGAAATGATAACTTCATCACACTGTGGTCATTTCAGTAAATTGAGAACTTCTTCAGTAATTCACTTTCTATGGGAATTATATAGTTTAGTACAGCAGTATGATGTAAGAGGAGAGACTCTGAAATCAAACCTGGGCTTGAATTTAGATTGTATCATTTGCTATCTCTGTGATTCCATGGGAACCTTTATTTCCTCATCTGTAAAATGGGGGTAGGGAAATAACAGTAAATCCTCAGAATGTTGCTGTGAAGGTTAAAAATTAAATGAGATCCTATATGTAAAAAGGCTCAGCACTACACATGATACTCAGTAAATGTTATATCAGTGTTATTAATATTATAATAACAGGTAACCCTGAGGTACAAAAACTACATAACTTGCCAAACACTTAAAGTCTTATGTCTATGCCATTCCTCTAAGAATATACATATTTGTGTAGGTTTATATAATAACACAGAAAATTGTTTTCACCATACAAATTCATAATTAAAACTTTTCATTACCACAACACACCAGTACATTTACGATGTCTATGTGTACACACACACGCACACACACAAATGCATCAGCCCGCACTGTCAAGAACTATGCTATAATCATGTAAGAACTTGTCTTTTGGCCATGGTAGGGGGATCTAGATGACCAATTATGATTTTCTTATATTTAATTTTTTTAATATTAACATTATTAACAGGACATGGACAAATACCTTAAAACCCAGCCATCTATTAGTGATTAAACACTCAATTTATATACACTATTGTCGGCTATAAAGTACATTCATGAGCAGCAGCTCATCGAATACTTTTAACAGCACAGTAAAGCAGATTTTTACATTTTGCCCATTTTACCACTGGGAAAACTAAATCCCGGCAAGGGTGAATGCACAGCTAGTGACAGGACCGACATTAAAGCCAGTCTTCTGACATCATCACAACTGTTTCATTTACACTGGTCTGGGAAATTTCATTTTTAAAAAAGACAGAAAACTGTGATCAGTAATGTAGGCGTGTCAGAGGACTCCATAGGGAATTACACATATCTGCCAGTTGCACGCTCATTTCCCCTCCTCATTTCCAACTTTAGTATTTCAGGAATTTCAGAAGTACATTTAACTATAACGTGTAGATAAGGAGAATTCACCCAAACCTGTTATTTCCTGCATTGGCCAGTTAATACCATAGACCGCTCTCCCTTTATATTTAGCCCTTTGTATTTAACTTCTTTGGAATGACTGAATTTATTTCATTCTAATGTTAGGTCTTTAAAAGACAAGTTAATATAAAATAAATCAAACTATTCATAATGTTTGGTACATAACGGTACAGTGGATGCATATCAGACCAGATCCTATAAATATTTGCATGTCTAAAAAAATCTAATGTCTAATATACAAACATTAACAAACCTCAGTTCACATTTATTGGGGGGGATAGTTAATATTATTACAGTGGTTTGGTTTGTTGTATAAACAAGTAGTTAAATAATTACTACTAAAGGCAGAGTTTTCTTAAATGAATATGGCAGCCCTCAACAATAATAATCAAGGAACTCTGCAAGAGAAAAAGCTGGAGTAGATACCGGCCAAACAGGTGAGAAAGGTATTTCCCTGGTTCTGCATACACTCAAACTAAAGCACATATATCGCAACTTACGCTTACTTTTTTCAATATTCCCAGGTGTCCCATTCTCTTCTCAAAAAGCTAAAAGAGACTAGCCATTGCAGATAAAAATATCCTACAAATTCAAGAGCCTAAAAGAAGTTAGAGCAGCCTAAAAGGAAAAAAAAATGTAAAGACACATTTTTTTTTGAACCTAACATTTTAAGTACAGTCCACAGACTTAAAACTACATTTTCTTTCTGGGGCTGCTCACTGACCTCGATCACATCAATCCCGTAACACTGTGAATTGTGGTGATAGCTTGGCCCTTGCCTCTAAACACAACCAAATTTTTCCAAGGTTACACACACTGGGACACGAAGAACATTTTTGCGGCATCTTATTTTCACTAGTCAACTAGTTTGGATATTCCACCAGTGCAAACATTATGAACAAAGAAATTTTCATTATCTTCGAAATTCTCCAAAGCCAACCAAAGGCTACGGCACAGTGGCAAGGAGTACGGAATAGGCAGAACTGAGTCTGGTCAGAACGCCGCCACCACTGGCTGGTTGTCTGCCTGGGGCATAAGTCACTCAGGGAGAAATGAAGGTGCAAAGACATTTTATTTACAGCAAAAAATTCTAAGGAATTGCCACATCATTACCATAGGTGAAAAATTTCAAGGTCTTGTTAGAACAGCCTGGGCTTCGGATCAAATAATAATGACACAAGGAGAAAAAATACAGAGCATGGTATTTTTTAATCACAATAATCACTGCTGCTGCTGCTCATTCTAAGCATTAACTGAGCCTTTGTTAGGTGCCAGGCACTGTGCTAAACACTCTCACAGATTTTTAACATTCAATCCCTGCAACAACACTCTGATAATAGTTAATAAAGTATTAGAGCCCTCAGAAGAACAGAAATTTAAATTTTTTAAATGATAATACAAGCAAACTATTAAAGAAACCTTATCTTTTTCTCTACCTTTCAGACTGTATTTTAAGTATTAAATTTACACTAAAGCCACATTTATTTTTGGGAATCTGTCTTTCATTTAAAGAATTACTGTGATTTGAGATGTTGACAATTATTACAGAAGACTCAAAAAAAACTCTGAACTTAAATACTGGCACAAAAAAAAAAAAACCCTTCCATCCAACTTTACTGAATAACTGTCCCCATTCAAAGAAAAGAGAACAGCATATACACATAAGGCCCTACAATAATTATAGGCTCCGGAGGCCTATACTAGCACTCAGTAATGCTGTTATTAGAGAGACCTGTGTCATCACAGACAAAAAAAATTACAATCGCTAAGTCAAGTTTCCAACATATATACATATATATCTGTTATTTTACATATAAATCTTACAGTAGCTGATAAAAAACAACAAACTAATCTAAGGTAAACCAAAACACTAGGATGTTTCTGAAGACTCACTTTAGAATGTCAGCAGCATAATCATGATATTAGCAAGCAAACTTTACTTAGCAGAAAGTTGTTAGAGGCTTGGGAAGATGTGTATAAAATGGAGTAGACAAGAGGGAAGGATTCCCTGTGCTGTTTAAATCAACTACAGGACCCAGCATGCAATGCTCTATTCTGGAGTTCAGCAAAAAAAATAAAAAACACCCAAACCCGCAGTGCATCCTGGGACTTGTAGTTAAGGAATCCACTTCTTCACTCTACACAGTTAAGTTTCAACAAAGTCTGAACCATCCAGCACAATCTGACTAAGTCTTATTATCAGGGTTAGTCAAACTCAGATCCAATTCATTTGTGTTCTGCTCTGGCACAATTTCTTTAACACATAATGAAAAAAGTATCAATTTAAATTTAGCTCAATATTTTCAGGTTAGAAACATCATATACAGGATAAGCATATCAAAGAAATGCTTAAAAATAAATACTTAAGCAGCAAAAAGTTTGAATTTCAAAATTATATTTAAAAGCATAATTTTTGAAACAACCTCCTTAAAGTTTACCTGAACTCGTTTCAAAGCTCTCTGTCCTACTCCCAAAATAAAAAAGATTTTGTTTTACTGAGTTTTCTCTTAACAGTCTTTCAAGTTATGTTTTATAGATGATTTTTCTTAAAGACAATTCTCATAAGAAAACATTTCCCATACTTTAATACCTCCCACTAGAAAAGAGATTCCTACAGTAATACATGTCCAAAACACTCACACACCAAAAAAACTGTAAGTTCCTCTTTTGTTAAGTCCTTACTCAAAATTTATTCCCTCCACTTCCATCCTTCATTACATACACACACACACACACACACACACACACACACACACACACACACCTGTTTCTGGAAAGAACACTTAGAAAAAAATATTCCAACTATAGACCCATTTCTCTCATCCACTAACGTCTTCTAAAAACAAAGATTTTTAAAAAGCTATCGATCACATGTCCAAACGCAAGCAGGTAATTAAAGCTGCCATCTATGTGTATATGGATTCTACACTCACCCCTATTTTCTGCGCGACTGAAGGAGGGGGCAGGGAAAGAACTCAGTGCAATCTGCATCGGGAGGCCTAACACAGGTGGTGGGTTATTTTCAGGCAACAGCACCTTCACAAACATGCTGTGGAACACAGTCCAAGAAATTTTTAACAAGAAAAGATAAGCTGGCAAACAAATTCAACACAATCCAGCTAAAAATCACCTGCAACACATGCTACTACATTTCACCATAAAAGTGACAGGCTACAACAGGATCTGAAGCTTCATCAATACAACATACTGTCCATAAGGCCAGAGATAGCAGTTGCCATGGTTACTATCATCCACTTTTATCAAGAAATTATTGTCATTACTCTGAAGTTTTTGGTACTTATTTAAAATTTTTTAAAAAATCAGTTTAGGGTTCTGACTGTTAATTGAGTGAAAAAATCAACTACTGTTTGATTTGTAAGTATGCTGCCTTAGAGATGCACATGGTTAACAACACTTGGATCTGCAGCAGAAAAAAATCAATTCCTTTCTGCTGCTTCTTCTCCTCAAGTACTGACAGTTTGTATTCTCAATGCAGCCAAAACAATAAAACAAAACCCATCTTTCTGGCTTCTGTGTTTAAGTTATTTTTCTCCCCTAGGCCCACAACCAGAGTCAAAATAAAGCCTAGATCAACAACCTGTTAGGCCCCATCGCGTCCCATCTCTACATTACCAGTTCACTTTTTTGTCTACTTTTAAAAAAAGCAGAAAAACACTCGCATAGATGATTCCAATATATAGGGAGAAAGTTTCCTTCAATGAGAACTGCTCACTATCCTTTTTTTAAGGGGGGGGAGCAGTGGCTGCAGTGTATTGGAGGGAGAGAGCAAGGGAGGGGTATTCAAACTTCCAAACTAATGTCCAGTGTAAGAGAGTTGCTTCAGAAAAGCCCAAAGGATGATGGGATCTCACATATTATCTCTAAAAGGGAAGAGTCTGCAACCACTCTAGTGTTAAGACTGAACTGATACACAAGTAATATAAAAGTTATTTTTAAAAGTCTATTTCAACATTCTTACAAAAGATAACTGCTCAAAAATTTAATATACAAATTAAGAATTACATGAAAGCCTATAAAGCAATATGGCCACACATACACCCAAACACAAAGAAGAAAGCATATGCTATTTAAGAAATAACTGTCTATAATAAATTTAATGCAGTTTTAACAAATTACCTCTTAAAAAAATCTCAAAGCAGCAAAAATACACTCCTGGTAAAGTTAAAAGAATGTACTGCTATATTCCCTAAGAATACGTAGAGCCTACAAAAAAGCCCATGTACAAAAGTTCTTGAGAAGTTAACATAAATCATTAATATTTCCCAGCACATATTAATATGAAGATTCAAACATGTTTTAAGAAATCAGCTCTGAATATAGATATGAAGGAATTCTGTCAAAGGTTAGAGACCTAAAACTTTAATCTCTTCCTTTTCTCCCTTTGAATAGTAATTAAATACAAAAGCCTTCAGCAATAAGACACTAAGGATACAAAATTTAAAAGCACATTAATATAACCTTAACTTCAGTATTTCCTCAAGAAAAGCTTTAGTATTCACTGTCTGTGGGATGAAAAGTTAGTATTACCCTAAGAGGTTTCATTTTTATCTAAACAGTTAAATGTTTCTGTCATTCTTCACAGAAGCCAAGTTTGTATATTTAATTACTAATTAGGGTTATTTCATAAAGAACAGACACTTCTAAAATTTAAGATATGCTCATAAACACAGGGACTCCCAATTATCTATATTTTATTTTATTTCAGTCAAAATTTGTGAACAGTCTATTAAGAAAGCCACAGCTCAAGCCTCTGAGTGTTAAACTTTTGAGTTATTTTTACACAAAAATATTTCAGTGTACCCCTCTAGATTTGAGTTGTCATTTCCTCATGCACTCCTCTAAAACAGAAAAACAAAGATATACACATGTGCCTCATATTAATGCATACAAGTATATATCTTTTTTACTTTGAAACAAGTTTGAAAGATTTAGTAAGAATTTTTCACAAAGTTAGCAGAATCAATCAAAACAACCAAAACCTTAACTGTGACATCTGTTACTCTGTGTGTTAACGAGAGTCTACAGAAGAATTGAGAATTTAAATATTCACTAAAATCAACTACTGTCACGTCAATGGAGAAACTAAGAAAAACTTTAATAGGAGATACACATTTCACAAGATCTACAAAAGGAAAAATAATCTTTTTCTTGAATTGTGAGAAACTGCCTAGGCAGCATTTTTTAAACAAAGCTTCAAAACTGTAACAAAGAGCTTTTTGGTAACCACAGCAGTACTAAAAAAAAAATCTTAAGGTGTTCAAGGTGCACTTTTAATGCCCTCATTCCCAAATGATGGAGAAAGTTAACGTTTGAAAGACGGAAGCTTCTGTCCATATATTAATTAGTTACCTATATCAACAACTTAACATCTGCATGGCTCCTGACAATTTACAAAGGACCTGCACATGTATTATCTCATTTGATCTTACTGAGAAAAAAGTACAGCGTTATGTCTAGAAAACAGGCAAAATTCAAAGCAGGTTTATCAAATTTTCTATACATTCCTAAGTTTTTAAACTTTAATATAAAACTTTACGAGCCACCAAGTAGCGTGATATTTCCAGTGATAAATCAATTCACCTAACACTAACAAGAGTTTCAAACAGCCATGGACTATAAATGCTATGAAACTCCTTTTATCTTTATGGAGTTATTACTACTAGTGGACATATCATCAGCAAAGCAATGATCTATGCCCACAAATATAACTTTACTTATAGTTCAAGAGTTTCAGCCTTTGGAGGCCAATTCAAATACATCAACCATATGTATTTATAAAACTGAGAGCCTAAGAATTTATCTATTAAGATAGCTGCCCAAGAATGAAATAAACACAAAAAAGTATAAAATTTTCTTCATACAATATCTCCCTTTCCACAATCTCAAGTACTCTAAATCCTATCTGTATTAACAATATGGGGATGATCACAAAATGTCCCAAGTCATACCAACTACTTTTGTGTGTATACCCATTGCACATAACTCCAAAATAAAATAATTCTAACTCCACAATAAAATAATTCTAACAGCACTCTGTAACTATGCACAGCATCCTTAAGGTATCCACAATAACAAATCTACTTTGTGTAATATTGTAAGCAGGTAAAAAGCTGTCAAAGATTTCAGGTTGAAATAGCGAGTGTAATTTATTAATGGAATTTTTAAATGGACTTACTCAAAATCTTTCTGGAACTTTAGGGTGTTAATCCTGTTGCTTAGTTGAAGCTAAGTGAAGCTGTTGCAAGCAGCAAGACCCTCAAAATTCAGAGATCTGCTTTATCTTGCTGTAGCACCTCCTGCTGGATAGCATTTAGAGCTCTTCATGTAAGCAGAAGAAGAATATTTCTGAGGCAGCTCCTTCCAGATGATTGAATGGGAAAAAGGATGGACCCTTCAAAGCTAAAAGAAATAGGGCCCCGTCCATCACTTACACCTCTTAAAAATAAAATTTGGCATAGGTAGGAGTCGTTTTAACCTATTACTATTCCAGTTCCATAAAGACCTGCCTGAGTCCAAAGTGTGAAATGCTTAAAAAAAGCTTGTAAAATTATCTAAAAAGTGTTAAAAAGTCATCAAAAGCACTCAAGCAAGACGATTATGGCCAGCCAAACAATGCCAGTCATACTGCAAATACTATTATGTTAACAAAAGCGAACGCCTGACATAAAGAAGAGCACCTCAAATACTGGTAACATGTTAGCCGGAAGTTTGCGTTTTGAGAATTTGCTGCACTATTACCATGCTCCTCACTTAAGGGTAGTTGTACATCTACGGAAGTTTTAAGTACAGAAATTTTTTATAAACAGAGATAGTTGTACATCTACATAAGTTTTAAATACAAAAATATTTTTATAAACATGAGTAACTACACACAAAAATGTCCTCTTTGCCATCAAAAGGTATGTCCTGGGATTTTAAAATACATTCTTCAGACATTTTAAATAGCACCTACAGCTCACTTTAAGTCCATGAT
The DNA here is from genome assembly GCA_028533065.1 of Trachops cirrhosus. Taxonomy (NCBI): domain Eukaryota; kingdom Metazoa; phylum Chordata; class Mammalia; order Chiroptera; family Phyllostomidae; genus Trachops; species Trachops cirrhosus. The sequence continues at coordinate 10,824,512 of CM052543.1, read as the reverse complement.
GCAGATCCATATACAAGTGGAGCCAGAAAAAGAGAACAGGCAGGAACTTACCAAAATCAAAATGCATAATAGTATTCCCAGTAAAAATGGAGTAACAGTCTCCTACAATACCGTGAAACCAAGTAGATTGTGAAACTTAAAAAAGGGGGGAGGGGCTAGTCTTCAAAACCAAAAGAAAAGCTGACCTATTTATTTCTACTGCCCAAACATGAGTGAACACCAAATGTAAACAAACAACATAAAACACTGAAAAGTACACTTAGATGTCTTAGCCCCAATTTCAATCCCTTTACCAGGCCCTCAATGAAACAACAGATGTTGATGAGTATCCTCTATACAAGGAGATATTTCAGCTCCGTGCCCTAAAGAACCCCTATAAAGTATGCCTATGAAAACGCTTCCTTCCTAGAGTGCACACTGCTTTAAAAAAAAAAACTTTCATCAGCCCAAATTAATCTGATTCTAATATTCAGCTACTATCAATTATTAATATATAAATGTTCTTCCTTCTCTAAAGTCCCCAGCTAAAGCATCCACATTCCTAACACTTACTATTAACAAAAATGAACAGCTCGCTTCCCCACTATAGGGCAAATCTTTGAAATCCAAAACACAGCCACAAAGTTCACTGTCAAGGCCAGTGCTGAGGCCCACACAGGCCCGGACCTTAACTCACGTTTGATATTCTAGAAAGCCATACATGCAGAGACATTTAAAAACAACACAATGTGGACATGCAGAGTGAGATTCCCTACTTCAAGACCTAAACAAAGAATATTTCAACATATGACCAGAATATGATGACACTAGATTCACCAATGAAAACAAAACCTGCCTACCATTAGCAGCCGTATCCTCATCTCAACAACTCAACTACTTAGAAATCACTCTCGGCACATCTGCACCCCACAACCGGCGTGTGGCCTTCTCCGGGGGTGCAAGCCAGACAAAGTTGAAAGGAGACATTCTTCCCCCAGTGCCCAAATCTAGATACCAACCCCTCCCCTAACAGTGCCACCTTGCTGCTACCCACCATAGCGAACGTGGTCAGGGGAAAAAAAAAGAAATCCTAACAGCACCGCTCAGCAGAATAAAGAGACCAAAGACAGGATGACGAGAAGTATTGGGAACTGCGTGCACGACGGGGCTGGACCAAACGGAAAGAGTCCCACTCCGCGCGCCCCTCCCCCCCGGCGGGGGCGCGGGCGGGGGAGGGGCGGCCGCGGCCCCTCTCTGAGCGGCCTGCCAACCCCGGCCCGAGCGGGGTCCCGGGGGCGCCCCGCGGCCGCGGGCGGCGGGGGCGAGTGCGGGAGGGCCGGCCCCGGGGTGAGGGGTGCAGGCTGACTCTCCGGAATAACAAGTTGCAGAAGAAGAAGAATAAGCGGAATTTCCCCAACGCTTCTCCGGCTACCCAAGACAAATGCACCAACACACACACACACATTCGGGCCCGGCAGCGTCAGCAGCCGCAGCTTTTTTTTTTTTTTTTTTTATAACCAGATCCCTCAGTCACCAAACAAGATGGTTTTCAAAAAAAAAAAATTAAATAAATAATCATAATAAAAACTTCCCCCCGACAGCATCCCGGGGAGGGGGGAGGGTGATGAGAGAGCCAAGGCGACCATCCCTGGGCGGAGGGACTGCCGAGGGGGCGGACAAGGCTCCGCGCCCCCCGCCCCCGCCGGTGGCCCCCTCCCCGGCCCCCAACTGGGACAATGTGACGCCCCCTCCCCGCCACCCCCTGCGCGCCGCCTCTGTCACCCGCTTCGGCCCTGCACTCAGCGCCCAGGCTCCCGAGGCTGCTCATAAACTTACTTCCAATTTATCCTGGGGAGGGGTGGAGGGCAGAGGGGAAGAAGGGGGGGAGACAAGGTTTTTCCATTGTCTTTTTTTTAGGGGGGGAGGAATAGGAAGGGCACGCAGGGGGGCGCCCCGAAGGGGAAGTTATTGCTCAAATCTCAAGTTGACTGCGGGGTCCTGGCGAGAACACCCCCCTTTTCCTCCTCCCTCCCACACACCCCTCCCCTCCCCCCACAACAAACTCCAGGCAAGCAGCCCCTGTTCCTCCCAGAGACAAATACCAGAGACAAGACAGAGAGAGGGAGAGGGGAAGGAGGGGAGAGGGGGAAGGGGGAGGGAGGGGAAATAGAGCTACTCAAGAAAAAAAAGAGAGAGAGAGAGAGAGGAGAGTGAGGAGAAGAGAGAATGGAAAAGCTGGGATACTGCACCCTCCTGCTGGCTGGCAGTCCCCCCTGGCAGCTGGAGGCAGGAACTCTGAGCAGGAGAAGCAGGAGGAGGAGGAGGAGGGAACTCTTCTTCATGGGGAGGGAGGGAAGAAGCTGGAGCTGCTGCTGCTGCTTCTGCTGCTGCTCTGGGCCTCTCGCACTTTTTAGATATTAGTGTGTTAAGATGGTAGGTTGTTCCCTTCTCCCTCCTCCTCCTCCTCTCGCTCTCTCTCACTCACTCTCTCTGTCTCTCTCTCTCTCTCTCTCTCTCTCTGGGCTGTTTCTTTCCTCCTCTTCCCCAGGCAAAGGGGGGGTGGGGAGGAGGGGGTGGGGGGGAGGAACTGGATCCTCCTCCTCCTCCAGGAGGGACACACACAGGCCTTGGGCCGGAATAGGAGGGGGGAAATCAGAGCAGCAGGAGAGAAACTGTGGGAGACAAACAAGCCCAACTCTTCATCCTCCTCCTCCTCCTCCTCTCAGCAGCAGCAGCGAGCACCACCAGCCCATTCACCACCCGGCCCCGGGCCGCAGCACCTCCGCCGCCTCAGCCCGGGGATCCCTCCGCCCAGGCCCAGACACACTCGCCCGCGCGGGAGCCCGCCGCGCGGCCCCGCCGGCCCGCCGCCGCCGCCGTGCGCGCCCCCGCCGCTCCCGAGAGCTGGGCAAGAGGGACTGGGGCTGGGAAAGCGGGGACGAGGGCGGGGGTAGAGGAGGCACTGGGGTAAAGGGGCACGGCGGGGAGGGAGGGGGCAGCCGGGCGGAGTTGTACGGCGGCCTCTCCAGGCCCCCTCGCCTTAGCCCGCGGCTCCCTGGACACACGGCCCCCCCCCGGGGGCGGCGGGGCGGCGGCGGAGGGGGGGCAGCGGGGGCCCGCGGCAGCGCTCGGGCGGGCGGACTACTTGACGTGTCGGTGCGGCGAATTTATTTCACTTTGCCTAAGGAACGGGGTGTGCTGCGGCCCCCATTGCCTAGGGAAAAAACCCGGATGTAAAGTGAGTGAAACTAAACTAGAGTGAAGTAGGGCAGCAGCAGCCAAACTCCAGTGCAGTGGCGGCGGCAGTGATGGGGCTGAGCACGGAGCAGCGGCCGCCAAACTCCGCTGCCGCCGCAATGATGGGCCGGTGCAGCGCTGCAGCTCGGCTCTTGTGTAGCTGCAGCCGAGGCGAGGCCGGAGTCGGCTGCAGCCCCCCCAACTCCACGGCCAGAGACCAACTCCCCCTCCCGCCGGCAGGAGCTGCAAAGGGGCTCCGGAGCGGCCCCAACTCCCTCCAGTGCAACAGCAGTTTTGAGGGTGGGAGAAAAAAGCCGCGAGAGCCGGAGCGACGAGAAGCAACGGGGAAGCACTGCAATGGGGGAGCGTGGTCCAGGCAACAGGAGAAAGATGCAACCTCAAGTCGAATGCAACATGCAATTCCCGGCCGCCGCTCGCCCGCTCCTTCCCCCTCGCCACCCCGCCCCCTTTCCAAATAACTACCCTTGAACCACTTTATTAGCCGTACTTAGTCCCACATTCGCTTTGGGGAGGGGCGGGGGACGGGGTCCTTCGCTCACCTTTATTTATTGCTGCTTTCTCCCCCCTCTCCATGTTTTTTATTCCTAAGTTCTTTTGTTCTAAGGGGGATGATGGCATTTACTTTTCTGCTTTGTGTAGCAGGGCAATCGCTGGGAATCGGCCACGTATAATCCGGCGGTTTGTCATATTTTATTAGTGAAAGTATTTTATGCCTGTTCTACCTCCAAGGACTGTAACATGGAGAACTGCAGGAAGGGGAAAAAAACATCAGAAGAATTCTTGTTTTGAGAGGTTTCTTGGCGGGGCGGGGAGGGCCTTTTTAATTTTTTTGGAGGGGGTTTATTCAGATTTTTTAATCGATAGTTTTCAACTTAAAGCTTAATGTTTTTGTGTAGATATACTACAGGATTCTAAAATAATCCCAAACCACAATGAAGGGGGGGAAAAGTCCAAAATTCTAGATTTAAAAAAGAATATCCCTACTGGACAGTGATATTATCTGTCCTGTCAGTACGCTGGACTTCACATAGTGTTGGCCTTCGAATGTTAAATAACAATAAACCTCGACCTCAACTGAATACAAATGGGGGGTGGGGGTGGTTTTGTTTTTAAGGCTCAGCACTTTTGTAGCATCTGCCACTACGCATTTTCCAGGCATTGATTAGCCATGCAACTCCCATAGGCATGAAGTCCAGTTTTTGCAGATAAAGAGCAACAGTGGTAAAATGATTTGCCCAAAGTCAAACTGAGTCATTGGCAGAACTGAAATAGCCTCAGACTCTTATTTCTTACTGGTCTCATATTTTCCATTAAATAGTATTTCCCCCAAGAAGGAAACAGTATTTAAAAATAAATAGACGTTCTTTACCTTGTTCTATCTCTCCACCAGAGGTGCTTTGAGATCATTGGATAGGAAGGTATTTTCTCCTATGACCTGCAACGCGAAGTTTAGTTTCCCAAGAAAAAGCAATTTTTAGGCAATTTAAAAATTTTTGGATTTCTTAAAGTTAAAAGCGAAAAAAAAAAAAAGAACAGGCTTTATTTTACATGTGTAGACCATTTTGTACTTTGAGCTTTATGTTGAAAAAAATTCACGGCAGAGAAAGTGTGTGAGAGTTTGAGAGCAAAGATGAAAACCCCTATAAATGATTCAAGAAGCCTGGATGAACTCATAATGTTGTGAAACTGAACCCATAACGCAGTCAAGATGAATAACGGAAGGACAGGTTGGTAGGAAGGCCCAGCTTTCCCATCTAGAGGTAACTCTGATGTATTTAGATGAGGGAGGGAGGCCAGCTTGCAGGCTGGACTGACTAGAAACTGGAACCATAACCTAATGGTGTCATTTCAAATCGGCCCAGGCTGTCAACATTTTTTCAGAGCAAGACTACTGTAGTGTTCTTTCTGGAAAAAAAGAGTTTAAAATTTCTTCAGAGTTTCATAGAAAAAAATGCAGAAACCCAAATCACACTCGAATGTTTTAGTGGCATAGAACAGGGGTCAGCAAGCTATTTTCTCTAAAAGCCCAGATAGTACATATCAGAGACCTTGCAGACTGTCCGGTTTCTACCACAACTTCTCAACTCTGCAGTTGTAGCACGAAAGCGGCCATAGAAAATGTAAACAAATGAGCCTGGCTGTGTTCTAAAAAGCTTTTATTTATGGGCCTTGACATTTGAATTTTATGTACTTACGATGTGTCACAAAATACTCTTCATTTTTCTCAACCATTAAAAAATATAAAAACATTCTTAGCTTGTGGGCCTCACAAAACCACCGAGAGTGGGTAGGATTGGGTTCATGAGCTATTGTTTACTGACCAGGCTTCAGAAGACTAAAGTAGATTGAGCCACTGAACTTCTTGTACCAAGGGTTGCTTGGTTATTAAGATGTTTGTATAGCACTCAAAAATCAGTGTCATGCAAAATCATGTTTTAGGCATTTGCACCGTAATTAAAATATTTGAACTGAATAACTAACACTTCTATACCTATCACACTCTATGGAAAAGAATACACTCTAGCTTGTGATTCATCGGTAGACTATGGCTCCATTTACATACTCTTCCTCACTCTAAGGTGGTGAAGAAAGTGGAACCAAGCAGACCTAGATTCCAACACATAGGAAGTAACACTCCTTTCTCACTAAGGAACCTTAGGCAAGTTAGTCTCTCAGAGCCTCAGTCGCCCTATTTCATAAAATGTAGGTATCAATACCGACTTGGTAATGCTGTTGAGAAGACTGAATGAAATAATTCATGAAAAGAGCTTCGCACAGAGCCTGGCACAGGGGCTGCATGAAACTTCTTTCCGTGTGGCCTCAAATTCATTTTCTGAGTTAACATGAGTATGGAGAAAGTGAACACAGAGTTCCAGCACAGATTTGGCATGTGGGGTCCAAGGAGTCCTGGGGCGATTCAAGTTCGTGGGGTTGTTATCCCGGTATATTCTGGTGGGTCTTTCTCAGGCTCTAGGCGCACCTAAGTAGACACACACATTGGTGTTCCTCATATATAAAATAAAGGTAATAACTGGTGAGATTTTCAAAAAGGCTAAATGACATATGCGCTAAAGAGAAAGGATAACAATTAGTATAAGTTAGTAAAAATCCCAGAAATGAGCTGAAATTGAAAGCTGCGTCGAGGTAAATGGTTCAACATGTAGACATGGATGACACAGCGGCAGGCACACAGTGCCTTAGGCTTTGCCCCACTGCCGCCTCGTTATCCCCCAAACCAGTTAATGTACAAAAACCCCTGCTGAGCAAAGTTAAAACCCAAATTGTGAATGTTACTAAACATTGAAGTGCAGTTTAAGTTTTTACAAAAATTGTCAAATCTATCAGTATTTTCCTACATATTCCTGCCTTCTACTCCATGCTTTAAGAGGTCATCCAAAGTCTAAGATTAGAAAATTTTCTTCTTGTATTTTAATGGTTTTTGTTTTTTTACGTTTACTTTGTTGCCACGCATGTGTGTGTATGTGCACATACACACACATGCACAAAAGACAAGAGCTAGGAACGTTTGATAGAAAATATTTATATTAGGATTCTATTAGATAACATAAAATATCATTAAAAATGATAAAATAGCTAGCTCTCTAAGAACTGTCAGCCTAATGCAGATACTGTAAACACAGGAAAAATATAACAAAGGCATTATACTATATTATGGTATAGAGGCATTATGTATTATGATAGAGAATAAATAACAAACTTTCTTCTAGATTTCTTATTTTACACTTTTGTAGTCGTATAGTACACATCATACCCATGGATATATGGTATTTTTGCACTTGTTTTTGTATACAATGGTCTAACGTTCTGGAATCTGACAGTGTTTCAAGCGATGACGCCCCCACCCCCACCACCTGTGAACTAATTGAACAGCTTTCTTTTGCAGCTCCCCTGCCCGTGCTTTACTCAACCACTATCCTTTTCTCCTACTCCAGGCTGAAAAGTAGCCCCATTATCTCTTAGAAGTTCAGCCAAAAGAAGATTTGAACTCTGAAACCTGAGGGTCCCACTTCTTCACTAAGGCAGGGCGGTAACTATTAGAGTTCATCAAACCTTCGTTTCTAATTCTTCCTGGGCTGGAACAAATGAAAACCTGGCTTGTAACAACAAAGTGCTTAGAAAGTAGAGAAGACGTATCAATGTGATTTTTAAAGAATTATGACAGAAAATCCCCAGTGACTAGCAGGAGTTGAATGTGTGTTCTTTCTCCCCACTGTCTCAATAGTCTTATCTTTAAAAAAGACTTTCACTTTGCCTGCCCTGTGTATACACTTATGGTAAGCCAAAATCATAATTGGAAATGGGTCAGGTAAGTTGTAAATAAATAAATATTGGCAGATAAGCAGTAGACTCTCTAGAGAATACCTTCAAATTCATTACTTTGCCATAATCTCCAAGGTCAATTTAATCCTAAGCAACTTCAGGGGTGTGTGTGTGTGTGTGTGTGTGTGTGTGTGTGTGTATTTAATAGAATTAAATAGGCCAGGGCTTCTCAACTTCAGTGTTATTGACATTTTGGGCCAGCTAATTTTTTGTTGTGGGGGGCATTGTGGGATATTTAGCAGCATCCCTGTCCTGTACCCACTAGATGCCTCCCTGGCAGTTGTGACAGCCAAAAATACCTCTAGACATTGCCAAACATCCCGTCTCCTGTGTGTGGGGGTGGGGGGGACGGCCTGGGAGGGGGATGGTGGAGAGCCACTGAACTAGACCAAACACCACATAGATAGATTCAAGTGTGTGTTGTGAGCGTGTGACTCTGCGCTCCACAGAAGTGAATCCCAACGTCTTTTCCAAAAGTAACTGATGTAGATAGGTCGGGGGCCTAGGGTAGAGGGACCTGTTGTGTGGATCTAAAATGGTTGCAATTAGAGCGCTAGAAATGTCTGCCTTGAAGCTGCTGAGCTGCTAAAAGAATCACAGGGAGAGCCTCCAGACTGGGGATGTTAAAAGAATTTTATCGTCTTGTTATTTGCACCTTTAGTTTATCTATTATCAACATAAATAAATTGTATTGTGGGCCTGAGCAATGACATTATCTCGTGGAAAGCATTCCCAGATTTGGAGTCTGAGAACCCGAGCTGGGGTCTGAGCTCTGCAAATGTCTAAAGCCCTTTATCTCTCTGGGCCTATTTTCTTCTCCAAAATGGGGAAAACAATAATGCTTAATCCACCGCATTGTTGTGAGGGTCCAAGCTGTTAATGAGAAGTAACAGGGCTTATTCTCGAGGAATCAGGAACTCCGGAATCATATAGTCCTGGACTGACTTTGGGGACATGATGCACTATTATAAGCCACAGTTTCCTTATATGCAAAGTGCAGAAATAATCATATGACTTCATAGTGTCCTTGTGGAGGTTAAATGAGATAATATGTCATACATGCCGCATAGATATTGTTCTTGGTCTTTGGTAAATGGTATCACATTGTACAAATACATATCATTTTATTATTATTTCTTTTCTGTGAGCACTGAAACCTGGAAATCTGAGGAACAGGTTGACAGACCTACACGCATGAAACCTTGTTACAAAACATAACATCCCAGATTCCAACCGAGTGAAAGCAGCATTCGACCGTAGTGTGCAACCTTCTATCTTCCGAGTTTCACCAGGGCGCAGCTTTGTTTCAACAACGTAAGGTTCTCCTCCCCTTATTGAAATAATGTTCTAATAAGTTTTTTACAACCTCTGTATCCCATAAAACACATGGGGTCAGGCATACCTTGCCCAGCCAGCACAACGTATGTCTGGTTCTGAACGTTTAAATCTGACCAGGTGCTGTTGCAAAATTCACCTTCCCCAGACATATTGGTAAATTGTATCTCAGTCCTAAAATAAGGCGCAGGGAGGTGTTTTCTAAGTTAAAATATAAATAAGGGGGCCTGGGAGTATCTTTTATGTAAACTTTTTAATTAAAGTATAATTTTCATATGGAGAAATGTACAAATCACAAGTTGTACATTTCATTAAATTTTCACAAAGCGAACACACCTATATAATCGTTGTTTTTAAAAGTTAGAGAATTCTGTAATAAACATTTTTTTATCATTAGGAGGGTAACAAAAGGTTATAATGAGTGTGAAAGAAAACAGTGGAGATTTCCAGACAAGATAGCAAACCGGCTTTGCTGTGCAAATGTGAATTTGATTTCTCAAATGGAAATAATTGCAAAATGATAAATGGCCAAAAGTCCTATCACCATCTACTACTTAATATGTGATGCTAGGAAAATAACTTCAAGTGTCTCAGTCTTCTCATCTGTTAAATGGGGATAATAATAGAATTGTTATTAGAATTAAGTGAAATAACACTTGCCAAGGTTTGGATTAGTTCTGGCGCATAAGCTCTCAATGAATGTAAGTTAGTATCCATTTAGGATGATGCCCCAAGGGACCATAAGAAGGAAGTTATGGAGATCGCAAGAGTTCTTTTAGGAAAAAAAGGGAAGTTCTGCACAGAAGGTGAGCTGGATCCGAATAGCTAAGGGATGCTATCATTGAGCCCTGGGACCAGGAGGGAGGGGCAATCTGTGCTAAAGGCTAGAGAATGAAGCCTGAGAGAGAGCAGGGTACCTGGCGGTGGCAGGCAGGGCGATGAACCAAGAAGCTGTAAAAACAGTGCAGTTCTGAACAGAAAGCCACAGGGTACACCCTGCCTTCAAACAGGACATGACCTGATTTTTCAGAGACCAGAGTAAGGTCTGGGAGTGATTGTTTGGTGTGGGCCCAGAGAGAGAAACGAGAGAAGCAGCAGCCACAGGAAACCTAATCCCAGGAATCAGAGCCTTGAAAGGGGCCTCGTTTAAGGCTATATTCAAGGCCAAGGGACTGGAGCATCTTATAGCTTAAGAATGACCTCAACTCTACATCTTAGGCCTAGCATTCCTTCATACTGAAAAAAGATGCACTTGAATCGACTTGGATCCTGAATAAGAGAAAGAAATGATTACTTGGGGAGGAAAAGAACGGAGGCAGGCTGAATCTCAGAATCTAGACAGGGCAGAGAAACCTCTCCCTCTGGGTGAAGGCAACAGGAGTTACCCCAAATCCAGCCAGCAAGCAGGTATGTCACAGCTTCATTATCCCGATCTTGTAAATAACTTATCATTGCCCTAAGGGTCTTTGAAAGGAGGCAATTTGGTTTCTTTTTCCTTGATTGGTTGTAGGAGATGCATCAATGTGTAAGATTCAGCAGGGCAATTTTGGTGAATAAATGTGACCCAGTGTTCTCACTTTCATGAAACATCTGTCACTGATTATCCATATTATGAACTAACCAAGCCAGGGATGGCAAATCTGTGGCCTGTGGGTTTCTGAGAGCCTGAACTTGGCCTCAGAATCCTTCTCAACACAGTGCATTAGGCAGGCATTACCGTTTGGAGCTTGCTCAAGACAGAAACACATTTTGTCCTACCTGGACTTACCCTTTATCCCTTGCTATCGTTAATGTACTTATCTATCCTATCCACTTCTCTCAAAGCCCAATGCAAAGGGTATCAGATATGAAATCTGCCTGACTTCAACCCTACATATTCATATTTAAATTAAGACCTGGATAGGTAACAATTACCTCTCTATTTAGGGACCTATTCTCCTATTTCTGAGTTTATAACTGATTTATGACCTATAAATAGTCACATCAACCTCATTGCTGAATAATTTACATACTGAGGTCATGCTCTCTGGATGAACCTGACACCCATTAGTGTTAGACTAATCAGCTGTGTGCATCCAAGCCAGGACGCATGGAGAACCGCACCCCAAAGTGGCAGGAGTGGAGGAACAGAAGGCCTAGAAGTTTTTTCAAATACTTTTTAAATTTTTTAAAATGTATTGACTTGAGAGAGACAGAGAAAGAAACATCAATTTGCTGTTCCACTTATTTATGCATTCATTGGTTGCTTTTTGTCTGTGCCCTGACAGGGGATCAAACCCACAGCTTTAGCATATCAGGATGATGCTCTAACCAACTGAGCTACATGGTCAGGGTGGAAACCCTAGATTTTACTCCCTCCCTTTAAGCCCTTTTGGCCAGTCTTCCTCTTTAGCTTCATTTTCTTCATCTCTAAAGCGCGATATTATTTTCCCATTGGTGGCAACATTAGGAGAACTATCCAAATAATAAATGTTTTGAAGATTCTCAGAACTTAAAAACTTTACTCAAAGAATAATTTCTGGAGCCATAGCCCTCTTCTATGAAAGCTGTCATTATGAGTGAGATTGATCATTTGTGTTTTCCATTTTCAGTACCTAAATAAGCCAAATCTCACCTAAAATATGTGGTGAATGAGATGAGAGAGAGGTTGTTTACATCTTTTGGGTGCAGTCCATATTGTTCCCATCCATAAAATGGGCACACCACGCATCGCATTTCCCTCCGCCTGCAGAGAGCTAATAAGATACAAGTGGCAAAGGAATGAGGGTACTGAAAACTGGTGCCGTACATGAAAGAAAGAAGAATTAATTAAATTTGAATTTGAATTTAAAATAATACTAGTTCTACCATCCCAGAACCTGGGGTGGTGACTGAAATCAGAGGTAGTAGCAGATTAGGGACTCTGTGCTAAGAACTGCATTGGTGGATATGGAGAAACATCACATTCTCCTGACATTGACTGAGAATTTAAAAACGTGAAGCATTTTCCAAAAGCCACCTGGGGACTCCCCACTCCCCGAAGGTGCAGGGGTTATGAGTCTCTGGGCCACAAGCACTTTATTTTAATACTACTTCCTCAATTAGCATAAGCACAAACTTATTATTTTTCCAAGTACGTTGTGTTGCCGCTGTTCATCTAATAGAAAAGAAAAACTCATTCCAATTCCAATCTGGATGAATATTACATTTCCTTTGATAAACGTCAGTGGGTTGATGGGAACAGACCCATTCCAAGCTGAAACGCCGGAACCTAAGCTTTGAGACTAACTGTGCCACAGACAGTTCATTTCATCCTGGAGCGTCCTCGCCTCAGCGGTCTAGGCAAAACCAAAAAGATCACAGAGCAAAACCAACTGAGAGTCTGACAACATTAAGGCGGCGATTTTATGTTCATCTGTTATTGGAGCCTGAGTCAATTTACAAAAACGTTGTTTTAAGGAGAAATATTTTGGCTGAGTAATTGTGAGTAACCGGAAAAGGGAAGCAAACAAACAAACAGAAATAGGAGAGCTGAAAATACAAGTGGGCCCTGCTTCTGATCAAAGCCTAGATCTGATTTTTTAAATTAAAGTTCGTCATTATTTATTTTACCAAATTTACAATTTCAGAGAAAATTTCTCCTCCTTGCTGACTGGATTTCCCCTGACAACAGCTCCCAAAACTTTGAATTGCCCCGCCTTTCCAGGTGCGCTCAGCTCTTTGGCACATCGGGTGCCACATTTCTGTGAACTGGGAATCCAGGTTCCAGTTCTCCTACTCACTGGCTGTACACTTGAAAAATTTTCCATTTTCTTTTCATCTTTAACATGAAAATATCTGTATCCTAGCATACCAGGATAGTTGGGGGATTTAAAACAGGGATCCCTAAAATTTTCCTGATGAGTTTTTTTCCCCACAAAGAATTACTGTTAATAATTAACAGTGAAAATAACAGCTGCCACTTACTAAGCATTCTGGGCCAGATGTTTTGTACAAACTTAAACTTTTATAGATAAGAAAACTGAGCAGAGGTGTTAAGTAAATTGCCTGAAGTCACATAAGTTGTACAAAGCGATCCTGGGATCCCTGCCCGTGGCGGCTCCGATTCAGGTTCTGTTCTCTGACGGGAGTTCCAGGAGCCATAAGGAAGATGTGGGGTAGTGGCAGGCAAGGGGCAAGGTTTTCAGAAGAATGAATGGATCCTGAGACAAGGGTCTTCAAGGAACAGCAACTCTCCTTCTCTTTGGCAAAAAAAGAGAAGCAAGTCTCTATCCCACGTAGTAAGACGTATGGTATGATGGAAGATGTGGGGTTCGGAGTCAGAACGGCCTGGGTGAGTGAGAATCATGGCCAAGGTATTCCTTAGCTGAGGGCCTAGGACAGATTATTCACCCACTGTTAGCCACCTCCTTCTCATCTGTGAAATGGGTATAATAATACTGTGGAGTTGTTTGGATGGTTAGAAATAACCCACGTAAAGTGTCTTGCACATAGCAGGAAAAATATAATGTCTTCTTGTAAGTGCCTTGGCAGCATTTCCCTAAGTGTGCTGTTAATCAGCATTAGGAAATAAAAAGAAGAAAGGTAAAAGAAATTTGGAATGAGGGGACAGTGAGGCAGTCACATAAATCTGGGAGCGGCTGTAAAGCAAAGTTAAACTCTTCCTTTACTACGGGACTTCTCAGGGCCTTTGAGTTGCAAAGATGCCATAGGACTCTCCAAGAGGAAGCATTTTCCCAATTTACTTGATTACATAGCCCCATTTTTTTTTAAAGATTTTATTTATTTATTTTTAGAGAGGGGAAGGGAGGGAGAAGGAGAGAGAGAGAAACATTAATGTGTGGTTGCCTCTCATGTGGTCCCCACTGGGGACCTGGCCTGCAACCCAGGCATGTGCCCTGACTGGGAATCAAACCTGCGATGCTTTGGTTCGCAGCCCGCGCTCAATCCACTGAGCTACACCAGCCAGGGCCATAGCCCCATTTTTTAAGGAGCATCCTACAGAACTGGTGTTCTTGGGAACACATTTTAGGAAGCAGAGGTCCGGTGAGTTTTGAATGAAAAAGCTGGATTCCTAGGCCCAATCATCATGATGCATTTACTATTTTGTGGCACCTCCAGAGCCATCTCTCATCCGCATTATTTCTCAGGAAAGCAGGACTTCTTTTTACAAATGTCACAGAATGAAGCTCTAAAGAGTGATTTCCAGCATCCACTCAAGTGAAAAGTTCAGCTCCCAACAGGACTGGGCAACATCCACGGAGCAATCAAGCCAGACCCACGGGGCAGAGGCATTACATCCCGTGAGGATGACAGGACACCACTCCTTCTTCCCTCCAGCTGGAGAGGCTTCAAAGTGCAGGGTACTCCCCAGACCACCAGGAGGCACGGGCATGGAGAAGTGACACCTTGTCACTTGGCCAGAGAGTAAGAGGCCAGCCCAACCAAAGTGACCCTGTTTAGGCTCCTGTCCCTGCACTTGTCAAAGGCCAGCCCAGCCCAAGGAGGAAGGAAGAATTAAACAGCGGATCAGCTTTTTGTTTTCATGTAAAAAGCACTTGCCCTCGGGTTATAAATGTTATTGCATTTGTATAGCACTTTACCGCTACCCTCAGCTTGCCAGCATCACAGGATCCCAGTGGCAGTACTTTTATAACCCTTGATCAATAGCTTATTTCTATCGCCTTCAGTCCCAGCTGCCAATCCCTTCTGTATAATGTGGAAGGCAGACTTCGCTGCTCTCCAGCTGTACATGTTATGAATGTAAACTGTGAGAGTAACATATGTATGTGTGTGTGTGTGCACTGAGTGGGGGACATGGGATTTTGAACAAGGAATGACAAAAATGGGCCCCTTGTTCTGGGAGACTTCCACCAAACTGGGAGTTTTCTTACTAGTGAATCAATCTCTCTCTCTCTCTCTCTCTCTCTCTCTCTCTCTCTCTCTCTCTGAAACAACATGCTTGGTACTAGTTGATGGGTCAAAAAGAAATGAGACACGGATCTCGTGTTTTGTGTTTTTATTTCATGTATATTGGGACAGGGGGGGTGAGAGGTGGTATGGAAAGGTCTAAGTTCCAAGAGAGAAAGGAGCGTGGTTGTCTTGTTCATCACCGCCATATTCCCAGCACCTAGAGGGAACCTGGCATGAAGTAGGTGCTCAGGAAACATTTGTGGGTCTGGTTAGCAATGGGAGGGGAGGAAGAGAGTCCTGGAGCATGCTCCTGGAGTTGTCTGAGCAAAGAGCAAAGAACAAAGGCTTTACACTGCCGACAGCACTGGGGACCATAAACAGCACCAACGGTCTGCTTTATTGAAGTAAGGCTCACTGCTAGGCACCACAGGAATCAGAGAAATAAGGTGATCAGTGTAACATAACCAACTTCTGTTCTATATCTCCCTGGAGCAGAGTCTGCATGGCAACCCCTTAGAGAGCAGGTGCCTCCCTCGCCTTCTTCACTCTACCTCGAAAGCCAGTTTTAGGACCAACCCACTCTAGGAAAGGCCTTGAAGCAGGACCCCAAGGCTCCCCAACATTCTCCAGTGCCAGGAAACCGACTCTGGCTCGCAGTAAGGCAGCCAGGCCTGCCCTTGTCTGAACCTGCCGTCCTTGAGACTCAGCCAAACCTCTCCCGGCTTGGCGGAGGGATGTTGAGGTGACATTCTTCTCCCTGCCACTCAGCATCTTTTAAACAATCCTCCTCCACCTTGGGAGAATACGCATGAACTCACTACAGACTAGGGCCATGGAAGCTGAAAATTCCCTTTCTCCCTGGAAGGGGAATTTGTCACCAGGGAAAAAACACACCTTGAGTGAAGAAGCAGAATCTAGGATGTCTGCAAGTTCTTTCTGGTGAAGTTCTTTTGGTTGCCAGGGGTAGACTAAGTCCAAGTCAGGTGGAGGTAGTGAATGAGGAATGACAAAATCATTCCTCTGGGAGGGTATGGGGCGTCTCAAGAGGCCAGGTCAGCGGGCTTCTGAAAGACCTGGCTTAGAGCCCTGGATGGGGTGAGAGGGAGGATCAGCGACTCCCCGTCTGCAGGCTGCCAGCTGCACTAGTTTCCCCTCCTCTGGGCTCAGCCCCCAGTCTGCAGCCTCGGGGGCATGTGGCAGGAGGGGAGCAGGAGGTTGGCACCAGCCCTTTTGGCTCTGGACCACACCGCCTGTAGTGCACCATGAATTAATATTCTAATAAATCCTGTAATTATCTTATGAACAGAACATTTTTGTGGCACTGTATTTTTTGGTGTTAAAAGCATTAATTTGTTCAATATAAACATTAAACATACACCATCATTTTTGTAACCTTGTTTCTTTCTTAATGTACCAGGAGCCTCACAAAATACAAGTGGACTCTAAGGCCCCAACTAGGAGGTGTGCTCTACTCTATGTAGGACAACCCCTACGCAGGGCCCCGAACTTGGCCAGCCAGATGGCAGCCAGCTCTCAGGCCCAGTTCCGAATGTCTAGAAGACAGACTCCACCCGGCTCTGTTTGGGCCAGAGGTTCACCTGGCACAGTCCACTGTGTATTACAAGCACCCTTTCGGAAGCAGAGGAAAAGGGGTGCTCATGGGCTGGACCCACACCCCACAATGTATCTACTAGGCTATCCCCTTCATGGGATCACCCTGAGCAGATGAGCAGATGTCCGGATGCTTCGAGTCTCCCGCTGGGCAGGCAGAGGACCCCAGGGACTGTTCAATGGGAGGGAGGGGGCAGGGCTCACCTTGTAGCTCAACTTTCATAAGTGTGCAAGACCCCGCTTTCCCCAGTCTCGTCTTTCTAGTACATTGCTATTTTTCTTGATTCTGATATTTTTTTATTTGTAATGTACTGTTTTATTATCTCATTTCAGTCAAAATCCTTTGTAACATGAAAGACAAAAAAATTAAATAATGTCAGGGTTTGTAGTTAATGTCATCAAATCAACACCTTTCTTGTGGGCTTCTCAGGATCCTAGCTGTCCTCCAAGAGGGCTCAGTCCAAGTTAGCATTGGTTTTTTTCTTCCTGCCTTCCCTCCTTCCTTCCTTCCTTCCTGCCCTCCCTTCCTCCTTCCTTCCTTCTTTCTTTTGTTTTTTAACAGTAACATTTTTCCATAGAAGCAATATGAGTATCTTTTAAAAAATATTTTTAAGCCGAGAATTATGGCCGATAAAATAAAAATCATTCAAATTCCCACCACACACTCCCACACACCACCCCAAGAAATAACTACTGTTAACATTTTGGTGTACAACTTTCCAGGTAATTTTCAATAAAATTAGTCCCACTCTTAAAATACCCTACTATAACACTGACTTGTATTTTTAAACCTAGCAATATGTCACGTTTTTTTCACATCACTGCATATTACTCTGGAAATATTTTATTTCTGAAACTAGAATCAACTTTTTTATTTTGATGTATAAAATATTCAACCAATACAGAAAAATAAAGGTTCCCTCTCAATCTCACTTCCTAAAGATAATCACTATTATTTTTAAAAATCCCTTTAAATATATATGCATACATTGACACAGAGAATCATAGCGCATAGTGTTTTATAACCATTTTTTTCCTACTTATCACTAGATCATGAGAATCTTTCTGTGTCAACACATATAATACATCAGCCTTTTTTTTAATCCTCACTCGAGGATATTTTATTTCATCATTTTTAGAGAGAGGGGAAAGGAAAGAGGAAGGGAGAGAGAGAAACATCAATCTATTGCCTCTTATATGCACCCAGACTGGGAATCGAACCCATAACCTAGGCTTGTGACCTGATCAGGAATTGAGCTTGCAACCCTTAGGTTACAGGACAGTGGTCCAACCAACTGAGCCACACCAGCCAGGGCTAGTGCATCAGCCTTCGTAATGGCTACCTAGAATTCCATTCTATTGAGTAAGTGTTCATAATGTATTTAATTAATCACCTATTGTTCGAAACTTTTCAGTTATATCCCTTTTTTTTGCTATTATAAGGAATACCACACTAACCATCACTGCATACACATTTTTATCACATCTGATTATTCCCACAGAAAAAACTTCAAAAAGGAAAATTGCTGAGAAATACTGGGTACATCTTTTAAAATTTGACTCATATTAAGTGATTCTGGAGAAAATTGTCCCAATTTACATTTCACCAGCATGTATGAGAAAAGATGATTCTGCACACCAACTCTAGCATTAGCCATTACTGTTCTCTCTTATCTTTGCTAGTATGATGGTAAAAAATAATATTCTACTGTGGTCTCAATCTGTAAGTCTTTGATCGCTGGTGAGATTGAGCTTGTTTTCGGATCTTTACTTGTCCATTGAATTTCATTTATTAATTATCTGTTTATGTTCTTTGCTCATTTGATTTTATTAAGGTAGTCTCTTATTTTCCTATTGGTTAAAAGTCATTTATATATTAAGGCTATTAGCCTTGACATCCACATTGCAATTATTTTTTCTCACTGAGTTCACTGTGTCTTTTGCCATAGAAAGTTTTTCTCTTTCATGTATGTGTATCAGCCCTAGGAGAAGAAAGTCAGACAGCAGGGCTTACCCCATAAAATATTAATAATTTAATTAACCCGAACTCCAGAGGTAGGTGGTCTCAGAATTGGTTTGGGGGTTCAGAGATGTTATCCGTCTCTACGTCTCTCAGGTTTGCCTCTACGATGGGTTGACAGTGTCCCCCCTTGTAAGACGAGATGGCTGCTACACCTCCAAATATTACATTGTCACAGTCCAGTCTGGAAGGGAAAGGATGGGAACAATTTTTTCTTTTCATCTCTTGGGTCTGTTATCTCACCAGGAAGGAAAATATTTCCCAGTAGTCCCCAGCAGACTTTTATTTACATCTCATTGGTAACCAGCCGTGTCTGCCAAAACAGTCAAACCTGCAATCACGTCTTCCATGACTTGTGGCTTAGTGCGGTATTACCAACGGCCCTCCCTATCCCCCAGATCATTTTAAAACGTACTCCGGTATTATCTTTGTGAACTTTCAAGGTCTTTTTTGGTTTGTTTTGTTCATTTCCAAATCTTTAAGTTATCTGAAATTATTCTGGGGTGTGGTCTGAGATAACTTCACAATTTTTCCCTGAGGATATTCAGTGATACCATCTTTATCATATACCAAATTCCCCTGCATTTATGAGCCCATCACCATTACCTGTTTTTTCCTGTACCAGTACCACGATGTTTTTATCACCTAAGTTTTTATGTCATTTTTATATCAGGTAGAACAAGTTACTTTTTTTCTTCATGATTTTCTTGGCTATTTTCCATTCGTTTATTCTTCTAGATAAACTTCAGAATCAGTTTAACTAGTCCCCTCCCCCCTGTAACAAATGTTCTTTCTTGGCATTTTCATTGGAATTACATTAAAATTATGGATTAATTTTAGAAGACTTCACACCTTTACCAATATTTGGTCTTTACCTCCAGAATCACGGCATGTGCTACCTACTTTTCAAGTCTTCTTTTATGTCCTTTAGCAAGCTTTTATAGTTTCTTCATGAGTATTCATTTTTGTTAAGTTTATTTGTATTTTATTCTTATGCCAATTGTGAACGGGATTTTTATGCCTATAGGAAAGCTTAGAAACAACCATTCTTTCATTCCTTACATATATCCTATTTGGTTATGATTACTTTTAGGTATCATTTGATTCAATTTGTTAATAGTTTATTTAGCATTTATTCCCAAGAAAGGTAGGGCTATATTTTTATCTTTTGACAGATTTTTATAATAAAGTTTGCAAAGTGTTTTAGAGAACTTGCAGTCTTTACCTTACTTTAGAACTGCGTTATCCAGTACAGTAGCCACTAGCCATATGCAGCAACTGAACCTTTGAAATATGGTAACTTCCACTGAGGACCTAAATTTCTAATTTAATTTAATTTAAATTATCAAACTCATCCTTGATTAAATTACTGGAAAGCTTATGCATATTTGGAACATGGGTATGTGAATCTGCCTTTCAACTATAAAAGTCATGAAGTCTAACTCTTCAGAGATCAGTATTTCTGATAAAAATGTAGCATCTGAATTGAGGTGTGCTGTAAGCATGAAATACACACTGGAGTTCAAAGACAGTGTAAAAAAATAATGGAAAATACCTCATTCATAGTTTTTATATTGATTACATGTTGAAATGATAATATTTTTGATATATTGGAGTAACTAAAATATATTACTAAAGTTAATTTCACCTATTTCTTCTTTATGTTGTTACTAGAAAATGTTTAATTATACATGAGGCTCACATTATATATTTGCCACCACTGCTCTAAATTTTTAAATAATAGCAATTTATCTGATCCTTCATATTTGCTAGAACTACACTTGTTTTTTATAACTACATGTTGTCCCAATCAGATGGATGAACTAGAAGTGTTTAATTAATCTGTTATTTTTAAATATTTCAGTTCTTTCTCTTTTTCTTTTTTCTTTTAACAAATGGGAACAATTTTGTGTTTAATCAGTCTGTGGCTTTTCCTCCGTGCAGGAAAATGGCATGGGCAGAGTTGCTGTATGAAAGTCACATTGGTTGTGGTGTAGAGAACAGGTGGGCCAAGGCCAAGCACGGATTCAGCCCGTTGGGAAGCCCGTGGGAAAGTTCTGGGGAGATGGGACTGGTGGGGATGGAAAGAAATGGACACTTTCCCAAGATTCTTGGCACGTAGAGTCAATAGGACTTGAAATGAAATGGGTACTGGAGTCATGGCAAGGAAATCATCAAGGATGACTCCTAGGGTTCTTGTTGGGTGACCTGAGGTTGGTGACAGTCCCTGAGATGGGAATCCTGCAGAAGGACTAGTCTGGAGAAATAAGCTCTTGAGTTTGGTTTTGGAATGGTGAGTTTAACATGCTCTTGAGGCATCCAAGTAGAGATGGGGAACAGACAGGTCTAGAGCAAGAGAGGAGTAGGATGGAGATAAATTTGGGAGTCATTGGTGTAGAGACAATATTCAAAGCCTGAATGGGCCTGAATGGGATTGTCTGGGGAGAGACTGTAGACTGAGAGCTGTGGAGGGCGGTGGGGAGAGGTGACTAAGCTCTGAGTAACACCACTATTTATAGCCAGGTGGAGAGAGAGAAGTCTGGAATGGAGAGCGTGAGAGAGTGGCCAGAGGTGTAGAACCAAAGCCAGCATAAAGTGGTGCAGGTTGTCACGGGAGCCGAGAAAAGGGAGCATTTTAGAGAGAGTAGCAATGATTGCTGAGATTGAGAGCAGGAACCAAAAAAAAAAAAGGAAAAAGAAAAGCCTGTTGCTCAGTCTCCCTAATAATCAAAAACTACAAATTAGAACAGTAAGATTTCACTGTTCAACCACGAGATGGTTAAGATTTTCAAGATTAATACTCATAATATCCAGTGTGGGCAAAGATAGGGGAAGGGTTAGCCTCTCATTGTTGGTAGAAATGTAATGGCACTAACTTTTGGGTTGTCTTGGCAGCATCTACCAAAATATGAGTTACATACATGCTCTGACCCAACGATACTCCTAGGTCTATCCTAGGGAAATCTTCACGTGCAAGAGGCTGTGATTTCAATACTGTTTACCACAACACTGTAAAACTAAAAAACTACCAATGACATAAATGTCTTTTGACAGCAAAAAAGAAATGGCACATACCACTGAATACTGGTAAAGAGTATGAAAGAGTTTCATACTCTTTCAAACTCTTTTCAAAGAGTTTCAAAAAGTCAGAGACTGTCCCTCCACCACCTCTTTCAGGAATTTGGCCACTTTCTCTTTCTTTCCACCTTTCACTATTCTCTTACTACCTACTGGTTTTATACAATCTTCGCTGAGGCTTAGCCTCCCTGTTGTTGAAGAGAGAAAAGCCTTCAAAAACCCCCCAAATGAATCTTTAAAGGCAAACTTAGAGCACAGTGAAAGGTAGTATAGTAATTGAAATAATTTTGGACCCAGACTTATAACCCTAACTTTAAAAATCATGTCTCAGAGACTTCCAGCCAAGATGGAGGGATAGGTAGACATGCTTCACCTCCTCACAACCATAAGAAGGTCACAGCTGGCCTCAAAACAAAACACATCAGAACTGCCAGAAGATGGAACCGTATGAGAGTCTGACAACCAGGGATTTAAAGAAGCCATATTCAACCAGACAGAGCAGAGCGGTGGAGACGGGAAGCAGGGGCAGAGAGGATGTGCTGCAGTGGCCGTGATGTGGTGGTGGCAGGCAGAACAGCAGTCCTACCTTCACATGTGCTGGATAAACACCAGGAGGGACACCTGGGGAGCAAGCAATCCCAGCCCCAGGCCAGACCACGCAACCCAGGGCTCCAGTGCCAGGAAGATAAGTCCCCATAACTTCTGGCTACAAAAAACCAGTGCGGGTTGGGGTGGCAGAAGAAACTGCCGGTCTCTCAGGAAAGACCTCCAGGGTCCTAGAACGAATACAAAGTCACCCACTCTGGGAACCAGCACCAGGGCAACAGCTAAAGGGGCACCAGTCGCATATGGGAAGTGGGTGAAGTGACTGGAAACTGGGCAAGTGCCGAGCAAGTGGCATTGTTCCCTCTCCAACACTCCCCCCACGTACACCACCACAGGGCAGCTAAATGGGTTCCCCCACCCTGGCAAATACCTAAGGCTCCACCCCTTCCAACATAGCAGGTATGCTGAGACAAAGAAACATGGCCCAAATTTAAAAAAACAAAAAACAGATCAAAGCTCCAGAAAGAACTAAGCAAGATGAAGACAGCCAACCTATCAGATGCAGAGTCCAAGGCACTGGTGATAAGGATGCTCAGAGAACTCACCGAGTACAACACATGCATAAGGGAAGAAATGAAGGCTACACTAAGTGAAATAAAGAAAAACCCACAGGGAGCCAACAGTGACGGGAAGGAAGCCGGGGTTCAAGTCAACAATTTGGAACCCAAGAAAGAAACAGTCAACCAATACAGAATGAAGGAATAAGAATTCAAAAAGCAGGGAGAATTTAAGAAAACTCTGGGACATCTCCAAATGCGCCAACATCCAGATCATAGGGATGCCAGAAGGGGAAGAGGAAGAGCAAGAGGGGAAAATATTGGGACAACTGTAATAGCATAATCAATAAAATATACTTTGAAAAATCACACTTCAAAGGTAGCTTCCTCTTCGCTCCTTCGAAAGTCAAAAGGACACCCGAGCAGTCTCCATGGCTCCTAGGATTGCATTCTCCCCACTGGGGCTAGCCTCGTGACCTGCCCACGTCACAGGGCAGGCCTGCCCTGAACAAGGGGAAGCCCACGGGGATGTTGCTCTCTGGGCCGCTGGCTTCTCACTGCACTTCTCTCAAACTCCCATCTCTTCCCCACAGGCCCTTAACAAGCAAGACTGCGTTTGGGACGTGAAAGGCCTTGCGTGTGAGTTTAGTAACGACAGCAGTGATGGCAGCTTTTATGGGGGCTGCCTGGGATGCGGGACCCCTGTGCAGGGACTTGAACTAGCTCCTCCCCAAACGCCATCCTCTCGGCGGTTTCTTAATCTTAACACCAACTTTCCTAGAAGGGTGCCCTTTCATGTTTGTCTGTATTGTTAGATTTTTTAAAGTAATGATTACAAAGACTATTCTTTCAGGGATCATTTCTACAGTGCATTACTAGAGAAGTTTCTCTGAACGTGTAGAGCACCCCCATGGGGCCATCATCCTGCCCAAGCTAAAAATAAAAATAATGACTACATATCATTATACAAATAGTATATGTAACTATTAAAAACAGAGCCCCGGATGCAAAAGCAGGGCCCCGAGGAGAGTGGAGTAGGCAGCAAGGATGCGCTCACCCGAGGCAGAGTTGGTGGACTCTGGTCTCAAGGGACATGCCTGAGTGTCCCCCTCCCCCTGCTGGCAGCAGTGGTGAGCGATGACCCTGACCCATTTATGGAAACTCAAGGGGAGCCTGAGCAGCGTGGGAGAGGGGGCCTCTGTACGAGACCAAACCTGCTGCCACTCAAGCAGAGCTTTGAGATGAGGCATTTGTGTAACATAAGCTCATTCATTCCTTCATGAGCCTTTGTTGAAGGCCTCCAATGAGTCAGATGCTGTTTTAGTCACTGGAGATAAAGCAGAGCCAAGACAGTCCCCGCCACCATGGGACTTACCTTCTATGACAGTTAGATCCTGTCATTTCACCTGGAGCCGAGTGCTTTGAAGGAAGACAAGGAGGGGGAGGGAGGGGAGATCAGGGCTCCTCTGAGGAGGTAACACTTGAACACAGCCCTTTGTACCCACAGGCTGGAGAAGCCTGGAACATACTGGTTACTGGGTAAATTCCTAGCAGAGTAATTTCTGGGTCAGAGAGTATAAATATGTTAAGGCTTTTGATAAATACTGCTGAATGATTCTCCAGAAAGCTCCCTAGTTTGCCTTGTTAAAGAAAGGGACGAAATGCTACGTGTGTTAGGAGTGCTTCAGAGAGAGTGAAGTGTGTGCGGGGGTGGGGGGGGAGTGGGGTAACGACTCCTTTTCCAAATGTCACCTCCGAAGGGACAGGTCAAGCCCATTTCCCACTCGTGTCAAACCTAAGATTTTAGGAGCTAAGCATCCTAGCAGTTGAAACACCAGTCAGAAAGAACCTGCATTTATATCTCAGCTCTACCACTCACTAGTTCTCATGCTTTGGACAACTAAGCCTCAGGTTTCTCATCTGTAAAACGGGCTTTCTAATAATGCTTAGCTCAGAGGGTTACATGAGAGTTAGACAATGCAGGGTTGGGCAAAAGTCGGTTTGAATTCAACCACCTCGGGAGGCCGTAGGGCTAACCCAAGCAGGTCACTGAAATTCAGGCAGGATTCGCAAAGACGACGAGAATGTATAAAAAATGAAGGTCAGCAATTTGAGAACCGGTGAGATTGTACCTAAGTGCATCGTGCCATCGTGACATTCTTCTGAGTTAATAAAGCTACCGTAATAATCATAACCTGCATGTCGTTTTCCATACAAACAACTGTAAACCTCCTTTGCCCACCCCGTATAACTGAGGCGCTTCACAGAGTACTCAGCGCAGAGTGAGAGGCTGTGGTGTTTGTCCTGCAGAGTCAGCAGCACTTGGAGCTCAGGGGCAGCCCCGTACCCAGGGACAAACGTGCTCCCCTGTGAACACAGAGCTGGCGTGGGTCTTCCCTCTCTAGACGTAAGACGGGTCATCACAGCTCAGCTGTTGTGTGCGAAGATCTCTCACCTGACCAAGGCTCCCTACCCAGGTATGAGCTGCCCTGCCTTTAAAAGACCTCAAATGATGTGCGTCTGAATGTGCGTGTGCAATGTTTTTCTCCTAGAAAGGAACAAGGACTTTTCCACACTCCCCTAAGCAAAACCAGCTGGGCAGAGTTAGCTCAGACTTCTCAAAAAACAATTCACCTCTGCACTTAAACTAGAGATATGGAATGTTTCCACCCCAAAGTATACTCGGGGGGCAGTGTGTGCTGGAAAAACCACAAGCGATTCGGAACAGGGTCAGAGTGAAATCATCACAAGACCAAACACCCTTCAGCTAAGAATGTGGCAAGTTTTGATTGTTTCCTTGCGTCTTTTTAAAAAATGCAAATACAGCCATTATTTTACCTGGAGCTCAGACATGAAATGTTCTGCCTCTGCTCTCTCCACATATTTTTATACTGTGCACATCAACCTCTCACACTTGCTCTCGTCTCGCTAATCATCCCGAGGTCCCCGCACACAGCCATCATACCTCAGCAGTTCTTCAAGCTAAACACAGAAAATGTGCTGCTCCCTCGCTCTCCTGCCAACCCCTCCCTGCCTCTGAGCAAGATGCCTACGCGAGCAACTGAGACGCCAGTCTGAAAAGCCCTTCTGAGTCGTCGCTGATCTGGGAACCACGTTTTCGCCCACCTACAATACAGAGAAGTTTTCATAAGGCTAAACATATTCCACTTTTAACTCTTCAGTGATGTTCTTTTAATCTTTTGGTTTACAAGTATTCTCTTATGGAAACAGTGAAAATACATGGTTGTTAGTTGTTATTTTTTTTATACTGTTCTTACCTGGCAAAATTAAAAATTGGCAAAATAAACAGTTGGCAACTTAAGTGCATCAAAATATATTTTGAGATTTTCCTAGTCTACAAACTCCCAAATCTGGGAATCACCTGGAAAAGGAGTCAAGTGCATGAGATGAAGGAAATGTATATGAACTGGGTGTACGCTGGGCTCATGGATATCATTCCATCTCAGCCTTACAACACGCTGTATGGAGGTGCATAGTGATTCCATGTGAGTGATCAGGGAAATGGGGCTTCCGGACGCTGACTTGCCCAAGGTCACTCAGCCAGGAAGGGAGAGGGGGAAGGCTGGGATTTGAACCCAGAGTGTCTGACACTAGACCCATAGAGCCCTCCTCTACCCCACATGGTCTATTCCTGAATTCCCACACAAAACGGGAGATTCAGAAAAGCAACCAAAATTGAAGCAGGTATAGGGCCTTCTCAGAAGCCACTGTGAATAAATATTCATAGGTCAAGATCAGTCCGAGAGACTTCCAGACAAGATGGAGGTATAGGTAGACATGCTTCGCCTCCTTGCACAGCCATAAGAAGGATCACAACTAGCCACAAAACAAAAAACAACCAGAACTGCCAGAAAATTGAACTGTATCGAAGTCTGACAACCAAGGATTTAAAGAGGCAATATTCATCCAGACAGGGAGGAAGGGCAGAGACAGGGAGCCGCAGCAGAGAGGACACAGTGTGGCAGCTGGGAGGCAGCCGTGAGGTAGTGGCAGTGGCAGCTGCCAGAATAGGCGGTGCCACATTCACGTGTGGTAAATAAAAACCAGGAGGGACACCTGGGGAGCAAGCGATCCCAGCCCCAGGCCAGATTGTGCAGCACAGGATTCCGGCGCTGGGAAATAAAACCTCGTAACTTCTGGCTGTAAAAAACCAGTGGGGGTGGGGTGGCAGAAAAAACTGCTGGTCTCTCAGGAGAGTCCATTTAAAGGACCCCCATGGCCCTAGAACATATGCAAACACACCCACTCTGGAAACCAACACCAGGGCAACAGCTAGAAGGGGGTGCCAGTCACATACAGGAAGTAGATGAAATGACTGGACATGGGGCAAGTGCCAAGCAAGTGGCATTGTTCCTTTTCCAACTACTCCTCCACATACAGCACCACAAAGCAGCAAAGCAGTTTTCCCCACCCTGGAAAATCCCTAAGGCTCCACCCCTTACAACCTAACAGGTGCACCAAGACAGGGAGTCAAAGCAGCTCTACCTAATACACAGAAGCAAATACAGGAAGGCTACCAAATTGAGGAGACAAAGAAATATGGCACAAGTGAAAAAACAGATCAAAACTCTAGAAAAACAACTAAGCAAAATGGAGATAGCCAACCTATCAGATGCAGAGTTTAAAACACGTGATCAGGATGCTCACAGAACTCACTGAGCACAGCAAACACATAAGAGAAGAAATGAAGGCTACACTAAGTGAAATAAAGAAAAGTCGACAGGGAACCGACAGTGAAAGAAAGGAAGGCAGGGTTCAAGTCAATGATTTGGAACACAAGGAAGACATAAATAGTCAACCAGTGCAGAGTGAAGAAGTAAGAATTTTAAAAAATGAGGAGAGAATAACACGACTCTGGGATATCTCCAAAAGTACCAATATCCGAATCATAGGGATGCCAGAAGGAGAAGAGGAAGAGCAAGAAATTGAAAACTTTTTTGAAAAAGTAAAAATTGAAAGAGAATTTCTCTAATTTGGCAAAGGAAATAGACATGTGAGTCCAGGAAGCACAAGGAGTCCCAAACAAGTTGGACCCAAAGAGGACCACACCAAGACACATCATAATTAAAATGCCAAAGGTTAAAGATAAAGAGAGAATCTTAAAAACATCAAGAGAAAAAAAGAGAGTTACCTACAAAGGAGACCCATAAGAGTGTCAGCTGATTTCTCAAAGGAAACTTTGCAGGCAAGAAGGAACTGGCAAGAAATATTTAAAGTGATGAAAAACAAGGACCTACAACCTAGACGACGCTATCCAGCAAAGCTATCATTCAGAATTGAAGGACAGATACAGTGCTTCCCAGACAACATAAAACTAAAAGATTTCCTCATCACCAAGCCATTATTACATGAAATGTTAAAGGGACTTATTTAAGAATAAGAAGATGATCAAAACTATGAACAGTAAAATGACAACAAACTCACAACTATCAATAACTGAATCTAAAAAAAAAAAACAAAAACAAACTAAGCAAACAACTAGAACAGGAACAGAATCATAGATGTGGAGATCACATGGAGTGTTATCAGCTGGGAGGGGGAAAAGGAGAGAATGGGTGAAAAGTTGCAGGGGTTAAGAAGCATAATTGGTAATCACAAATTAGATGGGGGGAGTTAAAAATAATACAGGAAAAGGAGAAGCCAAAGAACTTACATGCACAACCCATGGACATGAATTCAGGGAGGATTGCTGGAGGGAAGGAGGTGCCGGGTAGAGGGGGGCAAAGGGGAAAAAATTGGGACAACCGTAATAGCATCATCAATAAAATATACTTTGAAAAATCAGTCAGAGAGAGAGAGAGAGAGAAAGCTATCAATAAACACAACAGCTGAAATTATGAAAGTGTTAAGTGCTGAACAATCAGAGACGAGCTGGTTCATAATGTGAAGGGGCAGGGCTGGGTCCTGAGCACATTAACTGCCCTCTTCAGATGCTGAGTCGCCAGAACGGGAACTGGACACAGCAGTAGCTGCCTCGTTACCAGACAAATGCAGAGAAAGTGACTGTTTAAGGAAAAACAAGAGTGATGAAGGGATGAAAGAATCCATGAGTAAAAATGAAGAAATAATTATGCACAGCTTGGCTAACTCATAAATCAAGGACGATCATTCCATCTACAAACACCAGCAAGGAGAAAAGACTCAAAGAGAAAGATGGGCTATTTAATGTGCATTTAAAAGTGAAACAAGGGCTGGAATTAAGAGAGTGCTAAAAGCTGAAAGTCGGGGACAAGCGGACTCACTGTGAAAAATCACCTCCCGAGAGGAAGTGGCCAGACCTCAGAGGGGTTCAGACACCAAGGTGAGTGGACAGAACACCAGAAAAGGCCCAGTAGGGAGCAGCCAGCTCTGGGCCCACGGGAGAGCGGGACATGCCCCGAGTGTTCCCTGCCTTCCTCTTACTGCTTCCACGCATGCCTCCCTCCTCCCCTTCTCTCAGGAAGAGGATGGCAATTCCAGGAGGAAAAGAGCACCAACAAATACCACAAGGTGCCATAGCATCAGCCTGACTGGGTTTGATTTGGGGCCCCGGCAGAGGACCACTAATTGTCCCCAAGAAGCCAATCCCACCGGCAGAACCATCCTGGGGACAGAGCAGCCCCTCACAGCCGCGCCCCTGGAGCCCCGCAGGGATCCGGTGACCCAGGCTTACTTGTCCAAACCAGCTGTCACAGGATTAACAGCAGTCGCTGCAGACAGAGGGAGGTGACATTTGGGCAGAATTTTGGTCTCTTCAGCTACTGGAATCCTCTCCTGCCTGCGTGTGGCTTCGTGGGAATCCCTGAAAACGCCTTAGGAGCCCCTGGGCTCTGTGGCCCAGGAAAGGATGGAGGGTCAGGGTTTCAGCCTGCTTTCCACTGGGATCAAACCATGCAAAGAATGAGTTCTTGTCCTGAAATGCTTCCCCAAGGAAAAGGGGACAGGTGAAAGAAGAAGCCAAAGGTTCACAACATGGGCTTGGGAAGAGTCAAGTACTTAGGGAGAGATTTGAAAGGAGCCGGTGAAGGGTGGCTCCTTCTTGTGAATGCACCGGACACCAAGGGAAAAACAGAAAGCAGCAGTGGCGGACAAACACAGACGACTCCTCGGACTTGCAGTATAAGCCCTCTGGGAGCCAGCATCAAGTGCCCTACACCGCCATGCACGCTGTTGGTGTTCCACAAAGGTCTACCATCGACAGTACAACCAAATAAACATGAGAGCAACGCGAGGAAGAGAAAGGCCCCGGAAAAAATGGGGCACCGAGGGCAGGCTAGCAGCTACATAAGGGACGTGGCATAAATTATAAGCTTATTGAGGGCAAGGAACCTGTGTACAATTCTGTTGAATTTTCTCCCCACGGTGCTCCAAGCATTTAAGGGATAAATGGCTCCAGTTACGAAGTCAAACATTTTAAAATCGTGATGACCCCCATGAGGTGTGTTTCAGTCCTTTTTCAATTTCTCTCCTTGGTCTCCTAGTGATTTTTTTTCCCCTCATAAAACGGGCAGTCCAAGTGTTTAGTCTGACATGCTTCTCAGAACAGCCTGTTGGCTTTAAATAAGCTAAAGGGAGGTAATATAACACCCCCGGTTGGGAACACTGCATTCAGCCATTGATTATGTGGCTAAGTGGCCCAAGTGGAGAGTGGTTGAACCCTGGACTCTTCATATCCGGGGCCACCTTTTCATGCTTGTATTCATTCGCCAAACCAGTGGTCATCAAGCACAGACGGTGGGCAAGGCACGGTGCTGGCCTTTGGGGAAAAGCAAAATACACAGGACACTGGAAATGGAGGCCCTTGAGGACAAGGCGGGTGTAGTATTCCTTTTTTCTCTCTCCTTAGTATCTACCCCTGGGGAGATGGACACTGCAAGCCAGCACGAGCCATTTACTAGCTCATACAAATGAAGGCTCAGACATGAAGTTAGTGTAAAGGTTTAGAGAGAAAGAGGGCATGGGTCTACAGAATGAGAGAGGACAGCACCCAGGGCGAGCAGAGGAGCGCCGTCGGGGAAGACTGGAGTCACTGAAGACAAGCCATCCAACTTCACTAATTAATTCAACACGTACACACAGGCAACAAAACTCACTTGCAAGGCACCTTACTGGAATCAAGGATAAAAGACATATGCCCAGTCTCCCGGGGCTATTGTTTACATATGAGCACACAGGAGACAGGAAAGTGGGAACAAATATCTATAAGACAGTGTGGCAACTGTTATGGCCAAGTTAAAGAAAAGGCTAATGGATGAAATTCAAAAATGAACTATGGATTAGAAAATGCATTTGTATCCATGTTAAAAACCCTGAATTTGTCAAGTGTACTGTAGCTCTGTAAGAGAACATCTGATATTAGGAAATATACCAGTACACTAAAGTATTTCAGGGTTAAAACAAAAAGTTTCTTTTTTTTTTTTAAAGCATGTGTACAACACCTGAAGAGCACAGAGGATGAAAGACTGACTCTAAGCGGGGAAGGGAAGGAGGAGAGGAGAGAGAGGCTTCACCAAGGATTTGAGTGCACGTGGAAAACAGAGAAGGAGCTCATGAGAAGAGAGGGCATGCTAGGAAAAGGCACCAGCACGTTCCAGGTACGGCATATAAGTACGAAAGAGCGTGGCCCACCTGGACCTGTAAAAAGGGAGGCCTATCTGAGCTTAGAATGTGGGTGAGGACACCGTTGGGACAAGACTCTGAAGAAACTTCGGGCTAGTGTAGGGCAGGTTCTAAAACCGGAAAGTCAAAAGGAGTTCCTGCGTAGACACAGTTCTTATCTGCGTAACAACCCCTGTCCGTCTTGTAAGACAGAGCTTATGCATGTAATGAACGCAATAAAAGGCTCAAGACCATTTTAAAGAATCAATTTTAAAAATCAGGGCCGACTGAGCCAAGAAGAGCTCACAGCTGGGTTGGGTAAAATCAGTTTCACAAATGCCCATGAGCAACTGCTCCGTGCAGGTGGCATGCTGGAGCCCGGGGGCAGACAAAACCATGTGGCTTTACCCCCAAAGTGGATCACAGGCTGGTAATCAAGAAGGGCTTCTTAGGCAAAGTGAGTTTTCACTGGGAGAAAGGGATGTCAATGGACAACCGGCCAGGCCTCCGGGCCCTTGGCTTCTTCAGGAAGCCCTACGATGGCTGGTACTCGGGCATCAGGGCATTGAAGTTAGAAAGGAAGGCCAGAATAGAATTCAGAATTGCATCTAACTTGGAGATAATTCACCTGTGCTTAGCCACAGTGACGTATCTGTTGGAGGACTATAAAGAAATTAAATTGGTCAAGAAAGTTAGAGGCCAATCTCATTCACTCACCTAGATGTGAAAAATCCTAGAAATTGAATTCATCAGTGGATAAAAAGGACACTGCATTATGATTGAGTTGGGTTGATCCTAGGAATGCAAAAATGATTTAACATTAGAAAAGCTATTAATATAATTTACCACATTAACGGATAAAGGAGAAAAATGATTACAAAATTATTGTAGAAAAAAAATTTGCTAAAATTTACCACCAATTCATAATGAAAATTCCTGTCTGACAAAGAGTTTTTAACCAAATAATTAGAGCAAATATCATTCTCCAATGGGAAGTGTCTGAAGCACCCTTTTAAAAGTCAGGAACAAGACAAAAATGTCCACATCAACTCCTCTCTCTAGCATTGCACTTTGAGGTCCTATCCAATGCAGTAAGAAAAGGAAAAAAACAATGTATAAGTTTCAGAAAGAAAGAAACCAAACTTGCATCATTATGGATAATATAACTGTTTACTTAGAAAACGCAAAATACTTTATAGATAAATTGCTGAAATTGATTTTTAAAAATTTAATAAGGTGGGTGGGTATAAATATATAAATATAAATTAGTAACATGTCTATACTCCACTGGTAAACAGTTATAAAGCATAATTGAAAAAGATGCCAGTTATAATAGCAACCAAAATTAAGGTGCTTAGAAAAAAACATGATATAAGATGTGGAAAACTTTTATAAAGAAAAAAGTTAACTTTACTGAAAGACATTACACAAGATTTAAGTAAATGGGAGAGATGAGCCATGTTCATGGATAAAAAGTCATAATATGAGAATAATGTCATTTCTCTTCAAATTGATCTATACAGTCAATTCAACTCAAGTCCTTATCTCAAGAGAGGATTTTAAGTAACTTAACAAGCTAATTCTAAAATTTTTAAGGAAGGCAGAGTCCTAAAACTAGCCAAGATATTCCTGAAAAAAGAAATAAGGTGGAAGGACCTTCTCTACTGTATATTAAAACATAATATAAAGCCATAATAAGCAATATAGTGGTACAGGGACAGGGACAGACAAATGGGTCAATGGAATTAAACAGAATGGCCCCCAGTGCAGACCTACAGGAGCATGGAAACCTGATTTATGACAAAGTTGGCAAAGCAAACCTCCAAAAAAAAGGACAGATTAATCAAGAAATGACACCGTTTGTTATTTGCATGGGAGAAAACAAAAGATGGATCCCCATCTCATACCATATCCAAAAGCAAATTCTGTGTGAACTGAAAGGGAACACTTTAAAACTTTTAGAAGAAAATATAGAATAATTTCCTTATGGTATCAGGAGAGAGGAGGATTTTATAAACAAGGTAAAATGTACTAACCATAAAATAAAAGACTGACATATTAGACTATATTAGAAATAAGAACTTTCATCAAAATATATCTTAAAGAAAGTGAGAAGGCAAGCCACAAAGTGGGAGAGGACGTCTGTAATGCATACGACTGATGAATGAATATGTAAGAAACCTTCTCTACAGCGGGCTGCATGCTCATTTCCTTGTCTCCTTCAGAACCTTTGCTCAAATGTCATGTTTTTTAAAAAATTTTATTGATTATGCTATCATAATTGTCCCAATTTGCCCCCTTTCCCCCCTCTGCCCGGTACCCCACTTCCTCCCAGCAATCCTCCCCACTTAGTTCATGTCCATGAGTTGTGCATATAAGTTCTTTGGCTTCTCCATTTCTGTACTATTCTTAACACTACCACCCCCTGTCTATTTTGTACCTATCAATTATGCTTCTTAATCCTTCACCTTTGCCCCCACTCTCCCCCTGCTGATAACCATCTGAATGATCTCCGTATCTGTGACTCTGTTCCTGTTCTAGTTGTATGCTTAGCCTTTTTCTAGATTCAGTTGTTGATAGTTGTAAATTTGTTGTCATTTTAATGTTCATAGTATTGATCATCTTCTTATTCTTAAGTAAGTCCCTTTAACATTTCATGTAATGGTTTGGTGATGAGAAACTCCTTTAACTTTACCTTGTCTAGGAAGCACTTTATCTGTCCTACAATTGTAAATGATAGCTTTACTGGATAGAGGAATCTAGGTTGTATGTCCTTGCTTTTCATCACTTTGAGAACTTCTTGGCAGTCCCTTCTTGTCTGCAAAGTTTCTTTGGAGACATCAGCTGATACTCTTAAGGAACTCCTTTGTAGGTAACTAACCTCTTTTCTCATGCTGCTTTTAAGATTCTCTCTTTACCTTTATTTAACCTTTGGCACTTTAATTTTGATGTGTCTTGGTGTGGTCCTCTTTGGGTCCAACTTGTTTGGGACTCCCTGTGCTTCCTGGGCTTACATGTCTATTTCCTTTGCCAAATTTGGGAAGTTCTCTTTTAATTTTTACTTTTTCAAAAAAGTTTACAATTTTTTGCTCTTCCTCTTCTCCTTCTGGCATCGCTATGATTCAGATGTTGGTACATTAGGAAATATCCCAGAGGTTTCTTATACTATCCTTGGTTTTTAAAATTCTTGTTTCTTCATTCTGCACTGGTTGACTGCTTATGTCTTCCTTGCGTTCCAAATAATTGACTTGAACCCCAGCTTCCTCCCCTTCACTGTTGGTTCCTTGTAGATTTTTCTTTATTTCCCTTAGGGTAACCTTCATTTCTTCCTTTATGTTGTTGCCATACTCAGTGCGTTCTTTGAGCATCCTGATCACCAGTGTTTTGAACTCTGCATCTGACAGGTTGGTTATCTCCATTTCATTTTGTTCTTTTTCTGGAGTTTTGTTCTGTTCCATCTTTTGGGCCATATTTCTTTGTCTCCTCAATTTGGCAGCCTCCCTGTGTTCACTTCTGTGTATTAGGTAGAGCTGCTTTGACTCCCTGTCTTAGTAGCACGGCCTATTGTAGAAGAGGCACCTGTAAATTGCGTGCAGTGGAACTTTAGGTAATCTCCCAGGCAGGGCAATCTGCCTCACTGCGTTGTGGTTCTGTGTGGGGGGAGGGTTCAGAGAGGGAATAGTGCCACTGCCTGGGGACAGTGTACTGCCTGGCTTCTGGAGGTTTTCCTGGCACTTGCCCCATCTCCAATCACTTTGCCCACTACCTGTATGGGACTGGTGTCCTTCCAGCTGCTGCCCTAGTGCTGAATCCCAGAATGAATGGGTTTGCATACATTCTGAGACCATGGGGGCCTTTTAAGCAGAGTCTCCTGAAAATCCAGCAGTTTCTTCCACTGTGCAACCCCCACTGGTTTTTATAGCCAGGATTTATCTTCCCTGCTCTGGGCTGTGTGGTGTAGCCTGGAGCTGGGATGGTTTGCTCCTAAGGTATCCCTCCCAATTTTTATCCACCACACATGGATGTGGGACCACCCATTCTGCCACCACCTCTCCACCACACACCACATCTCCTTGCCTATTCACCTGTCTCCGCATACCCATTCCTCCCAGCCCTCTGGATGAATGCAGCTTCTTTAAATTCTTGCTTGTCAGACTTCCGAACAGTTTGATTTTATGATAGTTCTGGGTGTTATTTGTTTTGAGGTCTAGTTGTAATTCTCTCTGTGGTTGCACAGGAAGGTGAAGCTTGTCTACCTATGCCTCCATCAGAAGGAGGCATTTGAGAACTTCTGCCTTGACCAGAAGTCCTCAAATGTCATGTTTTTAATAAAACCTTTCCTGGCCAGTTTCAAAATTGCTAGCTCACCACTACTCCCTGCCTGGTCCATTGCCCTTCCCTGCCTGATTTGTAGCCATAACACTTACCATAACCATACATGCTATATATGTAACTAAATTACCTAATTGCCTATCTCTCCTCTCACCAGTAGGCTATAAACTCTGAAATGAGACCAGGAATTTGGTCTGTTTTATTCACGGCTGTGTTCCCAGCATGTCGAACAGTACCTGGCACATAACAGGTGCTCAATAAATATTTGTTGAGTACACAAACTCCCATCAATTAATAATAAAAGTATCAACAATCTAATCGAAAAATGAGCAAAAGATTTAAGGCATTTCAAAAAGAAACAACACAAGTCATTTATAAACATATAAAAAGATGCTCAAATGAATTAATAATCAGGGAAATGCAAATGAAGACCAAAATGAGATTGTATTTTACACCCACCAGATTGGCAAACATTAAGAATTCTGATAATACTAAGTATCAGTAAGAATGAGGAGCCAGAAAACTCAATATACCTGCTGGTGGAAGTGTAAGTTATTTCCCTTTTTAGAAAACAACTAGGCGTTATCTTGTAAAGGTGGATATGTGCCTAACTTATAAGTCAGTTTGCCTGTTCTCAGGACCATCCCCTGGAACAATGCTACTACTCCAAGTGCGGTCCGCAGCCCTGTGCTGGTTCGTGAGTGATCTATTACAAGTCATCCTAAGACAAGCGCAAAAACAGAAAGTAAGCATTTAGAAAATCTTATAGAAGATTGACACCGCTTCCATATATTCATTTTTACTTTTTTGAGCTTTAAAAAATCATGGTAAAGATATACATAACATACAAATTGACCACTATAACCATTTTGAGGGTCAAGTTCAACGGCACTATATACACTCACGTGGTTGTGCCACCCTCACCGCCATCCGGCCCTCATACTCTTCCCATCTTCCCAAACTGAAATCTCAAAGCAATTAAACTAGAACTTCCCATTTCCCCTGCCCCCAGCTCCTGGCGACCAGGCTACTTTCTGCCTCTGTGAGGTTGACTCTTCCAGGTACCCCGTGTGAGTGGAATCATACGGCGTTTGTCCTTTTGTGACTTGATTGTTTCACTGAGCATGACGTCCTCAAGGTACATCCACGTGGCAGCCCGTGTCAGAGTCCCCTTCCTTTGTAAGGTGAATAATATTCCATCAAAAATACACACCACATTTTGTTTATCCACTGATCCACCAGTGGGCATGGGTTGATTCCACCTCGTGTCTACTGTGGATAACTGCCGCACGATATTTACTGAAACATGATGTGTCTGTTGAATGTGATAACTGAGATGGAAGTTCATATGTTGTCCGTGTTTAGATATTTTAAAATTTCATTTTCCAGGTAATTCATTTTTATGGTATTTTACAAAAGTATCAGTCTGTGACAGATTAGAAATTTATATTCAGTTCATCCACAGATTGTTCAAGAAGCACCACCCTGGAGTGAGGGCTTCCAAACTTTCCTAAGGACCATTGTAAGAAAACCCTTCACATCACATCCCAGGACACATGGATATACCTGAAACAAAAGTAACGTGAAGTAGTACTTAAGTATTTCTGTATAAAATGTTTTATTAAAAAAACAACCCTGGTTGAATCTATGAAATTGATTTTATAGCCCACTAAAGACCATTAATCCCAGTTGGAAAGCCAGTGCTCTTGAGAAATTCTTGCACATGTATGTCAGAAGACATGAAAAGAATATTCCCAGGAGCACATTCATAAAAGCAAAGGGAGGGAGGGTGGGGTAGACGGAGGGAGGGAGGAAAGAAAGGAAGGAAGGAAGAAAGGGAAGGAAGGAAGGAAGGAAGGAAGAAAAAGAAAGAAAGAAAGAAAAGAAAGAAAGAAAAGAAGAAAGAAAGAAAGAAAAGAAGGAAAGAAAGAGAGAGAAGAAAGAAAACTCAAACATTCATCAATAGGAAACTAAACAAATAAATTGTGTTATATTCACCTAATAGAATATTGCAGGGGCCCAATCAATGTTTATTGAATGAATTCATAAACAGCTGTGAAAATGAAGCACAGCTACATAGAGCAATTTGGATAAATCTTAGAAATACAACTGTGGAGTGGACAAAGCAAGACACAGTCAACTCTGTACTGAATGAAACCATTTTTAAAGAGCTAAAACGCTATTGCATTTAAATTAAAATTTTTCTAAATTTTAGTTTTGCAAGCAAAACTAAACACCATTGTTTAGAAACACATGCATGTGATTAAAAAAAAACTATCCTAAAAAGCGAGAGAGTGATGAACACAAAATTCAAGACAGTAGTTACTTCTGAGGGGTAGACAGGGTGGGGGAATTAGGGAGGAATTCACAGGTAGTTAACAGAATTGGAAATATTAAGTTGGGTGGTTACAAGTGTTTATATTACGCTTTGTACTTAGATACACGTTGTATTTTTTTATCTGTCAAACAGTTCTAAAGCTAGAAATGAAGTTGATGAAATTGGAGGACAGAGAATTTCTACCCACACCGTTAAGCCGCCTAACTCTTTCATTGATATGTCAAAATATCACTAAAATAGGGTCCCCTGAGCTTCTGCCAAGGCTGTGAAAAAATGGCTGATAAGCATTTGAGGGTCAGGTTGAAAAGAAGGGCATTGAGACAGGGCGTGAAATTGGCAATCATCATTTCCCCTTACAGAGTAACTGCATTCGTCTCCTCCTTACACTCAACCAGTGACCCCCGCACCCCAACTGCTTCCTACAGCCACAGAGTGTCTGCCCCCCTAACTAGTGGTTGCTTTTAGAGTTCAGGGCTGGGGATCTCCAGGACACAACAGAAGGCTACAAGCCCCTCCAGGGCAATAGCAAAGCCTTACTCATCCCCTTATTTCTGATTGGCAGCCCGGTGCCTGTGCAGACACCTATGGGTAGTTGTTTCCTGTCTGAATGAATGAAAGAATAAATGATTATCACAGCTCGCCAAAGATACTATACCATTCCTGTCATTGCCAATACATGGGATTATTTCAGGCTGCTCTGACTCATGGTCTAACCTGAGACATAGTAATGAGCACGGCTTCCCAAACAGTATTTATGAATTAAAGATCTGAAGGAGAAGTTAAGATGAGGTCACAAGATATAAGTAGGGAAGCAGCTGGCTTTAACATAACAAGAAATCTTGGAAATGTTGAAGTCCAACTGAACACATCAGCAAGTTGGTCATTCTATTTTTTATCCCCACTTTAACGTGTATCATGGTTCGTCACGAACTGTCACAAGCACAGGACAATGCTGAACAGCATGGATAAGGAGGCACGGTCTGGGGGTGAATCCTGGTCCCTCCACTTCCCGGGTAAGTTTGGGCAGATCACTTAACCTCTCTGTGCCTCAGTTTTCTCACCTGTAAAATGGAGACAGTACTGGTACCTCCCCCACAGGGTTGTAACGACAAGCAATTGGGTCAATATGCACAAAGGGGAGAGTACCTGCCACAGAGCAAGCCCGTCAGTGCTGTTAAGTAAAATCCTTACCTAGACTGACAAATGCACGCTCTCGCACCCACGTGCCTCCTGTGGTCTGGGTGTTAGTCATCATGCAGGTACCCAGACTTCGCTGTGGGAAACTGTTTGTGGCCTTTTTAAAGGAAAGCCCTTGAGAGGTTTTATCGTCATGGAGCTTTGCTATAGGACCCTTTGCTTAGCACACATGAAGTCCCATCGTTCTTGTTGAGATCTAAGATAACTGCATCGAATGCATACAGATTCCTGGCATTCTCCTTCCTAATGCCTGCCCCATAAGTCTTCCTTTTCCACGCTCACCGTCTTTGCTTCCTCTACCCTCTTGGACTGCTGCAACAGCCTCCAGAGTTCATCCTTGGCCCTGGAGACGCATTAAACCTTCAGCTCTTAGCACATCATTCTCACCCACCCAGCTCTGTTCAAAACCCTCCACCTGTTGCCCCTGCATACTACCAAGAACTCTATAGTCAACCTTAGCCTCACTCTCCCACTTTCTCTCTCTACTCGCCTTTAAAAGCTTTGGGGAGTGGGGAGAACAGCCGAATTAGTCTATTCATTGCCTTCACACTGGTCATACCTACACTTTCCCAGATATTACCATTTCCTCCACTCCCATGCCTGGAATGCTCTCTCATGCCTTCAAGATCTAAGAACGAGACTCTACGAAGGGATAAAAGGTGGAGATTGGAGAATATCAAAAACAGATTTTGCATTTCTAACTTGTTCCTGGACTTGGCTGTGATCCCAGAAACGGGAGAAGGAGTCTCTCCCTCCTCCTCCTTCTAAGAGGCATCCGAGCATGGCGGTTAAGAGCATGCACTCTGGCTCCGGTACTTCCTGGCTGGGCAAGTAACTCGCCTTCTCTGGACCTCAGTTTTACTGATCTGGAAATGGGGGTACTGACAGCACCTTCTGGAGTAGATGTGGTGAGGTGCCACATGGACCCTCCTTCAGGACTGTGGCACTTACTCTTCCAGCTGCAGTGTTGGAGTGTCGGCTGCTGACTGTTCACACTGAGTCCCTTCCAGGAACTGCCCTTAACGGAAGGAAGATGTACTGCCCAAGAGTATGCCTGCCCCGGGGGCAGCCTGCATCCAGTGACAGGTCATAGGGGGCACAAAAGTCTGGCCTCTTTGCCTTGACTGGACAACACTAAAGGGCCATCCCATCTTCTGGTCTGGCCATAAGAGCTCCTGGGGCCTCAGCTGTGACTGCATCAGAGCGCTGCTTCTCTCTCTGCCCACCCCAGCTTCCTTTCCTTCCCCTCACAGGTGGTGTTCCCAAAACTACTCCTCAATAAATTGCCTGCATGCAAATCTCTGCTTCGGAGGCTGTTTCCCAGGAAACCTGACCTACAACGGCTGGTCTAAGAAAGCAGCCTCAAAAATGGGATTAGGAGCAGTATCACTTGCTGGCTGACTGGCACGGAGGACCCCATTACTAATGGCAGGCAGAACACTGAGAGCCCCTGGCATGTGGTTAGAGCGCAATTGCTAAAACTTTCGCTGGTGGTGAACCGGGATGAGACACAGATGGACATTAATGCACTGCGGGTGCAGCATACCAAGCGTTTCAGAGGTTCTGGTAAGTACTATTTGTAAAGACTGTAGAGTGAGATGGCTGTTCCTGGGGGTGGCAGGGGATTGATTCATTGGGGAAAAACAATGAAAGGCCCAGAATGATTAATCACCAATACAAGGCAAAGTGTAAAAGCTTGGGGGGTACCTTTGGCAGCATATAAGAGCCTCTTATCTCCTACACCGGAGGGCAGAGAAAAACTAAGGATCAGGCCCAGCACTTAATTATAAGAGGAACAGGACTCCAGAGAAGATTGAATTCTCAACTCCAGATCTGCTATGCCAAGGTCAGGGACCTGATTAAAAACACCGGGACCCTGAGACTCTCATGAGGCTGCAGTCAAGATATCGGTCAGGACCGCAGCCATCTCAAAGACTGGAGCATCTGCCTCCAAGTTCACCTTCACGGCTGCTTTCGCAAACCTTAAAAGATCCTCTTCCAAGCTCATTCCTGCCATGGCTGGTAGGCCCTTATACCTCTCCATGTATCCTGATTGTCCTCTCAACCTAGCAGCTGGTGATGGGAGAGAGAGAGGACGCTGGAGAGCCTCCCAAGACAGAGCCACAGGTTTGGGGACCCTAATCTTGCAAGTGCCACCCCATCCCATCTGCCGTTTTCTATTCATGAGAAGCAAATGTCTAGGCCCAGTCCACACCCAAGGAGAAGAGAATATATGAGGGAGGGAGTGCTAACAGGCAGGGATCATTTGGGGACCATTTTAGAGGCTATCAACCACAACCTGGCTGACCTTTTCGGGTTCCACACTTGCAGATATTGTTCCAACTCATTTACTTAGCTTTTAGGGGGGCCCCGAGCAAGGAAGAGCTCTGCAGCAGGTGCAGGCTGTGATGGAAAGGACCCTGGGCTGTAGGGGCATCATCTGTGGTGGAAAGACACTGTATGGCGTTTATGGCAAACGCCATGAGAAATCACAACACAGGTGCCTTGGGTTCTGGAGCAAGGTCATGCAATCTGTAATAGAGGGTTATATATTCCATTCAAAAACCAGCAACCTGTGTTTCTACTGAGCCCTGGTGGGCACAGAGCAACTGATTATGGGACACTGACTGTGCAGCCAGAGTTGCCCATCACGAGCTGGATTCCATGGGAATCACCAAGTCATAAAGCACTGAGAGCTCTCCATCACACGATAGAAGGAGTATACCGGGATCAAGCATGGGAGCACAAGCGAGCTGCATGAGCAGTGACTCAGACCGCCCTATTACCCACCACTTTTGCAGCAGTACCTCTCCCTCAGTTCACCCCTATGGCCACATGGGGAATCTCTTCTGGTGAGCTGATGAAGGAAAAAGGCAGGGCTTGGGTCACAGATGAGTCAGCTCAGTATGTGGGTGCGAATTGAAAAAGGACAGCGCTGTACCAGGGCCTCACTCAGTGAAGGAGCGGGCGATTGTGGTCCTGAAAGGTAACAATGAAGGGAAGTCCTTCACTGTGCAGAGCTATAAATGGCATACCTGGTCAACCACTCTGTGTGCACAGAAAAATGGCCTGAGATTAGAATATTTATAGAGATGCATGGGCAGGGGCGATCGATTTGTTGGTTAGGGGTCTGGAAGGAGAGAGGTTGGAAGATTACCGACAAGGTGATCTGGGAAAGAGGTAGGGAGATAAACCTTTGGGACTGTGCATAAAGGTGAGGATCTTGCTGCATGTCGACACACATCAAAGGTCATCCACCGGGGAAGAGACACCAGACAATCAAGGAGACAGAAGTCTGCAGGTCATTGATATCAGCTGTTGGGGCCCTACACAGCTTCTGTCCCCATCACCACAATACGGGCACAGTGGCTCACGAGGAGCGTAGCCACAGTGGCAGGTACAGAAGCTGTGCGTGGGCCCAGTAGCATGAGCTCCCCAGTCACAAGGCCGATCTAGCTACTATTACTGCAAATATCAATCCACCAGCAACAGAGAACAACACTGAGCACCTTATATAGTGCCATTCTTCCAGGAGAGCAACCAGAACTTGATGGCAATTGATTACACTGTGACCCTTCCACCCTGAAATTAATACCTATTCCATGCATGAATTTGTCTTTCCTGATTCAAGGCCTCGACTAGCACCACCATCTGACAGCTTACAGTGTGTCTGATACACTGGAACAGAACCTCATATAATGTTGTATCTGGCTAAGGGGCCCTCAGGTAAAGGAGGTGAGGCTGTGGATATATCATCACGGGATACTCTGGTCCATGGCATACTCCAGCACCCAGAAGCTGCTGGCCCACACAGTGATGGAATGGTCTTTTGAAAATGCAGCAGAGTTACCAGCTTGGAGATAATGCCCCTGCGAAGACAGAATGCCATCCTTTAGGATATAGTTCAGACCCTTAATCAGTGACTGTGATATGGTGCTGTGTCCCAAGTAGGCAGAATACAGGGGCCTGGGGAATGAGGGGCAGAAGCTGCAGTGGCTCTGTTTAGCGTTACTCCCAGTGACCTCACCTCCAGGAGCCTAGAGGTCTTAGTTCCTAGAAGGTTCCCTCTATGAGGGACACAGTGATCCAATTAAGATTTAAGCTACCTGATCACTTTAAGTGCCTTGTGCCAGGACAGCAACAGGCAAGGAAAGGAATCGTTATCCCGGCAGTGTAAACTGGGAGCAAAGAAGAAATCTGACACCAGATGATCCACCGAGGCATCTCTTCAAACACTGTCAAATACTGACAGTAAATGAACCTACCCAGCGATCACAGCCTGAGGCCAAGCAAGCCTTCTAAACCTGCAGCGGGGCTAACCAAGAGTCAGGGGACTCTAGAAGGCAGAGGGAGCAGGGAGCAGTAAGCATAGGGGCAGTTGTTTGTCCCCCCTCCCTCTTCTTCGTTTCCCAGGAAAAAGGATCCTGGAGATGCTTCCAGAGGCAAACTTAAGCCAGCGGGTCTGAGCACAAGGGGTGGACTGTAGTGGACACTGTGGTGTACTGCGCCCATGCCCTTTTCTTCCTTCCGAGCTGAGGCCTTTTTTCCTCCAGCTTCCAGAAGTGCT
Source organism: Trachops cirrhosus (assembly GCA_028533065.1). Lineage (NCBI taxonomy): Eukaryota > Metazoa > Chordata > Mammalia > Chiroptera > Phyllostomidae > Trachops > Trachops cirrhosus. Next base: position 10,780,863 of record CM052543.1, on the reverse strand, counting down.
GTTTGCTAACCACTCCCAGTTCAGCTCCTCTCCAGTTATTGCCCTCAGTCAAAGGAGTCTGCTTTGCCCAAGTTTATGCCCTCTCTCTGCAGGCAGCTTGCATCCAATGACTTGCTACGGAGGAGGTAAAATAATGCAGTCCCCTTGCTTTAATTGGGACAACTCTGAAGGACCGCCCAGCTCCAGAGCTCTCCAAAGCATCTGCTGTGACCTAGGCTGTAACTGCTAACCAGGTCAACTTCCCCTGCTTAATCTGGTGTCCCTCCGCCTTCCCTGGTATTCTTCCTGAGAGTACCACCATGTCCTGATTGGAATCTCTGCCTCAAAAATGTTTAACAGAGAGTCATTATAAGCACTGAAGGAATTAGTATCTGGAAAGGGCTTGGATAGTGCCTGGCACACAGTAGGTCCTGTGTGAGTGCTTGTTGTTATTATCCTCTCCAATACTGTGCGGTGTCCTGTCCTCATTCCTCAAACTCAGATTAGTTCTTTTACTTCCATAGACCAGAACCTTCCTCTGTGCAGCCCATGGAACCGCTGGTGATACTCAAAGTAGTTTTAGGTACTTTAGGTAGTATACTAACAAACACCTTTTATTTTAATTGTTCTGAACTAATTAATTGCATTTTTACTTTTTACTTAGAAATAATTTTAGATTCACAGGAGGTTGCAAAGAAATGGACAAGGAAGTCCCACGCACCCTACTCCCAATCTTTTCCAATGTTAGCATCTCGCACAACGAGAGTACCATACAAAACCCAAGAAATTGGCATTGGTACGACCCACAGAGCTTATTCAGGTTTCATTAGTTTCCTGTGCCCTCATTCTCGTGTGTGTTTGTGTGTGCTCCTGTGCAATTTCAGCAAATACGTACAGCCGTGCAGAACTAACCAGCACCATCAGGGTACTTAACTGTACCGTCAGCTCAAGACGCCCTACGTGATCCCTTCATAGCCATGAGCAGGCTTCTCCTCCCTCCTTAAACTCTGCTCTTCATTTCTAAAATTCTGCCGTTTCGAAACGTATCAGTGAGATCATACAGTCTGTAATCTTTCAGGATTGGCTTTTTTCATTCAGCATAATTTCCTTCAGGTTCATCTAAGTTGTTATGTGTATCAGTTCTCTCCTTTTTACTTGTGAGTAACATAGCGTGGTATGGATGCACTTTAACCATTCAGGACATGCGCATAGCTTCTGGGTTTTTGGCTATCACGAATAAAGCTGCTATGAAAATTCATGTACAAATTGCTGCATGAAAATAAGTCTTCCTTTTTTCTAGAGGAAAGGCTCAAGAGAGCAATTGCTGGGTTACAAGTCCATTTTTAGTTTTGAAGGGAAACCGCTCTACCATTTGATATTCACGCCAACAATGTAGGAGGGATTCCGTTTCTCTGCGTCCTCAGTAGCGTTTGGCATTGTCGCCATTTTTCATTTTAGCCAAGCTTACTTTTATTTATATTAGTACTTTATTTATATTATTCTTATATTGTATGTATGGCAAATGATACTGGTTTCGCTTTTAGATCAGTGCCATAAATTTTATTTAAAAACAAAATCAACTCATAAAAATACACGGAAACAGGGAATCTGAAGTGACAGTCCCAGGATACGGTGGCACCTCGGTACTCGTCGTTAATTCATTCCGGCACGCCTGCTGAGTGCCAGAACCGATGAGCACTGAACAATGGAGCATCCTCCCTTGCGGGGGTGGGCTGTGACTCATACAAGTTCTAGCAAGTGCGATGAGTCCCGAGCGAGCACAAGTGCTGAGACATATTTTCTCTTCAAAATGCAATGAGCATGGGATTTGATGAGTTCTGCTCCCAATGAATACCAAGGTATGACTGTACATGCTAATGGCAAAAATTATGAACTTGGTGCATAAATGTGTGAAGTTCACCTATATTATGGGTTAAATAGGTTTTTGTGGCCAAGCCATTTTTATGTAAAAAAATATATATATTATAATTGATCCACAGTAAAATTTTGAACATACAACTATATGTTGGAATCCACTCCCATTAACTTGTATTGCTTCATTCTTCCGGAGTATTTTCTATATTATCTACTGAACTAGAAACTCCATAAAGACAGGGCCCTGTCTTATACCTCTTATCATAACCCAGCACCTAACCCATCCACAAGTGCTTCATGGTCACATAAATTATGATAGGAATTCCCAAGACTCTCTGGAATTCTTTATTATGACAGAGTGTTACATCGGCAGCCCACAGTGAACCGCGTCTCCTGGTCTTTAAGGCCCTGAGCAGTACCATCACTGTAATACACACTGACACTATACTCATCCAGAGCCTTGGACATTAGCAAGTGTGATTCGAGCAGAGGCTTGGTAAATGTCTGCACATCAGGGCCTCTCCTCTTGCAATGTCCCTCCTGGAGCCCAGCTGCCATGTGGGAAGAAAGTCCAGACTATGCTACTGGAGAGAGAGACCACACAGAGATGCATAAGGCCACGTGTGGAGAACTGAAGTGCCCTAGTCATGGGAAATAAATCACTTATATTTTAAGCCATGGAGTTTTGGCATGGTTGGCTACATTAGCAATAGATAATGGATCTACTGCCTAGGCCGGGGGGAAGGAGATCCTTTAGTAATTGGATCAATGAATCCATGATGAGGGGGTTTGGACAGTTGTAGAAAACCGAAAGTGAAAACAGAAAGAGGACTGGAAGGAATATAGTTGAGATGGGCTTATTTATTAAAAGTTCAGGATGTTTAAATCAAAGAATCATAACATTTAACAACCTAAATTTCTCATGATCACTTAGGCCAGGGATGGCTGACAAGTGGCCTTAATGCCACCTCTCCTCACTTCCAGGCCCATGGCAGACATCACCAAGTGATTGCAGAGCTCCTTTCTAGTGAACTTAGTATAACCTCTAAATCTTTCTCAGCACAGCCTTGCTGACAGCCACTAACTAATTAACCAGACTGGCACAGGATGTGAATCAAAGTTCCACCTCCAACTCTCACCATAATTGTTTTACTGATACATGAACACAGGACCTAAGAGATTTATTTGCAGAGCTAGTCATGGAGCTAGAAACTAGCAAAGTTAGGACTAAGAGCTTTGGAATTGTTCATATCTGGGTTCAAGGCCATCTGCCACTTACAAATTATGTGATTTAGTATAAGCAAGTTATTAAACCTCTCAGCAGTTCAATTTCCTCATTGGTAAACAGGGGCAATGTTAGTGCCTCACAAAGTGGCTCTGAAAATTCAATGAGTTCATATACTCTCCCTGAAAATGCTGACCACCATAGCAGGCTCTCAGATTCCCCAACGAATAGCAAGGATTCCCTGCAAAGGAGAATTTAGACTGACCCACGGGAATGAGCAAAAGGAAAGTCAACATACTTTGTGCACAGCAGACAAGGTGTGTGGTGGGCACCAGAACCAGCGGGGAGGACCAGACAGTGGAGAAGTGACAGGTGTGGCGGGGGGGCGGGAGAACAGTCTCCGTTCTCTATGTGTTGGAGGTGGCAGCCGTGACTCACGCTTCCATCTACCAGCGCCACTCCCCATTCCATCATAATTGTCTAATAATTTTGCCATTTACCTAAGATACGAGAACAGATGCCTGAGAACGTAACCTGAAATTCTGGTCTTCACAAAACTTTATCAGCAAAGCAAACGGTGTTTACAACTTTGTGTCTCATCCTTCCTTCCTGGACCACTCCTGCAGCAACATTAAGATACCCTGGACCTACTTGTCCTCTCCTCCCCAAGTCCTTGAGGAGCACCCCAAACCCCCACTCTACTCACATCCTCTTCAACCTGACCCTTCATTTGCTTAAGGGCCTGACCAGGTCCCACATCCTTGCCAGGCTATGAGGTCCCAGCTGAGAAGCCAGCGGGCTGGCACACACTGCCCACTGCCCTAGGAGACCACCACAGCACACTCACTCACCCCCGTTCATCCTAGTCTTCCTAAAGGAGGTCGGCCTTCCCATAATCCTTCCCCACTCCAGGCAGGATTCTTCTGCTGCAAGCAACAGAAACAAACTCTGGTTAACTTAAATAAGAGGTGTATTGGAGGGGAAGGGGCCCACTCACTGAATCAAGAGACTGCTAAGAATGAGACTGGAAGAGTTGGGAACAATGACAGCCAAGACATCCTGGAAGAGGAGTCAGTCAACCATCTTGTTAGGACACTGCTTCTTGCACAACCTTATTTTATCCTTCTGCTGTTCTGGTTAATAACCCAAGTCCGTGAGTCTGATTGGCTCAGCTGGAGTGAAATACCCTCTTCTTTGCCACCTTGATTGACAGCCCGACTAGGGCTGCAGCCAGTGGGGCAGAGGTAACTGCCCAAAGCTGAAGTTGGGGCTGTTAACAAAGAAGGGAGCAGGATATTGGGCAGCCAAAGACTACATGTGTCCAAAATACCCCCAGTCTCTCCCCACTTACACAATTCATTTTAAGCACCAGGATTCCGGGTGAGTATGAATTAAAATTGGCAGAACTGTAAACTACAGCTGGTGATGAACAGTCCTAAAATCAGCTAAAGGAAGCTAAGCTTGAAAAGAAATTGGGCTTTGGAGGTCAGAAGACCCAGTTCTAGTACCAGCTCTGCTGTACCTGTGACCTCTGTTTCCTCATCTAAGCAACAGGGTAAGCAATGTTCCAACCAGCAGTCGTGTACAAGCATCCAAATTGATAATGTACTTAAGGGCACTTCACAGGCTGTAAAACATACAAACTTATGGGACTATTACTGGTCTGTTTGGGTTTTTATAATTTATTTTACAGATCGCATCAGATCAACTACTTAACCTGAGATTATGTTTGGCCAGAAGCAGCGCGGTCTGACCTCAGCTGGCAGACAGGCTGCGGTGAAGTGGGATGAAGCAGGGAGAACCCTGCAGGTGATGCACTGGGCAGTCTTATTTCAGCCTATTTTGCAATGCAATGATGTTGAGGAAATATTAGGATGCAGTTCATAGAGAGTTCTTACTAACTCAGGGAAATCAACTCCACTGAGAGCCAAGAAATAGAAAACTGCCAGGGTGTAGGAAATAGCCATTTGGAAGAACACATCAGGTATTCAATATTCAACACAGAATTGAGTGGCAATGTAACACAGACGTTCAGAACAGGAGCTCTGAGTCATAAAGACCTGAGTTTGAACTCTCACCACATCCTTGCCTCATCTATGTAAGTGTGATAATAATCCACTCAGTAAGTATTTGTTGAGGACTTATTATACACCAGATATTATTTTAGGCACTGATAATATGATAGTGAACAATACAGATTTTAAAACCCTGCCCTCATGGGCTTTACAGTCTAGTGGGAGAAGAAAGTAAACAAACAAAAATGTGTGGTGTATCAAATAGTGATAAATGCTACGGAGAAAATAAAGCAGGCGAGGAAGCCAATGAGTTGCTGTAATGTGTAAGGTGACCAGGGAAAGCCTCACTGTGATGGTGACATTTGAATCAAGGTTGAAAGGAGGGAAGGACTGGGCTAGGCAGAGGCCTGGGGGAAGACTATTGCGGGCAAAGGGAAGAGCAAGTGCAAAGGCCGGGTGTTGCAAGCATGCCTGGAAAGTTCAAGGAACGACGAGGCAGCCAGGATGGCTGGAGGAGTCTCACAGTCAGAGAGAAGACCAGGGCAGAGTGTTGGAGACGGGGCAGGTCATAGGACCTGGGAGGCCCAGTACTTTGGCTTTTACGCTGAACGAGGTAGAAAGCCCCTGGAGGGAGTTGAGTAGGAAAGTTACAACCTAACTTACATTTTAAAGTCTCACTGGAGCTGCCATGTGGTGCACAAGGGCAGAAGATGGAAACCGGGGAGCAGGAGATAGCAAACACCCAGTGAGAGTTTGGGGTCCAGCACATAAGGAGCTTGGAAGTTGCCACTTTGTCCTACAACAAGCAAGAGCTGAACGAACTGAGAAAGCAACAAGCCTTCTTGGGCCCATCAGACCATGCAGTCTCAGGGCAAACCGCTGCTGCCAAACTTTGGGCAGACGGGCAGGCAGATGCACAGAATCACGACCTGCTGGGTCAGGGACCACCAGCGGAAAGCTCTGTGGGAAGCACTGCTGAGGTCGGAAGACCTGAACTGCGGTTAATGAGCTGCTGGACGCTTAGTGCGGACAAGTCTGAGAGTTAAAAATCTCCAGGGGGACCCAGTTACTACGGGCACCCACACTTTTGCGAGTTTTACCTCCTAGAACTCAAGCAGGTTCTCACATGACTATTGGAGAAAAATAGTCTCCTGTTTCCCGGGTGGGTGAAGGAAGAGGAACCATTGCCAACTGTTCTTCTTAACAAGGTTCAAGAGACATAATTTTACCAGAACCTAAACTACTGGAGACTTTTCAGAGGAAGAAAAATACCCAACTCCAGCCCTTTCCAGCCATCCTGTCCCACCTCAGGGAGGCTGGGGGCTGAAAGGCACTTGTGGAATTCACGATCCAGAGGTACAGGTTCATTAAAAAACTGAGACCCAATCATCGGACTTCAGAACACGGCCCTCCTCCCACACTTCACTCTACATTCCTAAAGGCCTACTTACTACAGCTCCTTTTACCCAGTGCATGAAAAGCTAACAAGAAAAAACGACAAGGCATACTAAAAGGCAAAAAACAAAACAAAACAAAACAACCCCACAGCTTCAAAGGACAGAACATGCATTAGAACTAGACTCAGAGATGTCAGGAATGCTGGAATTATCGAACTGGGAATTTACGACTATGATTAATGTGCTCAGGGCTCTAATGGATGAAGTAGACAGCATGTAAGAACAGATGGGCAACGTAAGCAGAGATGGAAGTTCTAAGAATGAATCAAAAAGACATGCTAGAGATCAAAAACAGTGTACCAGAAATGAAGAATGCCATCGATGAGCTCATTAATAGACTGAATACAACTCAGGAAAGAGCTTGAGGATACCTCAATATGAACATCCAAAATTGAAAAGTATAGGAAAAAAGAATGAAGAAAAGACCCAGAATGGAATACCCAAGAACTGTGAGACAACTACAGAAGATGTAACACACATGTAATGGGAATACCGGAAGGAGAATAAAAGAGAGAAAGGAAAAGAAGAAATATTTGAAGCCATAATGACTGAGAATCTCCTCCCTTATTAATGTCAGATACCAAACTACAGATCCAGAAAGCTCAGAGGACACTAAGCAAAGTAAATGCCAAAAGAACTAAACCTAATCCTATTATATTCAAGATGCAGGAAATGAAAGATAAATTTTTTTAATCTTTTTTTTTTAACTTCCAGTCAAGATGCGGGAGTAGGCAGACATGGCTTACCTCTTTGCATAACCATGTCAAAGTTACAACTAAAATATAGAACAGTCATCACTAAGGGACATCAGAAATCGAGCTGAATGGAAGTCTGACGACCATGAAATCAAGTTGAATGTAAGTCCGACAACTACAGAATTAAAGAAACCACACCCATCCAGACTGGTAGGAGGGGTGCAGACACAGAACGGGCTGGTCCCACACCTACATGTGGTGGATAAAAATTTGGGAGAGATATTTTGGGAGTGAGGAGCCCCAGACCCACACCAGGCCCCCCAGCCCAGGGTTCCAGTGCTAGGAAGATAAGTCCCCACAACTTCTGGCTGCAAAACAAGGGCGATTGAGTTGGTGGAAGAAACTTCTGAAGCCTTGAGCAGTTCCTCTTAGAGAATCCACACAGGGACTTGCCTACTCAGACTCACTCCCTCTGAGCTCCAGCACTGGGCAGCAGCTTGAAAGGCACCAGCGGTATTTAGGGAGACTGAAGTATCTGGCATCTGGGCAATCAGAAGCCATTGTCCCTTAGCTAAACCATCCCCCCATAGAACCAGTAAGCTGGTGCATGTCTGACACTCATCAACCTGGCTAACACCGTTTGACCCACCTTGGAGATCCCTAGAGGCTCTGCTCAACCCAATTTACAGGCCCACCCATGCTGCTTTTCAGTAAGAATGGCTGGTCTTGGCTCCTAAATCCTGTCAAACAAGCAAAAGCTGGGCTCAGTGAGCTCTAGCAGCAGCCGGATTAGGTTCGCAGCTTGGCTAAACCTGGGAATCTCCAAGCCCAGCCCAAGTAACAGCCATCTCAGATTGCTTTGTAGCTCAGGCACAGTGCCTTGGGCAAAACACAGGTGGGGGCTGACTTTGGCCTGTACCACCCCGGAAACCCCAGGGCCAGAGCACCCAATGAAAAGCTACAGACCACATTGGAGCACCACTACCCTACCCCTGCACAGCTGATCCTCCACAGAGGGAGGAGATTAGTGGTCAGTGGTCACAGCCAGTCCTTGCAGCTGACTGGCCTGGGTAAATCCCTCCCATTGATCTGCCAACAGCAACGAAGGCTCAACTACAAGAGGAGGGTGTACTCAGCCTACACGAAGGGTGCACCTTGAGTACCCAGCTTGGGTGATAGGGGACTCTATGCTATTGGATCCTCAGTACATCTACTACCAACACATGGAGTCATAGCAGCCCTACCTAATGCACAGAAACAAACACAGGGAGGCTGCCAAAATGACTAGACAAAGAAACATGGCCCAGATGAAAGAACAGATCAAAACTCCAGAAAAAGAGGTAAACAAAAGGGAGATACAGAATCTATCAGATGCAAAGTTCAAAACACTGGTTGCACAAGGAACTTAGTGAGGACCTCAGCAGCATAAAAAAGGCCCAGTCAGAAACAAAGGATACACTAATTGAAATAAAGAACAATTTACATGGAAACAACAGTAGAATGGATGAAGCTGATAATCAAATCAATGATTTGGAACATAAAGAAGCAAAAAACAACCACACAGAACAACAAGAAGAAAAAAGATTCCAAAAAAATGAGGATAGTGTAAGCAGCCTCTGGGACAACGTCAAGAAATCCAACATTCACATCATAGGGGTGCCAGAAGAAAACAAAGAGCAAGAAATTGAAAATCTATCTGAAAAAATAATAAAAGAAAACTTATCTAATTTGGTGAAGAAAATAGACATGCAAGTCCGGGAAACAGAGAGTCCCAATTATGATGGATGTAAAAAGGTCCACTCCAAGACACATCATAATTAAAAGGCCAAAGGTTAAAGATAGAGCCTCTTAAAAGTTGAAAGAGAAGGGAAGTTAGTTACCAAATGGTTGACAGATGGGGGTGAGGGGGAGAATGGGTGAAGAGGTGAGAGGATTAAGAAGAACAAATAGGTAGTTACAGAATAGCCACGGGATGTAAAGTACAGTACAGGAAATGGAGTAGCCAAGGAACTTATACACATGACCCATAAACATGAACAATGGTGGGGGGATTGCCTGAAAGAATACGGGGCACTGGTGGAAGGAGACAAAGGGGAAAAATCAGGACAACTATAATAGCATAATCAATAAACTATAATTTAAAATATCTTTTTTAAAGCAAGAGAGAAAAATACCTTACCCTCTGGAAAAGCAAAGATAAAGAAATAGATCCAACTTCTCCTACAAAACCATATAAGTAAGAAGAGCAAAGTGAAATACTTAAGGTGTTGAGAGAGGGAAAAACACACACTAACCTAGTATTCTGTACCCTGTGAAATTATCCTTCAAAGTAAAAAAAGAAATAAAGAATTTCTCAAACAAAAATGAGTTTGTTGCTAGTGGACATGACTTACAAGAATATTAAAAGAAGCTCTTTAGATCCCTGGCTGGTGTGGCTCAGTGGCTTGAGTGCTGACCCATGAATCCAAGGGTCGCTGGTTCAATTCCTGGTTGGAGCACATGCCTGGGTTGCAAGCCAGGTCCCCAGTTGGGGGCCTGCGAGAGGCAACCACACACTGATGTTTCTTCTCTCCCTCTCATTCTCCCTCCCTTTTTCTAAAAATACTAAATAAAATCTTTTTTTCAAGTTGTTCTGTAGAGAAGAAGAATGATATCAGTAAAAAGCTTACAGTTACATATAGAAAGGAAGAACATCAGAGAATAAGTAAGTGAAGTGAAGGATACAAGGAATAGGATATAAGAGAGAAGATACAAATAACTAGTATCAGAAGGGACAGAGAAAACATCACTACAGAGTTCACAGACATTAAGAGGATAATCAAGGAATATCGTGAACCTGTGTCCATAAATTTGGTAACCTAGATAAAACAGGTCAATTATTTGAAAGACACAATCTGCCAAAGCTCAACACAAGGAGAAATAGACCATCTGAATAGGCCAATGTGTATTTAAAAAATCAAATCAATAATTAACAATCCTCCAAAACTGAAAGCACCAGGCCTACACGGGTTCACTGGTGAACTCTACCCAACATTTAAAGGTGAAATTACACCAATTCTGTACAATCTCTTTCAGACAATAGAAGCAAAGAGAGTATTTCCTAACTCATTCTGTGAGGCTAGTACTACTCTAATACCAAAGCCAAACAAAGACATTACAATAAAACTATAGGCCAATGTCTCTCATGAACATAGATGCAAACACTCAACAAAATATTAGCAAATTTTGCCCTGGCTGGTGTGGCTCAGTGGATTGAGTGCTAGCCTGCAAATCAAAAAGGTTAGCTGGTTCGATTCCCAGTCAGGGCACATATCTGGGTTGTGGGCCAGGTCCCCATCTGGGGGCATGTGAAAGGCAACCAATCAATGTGCAAGTGATACATTAATGTTTCTCTCCCTCTCTTTCTCCTTGCCCTCTCTCTAAAAAATAAATGAATAAAATTTAAAAAATATATTAGCAAATCTAATCCAACAATGTATAAAAAGAATTATACTCCATAATCAAGTGGGATTTATCTCAGGTATGCAAGGCTGGTTCCACATTTGGAAAGCAATTAATGTAATGCATCACAGCTCTGGCTGGGTAGATCAGTTGGTTAGAGCATCATCTCAATACTCCAAGGTTGGGGCCAATCCTCAGTCAGGACACATGCAAGAAGCAACCAATGACGTGAAAGACAAATACCATATGATCTCACCTTTAACAGGAACCTAATCGACAAAATGAACAAGCAAGCAAAATACAACCAAAGACACTGAAATTGAAAACAAGTTGACAGTGACCAGAGGGGAGAGGGGAAGGGATTATAGGGGAAAAGGGTGAAGGGTTTGCAGGAACAATTATAAAGGACATATGGACAATAACAAGAGGGGGTGGAAAGAGGGGAGGGAGGTGGGGAGGGCTGGGGAGATAGGGAGGGGAGGGGGTAAAAGGCAGAAAACTGTACTTGAATAACAATAAAAATGTTTAAAAAAAGAAGCAACCAATGAATCCATAAATAAGTGAAACAACAAATAGAAGGGTTTTTTTCCCTCTCTCTCCCTCAAATCAATTAAAAATTTAATTTAATTTAAAAGTGTAATCCATCACATCAACAGACTAAAGAAGAAAATCACATGATTATATACCATATTTTGTGCCATGTATAATACACACTTTTTTGCCCAAATTTTTTAGGGAAAAATAAGGATGTTCATTACACACGGTATAATGATTTCATACCATAGGTATACTAATACGTATAATAAGCCCATGTATAATGCATACAGAAATGTGGGCATGCATTGTACATGGCAAAATACAGTAAATAAATGAAGAAAAAAGTATTTGACAAAACTGAACACTCATCCTTGATTTTAAAAACTCTCAGTAAACTGGGAATAAGGAAAATTTCTTCAATTTGATAAAGAACATCTTCAAAAAAATCTATAGCTAATATCACACCTAGTAATAAGAAACTGGAAGCTTTCCTGCTAAGATCAGGAACATGGAAAGATATCCCCTCTTGCCATTCCTCTTCAATATTATACTGAAAGTCCTAGCTAATGCAATAAGACAAGAAAAGGAAATAAAACGTATATAGATTGGAAACAAAGATATAAAACTCTCTTTGTTCACATATGACATGACTGTCTATGTACAAAATCTGAAAGTTTCAACAACAACAACAACAACAAAAACTCCTAGAACTAAGTGACTATAGCAAGTTTTACAGGATACAAGGTTAATATACAAAAGCCAATCACTTTCTCACATACTAACAATAAATAAATAGAATTGGAAATTAAAAACACAATACTATTTATATTAGCACCCCCTAAAAATTAAATACTCTGATATAAACCTAATAAAATATATACAAGATTTATATGAGATATATATATAGACAGAGGCACAGAATAGAGAGTCAAGAAATAGACCCACATAAATATAGTCAACTGATGTTGACGAAGGAGCAAAGGCAATACAATGGAGCAAAGATGGTCTTTTCAACAAATGGTGCTGGAACAGCGGTACACCCACATGCAAAAAAAATAAATAACTCTAGGCACTAATCTTACCATCTCACAAAAATTAACTTAAAATTAATGATAAAGTAGCTGAAGACCCATGAAAAAATAGATCATAGACTTAAATGTAAAACCCAAAACCATTAAACTCCTAGAAGGTAATATAGGAGAAAATCTAGATAATCTTGGGTTTAGTCATGATTTTTTAAATACACCAAAAGCAAGGTCGAGGAAAGAAATAATTGATAAGCTGGACTTCATTAAAATGAAAAACCTCTGCTCTTTAGAAGGCACTGTGAAGGGAATGAGAAGAGAAGCCACAGAACAGGGGGAACTATTTGCAAAACACATATCTGGTAAAGGCTGTTATTTAAAATACATGAAAAGCTCTTACAATTCAAAAATTAAAAAATGAACATCCTAATTTAAGAATGGGCCAAAGATCTTAATGGGAATCTCCCCAAAGAAAATATACAGGCGGCTACAAGCACATGAAAAGACACTCTACATTATATGTCTTGAGGCAAATGCAGACTTAAACAACAATGAGATGCCACTACACATCTATTAGCATGACCACAACCCAGAACACAGACAACACCAAACGCTGCCAAGGATGTGGAGCAACAGGAACTCTCGTTCACTACTGACGGAAATGGAAAATGGAGCAGCCGCTTTAGAAGACAGCGTGGCAGTTTCTTACAAAACTGAACATGCTCTTACCATGCGATCCAGCAATCACACTCCTTGGTATTTACCCAAAGGAGTTGAAAATTTATGTCCACACAAAACCTTGCACACAGATGTTTGGAGCAGCTTTATTTATAACTGCCAAAACTTGGACACAACAAAGATGTTCTTCAGTAGGTGAGAGGATAAATAAACTGATATATCCAGACAATGGAATATTATTATTTAGCACTAGAAAGAAATTACTATCAAGCTGTGAAAAAGACATGGAGGAAATTTAAATGCATATTACTAAGTGAAAGTAGCCAATTTGAAAAGGCTACATACTGTATGATTCCAACTATATGACACTGTGGAAAAGCAGAACTATGGAGACAGTAAAATGATCAGTGGTTGCCAGGGGTTGTGGGGAGGAAGAGATGAACAGGCGGAGCGCAGAGGATTTTAAGGCAGCGACACTATTCTGTATGATACTGCAATGGGATACACGTCATTACTCCTTCCAAAACCCACAGAATGTACAACACCAAGAGTGAATCCTAATGTACACGATGGAGTTGGGGTGACAGTGGTGTGCCAACGCAGGTTCACTGATCGTAACAAGTGTGCCACTCTGCTGAGGGACGTTGGTAACAGGGGAGGCTAAGGGGGAGGCAGGACGCATGTGGGAATTCTCCATACTTGCCACTCAATTTTGCTGTAAACTGAAAACTGCTCTAAAAAAATCTGTTCTCTAAAATATCCAGTTCGAGATGGTGGTGGCTTGGACAGGGTGGTGACTGTGGAGGTGGGGAGAGGTGGTTGGATTCTGTATATATTTTGTAAGAACAGAACTGCCAGTGAGTTAGCGGTGGGGCATGAGGGCAAGAGAAGACTCAGCCTACAGTCTAGACAAGAGGACACATAACAGAGACTTCACACTACACCAAGCACATACAAGGTATTCAGCAAACACCAAAATCTCATAAAATGTCAGAAGAGATGATGGTCTCAGAAAGGCAACATCTACATGAGATAACTCTTGGGGGTGGGGCTCGGGACACGCAAGGAACTCAGAGAAGAGGAGGGCCAAGCTCTAGTCAACTCTAAGTCCTCTTCTATGTGCATCGTTTCTTATGATTAGCAGCTCAGCTCTGGAGAGAAGATATAAATGGAGGAAGAACAGAGAAAAGCAAGAATGATTCATCCCAGGACCAATAATATAATAAGCCCACAGGTAACAATTAGAAATCACAGTAGCAATTGGTGGAATGTTCTATTTTTGGAACCCTGTCCTAGGCCTGCCTCTTCATCGCTGTGCTGTTAGCAAGAGGTAAATGAGATTTGAGTGAAGGTATGAGGAAAAGCAACTGATTGTCAATTTCCAAAGGGTACAATTCTATCAATACTTTAGTTGGAACACTCCTATCATTTTTTGAGCTACGCATTAAGCACATATATTTCTCCAGTACTGAAATCAGCCCAGCAAGGGAGATATTATTGTGCCCAGTTTACAGATGGAAAGAATAGAGCTTATACAAGGGGATCACCAGCTAAGGAGCTGTTAGCCTGGGTTCAAACTGAAGCCTATGTGTCTCCGAAGCTCATGCACCTACCACACTGTCTCACCTTGGTTTTGTCAATGCCAGCGAACGTTCATTGAGCACTTACCTCGTGCCAGGCCCTGGTGTTTACCCCCTATCCATACGCACTGGTATCGTCTCCATTTTACAGATGAGGAAATTAAGGCCTAGAGAAGCAAGACATTCACTGCGGACTCCTCAGTGGGTAAGCCAAGCCCCAGGCAGCCAGTGTGGGGCTAGGTTGCAGGATCCATACTCATGTTAAAAAAAAAACAAAAAACATTTTAAATATAATAGTAATATATGGTAACCATTTTAGAAAATACAACAAAGGGGAAAATCTCCTGTAACCTATCATTTTTAGATAATCATGATTATCACTTTGGTGGATAACTTTTTAATCTTTTTCCTATACATACACACATACACACATACGCATACACCTTTTTACAAAAATGAGATTGTATTTTATTTGCTTTTAACCTATCCTTCACTCTCTCCCTTAATAATATGTTGTCAACATCTTTCTGCTTTAAATATTGTCTACAGTGGTTATTTGTGAGTCTCTTGAATCATACACCTCTTTGAGAATCCATAAAAATCTTCCCGCCCATCCAAAATGTTCACACACACACACAATTTTGCATATAATTTCAGACCCTCCCTGAAGTATGGACCCCAACTGAGAGCCCCAGTTACAAACTACTTTCTAACGTCTGAGAAATATTCCATTATGGAAGGATCCTCTGTAAGTTCTCGAACCAACCCACCTAAATCAAACCCCTGTGGTTGGACATTTAGATTATTTCCAACTTCCCACTATGATGAACAATGTTGTGATGACTATTCCTATGGATAAATCTCTGAGGATAACCCTGTTTATCCTCTTAGGACCAAGTCCAAGAATGTAATCATTTTTAAGACTTTCAATAGTATTTCCAAACCGTCCTCCATAAAGGTTGCATCTATTTATGCTCCCACCAGCAGCGTCTAAAAGGTCCCATTTCCCCACATCACTGCTCACATCCAATCTTATAAGACACTATATTTTGTACCCTTTTAACCCTGGCTCAGAACTCTTCTTTCTCTTTCGTGCTGTCTGGAAGGCAGCAATTTCTGGCTCAAGGAACTGGAAACAGCGGTCTTTGGGGAAGACTCCAGACTGGGAATTGCTGTCTTTTCCCTTCTTCAACAAAGCCCCAAAGGCTGTGGTTTGCTAGATATAGCAGAAGACCCGTCTTGCAAATCTCTTTGCCCTTGTTTTTGGTAAGAAAAGTGTCACTGGGTAGGAAGAAACAAACAAGCTAACCTTTTAAAAAATCTTGGGTACTTTTTAAATAGTTCCATTATGAAATGTTTGTTCCCAAAGGCACTGGGAGGGCTCCTTTCAGGAGATCTAAAAATTCATAGACAAGTAATTCCATGCTGTGACTGCCCCTCCCTTTCCACTTTCGATAGCCAAATCTGGCTCTTCGTTTATAAAATAGACTGAAAAAAAAACCCCAACAACTTAAGTTTGGCTCGAGAACTCCACAGGAGTGGTTAGAAGGACAAATGTCTCGGATGTAGGAGGCACTCCATCAGTGTTTGCTGAATTGCACTGGAAGACTTGGACACGCACCCTGGAGTAACAGGAGATTCCGTGTACATGTTTAACTACTAAAGCTTTCATTAACTGTGGCAGTGTTAAATACAGTCGGTCCTAATGAGGGGGAGTGGTGACCTGAATACACCAAAACACAGGGAAGTCCCAGATCAGCTCGATGGCATCTTGAAATGCAATCCATGACTTTTTTTTCCCTGTAACAGATGTACCTTTCCCATTCTGTCCGGCTTAGGCAAATATTACAGCGAGCTCATCCTCGATGAGCCCACAAAGAGAAGCCGCTGAGCAAAGCAGTCGTCAGGCTAAATTTCAAAGTCGCCAAAGAAATTTGAATTTGGACGTATTAAATGAGATAAAGGAATTACTGTTCATTGAATTAACTGTGATATGGGTATTATTTTAGTTATGTAAGGATATGCTCCTTTTATTTTTTTTATTTTTTTTTTTAGATTTTTATTTATTTATTTTTAGAAAGGGGAAGGGAAGGAGGAGAGAGAAACATCAATGTGTGGTTGCCTCTCATGTGGTCCCCACTGGGGACCTGGCCCACAACCCAGGCATGTGCCCTGACTGGGAATCGAACCTGCAATGCTTTGGTTCGCAGCCCGCACTCAATCCACTGAGCTATGCCAGCCAGGGCGGATATGCTCCTTTTAAAGATATACACTGGAGCCCTGGCTGGTGTAGCTCAGGGGATTGAGCGAGGGCTGCAAACCAAAGGGTCGAGGTTCGAGTCCCGGTTGGGGCACATGCCTGGGTTGTGGGCCGGGTCCCCAGTGGGGGCCGTTCCAGAGACAGCCACACACTGATGTTTCTCTCCCTCTCTTTCTCCTTACAAAAAATAAAAAATAAATAAAGATATACACTGGAATTAACAAATAAGTAAAAGTTACCACAGACCATCTGCAAAAGAGATAATAAAGATTAGACTATAATATACCCATAACTACTGTTTACTGGACATTTTTTAATACGAACCAGTTTACATATATTAACTTAAATCCTTACAACGAACCTCAGCAGGGCAGGTATCATCATTCCCATTTTACAGATGAATAAACTGAGGCTCAGAGGTGGTAGCGACCACCCAAAGCTTCTGCCCTACTTCTACTTCAGAAAACCCCCCTCCCTCATTGGACACCATTGTGAGGAAACCAACAGTCAAAGCCCTGTCCTCCTGCCCAGAGGGCAGAGTGACACCCCGGCCTCTCCTGTAACCCTCCACCTGCCTGGAGTAATCCTCAGACCAGTCACGGTGGACACTCTGAAGAGCTCATCTGTCAGTCGTTTCTGAGGTCGGGAGCTGTGGCTTTTCTGGCCATTCTGTGAGCTGCCCCGGCTCAAGGCAGCTGCAGCCAGTTGTTATTGCAGGCAACCGAAGAATGCTAACTGACAGAGAAATGTTAGCTGACTGCCCAGCTAGCAAATGACAGAGTGAGGATTTGAACCCAGGGCTGTCTGATGTCAAAGCCCCATGCCACTTCTCCAAGGACATGCATGAGGGGTCAAGCTCATGCGACTTTCAAGTCCTGATTTTCACTTTCCCTGCCATATGCGTCTTCCCTGTAAAATTCTTACACACCGACTTCTGTATCTTTGTACCGCAGGAGTGCAACGATACATCACTGCACTAATACAACTCCACCTCCACGCTGAGTAACTCAGGGTTTAATTCAGCCATCGCTCCAATACATATTACACTAGACTAAGAAGCTATTACTGCTACTCGCACCATCTCTTTGCTAATAGAATGATACAGAAGGGGAGGCACGCGCAGGTCGTCTGGTTCAACCTCCTGCCTCAAAGAAATGCGGCCCTAAAATCAATGGAACTCAGTATGTGACAGGAGTCACTTTTGCCATCACTGTTGTCACAAGTCTACTGATTACTGTCAGCCTCACGAAGTGCCACGTGCTAGTCTAAAATCAAAATCTGTAAGCCCTAACAAAACAGACTGGAGGAGAGAGTCGGAGCCCCTGAGGACGGTGGGAAGACCACAGGCTCTGCAGGCAGAGACACGCATCTCAAAGCAGGTGGGTGACCTTGGGCAATCATTCACCTTCCCTGAGCCTCAGTGGCCTCATCTGAAAAATGGGGATGATAATAACGGTGCCATCCTCACGGGTTCCTGAGATGCTTGTATCAGATGATACAGCACAGGAGCCAACGCACTAGAGGAGCCTGTTACGCTATAGGAGCCAACAAAGCCAGTGCTTCCCTTCCTGAAGAATTTAGGACAGTTGATCTCTTATTCCTATTTTTAAAGATCTCCAAGGAAGGAGAAACCATAGCATCCCTCAGTAGCTAGTGCCTGTGCTTCACAACCCACTGAGATGATGTGTGAATATAGCACAGAGGCCCACATCCAAGGAGGCTGGCGGAGGCTGGGAGGCCTGCCAAGCAGCTTGCTGGACTGCTTGCTACCCATCCTATCCCTTCCCCCGCCACTGCCTCCTAAATATATATATTAGCTTAGCCATCCTTCCCAGGCGGACCTCCTCTTGGAAACCCTCTCTGATAATTCCCTGGTTCAAAATGTTTTCAGTCTTCTAGCCACTGTAACACCTATTGGCTATAACAGTCTGCAGGCATTTATCAGAAACAGGCTGGTACAATCACTGTTTAATTACCTAATTGGTTAAGTCAATAAGTACATAGTAGTTACCTCCTCATTGCCAGGCAGCCTGCCAGGCACTGGGCACGGAGCAGTGAATAAAACAGGTGAGGTCCCTGCCCTCATGAAGCGCACATTCTAGAAGTGGGAAGGGGGGCAGAAAGCAAGCATTCAGTTGTGAGTACGTGAAACGCGGAGTTTATTCTTTTATTACTACTCATTACCTACTGTATTATTTATTTGTATTACAACTGCACACCTACTCTTTTGCCCACCCTCGTATATTATGTCAGTTGATCAAGAGTGTGCAACGGAGGAAAATAGACCGGGATGGGGCAGGGGGCTGTTCCATGCAGGAGGAACGGCACAGCTGGCTGCTGCCCACCCGCACCGCGGCTTCACGCAACCTCTCTCTCAGTGGGTCGCATTTACCACTCCTTTTGGCCCCGGGACCTTTGCGCGCTCCTTTTGTTTGGAACACCTGTACCTCCCTACTTCACCTTAACCCCCTCTTTCTGATGCTGTGACATTTGAGCAGAGACTGGAAGGAAGTGAGGGGACTACTTATCCGTGCCTGGCTTCTCTGGGAAACTATGCTCCTGGAGGGTAGGAAGAGGCAGTGGAGAGTAGCGGTTAGAGATGCACGCTCTGGAGCGCAGAGGACCTCATGTAAATCCCTGCCCTACCACACCCTGATTGTATGACAAGTTCCTAACTTCTCCCAAGTCTCAGTCTCTTCTTCTGGAAAACAGAAAAGAACAGTATTTACCTCATAGGAATATTATGAAGATTCCATGAAATCATGAATGTATAGTGTTGGGTACCAAAGGTGGGTTTACCCTGAAGCTAATGAAACTTCAGCAATCACACACACATACACATACACACACATACACACACACACACACCCCGGCAGGAGCCCCTTCCAATGCCCTGAGAGGGGACCTGGCAATGAGTTAACATGGTCATGGGTTTCTGTAAAAATATGTCAACATTGAAACCACTGTTTCTTCCCATCTGACTTTCTTCTTGTCACACTCCTCCTTAGGTCCAATGGCACTGGAGAGGACATGGCCCTTTCCTATTTGTAATTCTGTAATCTTTGTAAAGGGGGTCCCTCCAAATTATACAGGCTTCAGGTCTCACAAAACTTGAATCCACTTCTTTTTGGCACGTGGGGCCAGCCACTGTGGTCGTAACGGGGTATCTTCGCCCCTCTTGCAGCATCCAGGTGAGTGGCCAGCACAGAGCAGGTGTTCCGTGGTGATAGTATGATTAAAGGAATGCTGGAGATCTATGGCCTCAGAGGGCAAGGGGTCTTACAATGCCAACCACCTTCCCTTCGCTCTTCCCCACCCAAAGTCACCGCGGGACTGTCAGGACAACTGGGAGATCGCTAGAAGTAACCACATTAGGAGAAAGGGAGCAGAGGGAGCACTTTCCAGGAAGACCAATCTCTTGTCCTCTCGGGACAGAGCAGCTGAGTTCATCATCTCCTGGAGGATCTCTCCAGGGTGCTGAGGGCTGTGGACAAGTGCTGGGGTAGCTCCACCCACTGCTGCCCCCATGCCTGGATGAGGCGGCTCTGGGGAGCAGGACAACACACCTTCCAAGGGATCCCCAATTCCAAAGCCTTATACTCAGACCTCAGGACTCTGGGTCATCCTGAGTCATCCCCAAGAACCAGCCCCAGGGTCTGGCAGTTCTTATATTTAAGCTGAAAAGATCGTGAAATCTCCACCCAGCATGAAAATGAGCTGTTTTTCCCTCTTAAACACTGAAAACAGCTCATGCCCATCATCCACAGGGAAACCTTCTCCCTACTTGAAAGCCGTTATAAAATCACATCTCAGCCTTTTATTTCCCAGCCAAATGATGCCAATTACTAATACCAAAGGGAAGGAACGTGACTCATTGATGTTCCCAGTTCTGACAGCTGATTGCCATAAATTCCCCAGTCCCTGGAGTTCGCTCCTCCTTCTCCTTCCTGACAGCTCTCCATAGTCATCACCCAGAAAGTTGCCCTCTCTTCTTGCTTTTCTCCAGGAGACTTCTAGAAGGACTGGCCACGGCCCTGGTCTTTTCAAGGTCACTCCAAGTCCCTCCACTGGACTCAGAGAAGAACATGACTTTAGTGTCCTCAGGTATATTTGTGTGTCTACGGACTTATGTATTTCTAGTATCCATTAAACAGAGAACCTTCGTTCATCCTGGTCCTACCCACTGTGCTCTTCCACCTTCCCCAGGGTTGTGTTTCCCACCCAGAACTCAGTGGAGTTTCTTGCTTTTCCATCATCATTCAAAGCACACGACAGCAACAGGCAGGAGCGTGCTGGCCTGGGATGTCTCACTGAAGGCACACTCTGCTGAGAAATGGCCCAGGAGCCCTTGGCTTCAGCCTTCCCTCTGCCTCCCTGTCCAACCCCCCATCACAAATGAGAGTAAGACTCTGGATTCCCAGAAGCGCTTGCCCTTTTTTGAGGCAAGGAGGGAGAATAACTCTGGATGGCTTTTAAATCGCTGTCACAGCACACTGACCTTCAGCTCGGCAGTGTTAGGGCACACATCACTCTCAACGTGTGTTTGCGTCTTGGTGACGGGCAGTGGCTACCTTTCTATAACAGTGTTTCCAACTTTCTGGAAGACTTGCAATGGCTGGGCATTTTTTTTAACTGAGGTGATTTGTTAAATGTGCAATTAAATGTGACTGAAATATATAGCTTTGTACATACATTTTAAAAAAACGAAAAGAAAAGGGTAAAAAGTCCTTTGTCAGCCCCTGTGCTCGGATCTAGGACTCAGACGACATGACCCCGTAACAGGAGCACACATGTCCTCAAGTCCGGCAGCCTTGGTTGATGGATTCAAGAAGCCAAGACTGGGGTGGAGGAGGTGAAAACACTTTGAAAAGACCTTTCACTAGACAGATGCAAGCATTTATCATCATCATATCATCATTATCAGCAATAATAAGTGGATGGGGGGGATCTTTTCGAATGCAAATCTGATCACATTGTGCCTTTCCTATTGCTCTTAGGACAGAAGCCAGAGCTGCACCACAGTCCTCCAGGCCCTGCGCGGCCCGGCGCCTCCCTCCTCGCATGGCTCTCTCACAGTCCCTGCGCCCCCCAGGCCTGCCTTCAGCTTGTCCAATTTGCCACACTCCTTCCAGCCCCAGGGTCTTTGCACACTCCCTTTGTCTGAACACTTGTCCTTCCCTACCTCACGTGGTTAACCCCCTTTTTGCTCAAATATCAGTGTAATCATACTTTCTCAAAGAAGCTTTCTCTACCTTTCCTAACCGGATGAATCCTTTCCTTCTACATTCTCATGGAATCAGTGCAACCATTCATCCCTTCATTCATTTATACCCAAGAGTTTACTGTGTGTCTGAGTTTACTGGGGGCTGTGCATATCATGGTGCATATCATGGTGAACAAAAGAAGCCCCAGAGAGCTTCCACCTGAAGAGAAGAGGAGACAGTCATCAAATAAACACATACAGAAATAAAGATGGACAAGGAGTAGCGTGGTGGCAGAGGGTTGGGGTGACCCTTTCAGGTAAGGGCAGCAGAGAAAGCCTTTCTGAACAGGGAACATTGAACAGAGACCACAGTGAAATGAGGGAGCAAATCATGCAGAAGTGTGTGGAAAGATGACTGCAGACAGAAGGAACAGCAAGGGAAAAGGCCCTGGGGCAGGAATGAACCGCTAAATCCAAAGAACAGCAGAAGACCGGTGTGGCTCGAGTTGAAAGAGCAAGTTGGGAAAGTGCTAAATGAGAATGGAGGACACGCAGGCAAGTCTTGTGAGGAATTTTGCTACAACAAGGAGCAGAGAAGTCTGGCGGGAGCCGAGGAGCATGTGAGCTCCGTGGAGGGTGTTTCTGCCTGGTTTTTATTTTGTTTGAAGGTGGGAAGTATCGCAGCGTATTTGTATGCTGAAGGGAATGCTCTGGTAGAGAGGGAGACGTCGGTGATTCATGACGGAGATCACTGCAGTCCAAGTCCTTGAGTAGGTGAGGGAGAAGGAGACCCAGGGCCCACGCAGAGGGCTTGGCATTGCACAGGGGCGGTTTGTAATTTGCAACAAGAAGGAGGGCAGGGCATACATGTATCGATGCTGGAGGCTGGCAAGTTTAGTGGTGGATAATGAGTGCTCTGATGGCCTCTATTTTTTCAGTGAATAGGATGATGAGATCATCAGCTGAGAACCAGGCAGGTTCAGAGGGTCACTGGAGAAAAGAGGAGAAGGCACAAATAGCCATCGTGGAGAGGGACAGCATGACTGAGGGCTGTAGGAGGATTACTGGGCAGTGCTGGGGCAGTCCACTTCTCTGTGGACTTACCTGTGAAACCAGACCTGTCTGGACAGTCAGGTCTGGGAGTTTCCTCCAGCCACGTTCCTGTGCCCAGACACAGAGGCAAAGCAGGTGCTCCAGTGGGTTCAACCAGGGTTGGGGTTTTAGCAGGTGGATACAACGGAGAAAGGAGTTGTGATAACACCAAACCATGAAACCTGGCTTGGAGAAACAGAATACCAAGCCATGAATCCAGTAAGGAGAAAATTCAGGGCCTGTGTCGGGGCTGGTGAAGGACAGTAGAAAAAGCAGTGGGTTAAAGATCTCAATAGGGTCGGAGAATTTTCGGAATGGGAGTCCCGGGATAACCGAGCTGGGAAGGCACACTTCCCATGGTTAGGACGGAACCTCAGAGGTGCTGCAGTCAGGACAAGGTCTGTGTGTGCCTGTGGCTGCGGCGACGTGCAGGAAGGGGGTCATGGCACTGAGGCAACAAGAAGGGAGAGGCAGGGTCGATCTTAAAGCCCCACGAACAATGGCAAGGGGACAAGTACAGAGTATAAGTCAGTGAGCCAGGCGGCCAAATCGCCAATAAACACGTCAGCAGTGGGCAGGTAGGGGGCAGGATAGATGGTTTGATGACACATGCTCAAATTTTCGTATTTATATAATATTTTGATTAATTCAACTTTACACACTACACTGCACATACTTATAAGGATGGGGCCATATCTCTGTGTTCCCCACATTATCTGCAGCTTATAGTCCAGTGTCTAGCACATAATAGGTACTTAACAAAAACTTCTTAAGCAAATGAATGAATACATACTATTCTCTGGAGCTGAAAAAAAAAGAGAGGGTGGGAGGCGTTGTTCCAATAATTTTGCCTAATTTTCAGGAATTTCAGTCAGTGCTCATTGACTAACATTCACATAATAATACCTGTTCAGTGCCAGGTGCTGAGACTGGAAGAAATTAGCCCCAAAACATATAGCTCGGCCCATGGACACAGACAACAGTGTGGTGAAGGCCAGGGCAAGGCTGGGGGGAAATGGGAGACATCTGTAATAGTGTCAGCAGTAAAAAAGAACATTAATTAATTTTTTAAAAAGAGGATTAAGGCATGGTTGGGGCTGTTGAAGATTTCAAAGTACATTCACTCATGAATAAACGACTTCAATACAATGTGAGCAGAGCAGTGACAGACAGAGGTGTGAGCAAGATGTCCAGGAGCCCTGAACCTGACCGCCTGGGAGAGGGGAAGACTGCGGTGCAGACAATGTGTGGAGGATGAGGACGGTCGGCTCCCAAGACAGGGGAAGTCAGGCACAGGATCAGCCTGAACAAAGGCATCGAGGTGGGAAAAGCTTAGCAAACTGAGAAGTCTGACGAGGCTAAACATTAAGCTAAAATGTCATCTTGCCCTTATATTTATGGTCAATTGGTTTGCTAAAATTCTATGGTAAAAAAAAATAGCCTTTTGAACAAATGGTGCTGGGACTACTAGGTAACTACGTGGAAAATAACGAAGTGGGACTCCTACCTTACACCAAATACAAAAAATAATTCAAAATGGATCAAAGACCTAAATACAAGTGTTAAAACTACAAAACTCTTACAAGAAAAACAAAGGTGTAAATCTTCATGACCTTGGATTAGGCGATAGTTTATTAGCTACGACACCAAAAGCACAAACAACAAAAGAAAAAAATAGATAAATTGGACTTCACCAAACTGAAACTTTCCAGTTTTAACTGATGATGCTTCAACGGAGACCATCAAGAAAGTAAAATGACAACCCACGGTACAGGAGAAAACACTTGCAAATTATATATCTGATAGGGGAGCAGTGTCCAGAAAATACAAAGAACACTACAGCTCAACAATGAAAAGACAAATAACCTAATTTTAAAATGGGCAAATGATTTAAATAGATCTTTTCCAAAGAAAATATACCAGTGACCAATAAGCACAGGAAAAGATGCCGACATATATTAACCAGTGCTGGTGAGGATGTGGACAAACTGGAAGCTTCCTGCATTGCCAGCAGGCACGTAAAATAGTGTAGTACAAATTAAATGGGTGAGTTTTGGCACATGAATTATAGCTCAATTTTTAAAAATGTCCTCTGGGGTCCTTGTGGCACGTAGGCCTCACTAAGGGACTCGATGGGCCCTGAGGGCAAGAGAGGGTTTTTAGCTGTGTATGTGCGCATGCGTGCACGCACCTGCTCGTCAGGAAGGTGAGCTCAACAGCAGACACCTCCATAGCACTGTCCCTGAAAGGCAACCCTATGAAGAGTTTGTTTTATTTCCTTACACTCTTGTTTGGGTTTGTACTGAAATAATGTTTACATACAATTTGGCATGCTGCTTTTTTTCAGTTATAATAAACTTACTCTAGATTTATTTTAAAATAAATTTGTTATCTAATTATAATAGCTATGTATGGCAGAAACTTAAGAAAATACAGAAAATTATCAAGAAAATTAAAATCATCCATAACCCCACCACAAGTAATCGTTACTGACATTTTAATGTATTATAGTTTGTCTTTTTTTCTATGGGTACATGTCATTTTTTTAAAGGCTGAGGGATACATTTTTCTTTGTCTATTTTAAAAGATTTTATTTATTTACTTTTAGACAGAAGGGAAGGGAGGGAGAAAGAGAGGGAGAGAAACATGGGTGTGTAGTTGCCCCTTGCGTGCCCCTTACTGGGGACCTGGCCGGGAACCCAGGCCAGGCTTGTGCCCTGACTGGGAGTCAAACCGGCGACCCTTTAGTTCACCGGCTGGTGCTCAATCCACTGAGCCACACCAGCCAGGGCTGGGTACATGGCATTTTTAATGGCTGTACAATAGGCCATCCAGTATCATAAATTACTTCTACTATAGTATACTTAGTCTATTTCCAATTTTTCTCTGTGTAATAATGCTGTAATAAATATCTTTGTGCATGAAGCTTTCTTATATTGTATTATTTCCTTAGCTTCTCAGAAATGGAATAACTGGGTCAAAGATAGAATATATTTAAGTTCTTATGATGTATCCTTCAACTGCATTCTAAAGTAGTTTATTAACAGTAAATGAGTTTGTCTGTTTCACAGCATGCTCATCAGCACTGAAGATTATACTTCTAAAAAATTCTCCTTGTTTTTATTTTCATTCTAATGGAAGTTTCATAAGAAAGAGGGTAGCATGCTTGGATTTATTTTTTTAGATGATAGAGACTGGGCTGGGGAAAAGCGAGAGGGTGCTAGGATGGAAACCAATTAGGAAAATGTTGCACTAGTACAGGAAAGAAATGACACAGCCAGCCAGTGAGGGTTTAAGATTAGAAAGGCGTTTCTAAGAAAGGATGGGTTGGATTTGTGACTGATCTGAAACTGGCAGGAAGGAAGGGAGAGGTGTCAAGTTTGACTCCAAAGTGTCTACTTGGAGGTAGAATGGAGGGTGACGGCATTAGCCAAGGAAAGGAGAAGGAGGAACAGGTTTAGAAGAAAAACAAAACTCCCTGAGGGTTTTTTTTTAATAGGAGAAAAACCGACATAAGTTTAATAACACGTATGCCCCCATACACATGGGAGGGACCCCGGAAAACAGAGTAACTCCAAGCTTCCTGTTCACAGCATGTTACTGTGGGCACCTTCCAGGGTGCAGGGGGAGATGCCAGCACATCCATAACAGCGTGAGGATGGCACTGGGGATAAAAGTCAGGGAACTGTCTGAATGTAAATGGTAACGAATGAGATCACGGGGGATGAGAAACAACCGCCAGAGAAAACCGACATTTGTACGGCAGAACGGGAATGAGTGAAGGAGCAAGTTGCTTGGGAAGCAGAAGGGGACACAAAAGAAACGGGTGACAAATGCCAGGGGGATCCAGAGGTTCAAGGAGTGAGACCGGTCAACAGTGTCAAGGCTTCCGAGGCCTATGGGGTGATGGAGGACAAAGATGGAGAGTTCTCGGGGGAAGAATGCCTGACAGAGGCTGAGGAGGAAGTAGAAAGAGAACAGGAAACCACAGGGTGTAGTGTTAGTTACCTTATAGGCAGGGTGGGGGTGTCGGGGAAGTGTCAGAGAGGGCACTAGCCTCACTGGGAAGTCATTCTCAAGTTTTTCTGTCCTTTTGTTGTGGCAAGAGCAAGCCCGTGACCCCACTCTGTACTGCTCACCTGAGCAAGCACAGGCAGTGCGACGGAGAGCTGAGGAAGAGGCTGGAGGCCTGGCTCTGCTGTGCTCTCAGACATCTGAGCTCAGCTCCACCTTTGATGGCTTCACCTGTAACATGGAGGAGCTGGCAAGTAAAGGGGGCCTGAGGCTGGCCTTGGTTCAGCGTTGGGCCACACCCAAGATTTCACATGGCTGCAGTGAAATGAGAAAAATAAAGCCAAAGTTGGGTACTTTTCATGAATGAACCTTTATATAATGTAAAAAACTGTCCCTTATTCTGATAGTATGTCTTTTTTGACGGTAAACATCCTTCCTTTTGTGAAATGATGGTAGGTGGTAGCTGGGCTGTTCCCCACCCCCGATATTTCTTTTTCATGTCTTTATGTAGCAAATAAGAAGTTGATACCTCTCTGCTGGCCTGCCAAATCAGTTTGGGAACATTACTGATTTGTGAATTGCTACAATGTAGGAATAAGTGGCCTAGATATTTTTTAGGGCTCTCACCTCCCAAACCCTAAAATCCCAGCTCTCTGAAGACAGTCCTAAGGAGGAAACTACAATGGTACAGCTCCGCAGTGTGGGCAGGTCAGGAACCACTGCTTTACCCCCCTTACTGCCCCGCCCCCCACCCCACCCCACCCCGTGCAAGGCCGTGGAGTTTGGGCCTTTGCCCGTGGTGCTGCATCCCGGCTTCTCTGTCTTTTTTTAATCTTCAGCTTAGGATGTGTTTCACTGATTTTAGAGAAGGAAGAGGGGAGAAAGAGAAATATCAATGTGAGAGAAACGACTGGTTGCCTCCTGTAAGGGCCTGACCGAGATCAAACCTGCAGCCTAAGTATGTGCCCTGACCGGGGAATCCAACCCGCGATTTTCAGTGTCCTGGTCAACGTTCCAACCCAGCGAGCCACCCGGCCAGGGCCTGGCCCCTCTCTGTTCCTCCGTGCTCCACGTGCTCTGCGCGCCGGCCTCGCAGAGCCCACGCCCGTCTGCGCTCCCGCCAGCGGTCGGGCTCAGCCCCGCGCTGCTGCTCACGGTAGATGAATCCCCACTTTGTAACGAGGAAACAAACACGTCACCCTCCTTCATCTCCTTGAAGCCGGGTATGAAGCCCTCGTGTCCAACAACAGTTCTGCGGGTACTCACGGGAGATCAGAGATGGGTTCTTTTCCTAACACCACTCGGCCAACGTGCAGCAGAACCTGGATTTGAACCCGAGTCCTCTCACTGCAGTCCAGGACTCTTTCCCCACTTGCGCCACCGAACGGCAGGGCGTCCGGCAGCAGCAGGGGCGAGATCCGCGAGCAAGACCCGCTTTCCCGCTTCCTCGGGCCAGGCTCAGGCAGCGGGATTCAGGCGTGACCAGTCCACACCGGCTGATGCTGAAGCGGCGGATGTTAACTCCTTCTCGCGAGATCCAGGCTTTCGAAAATCCATCTTCATTCTTCTCACAGTGGAGGTTGCTCTTAGCTCGAGAAGCTGAATTGTAATAAACACACTTAATGAAAACCAGCTCCTCTTCGCCGCAGAGGCGACCCCGATCACCCCTTCGTACGTTTTTTCCGGAGTGTCCCGCCACCTGTCCCAAGAACAGGCTTAGACGCGGTCTCCATCTGCAACGTTTCCCCATCACCTCTTGGGCGGCTGGCTGAAGGAGGAAGCCGCTTTCCTAAAGCCCTGCCTGCTCCCCTCTTCTCCTCAGTGTGGTTACAACTCCTGCTTGAGTTAACACTTCATGTTTACTTTATTATGATAATATGATTTTTATTCACTCGAGCTAGTGTACCAAGATAATGCTTCTTCTCTTGGACAGCTTTCTGTTTACCCTGAAGTTAATAATTAGCTTCTTTGTTGTCGTTTGCTTAGTATTCTGGGTACCTAACAATAACTTTTCTTGGGCCTTCTAACAGCCTTCTAATATTTCCGCACACCAGGCAATGCGAATTTCTAGCCATTTCACTTGTTCCCGCAGCCCTCCCTCCAGGAACCCTGCATTCGGGCTGGGTGCTTCCGTCTTAAGCCGTCTGGGGGCTTCCTTCGCCCCTGTCGCATTGGACCCCTGAATCTGGACCCCTGAATCTCGTGTCATCCTCTTTCTTGGTTCGTTCCAAGGAAAAGAAACCGTTGTGTCCAAAAATGCCTTTGCTTCCCTTCACCACCTAATTGATAATTGAACCTACATGTTGGAATCATTTTCCCTCAGGGCTTTGATACCTTGCTCTATTTTCTTCTGGTTTCTGATGTTTTTATTGAGCCATCTGAGGCAATTTTGATTGCTGATCCTTTGTAAAAGCCTAGTTTGTTTGTGTCTCAAAAAGGTCTTTGGATCTTTTCTCGTCTCTGGGGACTTGAGATTTCACAATGACATGCCTCAGTGGGGTCTTTCGTCCGGCCGTGTGCTCGGCACCCAGTGGACCCTGTCAAACCAGAAACTCATATCCTTTAGCTGTGGAAAAAGAATTTCATTTGACTTATTTTAATACTTTCCTCCCCACCATTTCTCTGTCCTTTCTTTCTGGAATTGGGCAGAGTGAGGGGGTAGAGAGTAATGGAAGATACCGTTTTAAGCAGAGTGAACAGGGGAAGTCTCTGGTAAAGTGACATTTGAACAGGAATCTAAATGAGTGTCTTTTCAACTTATCGGAGGAAAATTATTATACTTTTTTTTTGTTCCTTCCATTGTCCTTCTTCCAAGTCAGCTTCCTTTGTTTGGTTGGTTGGTTGGTTTTGGACTGTCCTGTCGGGAAGCTTTGTCCACGTGTCTGGTGATCGTCCGCTGATCGTCCACTCAGAGGCAGGCACTGAAACCCACAGGAGGCTCTGTCGGTGTGCGGGGCCTGCCAGCCGGTGGAGCTCACTCTGAGGTGATCAGGTGGCACCTGGGCTTTTTCACCGGGGAGCTACTTGACCCAGGGCTGCTTAGTTTTTCCAGAAGAATCTTCCAGTCTCCTGCCTGGAGGTAGTGAGAGAAAGTCTGATGGGAGCAGGGGATATCACCATTCATTCGTCCATTAATGATGAATTTAAATTAAATTAAATCTCACTTAATTTTCCTTAAACTCCTGGGCCTTTCTGGGATTCTGCAGGGCAAGCTTTTCAGCTTCTCAAGGGCCTCTCCCCCGGCAGCCCCTGCAGTTTCTGCTCCTTCCATTCACCTCTTGTCGGCCGAAGTCCCTTTGCTTATCCTCTCGATCCTTATCACTCAGATGGGATTTTAGAGAACAGGCCAGTACACATGTGTCCAACCTACTGTGTTTAACCAGAACATACGACACCAGGTGAAGCAAATTCCAGCAAACAGATCAGGCTAAGAAAAAAATTTTTAAGAAAAAGAAAGCCCTTGCAGAATGTGCCCCCTGTAGTGAGAGCGCCATACTTGACAATCATGGAATTTTATGGGTGAAGTGACCTCAGCCATGGTCTACCTTCCCCACCTCGTTTGACTGAGATAGAAGAGAGAACCCAGACAGCGTGAGCCCTGCCCAGAGTCACAGCAGAGAATGCCAGGAGTCCGTGTATTTTCCACTTGCCATCCATGCCTTTCCTGCTGCCATTCCCGTCTTCCCAGAAAAGCCCCTCAGGCTTTTCCTCTTGATGGCGCTTCCAAAGCAAATGCCTTTCTGCCCTCTGGGCCAGTCTGACCCTGATCAGTCCCATCTGGAGAGGAACCATGACAATGAACTAGACTTTGTTTCTCAGCAAGACCAGGAGTGTTCCTAACATATTAAACAGATCATTCTTAAAAGACACAAGCAAGAATAAAATCCACCTTAAAATAAACCTCAAGCCAGATTACCAATTAACACCTTAATGTATTTAAGCAGAAATAAGTTTAATTGTCTAATTAATTTTTCACCAGTTAAGTCCCTTTTTACATGTTGTGTTTTATACTGCCTTGGCAATGAAAGTAATTGGATCCCTTTATAACCATTTTCCACTTCCTGGTTTGCTACGTTGTTCGATGCCACTGTTTACAGAAAATAACAAATCGCCCCAAGTTGGTCACATGACAACTTAATAAAAGTTCATAAAGTACTTCTATGGGGGCAGGGGGGAACAGCTACAAAGAAAACAACAAGATAAGATATGATCCAGTGGAAAAGGCACCCAGGTAGGCAGCCTCTAACCTGGGCCCCAGTGGTCCCTGCCTCTGGGCCTTCACACCTATGTGAAGTCCCCTCCCCTAGCCGGTAGACTGACCTAGTGACTCACTTCTAAAGACTAGAATGTGGCAGAATCCACAGAATGTCACCTCTAAGATTAGGATATAAGATGTCCATCTTTCCCCCTCTCCCTCTTTCTCTCTTTCTGATAAGGGTCTGTCGTGAGCAACCCTATAGATTGGCCTCCCGCTGAAAGCCACGTGGGGGAGCTTGGGAATGGAAACTCCAGCGCCGGTCAAACCTTCTGAGACTACAGTCCCTCCAACAGCTGAGGAGCCACCTCGTGAGAGACGCTGAGCCGGACCACCCAGGGAAGCCACTCCCAGAGTCCCGACCTTCATCGGTTGTGTAAGATAGTAAAAAGTTACTGCTTTAAGCTAAGTTGGGGAATAATTTATTTTACAACAATAGTGGGGGAGACCTGGGTATGAGTTCTGACTTCTCTCCTTCCTTGCAGAAGAATCTGGTACATGTGCCTTAACCTCTCTTAATTATGCTGGTTCCTGCATCTATAAAATTCGGACAAAGACCTTAGCTACCCCACAGAGCTGCGGCTGGGTTCCAGGAGAAGGAAACTAATTTTCGATGCTGATGAGGCATTAGGCATTTCTATCTACGCTATCTCGTTTAATTTCTTTCAAATATAAACAGAACGCATGTGAAACATACCCAGTGCATTGGAAAACCATACTAGTGTTATTAGAGCTGACTCATTTCATGATTTATTAAAACATTGTTTCACCAAATATCAATCTCAGATCAACCTTAAATAAACCATATGCCTTTTAGAACTGAAAGGTTTTAATTAGTTTCTTAATTAGCATGTGAGAAGTTTGTAAACCTGTTGTTTTGCTATCAAAATCAGAAGAACCAGCTTTACATGATTCCCACAAAAGGAGCTCTGCAGGGCCGAGGCAAAAGCCCACAGACCCCTCCAGGTAATCTGGACCGAGCACAGCTCCCTGCCGCAACCCCGCTCTCCGGCAAGGCCTCGTTGATGACCGCGCCCTCCTCCTGCTCAACCTGGAAACCAAGTCCCCCACCCAGAAACCTCCCCTTCCACTCCTCACACACAACACATCTTGTCACCAAATCCTGCGATTCTGATTCAAAAATATGCCTTCCCTTCCACCCCCATGCTGCTGTTCAAGTTCAGATTCATCTCTCCCACATTTAATCATTACTAGTTTTAGAATATTACCTATCATCCTAATAACATACATTAAATATAATCTATATAATTATGTTATTACAATAATGAATATTAATGCTATTTATTGACAGTACATTCTGTTTCAGATGGTGAGCTCTGCACTAGCGATCAGACCTACAGCTCTCTATTCAGCTTCGCAAGAGTTAAACTAGATCAACAGTTAAGAGTAGACTGCCTGGGTCTAAATCTCGGCTTTCCACTTACTGTGTGCCCTTGAATAAGTGACTTAACCTCTCTGTGCTTCAGTTTTCTCACCTGGAAAACAGAATAATATTAGCACCTACCCTATAAGGATTAAAAGAGTTAAAATATTTTAAATGTTTAGGATAGTGTCTGGCAATCAAAAAACGTTAGCTGTTATGATTTTTGGTCCATATCATGTTTTCTCCAAGCCGCCCTTTCCAGAGCAGTCCGACTCTTCTTCCTAAGGAACCACGTGGCTTGCCATTGCCCTGGCAAACATCAGTGGCACGTGGCTGGGCATGGCCAACCTCTCCAGCCCTTGGCCTCCGCTTGTCCCCATCCTATCCCCCCTGCTTCAGCTCCACTGAATGTCTCCCCATTCCTAAAACACGCCACTCGGAGCCTAACTCAGTGTCTTTGTGACCAGACAAGTGAGTTTTAGTGGAGAGAGTATAGGCTTGTTCAAGGGGTGGCAAAAGACAGTGCCCAAGATGGCAGCTGGAGGACCCCACCTCTCCTTCAAGCTCTATAAGGAAGAGACCAAAGCGGGTTGGGGCTTGCTTCTTTACGGCAGTGGGTAGCACGGGTCTTAAAATGGCTTGGGTTGTTGACTATCAAGAAAAATCAGATGAAAAGAAAATGAATTAGATCTTTTCTTATGTTCCCTATGAGCATAGAACTGCCTCTGCTAACGCCAGGGGACATGGAAGGGAGGGAGGGAGGGAGGAAGGAAGGAAGGAAGGAAGGAAGGAAGGAAGGAAGGAAAGAAGGAAGGAAGGAAGGAAAGGGAGGAAGGAAGGGAGCTGTGCTTTAGAGTAAGTGAAACCTACATCCAAATCCTGGCTCTACCTCTAACTAAACAAGAACGTATCCTCAGTTTCTCTGACTAGGAAATTGGAATAATATGGTTCCTTTGCAGAGTCAGTGTGAGGAATTCACAAGGAAACACTCAGCCCATCACAGCTCTAGATCAAACGCCACCTTCCCATTTCTCCTATCCTGTACTCTGTGCCTATGAAGGGCTCCCCGCTTGCCCCACCGTCTTCGGATTGAGCTCCCACTCCATCTGCAAGCCTCAGCTCCATGTCGCCCTCCCAGAGAAGCCTTCCCTGGCTTTCTCGGGCACAGTCCAGGCCCCTGCCACATGCCCGGGAATCCCACCAGAGCAGGGATCATTACTGAAACACCTTGGGGTCCTCAGAGCCTGGCGTTATTCAAAAGTATATGTCTGTTGAGTGGTGTTCAATGATTTCCTTGTGAAAATGAAGGGATCTTCAGTGCTTTAAAACATTTTCATTGCAGTACTATTTGTAAAATAG
The DNA here is from genome assembly GCA_028533065.1 of Trachops cirrhosus. Classification (NCBI taxonomy): domain Eukaryota; kingdom Metazoa; phylum Chordata; class Mammalia; order Chiroptera; family Phyllostomidae; genus Trachops; species Trachops cirrhosus. Next base: position 10,746,789 of record CM052543.1, on the reverse strand, counting down.
AGAAAACTGGGAAGCAACCTGTATGTCTAATAACTAGGAGTTAAGTAAATCATGGTTCATCCTCAAAACGTGGTGGTATGCTGCCATTAAAATCATCTTGTGGAAATATGCAGTTGACATTAAAAAAATTCTCAATACACATCGTAAGGGAAAGAAGCAGGTTTCAAAACAGTACTATGTACAGAGCGATCCCATTTTGTGATAAAAATACAAATGTTTACGTATGCATGAAAAAGGTCTGGAGGACCCAGTGGTTGTCTCTGGGTGGGTGGAATTCGCATGTTTCCTTTCCTTCCTTATGCTTATATGTATTTTGTGATTTTTTAAAATTATAATGAGCATAAATTACTTTTGTAGTAAGAAAAAAAATTAACTACCAAAAATTGTTTTTCTGATTGTAATACATTTTCATTGTAGAAAATTTGGAAAATCTGTAAACTATAAAAAAAGAAAAGATAACTATGCATTTGTTCTACTGAGAGTCTATTAACATTCTAGTATATTTCTTTCTAGTCATTTTTTTTAAAAATCATGTATGAATTTTTAAAACTACTTGAAATCAAACTGATATATAGTTTAATATCCTGCAATTTTTATTACATTGTGAATATTTTCAAAAATTATTATAAATTCTAAATAGATATCTTACAAAGAGCTAGAAAAATCAGCTAACGTAGAGGAAAAAAATATAGAACTAAAAATAGGGTTAATGGCCTCCTAAGTACTGCATAAGGCATTTTAAAGACTTTTCTAGGCCCTAGAGAGAGGTCTTATATCGTTTAAAATACTTTAAAATATTTTATGTTAACAATTTTAACTATAAAATTTTTCAAAGGGCTTTTTATACTTTGCTATTGAATTTGGCTAAACATACCCATTTAATTTACGACTGGTGCACAACTCAATTTACAATTGCCCATAATTCCTCAGTAACTACAGTGCATATTTGGGGACTCGCGCACAAACTGAAAAAATCCAACCTACAAATTGTTCTCAAATGCAAAGAAACACCAAATTTTAATAATTAATAAGTTAACACAGTGTTACATTTTCTAGATTTTTAATTAAACATTTCTTGACTTTATAGTGTTCTTTTCATATGTCGGGGCCAATGTTTTTCAGATGTCAGACTTTTCCCAGGCCCTTGAAAAGCACCCAGGCCTTGGGCCCTGTGTCTCCCCTGCATCGTGGAGGAAGGCGCCCGGCTGAGCCCCTGCAGCTGCTGGGCAGTCACGGCAGACAGACATCAGGATCTCCTAGCCAGGGTGGCAGCCACCGCAGAGGTCAGCAATGGGAGAAGCCAGTTTACTCGGCAGAATTGTTCTTTCTGTGCCAACTTCCAAATACAAAGTGAGGAGGTTTGGACAGGGGTTCCGGAGCCCGTAGGTTATTGCTTCTCAAGTACAGCAAGTCCATTGGGGAGATGGAGGAAGGAAAATAGGGAAAGGAAGAGAAGGAAGAATAGGAAGAAGGAGGAGAAGGAAGGAAGGAAGGCTTCCATTCATTAGTGGCTTATTATTACCCTGTACTGAGCTGAGCACTTTACATACTGCATTTCTTTCAATAATCACAACAGTTCTGTGAGATGGGACTATTGTTATTCTCATTTTATGGATAAGGCTCCTGCGGCTCAGAGAGGTTAAGTCACTGGCCTAAGGTCACATAGCTAGCAACTTACAGAGCTGGGCCCTGGCTGGTGTGGTTCAGTGGACTGTGAACCGAAAGGTCACTGATTCGATTCCCAGTCAGGGCACATGCCTGGGTTGCTGGCAAGGTTCCCAGTTGGGGGCATGTTTGTTGTATCCCTCACACATCGACATTTCTCTCTCTCTCTCTTTGTCCTTCCCTTCCCCTCTCTCTAAAAATAAATAAATATTTTTTTAAAAAGTTACAGAGCTGGCCCAAGACTGTCTAACTCTATAGCCTATACATTAATGTTTATACCATATAGCCTCCCCAAACACCCCTACCCTATCTGGCCCTCCTTCTAGTTCCTGAAGGACAGAATTTAAAGCTGGAAGAACCCCCAATTGGCTCACTCTTCCTATCTTTATCACGGCACTGCTGTCAAGGAAAGTCTGGTCCCCTGTTGGCTGGGCACTCCCATCCACCAGGGGCATCGTGCCTGGTCCCAAAAATGTTCTCAGGACATGTTATCTGAATTAACAAATTATACAAATCTCTCATTTTGCTGAGAAAGAAAACCAGAGAAGGAAATGTGGGGACCACACATGGCGGTAACTTGCCCAGCGTCCCCCAGCAAGGTAGTGACGAAAGACTCGGGGTTAGAGCCCTGGCCAGTGCTTCTTGCATTGTTTTACCTGACTTTCGTGGGGCTTTCCACTTTGTATCATCCCATTGCCTTCTCACAACGACCACGTGATTATTGCCATGTCATCAAATCTAAGACCATCTGTAGGACACACCACTTTTTCATACAACAATAAGAAAATTAAAAAAACCGGAACCCTGCCAAGTATCCTTGGGAGACATCATCAGCTATAAGATGCATCCCTATCACATGAAAAATGTATGATGTTACCCACATTTTATGATGTGGGAATGGGGGGTCGAAGGCACGAAGTGGCACGTCCTGGGCACATAGTTATTAAGAGTCAGACATGTGAGTCGAACTAGTTCTAGTCTCTCTCTACAATTGTACCTCAAGGCACCATGATTTGATGGTTAGGTTTGGGGGTTTTTTCCTGCTATTTAAAGAGACTCTTAATTTAGCTGGTGACAGAGCTCCTTCCCCACTAGATTATAAACGCTATGTCTGAGAGCCGTCTTCTTAGCACCTGGCACTGTGGCTGGCCCACATCAAGCCCTCAAAAAATATCTAAGAGCCCTGGCCAGCATGGCTCAGTAGGCTGGGCATCGTCCCACAAAGCAAAAGGTTGCCAGTTCAGTGCCCGGTCAGGGCACGAGCCTGGGTTGCGGGCACGGTCCCCAGTTGGGGTGTGTGCAAGAGGCAACAACCAGTCAGTGCTTCTCTTCCTTTTTCCCTTTCTTTCCCTCTCTCTAAAAAATAAATGAATGAATATTTTTAAAAATATATCTAAGAGACAGAGGTGGGGGCCACACTACCAAGCACCTCAAGTGCAGAAAACACAAGCCTGAGTTAGAAGTCCATCAGCAGTGCCCATTTATGCGCTGCTGACGCCGTGGGAGGTAAAGGGAAAATGCAGGTGGGGGTCGGGGGGAGCTGGTGGGAGGCACTGTACTTGGGAGGGGTGCGGAGGCAGACAGACCTGCTCAGAATCCCAGCTTTGCCAGCCTCTGGCTGTGGGACCTTGGACAAGTTATTAATCTCTCTGAGTCTCTGTTTCCTTGTTGGTAAAGTGGGAATAATGCAATACTACTACATGTCTCGTGGGACAGTGTGAGGATTAAATGAGAAAGTGAAAGTAAAGAGCTTAGCACAGTGTCAGCACCTGGCAAACGCTCACAGCTAAATCCATGTACAGGAAGAAATGTCTGTCCTGTGTCATCTCGAATAAAACCAGACTGGCTGGGCACTGGAGGCTTCACAACGGGAATTCTCAGCCTCACCCTGGGCTTATAAACGGGCTATAAACAGCAGGAAACCTCCCACCAGCTTTTTAAAGCTCAAATACACCAAATAAGAAATAAGAGTTGGAAAATCACCCGGACGCTGAGTTAATTAATAGAATCGTAAACACTGACCTTGGTCCACCTCAGCCAAAAATGTAGAAAATGCTTGGTAGAATAGATAACATTTCTAGAACAATGCAAAATATCATAACTAATTCCAGAAGAGTTTTTAAAAATACACACAGAAAAAACAAAACATACTAAATACTGCAGAATAAATTGACAATGTTTTCAAAGAGCTATACCCAAAAAAAGTGTCAGGTCCAGATGGTTTCATGGGTGAATTCTACCTGCTATTTAAATTGTTCCAGAGCAAAGAGAAAGCAGGAAAACGTCCAAGCTCCCTTTATGAAGCCAGCATAACACTGTACAAAACCTGACAGAGAGACAATAAAAGAAAGATTCAGAAAGAGATGCTGGAAGCGGCCTCTCTGCAAAGTCTATAAACACTGCAAGCTTTTCCCGTACAGTCAGGAGCAAAATAAAGATTTCTACTAACACCATCATTATTTAACATTGTTCTAGAAGTGCAGCCCTGTATGATTATACAACAGAAAAAAAACAAGTATGAAAAAGGAAAGAAGAAAGCAAAGTTATCATTATTTTTAGAAGGCATGACTGCAGACCTAGATAACTCACTCAGGAATTAGCAATCAAATTATTCATTATCAATAAAATGACTGGTTATATGGCTGATGTACAAAAGTCAGTAGCTTCTTTATGTGCAATCAGCAACCTGTTAGAAAATATAAGAAATGATTCCATTCAGATGAGCAACAACATGAAACACAACTATTACAAATGTGCCTAATCTAAAAAAGGAAAGCTTTAGAATGCTCCTGAGGGGCTTAATAGTCTGAATAAATGTAAATACATCGCCTATTTTTTAATGGGAAGATGTACTACTGTAAAGATGTCATTTCTCACAAATCATTATATTTACAGTGACTCCAATTCTTAAAATATACTAAAATAATCACTTTTAGAGCCCTGGCCGGGTAGTTCAGTTGGTTAGAGCATCTTCCTGATACAGCAAGGTTTCAGGTTCGATACCTGGTCAGGGCACATACATGCAAAGACCAATGGATGCATAAACAAGTGGAACAGTAAGTCGACCTCTCCCTCTCTCTCTCTCCACCCCCTCCCTCTCAGCTCCCCCTTCTTCTCTGTCTCTAAAATCAATAAACATTTTTTAAAACTTGCTTTTGGAACAAGATGGGCTGATTCTAACATTCACATGGAAAAATAAGCATGCAGAAACAGCCTGGGGGAAATAAGACGGTGAGGACAGACTTCTTACCAGACATTAAAACGTAACAACACCAAAACCACAAACAACAAAAATAAATAAATAAAGTAGACTTCATCAAAATTAGAAATTTTCATGCTTCGAAGAACACCATAAGACAGTGAAAATTAAAAAAAGAAAGTGAAAGTACAACTCAACAGAATGGGAGAAAATATTTTCAAATCACATTCCTGATAGGGGACTAGTGTCCAGAATATAAAAAGAACTTTTACAACTCAATAAAAAAGACAAACAAATGCCAATTTTTAAATGGGCAAAGGATTTGAATGGACTTTTATCCAAACAAGATACACAAATGGTCAATAATCCCATGAAAAGATGCCCTATGCCATTAGTCGTCAGGGAAACGCAAACCAAAATTCTAATGAGATGTCACTTCGCACCCAAGAGGATGGCTGTGATAGAAAAGACGAGACCGACAAGTGTTGGTGAGCATGTGGAGAAGCCGGAGCCTTCATACGCTGCTGTTAAGAATGGAGAACGGAGCCCTGGCTGGTGTGGCTCAGTGGACTGAGCGCTGGCCTGCGAATCAAAGAATGTAAAATGGTGCAGCGACTTCAGAAAACAGTCTGGCAGTTCTTCAAAAAATTAAACATGTAGTTACCATATGACCCAGTAGTTATATATATATAATTATATACATATACACACATATATATACGTATAGAAAACATGTCTACTAAAATAAACATATTGTATACAATGTTCATAGCAGCACTATTTACAATAGGCAAGAATTGGAAAACACCCAGATGTACATCAGTTGATGAATGCATAAATACAATGTGGCATAGCTGTATAACTGACTATTGTATAACAATGAACAGGAAGGAAGCACCAGAATGTGCCACAACATGGATGAACCTTAAAAACATCAAGTGAGAAAAGTCAGCCATAAGATGCTCCATACCATAGAATTCTATTTCTATGAAGTGTACAGAATGGGCAAATCCATAGAAATCAAAAGTACATTCGTGTCTGCCAGGAGCTGGAGGCAGGAGGGAGCAGAGAAGAATGGCTACGGGGTACAGGCTTTCTTCATGTGGCAGTGAAAATGTGGTGGAATTAGCAGTTATGGTCACACAACTCTGGGGAAAATGCTAAAACAACAACAACAACAACACAGAATTATGTACTTAAAAGGGTGGTTTTTATAGTATGTGAATTGTCTCATGAAATTGTTATTTAAAAATGTAAAACTTTGGTAAGCAGATTGGTTAGCTCAAAAGACCAGAATAGATACGATCGCCCATTAGGATTTAACATATACGGTAATACGGTGGCCTTTCCAATAACAGGAAAGATGGATTATCCAGGAAATGACACTGGGAAGACATCCCTCGATGCGCGCTGGGGAGCAGGGAAGAGCAGCGCGTGGACCCTTACCTTGCTCCTTTCACCGAAATACATCCAGATGTATCAAAGACTTAAATGGAAAAAGTAAAATCACAAAAACATGAAAATTAAACAGGGGAACTTTTTAAAATCTCAGGGTGGTAAAGGCAAGACACAAACACAAATGCCCCCAAAGGGGGGGGATGAATTTGAGGTATCAATGTTTTAAATTTCTACATGGAAAAAAGTCAAAAGACAATAAACTGGACCAAATATTTGTAAAAATATAACACAAGTCTCTAATTTTCCTTGTTATTCTAAAAGGCTGTGTATATCACTAAGAAAAAGCAAGCCAGTAGAAAAGTAAATATGAACAGACCATTTCCAGAAATAAAAACATAAATATGAAAAGATGTCAAACTTCCCCTTTATTTAACAAAATGTATGTTAAAACAACTGACTTTTCATCTACCAGATTAGCCAAGATGAAAAAGTTTGCTAAAATAATGCATGTTCAAAGGTGTGAAAGCTGAAGGTGTGTACAGCTGAAAACTTATGTCCACACAAAAACCTGCACACAGATGCTTATAGAAGCTTCATTCATAATTACCAAATCTTGGAAGCAACCAACATGTCCTTCAACAGGTGAATGGATAAACAATCTGTGGTATATCCATACACTGGAATATTATTTAGTGATAAAAAGAAATGAGCTATCAAGCACCACACACACACACACACGAGGATCTCAAATGCATATTGGTAGAGGAGAGAAGCTAGTATGAAAAAGCTATGTGCTAAATGATTCCAACACAATGGCATTCTGGAAAAGGCAAAACTATAGAGACGGTAAAGATTGCAGTGCTTGCTAGGGGTTCAGGGTCAGGGAGAGAGAGGGAACTGATGGAGCATAAAGGACTTTTAGGCTGTGAAACTACTCTGCATGACACTATAATGGTGGGTACAAGTCATTATACATGTGTGAAAAGCCATAGAATGCACAACTCCAAGAAGGACGCCTAATGTAAACAGTTGACTTCAGTTAATAATAATGTATTGACATTGATTCATCAATTGTAACAAATGTATCACATTAATACAACGTGTAAATAATGGGGGAAAGTATGGAGGGGCAAGGGGGTCTGTGGGAACTCTGTACTTCCCAATCAATGTTTCTGTAAATCTAAAACTGCTCTTAAAAAATTAAGGCTACTACCCTGGCTGGTGTAGCTCAGTGGATTGAGCGCAGGCCTGTGAGCCAAAGGGTTACCGGTTCATTCCCAGTGAGGACCACATGCCTGGGTTGCAGGCCAGGTCCCTCCACCCCCCATAGAGGGCGCACAAGAGGCAACCACATATGGATGTTTCTCTCCCTCTTTCTCCCTCCCTTCCCTTCTCTCTAGAGATAAATAAAATCTTTTAAAAAAATTAAGCTTACTAATTTTTTTAACTTGCACTAATACATTGGTGGTAGGTGTGTGAATTGGTACAATCTTTGGAGCAAAATTTGATAACACCTTCCAAAAATTTTTCAACACATGCTCTTTTACACAGGTAGCCTACTTCTCAGACTTGATCTTACATATATATTCACAGTAAATAACATTTATACAAGGACATTTATCAATTCTGTTTGTTAGAGCAAAAGACAGGAGCTGTCCTTGTGGTAGTTAAAAAATGGCCCCCCCAAAATGTCCACATCCTAATCCCCAGAAACTGTGGCCACGAATAACAAGAAGTAATTAAAGTTGCAGGTGGAATTAAGATTGCTAAACAGCTGACCTTAAAACAGGGAGATTATCCTAGATTATCCCAGTAGGCTCAATGTAATCTCAAGGGTCCTTGAAAGTGAAAGAGGGAAGCAGAAAAGGAGAGTCAGAATGATGAGATTTGAGAAAAACTTGACCTGCAGTGGCTGGCTTTGAAGATGAAGGGAGGGGACACAAGCCAAGGAATGCATGTGGTCCCTGGGAGCTAGAAAGGCCAGGACGCATACCTTCCCTCGAGTCCTCAGAGGAATGCAACCCTGCCGACCCTCCGTATTGGCTCATCCAGACCCACTGCAGACTTCTGAATTGTAAAGCAATAGATTTGTGTTGTTTTAAGTCACTAAATTCGTGCTACTTTTTACAGCAGCCATAGATGTTGGGTTTTTACCCAAACCTAAACATCCATCCATAGAGGACTGGCTAAATAAATGCAATGCAAGACTATACAGCCTTAGAAAGAATGAGGCACCTCTATACTGATAGAGAATTTATTTGAAGATACATTGTTTAGTGAAAAATGCAAAGTATAACTAGAGAGTATATAGCAAGTCACTTGTGTAACGAGAAGGCACAGTTGAAAATCCACATAGACCCTTAAACATGCACAGAAGATCTCTAAAAGACACTCCAGAACCTGGGAATGTGCATTGCCACCAGGTAAAGGGAAATGGGTGACACTAGATCCCAATGACAGAGATATTCATTTTCCTCTGTACCCTCTTGTATGCTGTTGTGTTTTCTTCATTTGTCTGTATCATGTACGAGTGTTACTATAAGAATGAAGAGAAAGGAAATTGCTTTTGAAAGTATATGGGGTGAGTTCTGCTCGGTCTTAAATGAATTTTTAGTGTTGTAATCTTTTTACTGAGTATGGACTGACCCCCTTCCACGAGTGCACCGTGACGTGCCTTTCCTGTTTAATCTTCCTAACAGCCCTGACGGGTCGGTGTTATTACTGTCCCCACCCACAGTTGAGGCTCTGAGCCTCGGAGAAGTTTCGTGACCAGATTGCACAGCTGCTATGTTTTGCCCCCAGATTTTAAAGCCCGGTCTTCTGGCTCCCGGATTCCCTCCTCTAACATGTTGTTGCTCAGTCCAACAGCCGCAGGAGGGCCAGCTTCACTCTCGGGTGCTGCGACACGGAACGGTCACGGCAATCTCAGCCGTCCCTGTCCCATTGGGTCCGTTCGCAGCCCAGTGTCTGAGTCGAGGAGGTCAGCCTCCAGAAGGGCCCACCAATGCTGCTTTCTGGTTCTGCCTACCTGCTCCTGTTCCGTCTCCCGGCAAAGTTCCTTCGGGCCTTCTGCGGAGAGGCGGCTTCCAGGAGTCACTGTGGCTCTCACGGTTCTTTCTGGTGGGCTCCCATTGCGGAGGGCACAGTGCAGCCACCCTCTTTCCTCGGGTGGAGATGAAACCCTAGAGATGAGGGGCTTCTGTGTAGGGGGGCATCCTGATGAAATAAGGCTGCTCTGAGACATCTCATTCCTGCAAGCCTGAAGCCAGGGATGAAGGGGGCTCTGCCTGTCTGATGGCAACTTACAATTCCAGGGAAACAGATCCAACTTCCTGGCCTCACCTTACGGTACAATGGGGATTGGATTCCTGGGTTACGTGGACAGATGTTGCTGGGCGATTTACCTACTGGGAGAGCTGTTTAAATAAGGCCAAACTGCCTTTCTTATTGAGAATCTTAAAGCATTTAAAAATGAGTAATTAATGAAGTTCAACCTCCAGGAAGAAAGCAAGAATTATCACCGTCATTTTATAAATAGATCAAAGGTCACAGGATCAATGGCATGTAGGGAACAGATATGTACGCAGTCTGCTTTTGTTCCTGGCCTCAGCCCCTGGTTCCCACCCGGTTATTGCCGACAGACCTCCTTTCTGCTCTCCGACTTCTGGCCAAAGACATGGAACTGGCCTTTATATGTTTCCACTTAAAGGTTTGAGTCTATGTATGGTTCATGTGCCTTTGATATGTCTGGAATTTATCAAAGAAAAGGAGAAGAATGATATTTGATGCTTTTCAGAGACCGTGTTGGGACTGAGCCTTATGTAGTGGGTCAAATGCCCATAAAGGGGAAAAAAGAAAAAAAACCCGCTCACCAGATCTTCAGGAAATTCGCTTTTATTCTCCGTCTGAAAGAACTCTGTCTGTTAAAATTAAACAGAATATATCTTTAGACACCAGAATGATTGTTGTGAGAATGACGAAAGTCACCACTTATTGAGCACCAACTGTGTGCTAAGCACTGCTCTACTTACTCCACTTACATACATTATATTGTGTGATTGCCCCAAATAGCTGAGAAGGATTTTATTATTCATTTTATAGATACTGTACCTGGGCTTACAGGTATGCAATTGGTTGAGGAAGGAAAGAAAGAGAAAGTTCAAAGGAAATTGGTAATTAAACAAAAATGACTGGATATATACTCTGTGCCAGAGGTGTTGTGTTAAAGGAGATACAGAAATAAATAAATAGAAAGGCAGAGACACAAAAATAAATAAAGAGCTTCAGATTCCTGGTCTCAAAGGTGAGGTCTCAGGAAGCGAGCATATAAAAGGACAAATGATGTTGGTGCAGTCCAGTCTAGACAGAAGTATTTCTTGAGTTCCTGGGGTGTGTTAAACACCGTATTAGTTGCCAGGGATGGTCCCTCTTCTCATGGAGCTTGTAGTCTAGTGGGAAAGTCAGACATTAATCAAGTAATCACACAGACTTAAAATTGCAATTGAGAGCCCTGGCCAGCTAGCTCAGTTAGTTAGAGCACTGTCCTAATACATCAAGGTTACGAGTTCGATCTCCAGTCAGGGCACATACAAGAAGCAACCAATGCATGCATAAACAAGTGGAACAACAAACTGGTGTTTCTCTTTCTCTCTCTCTCTCTCTCTCTCTCTCTCTCCATCTCCATCTCCATCTCCATTTCTATCTCTATCTCTATCTCTCGGAGTAAAAGCCCAGATGGGCTACAGTCACCTGTTGAAGAGTAGTATTTAGAATACATAGAGAACTCCTACACTTAATAAGAGATAATCCAATAGAAGCACTGTCAAATAAACCAATGGGCAATTAAAAAAAGACAGAAAGTCCTAGCTTGTGTGCTCAGTGGTTTGAGCACTGGCCTGAGAACTGAAGGTTGCCAGTTCGATTCCCAGTCAGGGCACATGCCTGGGTCGTGGGCCAGGTTCTCAGTCGGGGGCATGTGAAAGACAGCCAATTAATGTTTCTCTCACACATGAGTGTTTCTCTTTCTCACTCCCTTTCCCTCTCTCTAAAAATAAATAAATAAAATTCTATTTTAAAAAAGACAGAAAGCAAATGGCCAATAACCAAATAAAAGTATGTTTAGTCTCCCTTGTAAACAGGGAATTGCAGATTAAAACTTTGAAATTACCATCTCACATCCATCAGCTTGGCAAAAATTTTAAAGCCTAACATCACCGATTGTCGCTGAGGATGCCACGCACGGGAACGCACACATTGCCATCTTGGTACGACCTCTGTGAAAACCTGTTCGGCCACGCCAAGTGAAGCTGCCGGTTTGCACGCCCTGAACCCAGCACTTCCACACCCAGTTGTCTACCCAGATGGCTCATTTTCACACCAGCGGAAGGGTCTACAAAATATGAATTATAGCATTGCTTCACAGAGCAACATAATTTGAAAATAAGCTGAATGTCCCCCAGTAAGTAAAGTGTGGTGAACTCTTACAATGGGACCCTGATCAGCTGTGAAAATAAATGATCTGGAACTGCATGTATCAGTGTGAGTACATTTTGAAATCATAATGCAGAGTGAAAAAAGCAAGCTGTGCAACGATACGGTCAGCACGACGCCACTTCCTCCAAGCTTGCCAACATGCCAAATGGCCCTGCTTAGGACCCGCGGGCCCAGATATGTGCAGCGAAAATTCAGGAACGTGATGGGAATGATAGACCCCAAATGCAGGAGAGAGGCTACCTTAGGGGAGGGACAGAAATGGGTTCAGCGGGCTCCACCTAGACGCGTAAAGTTTTATGCCCTTAAAAAGGGGCTTGAAGAAAACTTGGCAAACGTTAAGCTTTGGCAAAGGGTGTGGTGGGGGGTGGGGGAAGGCAGAGAGTAAACCGGTGTTGCTGTTGCTCTCTGTGGATTTTGATATGCTTTGATCTATCAAAGGAGGATCTGACTGAATTGGGGGACGGGTTAGGGAAGGTGTCCTGAGGAAATGGCGCTTACCTAGGATGACAACCAAATATTGAGTAAGTGAGGAAGGGCTGAAAGGTGCACCAGGCAGAGAACAGACCGTGCAAAGACCCTGGGGTGGGAGGGTGAATGAACCAAGGGACTAGGAACCAAGCCCCTCACCGTGGTCAGAGCAGAGGGAGCTGGACCTGGGAGGGGGGATGATGCACAGGCCATCTGGAAGGGTCAGGTGTCTCTATCCCTAATATGAGGAGAGCAGCAGGGATGGAGCCCTTTGGGGGCCCTGAGACACTTCACTCAGCCAGATAGTGGAATAGGAAAGGCATTTTTAAACAGGTGACTCACCTCTTGAGTTCTGGAGAATGAGTAAGAAGAAGCCAATTAGGGGAGAAGGGGGAGTGAGATGCAAATTTCCTGGGTAGGGCACAACAGCAATAAAGACACTGACGACCTTCAAAATCTTGGCCCCAACTCTAAAGGTGTGAGATTGAAAGAAGAAAAAAAAAAGTGGCAGACCAGCAGGTCCAAGGCAGAGAGGGCTGGGGTCGGGGCAGCCTTAAGCTACGGGAGGCACAGCCAGACACAGGCTGTAGGTGGCTCGCTCACGCAGTGCGCGGTGGGTGGACGTGAAGGGGGTAGGAGTGCAGACAAGGAGATCTTTGAGGAGAATGTTAATAGCCAAAACCAGGCTGGAATTAGGATGAAGAACGGAAAGCGCCTAGAGATGTATTTAGGAGGGAAGGCGAGGAGTCTGGCATGATGGGGTGGGTGGTAGCGCCATCTCTGAGATGGGCAAGACGCCGCGAGTTAGAGGTTCGTGCAGGGCAAGCCAAGTGGAACTGTCCAGCCAGCAACGGGATGGGCGCGCCAGGGGCTGCGGAGGGAAAGCTGGGTATGGGAGGCGCCTCCTGTGGGTGGTTATTAACCCCTCACAGCAAGTAAGTTGGTCCAGGAGGCTAGAGGAAAAAGAAGCTCGGCGGTTCGCTGGGGGACAAGGGAGAGGACTGGGGCAGGTGCGGGGAAGAGAACAGGAGGGAAAGGACCACGCACACGCTGAGCGGCGGCCGGGAGGTCAGCGCGACGTCCCGCTGCAGGGGCCCCGGGGCACGGTGGCAGGTGTTGGCATCTCCGGCCTCCCCGCCGGGCTGCAGGCGGAGCCCGAGCGTGCCCGGCTCAGACCCGCGCAGCCGAGCCAGCCGAGGAAGGAGCCTCCCCGCAGCTCCTCAGGCTGCCCCGGCTGCAGCCTCCGGGGACAGCAGGGCCACCCAGGTCGTCCCCGCCACCCCAGATTCGCTGTCCAGGCCGCGCCTCCCCACCTCTCGCGGACCTGGCGACGTCACTGCGGCTCTGGCGCGCGCTAATGGAGGCACGGGCGGAGGCGGCGCGGCGCGGGCGTTCTCCGGGGAGGCCCCGGTCCTCGCGGCCCGCGGCCGCGTCCTTGGCCCTCCTCCAGGGGAACCTCGATTTTCCAGGCTCGGGAAGGCCGGCTGTCCTTCGGCAACTGATAAGGACGCGAGCGCAGGGTAAAAGATTTTAACAATGCCCGGAAAGAAATAGCAGGACTCGAGAAAGAGACAAATAATAGCCGCCAGCTAGTGCTGCTCGTGTGCTCAGCGGACTTAAGAACAATAATAACGACAACCAACCATAATAGCCACCATTTATTGAGCGCTTACTCTGTGCCAGGCACTGTGTTAAGCGCTTTGCAGGCAACAACCCTCGGAGGTAAGTACCGCTATTACCCTATTTTGCAGGAAACGGGGACACAGAGAGGTTAAGTAACTTGCCCCAAGCACACAGCTAGCTGATGTCAGGGCCAGAATTCCAACCCATGCCGTCTGATCCCACGTACTCCTCATGGCAATCCATTACGATTGGGATCGTTCTCTTCATCTTAAAGATGAGGAAACTAAGGCACACGGAAATTTAAGTACCTTGCCCAAGGTCACCTAGCTGGAAAATGGATGAGGCAGAAAGCGAACCCAGGGCTCCTCTCTGTCGGCAGAACCCGCGGTCTTGGCCATAGGCGATGCCACTTCCAAACCGCCTCGGACAGCCCAGCAGGCTTTGGCCTCGAATACCAAGGGGCGCAGCCTCTGCGGGGTTTGGGTAGGTTCCCTCGGCCTCCGATCCCCAGATGAATCGAATGTTTCTGAGCATCGTCTCTGCTCAGCCCGCAGGCGTCAGATAGGGACGCGTCTCCCGAAATCCAGACGGGGACGCGATCGCCAGGGATGGAGCGGAGGCGGAGGCTGCGGGAAGGATCCGGAGTCCCACCTGCAGGGCGGCGGGGCCGGCGCGGAGCTGCCTTTCCCAGCGCTACCGGCAGAGGGCGCTGCCGCACGCGCCTCGGGTCCCACGGTCACTTGGCCCCTAGGCTGGTCGACCTCGACTGGCAGACCTGTAGACTCAGAACCCCTGAAGCGATTTTTCCTGTAGCTGGAGCCCCTCTGGCCTCTCATCTCAGCTCTGGGTCTGCTTTCCAGACTACTCCTCCCCATCTTCTGTGCTCCAGCCACCCCACCAATGGCTTTCGGGGTTTCCCCGTCCCTGCGCTGCTGGAGAGGCAAAGAACACTGACCCCATCCCATTAAAAGGCCCAGGTGTTTGCAAGTCAAACTGGGCCTTCCCTCTCCTTCTCACCAAAGGGGTCCTTTGGTGATGTAAAATGGGAATAAGTCATCCCCTTGGAATAGATAACTAATTTTCTTTCCTTCTCCAAAATAGGCGGAGGGGATGGGTAAGGAAGGAGCAAATAGATGAAAAAGATCTATTTTCACAATAGTTACAGTGTATTAAGTGCTTGTTTTGCACTGAGCACGTGTTTTGACTCTTTCATCCTCACTGCAGCCATGAGAGGTGTGCATCATTATTCTCATTTGACAGATGAGGTCACAAGGCTGGTAAGTGGCAATGCTGGGAATCCACCAGGGGGATCTGACTTTAAAGCCATGTCGCCGTCACCCAGAATGTACGAGCTGATACAATGAACAGAAGAAGTAAGACACAAACCACACCAAAGCAAACCAAAATCTACTCTGAATGCTTAAAAATACCACACATGAATGAGGGGCTTCAGTCGTTTTCTAAGCCCCCGTTTGGTACTCCATTGTCTCAAACAAACAAACAAACAAACAAAAAAACAACCCAAAACCTAAGGCACAGTGAGAGGAGAACAGGCGTGAGGCTGTAGCTTGCTCTTGGAAGAGCATCCAGAGAGGCCCACTCACTTTCTGTGTCTGGGCTCTGAGGAAATAAAGGTGGTTCTAGGAAAATCTGAAAAGTATGAGAGGAAAAAAAATCCCTTCTGTGGTTTTTACTTTAACCAAGCCTCATTCTGCTATTTGTGTTTTATTTTAAAACTAATGTGGCTCTCTCCACCCTTGAACTTGGCACAAAAATAGTAAAAACAGAAGGAAGGCCAGCTACAAGCTTCAAATGTGGTGGGTTTCTCAGGAAGGAGGTACATGACTTGAAGTGGAAATGCGGATTAAATGAGGTGCCTTAAACATTTCAAAGACAGACTTTCCACAAGGAATTTAGATCATAAGCTCTTAGAACAGGAGCTTTGTCTGGGTTTGGGCTCGGTATAGTGTTTAGAATCTGTGCGTGCCCAATAAATGTGGAAAACGAATCACTTTTTCGTTTATGTCTGCGCCATCTAACCATCTGGGCACCACTCTGCTTATAGTTTTAAAGTGTGGCTTCTGGGGGATTTTCCTGTCCTCTGGGTCTTAGTCACACACCCGCCCGCAGACCCCTCACTGTCTCAGAAGTTTGCTCCGGGAATCCAGTTAAGTGAGGCAATCACTGATGATGTCATTAGACTTGGTTACACAGAGCGACTGCTCACACTGCAGACTCACCAACTGGAGGCCCTTCCAAACAGGGAAACCAAGGCAGAAGAGACCTCATGAGAGTTGCCACTTAACATTTTTCAATCCCTTGTTCTATGTCTTTGAACTAGAAGGATTCTTCTCTTACCCAAAACCAAGAGAGCCCTGGACATCCCAGGTTGCCTCTTACAAAATCCTTGGTCTTCTTTGACCTTTTCTCTCTCTGCTCCTTCCCTCATTTTTTCAATGCATTTATTCTACAAACATGCACGGAGAACTCACTACCTGTAGGTGCTGGGGGTAGAGCAGAGAATCTAACATGTGCTTAGGAGCTCACCTTCTCCCATCCCCACCTGGCTCCTGACCACATGGCTCCAACTTTCAAGCCTGAGAGGCCCCACAACAGGAAACGACTTGCTTCCCCAGGTGGGAACTATGGCTGGGACACCTGAGATTCCATCAGCTCCTGGCAGCTCCCTGAGACTGCGCCCCCCGACCCTGCACACCACCTTGGTGGCACCCATTTGGCAGAGGTTCTGGGCACTGATATACCCTCAGAAATAGGACCTGGAAATATTCCAACTCCAGCAGTTTCCCACATTCCTTTCCATACTTTTCTAGTCACTCCTTCAGTTCACAAGATCATTGTTTGTTTTTTTTAAGATTTTATTTATTCACTTTCAGAGATAGGGAAAGGGAGGGAGAGAATCATCAACGTGTGGTTGCCTCTTGAGTGCCGCCTCCTAGGGACCTGGCCTGCAACCCAAGGATGTGCCCTGACTGGGAATCGAACCAGCTACCCTTTAGTTCGCAGGCCAGCGTTCAATCCACTGAGCCACACCAGCCAGGGCACAAGATCATTGTTGATGACCAAAATAGTCTGGACCATATTTATGAAGTATCTATTACAATGAAAAAATCCCATAGTGCTGCAATTCCCCACTAGTCAAAGGAAAATGTTGTCTTAAACAAAGTGACTATTTGACAAAGGGACAAGTGTCAGATAATGCTTACCAGTTTTCAGGTCATTTTTCAATTGAATCTTGGGATTGAGTGATTCACAATAATGAGGGGAAGGAAGAACACTAGGTCTGTTTTAGCTTTCAAGATTCTTCCAATGGGATAGATTTTTACCGTCGACACCCTAGAAAAGACAGAAGGCTTAAGGTAAATTGCCAGTTTTGTCTTTTTGGAAAATCTATTAACACTGAATTATCTTGGTCTTGACCCATTCCAAAAAAAATGAAATAAATAAAGGATTGAACCGTAGAATTCAGACTATGTGCCTGGAAGTCCCTTTAGAAAGTAGATTCCGAATCAGTACTCTTATTCTTCCTGAATGCCCCACCCCCGGGGACTGCCCCACTCTTTTAGATCCAGCATTGTTTTGTCTCCACTTGGGGGAGGCAGCGGCTCAGAGTCCGGAATGATGGAGAGTAAGAAGGACGACCTTTCCTTGCCCGAGCTGCAGGACCATTTGAATCTGGGGAACTCACTGTATGTGTGGTGTCTGCCTAAGTTTCTGGTTGTGCATTCTCTGGCTCTTGTCCAAAGTCTCCATAACTTGAGGGCCTAAGCTATGCCAAGAAGAACGCCTATCTGTGGAAGATGTGTGTCCACCCACCAAGAAGTTCTTCATGGTCAGTGTCTGCGAGTCCGCTGCTGCTGGGGTGAAGGTATTTGGAAACCACTGAACATTCCTGCTGGGATCTTTCCAAGCCCTTTTGGGAACCGGCTACAGCACTTGTCTGGGGAAATTAGTTTTGCACTTTCACAGAGTGAGAAATTCCTCAGGGGCATTCTTGTACTTGGGAAGAGAAATCAAACCCAGCTCATTCCTTCAGGGCCCATTCTATAAATAAAGCCAACAGAGCGCAGTTCACTCGGTCCAGCCCCGGGCCATAGGGTGGGGCTGGAGCAGTGGAGTTCAGCGAATTTCACCTGTGGCTAAGGCCCTCCCCGACTGGCGCAAGCTTGAGATTTCAGGGGGATTGTGTTACCAGAGTGTAAACACCGAGAGTGACGGCCAGCTCTCCCAAGAGACCACAGAAGATCTCAAACCCTTCCTATCTTCCTAGAAACCCTGGCGGCCCGGCCGGCTGCTTGCAGTCTGATGCAACAGTTTGCAACGCGGTTCTGGGAGCCCAGCCTGCCGCGGGGCGCTGGCGTCCTGCTGCCGCGCATGCGCGGGCTGCGGGCCTGCCGGGCCGCGCTGGGCAGAGGCTTTGCACTGCTGTGCTGGGAGCGGGGCGGGCTAGGAGACCTTTGGCAGCCCGCGCCGGCGATCTGAGCTTAATTAAACTTCTCCCGAGGCATTGGCTGACTGATTGACCCAGTGATCCAAAAAAAATCAGAGAGGCCCGAATCGCCCTAAAAGCGACGGGAGAGTGAAGTCGGGGAGCTGGCTTTCAGTTTCCAGAGCTGGGCTTTTCAATTCAACTTCCCTCCCCAGAACCCTCCCAATCCACAATGCTGTCGTGGCTCAAAATCTGAGCCCCAGGTCCAGGGACCTCAGGTCTCGCTGGCCTGGGCCCCCCTTGGATTTCACACACACACAAAAAAAGGAAGAACAATGGTTACAGAGGGGGAAAAGAGGCAAAGTTTTGATAGCGTCTTGCTCTGTGTGTTCCCAGCCTGCTTTCTCCACCCTTGTGCCTCCGAAGGTTTTTATCTTTTGTTTTTTGTTTTTTTTTAGCAGAAGGGAACATGGCATTGTAGATTATTTTCAGAATTATTCAGCCATTCAGGTATTGCCTGCATGATTTTCTTTCATACTAACAGTCCACCTACAGTGTGTGTTTTTAATTGACTTTTGTTTTACTTTACTGACTTTCCTCATTCTTTAAATTGACTCCCTTGTTCTACATCGCTTTGCCCTAAGCAAAACCACGGCTTTGATGTGCTAGTCACATATTTTAATACACTTGAAAATAAATTTATAGCTACCCAAATAAAAAAATGTATATGCTAGCTAAAAGTTTCTTGCTGCTACATTTGAAGAAAACCTCCAGAGGTAATAATAATAATAGCTAACATATGTTGAGTGATTGCCAATGTCCCAGGCACTGTTCTAAGCACTTTAACTATTCCGAGCCCTTTTGACACCTTAGAAGGTGGATGTTCTTTACATTTTACAGAGGAGAAAAGTGAGGCACAGAGAGGCTAAGTAACTCGCCTAACATCGCTGAGTCAGGATGCAAACTCTGCTAGCTTCACTCTAGAGCCTGTGCTGCTGGCCGATCCGCAGAGGCTAAGTTACTGCTGGAGATCACCCAGGTGATTAGTCAGCCTGCATTTGAACCCAAGTCTGGCTGACTCCAGAACTGAGCTCTAACTCCTTCTTGCCTGTTTTCCCAAATCTCACCTCCTACAGCCTTTTGATCTCTGTCTGCCTCTTTGGAATTCAAAAGATGCTTTCAGATATTTCTCTCCTAATCCCCTAACCCTCCCCTCCCCCTAGGTGGGAAAGAGGTTCTCATTTCTAGTGTTTCATTCTCTTCTCTGAACTAAAATAACCCATAAATCTCTGATTTCCATGAGAATCTCTACTTTGAAGGTCCTATCTACTCTCCTCCACTGGCCATAGAACTGCTTAGAAATTCCAGCTATTAGCATCACCAAACTACATTTCCCAGACTGCCATTCTCACCTGGAAAGAGAACAAAAATCCTATGTCAAACCATGTGGCTCCTATTTTGGGGTCGGAAAATCTGGTTACTAGCTTGGACAAAGATTGGTATGCCCATAGTCTAATTCTTCTGGCCCAAGGCAGATGTGTATTTCCCAGGCCTCAACGATTGGGGCGGGGCAGGAGGGGGCGTGGTGATTATCTCATCAAACAAAACTTTCAATTAGAGGCATAAATGAAGACTTGGCCCAAGACCTAAAAGATGGCTGACCCCTGCCCATAGACACATTTTCTTCATGCAGCAGCTCCGACCACCACCACCAGTTCCCTCTCTTCACTTCCTTTTCCTTCCCCTTCTTCCAGATTCTTCTCTTAATTGCACCATTGTGCCACTCCTTTCCCCCCCTGCCCAGCCCCCATGCCCACACCCACTCTTTAACTGTTTAGTATAAAATCCAGCCCACCAGACTGAGGTTTTCTTCGATCCAAATGTTATTTTCAGAAGGAGCCATTGAGGTTGGGGTGTAATTGCAGCGTTGGGCCTCTGCAAGCCAAGCTGAAAATAATCAGCGAGGCAGATGGGGTGGGAAGAGTGTGGCGGCCACTTCCACCGAAGAGCGAGAGGAACCCGGTGGAGTGAGTCAGAGGGAGGCGAGGGCCAGGCTGGGCCTGCTGGGCTTACGGCCCGGAGTTCAGTTAAGGGGAAACTGCCCAAGGTGTTGGGGCCTTTGACTGAGACCCAGTCCAAGGTGGTTCCTGGCTGCACATCACAAGTCCCTATTTCCTGTGACAGCCCCTGAGCTTCTCTTGCTCTTACTCAATTGGGCCATAGCAACCAGTAGGCCAGACGGAAACTTAGCCATCCAATTGGCTCACCCTTCTCTAGAGTAGGGTTTCTCAGCCCTGGCACCATTGGCACGTTGGATTGGATAATTCTTTGCTGTGGGGGCCGCCTTGTCATTGTAGGGTGTTTAGGAGTATCCTTGGCCTCTACCCTGTAGATGCCAGCAGCACGCACGTGCACACTCACACACAGTTCTGACTGTCGAAAACGCCAAGTGTCCTTAGCAGGCAAAATCGCCCCTGGTTGGGAATCAGTGGTCTAGAGCGATCCAGGCTTCTAAAAGGGTCACATCACCTGTCCCCACCTGTCCTCACTGCCTTGCATCACATCTGAATGTGCCCTGATAAAAACTATTGGTTAACTCCCATTTCGCACACAGCTGTTGAATAAATACCTCACACCCAGCCTGAGTGCCTACTGTGTGCCAGGCACAAGAGACAAGGCCTTGAGAATGAAGTGGCAAACAAGGAGACGTACGTGGCCCCGCCCTATGGAGATGACAGGATGAGTGGGGGACGACAGAGGTTGAACAGCCCTGAATGAGAGGTGTGTAGAGAATAGAAAGGGGTATTGGAAGAAAATCAAAGAGGGTTTCTTACCTCAGTCTCAGGGTCAAGAAAGGCTCTTGGAGGAGATGAGAAATTAGCCAGTTGGAGATTTGAGGGTGAGGCAGTGTTGCATGGAGCAGGGACAGAGTGTTCAGAAACCCTGACTTAAGAGTGAATGTCGGACGTTCAAGGAACCCAGAGAAGTCTGTCACAAACCAGGCTTAGGACAGTGGGGAGTCGTATTCTCCTCTTGCCCCAAAGTTTGCTTTTCCTCTACTTCTCCGGGTTTCTAGCGCAAGTATATAAATTTAGAATCCTGTGAAGCCATGTTGAAAACCCCACTCGTCCTTGCTCAGCCCCCCTTAGCCACCCAGTTGCCAAGTTTTGTCAATCTCCCTGCAAACTGTCTGCTTGTCTCCATTCCCACCACCACAGCCTTAATGCAGGCTCTCTCTTCATTACTCAACCGAATTTGTGAAATAGCTTCCTAACGAGTCATCCTCCAACCTCCTCCTTGGAGAAAGACAGGGATCTGATCATGTCTCTGCCGGAGTGAAAAAGCCTGCCCAGCTTCAGAGGCCTGTGGACAGGCTGCTGTCTCCCGTGGCTTTTAATCGTTAACTGCTCCCAGCTACCTCCCAGCCTCCCGCTCTCTAACCACACCTTGGGGGCCTCCACGCCTCTGCCGTTTTGCTTTTCTCTTTGTGTGAATGGCCCTTCCCCAACCAGAATTATTTGGGGAATTCCCACGTATCCTTTAAGACCCAGACAAAATGAACTCATGCCTCTCTTCTAACTCTTGTGAGAAGACTTCTCGTAATTCTTCTCTGTTTCTGTTGGGATTTATGTATTGCTGCTGGTTTGCTCTTTGTCACGTCGATCCCTAGTTATCTGTTTAAACAGAGTGGAAGGGCCTCAAAGGCAGCTAATGGAGTGGGCACTGCTGGGGGATTACCCAACACCCATTATCCCCACTTCCAGGTTCCAAAGAGAAGCCAAAGAAATGCAAGGCACAGTGTACTGCTTAGTGTACGAGCTAAGCTGTTATAACGTACACACCCAAAGTTCAGAGGCTTAAGCAAGCCCCTGTGCCTCAGTGGAAATCGAGCCGTTGCCCAGCTCCAGGGTTGGGTCTTCCACCCTTTGCAAGAATTGGTTCATGAACCTGGGCCTGAATTAATCAGTGTGCAGTAGAGACTTCTCTGGTTCCCACTCTCCCCTTCTTTAGTAACAGAACTCCTGATTTTTGGCCAAGCAGATGGCTACCTCGTAAGACTACATTTCCCAGTCTCCCTTGCAGCTTGATGTGGCATTAGTCTAAGTTCTCACCAACTGATGGAGCAGAAATGGTTGTATCACTTCTAGGCTGTGCCTTCCAAAGGAGTGTGCATGGCTCCCCTGACCCTTCTCCTGCCCCGCCCCCAACTTGGAGATGCTAAAAACCGAAGCAGTCTCCCTGGACATAGAAAAGGAAGCCACATCCAGAGGGTGATGAAGCCCTCCTAGCCATCTTTGCAGACTTTTTTTTTTCTGAACTCTTATATTATATGGAAGAGATACAAATTTCCATTTTGCTATATCTCTGTATTTGGAGTCTCTGTGTTCCAGCTGCCTTTGCAAACTCTATAAAATATGCAGCCGGGACTCGGACTGGTTCAGGATGGAGCCTGTGGCCTAGTTAGGGCCAATGAGTTACCAGGTGAGGTGTGACGGGGGTTGCTGGGAAGGAGCTCTGTTGTTTTTAAGAGAGAGCATCTGGGACGACCTTCTCTTTTCTCTTCCTCAGGACGTCATCGTGCCTGGGACCGTGGCAGTCCTCTTGCCACCAGCCTACCAAAGGGGCTGCCCACGAGGAGGGCGGAGCTGAGAGAATCACAGGGAAATGGAGTCAGAGCTTCTGGACTAACCTCTGAAGCTCGCTGTCTTCCCCTGCTTGGGCTGCCTCAGGCTTTGTTACTTAAACAACGGAAACGTATTTTCTCACACAGTCCTGAAGGGCCAGACGTCCCAGACCAAGGTGCCATCGGGGTTGGTTTCCGGTGAGGCCTCTCTTCCTGGCTTGTGGACAGCCACCTTCTCACTGTGATGTCACATGGGCTCTTCTCTGTGTGTGCAAACTCCGGTGTCTCTTTTAAAAGGGATCAGTCCTGCTCGATGAAGGCTCCACTTTTAGGACCTCATTTAACCTGAATTACTGCATTTTGCTGTGTATAATGCGCACTTTTTTGCCCAAATTTTCGAGGGAAAAGTAATGGTGTGCATTATACATATTGCATATCTATATAAATGGCTTTTATTACTTTATTTATGCTTATACATTAAAAGCATAACTCTAGAAAGCAATAATGATGTCCACGTGCAAAATAAAAGCCTGGAACATGATCATCGGTTTTGTTTCTACATATTAATTAATTAATTAATTAATTAAAACAAAGACTTTTTTCCCCTGACACTTTGGGCCAAAAGCGTGGGTGAGCACTATACACGGGAGCGCATTATACACGGCAAAATGCAGTAGCTCCTCGAAAACCCTATCTTCAAATACAGCCATACGGAGAGTTAAGGCTTCAGCATATGAATTTGGGGGCGCAGGATGGGGTGCATAGTTTAGTCCATAACACTCGCCCTGCCTCTGGGCTTTCATCTATGTGATCCAATACGTATTCTTTCGTCTAAGCTAGCTTGAGTTGGTTGTCCATTGCATCTTACCCTCTGGTGTTTCACTCGTCTTTGTGTCCCTTCTGTGCGGGGTCTGGCACATGAGGGGTCAACAAATATTGTGTCACATCTGTTCCTGACCTTTCTCTGTTCTGCTCAATATCTTGGAGGGCAAATGGCACACCCCCCCCTCCCCTGACAGCTGGCTTCTGACTAGGTTTACCCAAGGAAAGGTACTGGAGGAAGATGATGGGAGAGGGAGGAGAGAGCCAGGGTATTTCTTCCAAGCCTCCAACCCACACGCGCATACACACAGGCACTGCTGCCCGGCTTCCGGCGGCATTTCTGGCCACGGCTCTCTCCCCTCCACAGCTCCCAGTGGGCAGCTCCAGCCCCTGAGCTATTCCTGCTTCTCCCTTTGTTTTTCCAGCCCCATGAGTGGGGGTTACCTGCTGCTGCTGATTATTGTGCCACCCCACTCCCCACTGAGCTCTTTCTGCATACTTCCCACCCATTGCTCTAGTGACTGTGGCTTCTGTTCTCCGGACCAGACCTGGCCCCACCCGGCTAGAAAGAGACTGTCAGGGTCCCTGCCTCCTGCCCCAACTGTGGAGGAGGGCAGGGGCTCCTTGGTCAGAGTGGCCATGTCTTACCTCGTTTTGGCTGCTATAACAAAATACCAAAGGCCAGGTGGCTTATAAACTATAAGAGGCCAGGCAGCTCCGTGGGGTCTCTTTTATGAGAGCCCTAACCCCATTCATAGGGCTCCGCCCTCATGACCTAATGCCTCCCTAGGGCCCTGCCTCCAAATACCACCCCCTTGGACACTAAAAGTTCAACTTACGAATGTTTTTGGTGTGGGGGGTGACAAAAGCCTTCAGATCATAGCAGGCAGGAAACCCCTGAACGTGGAGGTGGGCAGGAGCCCCACCAGGGTGCCAGGTCAGATGACGCTGTACATACATGAGCAGCCCCCAGCAGGGCCCCACGAGCCCCAGGCCTGTTCCACCTTCAGTCTGCGGGCCAGACGTTGGAGACGGGGGGCAGGCCTGAAAAATACAGTCCACCTGGAGGTTGCCACCCGCCCATCCTCGCCCACCCACGTGAGTGCGCGCCTGCGTGAATGTACCCACACGCACACAGGCCCATGTGGACACGCTGGCTTGCCCCTCCCCCTGCCTGGGCTCAGGAGAGGACAGTGAAGGGCTGTGCATTTGGCAGTTGAGGTGGGACGGGCCGATTGGTCCCACTTTCATCTCCCTCTCAGTTCCTGGGAGACGCTCTGATATGTTCCTGGAGAGCCGGTTGTGGACTCAGAGGCCCTTGCCTCTGTGTTATCAAGAAGAAAGGAGCCCCGGCTGGCTCAGTTGGTTGGGCATTGCCCCACAAAGTGAAAGGTCAAAGGCTGAGAAAAGCTGAGAGGTTGATTCCTGGCCTGGGTGGTGGACCAGGTCCCCTGTCGTGGGAGTGCGAGAGGCAACCCACTGATGTTTCTCTCTCACGTTGCTGTTTCTCTCAGGAAGAGGAAGAAGAAACCATGGGAAACCCTTCAAAAATCAGTTCAAATGGAAGCCATCACTACCCAAGCTCTTAGAAACGTGAGTGCTTCCGCCTCTTCCCTTTTCCCCTTCCTCCTCTGGACCTCCTTAACCTCCACTGACCACTTCACCACCTAGCTGCGGGGCCCTCACTTCCCAGAATCCTCCCAGCCGCGGCCCGGCCTCTGAGCCTTGCAGGAGACAGTGGTTTTGCCACCATTTGCTTGTGGCCTGCCGTGGGCCAGCTCCCCTGAGAGCAAAGCCCTCAGAACCCGGCGACTGGGGCCCCACCCTCTTTGTAAACACCAGTTGGGCACCAACTGACCTCAGGAGGAAAGTGCTCTGCTGGGACCCTCCTCTTCCAACCCTGCCCGCCACTGGATGTTCCAGGGAAAGCGCCAGGCAAGTCTGGCTCCCTGGTACCCGGGCCGCCTCCGTCCTGGAAATAGTCACTTCGAGCCAAACCTTTGGCTGAAGGTGGAAGGAAGTTAAGTCCCTGAGCGCTCCTTTCCTGCCCTCCCACAGCACCACCCTGGGCTGTCCCAGACAGGGCACGTTCTCTCTAATTTAATCCTTTCAATGATTGTGAGGGACAGTCGTGAGGAGGGCTGCTTACCTCTGGCGGTAATCACTTTACTGTTAATCATTTTAATTCTAGGCAGTGGGAATGTGTGCGTTATTGTTCTTCGTAACATCCTTTCCTATCTCTAAATAAAAACATTTAAAAAAAGAGGAATACAGGCTTATTGGGGGAAAAAAAAAATTTTAATACCAAAAAGTATAAAGAGAAAAGAACCACCAGAATCTCTCTTTTGGACCATTTATGAATCGGGGTATCTCCTTCTGGTCCTTTTGCTGGCAAATATTTATGTCATTTTGTTCTCTTATTTTTTAATTGAGATATAATTAACATATAACATTGTATTAGTTTTAGGTTCATTTTATTCTTTTCTTATGAAAAAGGGCATCATATGGTTTAATAACCTTTTTTCTCTTTAATATATTTTGAATAGTTTCCCATGCCCTTGAAGGCTGATACTTAAGTGAACTTTTTCAGTCTTTTTTCCAGGTAATGATAAATAGGTATATATATTTTTTATTTTAGTCATTATTCAGTACAGTTTCTATCCTTTACTCCCATTCCAGCCCACCCACCCATCCCTCCCCTCCTCCCTCCCATTTCCAACTAAATAGGTATATTTTTAAAGATTTGGGTCCATATGGATCCCATTAGGATCATACCATTTATACCTTTCATTATGTTTTCTTATTTAAAAGATACAAACTACACTTTGGTTGTGGAAAAGTTAGAAAATACAGAGATGCAAACAAAAGCACACGTAGAATCCTAGTAGCCTGCCCACCCTGAAATAACCTCTGCTAGCATGAGGTTTAAATCTTCCTGTCCTCTTGTCTAGGCACATCGGTAAATATATAAATACTGTACCCATTTTAAAATAAAATTGGATGATACAATTCAGACTTTTTTAAAAGTTTGATCAAAGCTGTTCACTTTTCCCTATTTGTATTTACTTCAGATGCTAGCCTTGTGGAAGGTACTCATTTTTTAAAGTTTTATTTTTCAATTGCAGTTGACATACAGTATTATATTAGTTTCAGGTGTACAACATAGTGATTAGACAGTTATATACCTTACAAAGCTATTACCCGGTAAGTCTGGCACCCATTGGACATCATATTATTTTTAACTTGCATTTTTTTTGTTTACTTGATATATCCTACGTTGATTAGGATTGTTTCAGCTACAAATGACAGAAAACCCAAAGTAACAGTGGCTTAACCATGTCCGTTTCTTTCCCTAGTAAATGCCACCAGAGGTAAGCAACCCGGGCTGGCGTAGCGGCTCCCTGACCGTCAAAGACCCAGGCTCCTTCTAACCCGGGCTCCCCACTCCCCACCCTCAGCTCATGCCTTTCACTCGTGACCCCGGTGGCTGCTCCACGGGGAAGAAACGAAGAAGAGAGCCACTCCTCTCAAAGGACGCTGGTCTGATTCCAGGTGCATCACACGAGCTTCTACTGCACTAGCCAGAACCAAGTCCCACAGCCCCCTGGGAGGTCGGAGTCACCGAAGCAGGGGTCCTGGCACTGTGGCGAAAGGGGAGAACAGATATGGGGACAACGGGCTTCTCCGCCACACCCGCAAACACCTTTCCGGGTGTACAGTTTTGCACCCTCTTTTCGTCACTTTTTGATGATTTTACAACATCATTAAATATTCTTCAAAATTCTTGAATTTGAATGGCTGCCTAATATTCCGTGATACACAGGCAGCACTGCTGATCCATCCAGTGCCTCATTGCTTGACATTTGGGTGTTTTGCTCTGATTTTGCTCTCCTGTGAGTAAAACGTGTGAGAGGAAGAGATCCCAAGCTTTCCTCCCTACCTTGCGGGTGCTCACGCAAGACATTTTGCTGGGGAGTCAGGATGGTATCTGACTTGGGAACCGGTTTATGGGACTGAGCTGGTTTCTACTAATGAATGGAGCTTTTGAGCACCAAGCATAGCCTGCTGCTCCCATTGCTGGGGAAGAGTCATGAACGTGGGCAGAGCTGGGGGCAGTTCCGCCCGGGGTTGAAGGGTGGAGTGGGGAGAAAGATGTGGGTGGGGAGGGAGGGAGGGAATGAACAAGGGAGAGCCCAACCTTGGAAAGTCTTGGGGGACTCAGTGGGGCCCCATTCATTCTTCATTCAGGCTCCACAAATACTCTCTGAGCCCCCGCTCAGGGCCACACCCATGTCCCAGAAAAGACGTGCTGTCCAGGAGCTCAGGCAACTTGAAATTCTCATGTCACAGTTCAACCTGGGCAGCTGCCTGACACGCAGAATCCTCGGGCCCACACCCGAAAGTCTGATGCAATAGATGGTGGTGGGCCTAGAACTTGCACTTCTTTCCAGCTCAACAGGGGACCCTGGTGAGGGTGATCAGGAACCATTTTTTAGGGAAAAAAAAAAAAACAGCCAAAGCTCTTGGAGGAAGGCTCCTAAACCAGGCAAAACTTGACCTTCCACGAAGCCTTCGGCTGTGACACAATAATGAGGACACCTGTCCAATACACCTGCACCTGAATCCCAGGTCCAGGCTTTGCAAGCAGAGTGACACCGGAGTGACTCAGTTAACCTCTGCAAGCCTCAGTTTTTCCATAAAATGGGAATAATCATAGTGCTTCCCATGTGAAAATATACATTAGTGCCAAGCAGAGTGTCTGGCACTCAGTCAAGGCTAGATACTCTTATTACGTTAGTTAAAATTAATTTATTTATTAAAATCACCTCTAGGTAAGTAATTACAGCAAGAGGCTGCAGACGAGGTGGGTAGTGCCTCGCATGCACTGCCTGACTCATGGTGGTGGGCATACATTAAGTGCTCATTATTATTGCTCGCATCCTCACCTACATTTTAATTCTAGACTTTACCATCTCTACGGTTGTATGCACCACACAATTTTAGCCTCCCCCAAAAATCATGGAGTGCGGGACTCCGAAATGGGAACTTAACATCCACCCCTAGTGCCTGCTTCAGCGGGAAAGAGATTTTCTCAGCTCCTTCCAAGCGGCAGGCAGGTAAGATGAGTGTGGGTGGGAACCTCCGGTTCCTACGTTCCAGTCCCTGCTTCTACAGGGATGGCTGGGCCTAGCCCTGGGCCAGTCACCCAGCCCTGAGGGTCAGGGAGCTGTGGAGCCCAGAAGCTGCTATGAGGTGAGAAGAGGCAGGGTCGCTGTTGATAATTACATTTTCAAATGCTCATGGTTGGCCACGTTGCCATGGTGATGCTGATGGCTCTGAGCAAGCTGTGGCCTCTCTTGAGCATGAGTCAGGTTCAGTTTTATTTATTAAGAAAGAAAACCAACGCCCTGACCTGCGAAGGATGAAGCGAAGCCCCGAGTGGAGGTCACGGTGCCAGCTGCTGGGGGTGAATCAGCAGCACTGCTCTCCGTCCATCGGTCTCCTGACGTCAGCAGGCCCAGCCGGCTCGGGGGCCTGGAAAAGTCCACAGAGGTAGGTGGGGAACCAGCCTCTCACACTGTGGCTCAGGAGAGGAAGCACAAACAGAACCCACACTGCCAGTTGAAAACCACTTAATAGGAAGCAGATCCCATTTTCTCGGCTCCGGCCCAAGGGTCAGGCTCCTTCAGAAGACTGCTCCACTGTGGTGTGGGGGTACGCGGGGCCCAAGGAGATGGGCATCCCGTCCCCTGGCCCACACTCAGGTGAGTGAAGGCCCTGAGGTGACCGGAGCTGGCTGACTGGTCACCGATGTGCACATGACAGCGATGCTCTCTGTGAGGAGCCGGGTCCTAGAAAGACAGGAGAAACTGCAAAACTGTCCTCACAGGACCAGAACTCCTGCAGGAAAAGAGGTAAAGGCCACGGTGACTCCAGCAGACACCTCTGAGGGAGCCCGGCCTCAAGCCGGCACCCCGTGGGGAGGCCCACCGCAGCGGTAACAAGGGCATACTGGAATCTTCTCCCAGAATCCGAGACCTGTGGTTGGGGGAGCCCTCACGCCTGCTCATCCATTGGGGTTCACTGTTGACGCCGTTGAGCCAGCCCTGGGCTCCGAGCCCTTGTCTCCACCCACGGCCTTCATCAGTTCTCCAAATATATCGCATGCTGAAGTCAGGGTGGGTGGATTTAAGGCCTCCTGCTGCCCCTTGCTAGCCCCTGCCTGAGCCTGCCATCTGTAACACAGCGGTGGTCATCGTGATAGCACCTACTCACAAGGGAGCCCTGAGAACGAAACGCGGCATTTGCGAATGTTGGACACAGAGCTGGCTGGCACACATGCGTGTAGGATCACAGTACGCCACTGCTAGCTTGGCTCAGGACCTCGTCCGCACCTGCCCAGGTAACGGCAGCGGCCTCATAGCTTCACCAGCCAACTCCAGCCTGCTCGCCTCCCCTCTGTCGTCCGCTCCACAACAGAGCGGTTTATCAAAAACGCAATCCTGATCGTGAAATCTGCCAGTGGCTCCCACTGACATTCTGAATTGTTCTTAGAGCTCCTTAGAGGGGCCTCCAAGACGTGTACTATCTAGCCCTTGGCTAGCCTCTCCAGCCCTCCCCCTCCCCGCACCCTCCCCGCCTTGATGACTCTCAGCCATACCCGCTGTCCGAGGCGTTCCCCAAGGTGCCAGGCCGTGCCACGCCCCCAGGATATTTGCCACGCTCTTGCCTTCCCCGAAACACCTTTTTCTCTTTTTGTTTGCTTAGCAAGCACCTGCTCATCCTGCAAGATCCACAGAAAACCCCGTGATGCTGTGAGATCTTTCCTTCCCCGCTCAAACGCAGAGCAAACCGCACCCTCCTCAGGCACGCACCTGCGCTCCGTAGAGACATCTATCCCCTTGCACTGCGATTGCTGCGACCCGTGCCTGTGACACCTTCCAGTTCCTTGAGAACAGCGCTGATTCTAATCAACATCAGCGCCCCCGGAACACACCGCAGCACGGAGACATTCACAAGGGATGGAGGAGACTGAGTGAGTGAGTGAGTGTGGACAAAAGCCCTGTTTATGGAAGAGGAAACTGAGGCCCAGAGAGGAGCTTGGCTAAAGTCAAGTCCCGAAGCCCTGTAACTCCAGGCCCCTCTGATTCCAGGCACTATGGACCAGTCATTCAACCAATCGTCTTTACCAAACACCAGTCACGCACCAGATACTGTGTCGCCCCCTGGATACAAAGAATAAGGAGTAGTCCCAGCCCTCAGGGGCCCACAGGCAGGCGGGATAAAAACGACAGGTGCACAAACAGTCCCCACACCTTTCACTAGGAGCTGGGACAGAAGATAGAGGAGCTATGGGAACCCCAGGGCCCCCAGTATGGATGGGGGTGGGGAGAAGCCACTGTTTCCGTCTCCCGCTTCCTCTGCTCAGAGTCTGGAGCAAAGTCCCCACAGGCCATCGGGCCAAGGCAGCCGCTCTGTAGGTGCCGTCGGCACAGGTGAACAGGTCCACACAGGTCCACACATGCCCAGGCCAGGCGACGCGGGCATGCCTTGCCCCCTGAGGCAGGACCAACGGCCACGAGGACACGTTCGTGCCCTTAAGCAGTTGTGTCAAGAGCCACCGCGGGAGCCGGGATGGGTGAAGTCAGAGGCAGAGCACTTCCCCCCTCGCACTGCACAGAGTCCTTTCGCCTGCCAGGTCTCTTTGGAGCCCCACCAGCTGCGGCTGTTTGTCCTCCCCGTTTCCACACGAACAACCTGAGACTCAGACTGATGTAAAGAACCGGCCCGGCCCCACCGCCTGGTCCATCAGTCCCCAGGCGATGGCTGGGCGTTCTGTCTGTGCCACGCCCTCCGCTTCCTGACAGTGTCCCACTGACCTCCTGGCTGTGCCCGGAGCAAAACCTCCAACCTCCGACCTTTGCTCCTTCTCGCCCTTCTCCGGGACACTCTCCAGGCAGTCACATGGCCAACCCCTTCCCTTGGCTCATGTCTTGTCTCCTCTCAGAGGAAGACACCACTGAGTCCAGAGCAATGCCCCTGTCTCTCTGGGTGACACTTTTCTTCAAGGCACCGTCTTTATATCATACGACGTGATACTGTGTGTGTTGGACCATCTGTTTTCGACTTGTGTCCCCAGCTAGTGCGGACGGGGAGGAAGGTGCCCGTTCTGTCCATGACTACACCCTCAATGCCCAGAATGATGCCTGGCACATAGCAGGAGCTCCATACATTATTATGAACGTGACCCTTACTCTCCTCCCCTTTAAATCGATACCTACAGCACCCAGCTACAAGGATCACATGAAGCTGCAAGTGACGGGTGCCAGGCCTGGTGCCTGGTCTTGGGCCAGCTCACAGCAGTGCTGCCGCTGTTGCTGCCGTCAATGTGCTCAGAGTCCCTAGGGCCAGACAGGTCTGCAGATAAATCACACACTGTGGTAACCAAGTTCTCACTTCTGAGCCTCCCCTCCACTTCGGGGTCCAGGCAGCAGTCCCTCCATGTGCCTGAAGGCCAGGGCCCCATCTGCAGAGGCCCGCCTTGGGATCCAGCCCTGATGGCTGGGAGACCTCTGGGCCCGCCCGGGCTGGGGGCAGTGGGCAGAGTCCAGCGCAGGCCTCAGAAACCCTTGATTTCCCCCTGAGAGCAGGCCCCACATCAAAGCCAAGCTCAGAGGGGTGAGGCCTGGAGATAAATGGAAGATTAAAGAAGGCGAGGTCTCCACAGGCCACAGGGAGAGGCAGCCGGCAGGCGACCACAGAGGAGGCCCTGACGCAGCCCTTGCAGCAGCCATTTTGGGGGGCAAGAGATGAAAAGGGCACTCAGGCCCTGGCAAGTGGAACCGGTGGGGGTTGGGGGTTCCTTAGCCAGGGCCCCATTATTACACTCTGGCCTGTCACTCCAGTCCACACTTAACCCTTTCCCTGCCAGGTAGCAGCAGGGAGGCCCATCAGAGGAAGCCCTGGGTCTCTCTCCAAGGAAGTTTGTTTGGTCATTGGGTTTGGTCATTGGGGTTTGCTCCCTTCAGGGAGGGAGCCTGTAATGAGGACCTCCTGGCCCCAGCCTTCCTCCCCAGGGAAAGTCTGTAATTAGTGCAGGAGGCGAGGCTGGGGAAGCTCAGACAATGTCATTTGAACCAGGATGAGACAGGGCTCAATTGCTAGTCTGCACATTTTTTTTTTCTAGTGCCATTTCATATACAAAACTCTGGCAAGCTTAACCCTTTCCCGGCTGGGCTCTGATGCTGGGGTTTCAGCTTAGCACACAATCCATTCTCGTGCCTAATGGGTGCCTTCCTTGCTTCCCCACACCCCCCTTCCCCAATTCAGATGAGCCGTGGTTTCCAACTCCCCTAACATCCAACAAGCCATTCCACATTGATCATCCAACAAGCCTTCGCTGAGTGTCACCAGATGGGACCCAGAGGGAAATTTCCCATCTTGCTATCAAGGAGATTTCAATCCTCTGAGCAGTGGGTAGAATCAGATAGTGGGGACCAGCACAAGGCAGGGAAGGAGCCATGTGAAGGCAGAATAAACAAGATAGGCACCTGGACTGGCGTGTGGCAAGCACTCTGTAAACATGTGCTGAGGGAGCCATCTCCCTGGTTCAGAGCATTTCTGCAGTCAGAGTCGAAGGGCTGAACCACAGAGAGAGGGGAGGCAGGCAAAGCCTTGGCCGCTCTGACACAGCCCCAGATGGAGACAGATGCCAGGGTCTATTGGGACAGGCAGAGGCCGTGGCTTCCTCCCCCATGCCACGGAAGCACTCATTCTGAGTCCCTGAGATACACTGTGTTTCACACTAGACTGCAACCCGACTGGTCTCAGATCTGGAACCCCACCGGACCTCAAGCAAGGTGAGGGCTTTGTCTGCCCACCTGTGGTCTCAGGTGCCACAGCACTGAGCCTGCCACTCAAGAATTACTCAAAAACGCTCATTGAGCCAATGATCAGGTATGAGAAGATAGAGGAGCAGGGAAGAATCTACCTCTACAGCCTTCCCAGGGGGGATGCCAGTTGTGACCCCACCGCCCCGGCAAATTCCATCACCACCTCCCTGCTATAGAAAGAGCTTCTAGAAATCAATAAGACAAGGCCAACAACCATCAATTCATCAAAGGTCAAAGGCTATGAACAGAGTCTACAGAAAGAGAAACATAAATTATTCTAAGACATCAAAAAAAGACTCTCAACCTTAATGATAGAAATGCAAACCAGAAACCATTCAAAAGCTTGACAACATCCTCTGTTGGAGAGACGGCAGGGAAGCCAGCGATGTATGGCATTGCCGGCGGGGGCGTAAAATGATGCTAAGTATCTGACAATATCCATCAACATACACATGAACATTCTCTTTGAGCCAGCACTCCCACCCACTTCTGAGAATTTATCCTATGGATATACAGTGCTTGAACAAGGTTATCATCACAGCCTCGTTGTATTGTTTGTTACAACCCAACATCATCAGCTGGGGACAGGTAAGTACATTACGGTACAGTCACACATACAATGGGGAGCTGGGTACCAATGAAAGAGGGCAGTCTCTAGTATGAGAAGATCTCCAGAAGACACTAGGGTGTAGGGGGAAAGACAGAACATGTATAATATGCTCCTTTTCAGCTAAAAAGGAGAGAGAAAAAAAATATATTCACACACACACGCACACCATAGAAGGATGCCCAAGAAAGTAGTAAAATTGATTATATGTTGGTTGAAGGGTGGGAACTTAGTGGTTGAGATATACAGAGACGGGAGGATTACTTTTCGTTGTATTCCATTTTTATTTTTTTGAGTCATGTAATGCATCATCCATTCAACAAATTAAAAAAGACAAAACCAAAAACCCCTCTACCTAAATATTGGGGGTTCGTTTCAGGCTTCTTCCTAAGTTGCTGGGTAGGGAAGGGTCTCCCTGGCTGGCTGCCCTCCCTCATTCTTCCTCCCCAGTCCCCACCAGCTTTTCCTAAGGCCTTGGGTTCCAGTAAATGATGGCTGTCATCCCAACTCCTACCTTATGGACATAGACTGTGAAGCCAGATCAAGTCACCGTGTGACCTCGGGCAAGGGACTTCACCTCTCTGAGCCTCAGGAAAACAGGGCGATTGGGGTACCTGGCTCCACAGGTTGTGGTGACACTTACGTGAGAATACACATAGGAGGTGCTTAGCATAGATCCTGGGGCGTGAGAAAGGCTATTGTATGAATGCACCAAACTCACACTTCATCTTCTTTGCCACTATCTTTACTGCATTTTGGGTCTTTGTCTTGTGAATTTCAGGAGCTCCTTAGAGTTTCCAAAGGTTGAGATCTACACCACAAACTGGCAGAGCACTGAGGGACAACAGGGCCCCAAGCAATGGCAACTTGTAGAATTCATTATTTCTTTTTTTAAAAAGATTTTATTTATTTATCTTCGGGGAAGGGAAGGAGAGAGAAATATCAATGTATGGTTGCTTCCTGTGCATTCCCTGCTGGGAACTGGCCTGCAACCCAGGCATGTGCCCTGACCGGGAATCGAACCGTGATCTCTTGGTTCACAGGCCTGCGCTCAATCCACTAAGCTACACCAGCCAGGGCAGAATTCATTATTTCTGTGATTATTTCTTTTCCAGGCCATGCACACTGGTGTCTGAGGGCATCCCACACAGGAGAACTCAGGGCTCATCTGGACAGCCCCAACAAACAGAGTCTTTATTCACTGGCTCTGTGTGATTGTGCCTCTGTGCCCGGGTCCCCTGGGTTGTCAGAGACTGTCTTCCTCCACCGCAGCTCTCAGAACACCCCTTCCACTCTAGATTAGACTCGTCCTTTGTGCCGTCCCCAGGGGTCCTTAGGTCGTAGAGTGCATGTGCGGTGTCCACCCCCGGAAGAATGAATTGACTAGTGGGTGGGTAGAGTCCTACATTGGGAACCTCTAAGTCTTCAACCAAGGGCTCCCCAGAGAAGACAGACCCCAGGAGGGAAGTTTTGAAGGGGTGCAGCAAGAGATTGGGGCACAGATAAGGGACCACTGGGGTCCCTCACCCTGACCTTTGCATCCTTGCTTTCCATAGAGCTAAGAAAAAACTGTGGCTCCCCTGGGCCCACATCTACTCATTTTCTCCAGGGAATTGGTCCACCCTTCAGTTCTGGAAGCTCCAGAAACGTTCCTCGGAGCATCTGGAATATATATTTGCTTTAACTGGTGATTGCCAAGGCCAGCTTTGCTGCTTTTCTGTTTGTCAGCTTAGCCCTGGGGATTGAGGTTGCTCCTTGAAGATGGAAGGTGATGCCCAGGGCCCCCAGAGTTCTCTCTTTGTGCATGGCATGGGATAGGGACCCCCACGTTGGTCTGCCCTTCAAGGAGGGGAGTCTGGATGAGGGCGGGTAAGAGTTAAAGGCTGAGTCTGCAAAGGCCCCAGGCTCCTCCTTAGTCACCAGAAAGCCTCCTGATTACTGTGCAGCTCATCCAGTCCTCGAGTCTGGAGCAGCGGGGAGATGAGATCAAACAGACCCAAGATCAAATTCTCAACTGTCTTGTTTAATAGCTGGATGACCTTGGACAGATAACATAACCTCTTTGAGCCCTATACATGTAAAAATATATTTGTATGTACACCTTGTCTCACTTCTGATCCCAGAAGTGCATTAAAAGTATTCAGGAAACCCTGTGGACAATGAAATTAGATGACTTTTAAGAGAGGAAAAAGGATATGAAGAAAGGGTGCTAAAAACACAGGATGCAGCCAGGGATGCAGTGGGTTTGTAAAATGAATCCCCATGAGATCCTGTAGCAAGAGGTGGGCCCTAATAAATTCATCTCTGAGCTTCCTGGCAGCTCAAGGAAAGAAGGAAACTCAGCGAGCTACAAAATCCAGAGTGCCCATTAGATTCGAATTAGACCCACTGCTCCGAAGCAGCCAGGTTTTCTGGGCCCTGAAATCAAAGAAAAGTTTCTCCCCTGGACCTTCCAAAAGGGGCAGGTTGGGGCAGGGGGGAAATGTGTGTGCAGGGAGAGTGATATTATCTCCTCGGGTCTTCGTGTCTTTGAGATAAAATAAAACGTCTGATGGCGACTCTCAGAGACCAGCACAGGGTAGGTGCTTAATATTTTCCCACTTCCTTCCTTTCTCCTGCTTGGTCCTCCATCTCCTCCCAGGTCAGGAGTATTGTGAGATCTGTCATAGGCAAGCAGTCAGCTATTCAATCATTCAGCACTTACAGAACACCTACTGTGTGTCATGCCCTGGATGAGGCAAAGGTGGGAATGACCCTGAACCTACTTAGTATCTTCCTGCTGTCCCCAGACCCTCAGCCTCAGAAGCTCTTTCCCTCCCCCTGTCACCTACCCTTTGGATCTCAGAGCTCTGCCCCTCCCCAGGACGCCTATAAACCCCAGGGAACCTTGCTGCTGTGCTGTGGCTGGCCCCTCATTTCCCACATAGCTCCAGGCTGCTCCTTCAGACCACCACATTCATGGAGCTCAGCCACGTGCAAAAGCATAGTTAATATTCCGCTCAGACTTCCCCAGGCCTGCTGCCTATTGGAAGAAGATGGAAACCAGATTTGCAGCCGCACGCGCTGGCATGGGTATGCATGGAGGGGTGGGCCTTCTCCTAGAAGAGAGCTGGCACCATCCTCTCCAGAGGCTTGCAAACGTGCACAAGTGGCAGAAGCCCCGCGTGTAGGACCACACCTCCAGACACAGGATCATCCACCCCAGCCGTGCGTGCCTGCACAGTCTGTCACACCACCGTGGGCTGCACGCTCAGCGCCTGGCCAATCGATGCCCAGAGAACACATCGGCTCCTCACACTCAAGCCCCACATTTGCCTTCCGAGCAGAGGAAGACGGAATCACAGCAGTTCAGAGCTGGTAGGATGGAATTGGAGAGAACATCCGGTCTAAAACCCTCACTGTGTACCGCGAAGAATCTGAGACCCTGGTTTCACCTGGACTGTTTTCAGTGCCCTCGTAACTGAACTGTGCCTGGCTGCACTGTGGCAAAAGCCTTCGATTTAAATGTCTGAGGCTGCCTTTCCACTTCCTGGTGAGGAGCCACTTCAGCCTCATCAGCCTTGGAAGTTAGGGAAACTGAGGCATAGGAAAGGGGGACCGAGGAGGAATTTGGCAAGTCAGTAGATCTGACTTTCCGTACTTCTATGCCTCTAGCCCCATACCTCTAGCTCTGCCAGCCCCGGGTGGGGCAGGATTTGCAGGGCAGTGTCCCCGGGAAGATGAGGACTCACTGAGGCAAGAGGGAAGACTGGTTTTGTTGATTCTTCTCCTTTGGCTTTACTGTAGAGAGCAAGGGGGATGGAGGGCTGTGTGGCTGAGGTGCAACTTCAGGGTCGGAGCCAGCAGCCTGGGTTGCAGAGGCATCCAGAAGCAGTGCTGTGCAGGTGGTGTGAGGTGGAAGAAAAGGGTGAGAGTTCAGAGCAGGACTGAGAGCAAAGCAGGATGCGGGTGGGGCTGTTCCCCAGGCGGCAGGCGGTGGGAGCCAAGGGGGCGGGCCAGCCTCCCGTCCAAAGATGGGACAGTAGAACAAAAATTCAGGGGAAAGAGAAGCTAAAATAATTACCAGGAAAAGGAGCTGGAAGAGAGGCAAATGTTTTCTTAGTCCTTAAGGAACTTCAGTCTTCAGAGAATTTGCAGAGAGGAAAAAAAATCTATCTTTAAGCCCTTCTCCAAGGCAAGGTGGCTAGTGATTCACTAGCTGCTGAGGAAGGCCCTGGAATGCCCTCCCCCTCGGTCCTGCCTCTCCCTAGTGAGAAAACGCAGTTCATCTGGGGTGAGTGGAAAGGGCCCTGGGTGAGGAGCCTGGAGGCGTGGATTTCCGTGTTATCTGTGCCCCATCAAAGCTGGGCAATCTAAGTCTAGCCTCCTATGGCCCTAGGCCTTGGTTTCCTGCGAAATAAAGGAGGGGCAAGTCATACGCTCTCCGAGCCTCGTTTTTCTCATCTGCAGATCGGGGTGGCTAATAGTATCACTTTTTCTTGAATCTAAGAGGTCATCAATTGCATCACTCACCCTTATTTCATGTGCGTTAAGAAGGAAAGGACACTGTCCGTTCAACTATAACAAGCCATTGATAGGAAGACACACTCTGATTTCAGTCGTTAAAATGTCCATCTCAGAATCAGTGAATAGAATGTTTATCTCACAAGTTTGTTCCAAGAATTAAATGAGACAAGTATTTACTGCCTGGCACAGAGCGAGTGTTTTTATGGGTCAGGGTGGAGTGGGGGATGGAGAAGTGCGACAGCTGGGGTCCGAAGCCCACCGCCAGACCTCCTGGCAAGGTACCACCCCAGGGACTCCTGTGTTTATCCCCAGCGGGGGTGGAGGGAGCAATTTTAGGGAGCCACAAGAGAACAAAGGGCCCCATCTGTGCCCCGGAAGTCAGCCTAATCTCCAGGATGAACATGTTTTCACTTCTCAGAAGTTCCTGTTGGAGAGTGCCAAAGCCTTTTTCTCTTTAGGAGCCAGGCAAACAAGACAGGTTTGCTTTGGGTGACCTTCTCACCGCCACCTGGGGCCTGCCTGCCGAGTGTAAACACCCACCCTTGCACCCTTGTGGAGGCTCCAGATAGGAGCCTGGAAAATAGGAGTGCCAAGCCTCCTAAGGAGGCGGGTCCTTGCCCCCATCCCCCAACTCCCTGCCAGGGACTGTCCTGGGAAGGGTGCAATTGAGAGGTCCTTGGAGGACAGGACCCAAGGGGTCATTGACACCTCTCCCATTTTGTAGGTGTAAAAGTTGAGATGCAGAGAAGAGTAGTGACTATCCAGGGTTATCAAAGTGTGGCAGTCCCAGCCACGCTAGCTCTGTCTGTCTGTCTGTCTGTCTCTCTCTCTCATACACACACACACCACTGTCCCTGTTCACAGTTCAGCCCGGCTGGAGCCTCTCTCTCCAACCTGACCTTCAGTATCTGTGACCATCAGGAAGCCGATCTCTGTCCTTGCTCTCCTGTGCGTCACTGCCTGGGTTGGGATGTCTATGAATCTCGCTCCACAGCTAGAGCAGCTGCTGGAGAGCAACAACCAGATGTTCCTGAGCACATAACAGGAGGGGCCACAGTCTATGCTTGTCTTGACCTGGAGGGTTTGGGGGTGTTTGCCGAACCAACCTTGACCACCTTCCCCTGCCCTTCAGATGCAGAGAAGTGGCCGGAGGGGAGCAAGGTTGAGGGACCAGCCCCAGGACTGGCAGAGGGGGAGCAGATGCTCCCTGTGGCGTCAGAACCCAGACTTGAGAACTAATTTCGGCTAATTTCCTCTCCTGGAAAAACTTTAAGAGACCATACAGAAGGGATGCACTGCCACAGAAGGCTTCAGGAGACCCTCTAATCTGAACTGCACCGTCCTTTGCAGTACTGAAAAATAGTAGGGCCTCAGGCCTCCGTCTGACTGTCACCCCTAGGTGTGTGCATCTCGTGGGGTCGTACATCCGCCTCTCACTCTCGTGCCCCTCCCAGTCTTCCTTTCTCCTTCTCTTTCTCTTCTATTTGCTGTTCCCTCCACTTCAATGCTTTTCCCTCCATTGGACCCCATAAATGATTCCATTTCATGGTTCCGTTCTCAGCTCACAGGTCACATCTTCAGAGAGGCCTTCCTTGCCAACGAGGTTATATCACACTAGTCCGTTTCCTTCACAGTCCCTATCACTGGTTGAAATCATCATCTTGAAGTCCCCATCCCCCAGGCTTTCTCCCTTCACTCTGCAGCATACCTCCTTAATCACCACTGTGTCCCCGCGTCTGGCCTAGGGACCCATCAAGGGTGCTCAATAATACTCATAGAGCGTGTGAATAAATCCTCTACCCTTCTCAGTTTTGCAGGACTTAGCCATCCCAGAAACAGCAATTATCATGACGTGCCAGGCTCTGCACTGCCTGTCCCCTCCCCCTCCTCCCGACCCTTTCACCCTCAGGACTTTTCTTGAAGATCCTGTCTCCCAGACTCCACGGGAGGTGCTGGAACCAGAATGTCTCCGCAGGATTATATTCAATGGTTCCTGGGGTGTTAACCTGGGTAAGAATCAGGAAAGAGAGGACACTCTAATCCTATTTATCTAAAACTATATAATCTTCCCCAATCACTTAAATGGTGCCTGTGTCCCTAATTACAGAGCAGGCCAAGAGGAACACAGGCACGATTTCTAGCCAACCTCAGGCAGAGGGGCACCTTTGTTCCTCCTGGGGGCCTGCAGGGACCCCAGCTCAGGGGCCAGGCACCCAGACACCTGCTGGCACAAGCTCAGCTACCGGACTGGCTTGTTCACCCACCCAGAGACCACTCCCGCCGCCCCCCCCCACCCCCGGGGAAAGGATCAGCCACACTGTCAGTGCTTTTAATGTTCCCCTGTTGACCAGATGTGACACATTTGGAAAAAACACCCATGGTCTCCGCACCCTGATTCTATCTGCCACTGTTCTGAGAGCTAACTGATTTCTCCTGGGGTCAGCCCACCTTCTCAGAGAGAGCTTCACTGAGGATGAACTGGGCTGCATGCAGCGCGTGGGCTCTGCCCCCAGCTCCTCAGGACAAACTCTCCAGGAGGCCTGAGAGCTAACAGTCATATGACCGCGCGGAGGGTCGGAACTCCACTCTCCAGAACTGTGTCCACTGGGTCAGGAGACGAGGGGAAAGCCACATGCCTGCCCGCCTGCCCACCCAGGCAAACAGCTGCCCTCTCAGCCTCAGCGTGTGCCCTGCGCCCCACCGGGCACTGAGAGAGCCATTTCAGTGACGCCCCTGGCCTGGCTGCAGGGACACCTCTGCTTCTTGAAGACCTTTTGGTTCCTGAGCTAATTAAAAGCCGAAGACAGCAAGGACACACTTAATCCTATTAATGACTT
Organism: Trachops cirrhosus; assembly: GCA_028533065.1. Classification (NCBI taxonomy): domain Eukaryota; kingdom Metazoa; phylum Chordata; class Mammalia; order Chiroptera; family Phyllostomidae; genus Trachops; species Trachops cirrhosus. The sequence goes on along the minus strand of CM052543.1, from coordinate 10,705,207 downwards.
CGGACCAGGAACCGGTGTGCCCAGCCCTCCGAGGGAGTGCCTTTCTGAACCACCTCCATTTGTTCAGGTGCCTGGCGATTGTTTATCAGCCCTTTTGAGAGATTAAGCTGTACGCTGGAGCGGGCCACTTCGGCCACGGATCCAGGAGGCCTGGGAGTGTCCCGTGACCATGGAGCATGCCATGGCCAGCCAGCATCTTGGTTCATGCAGATTCCGAGGCCACTGTTCTCCAAATTCTTGCTCCTCGGAAACTTTAGGGGAACTTGATGATTGAGGAGAAGAGAGGTCCTTGCCTCATCTCTGCTGTTCAACTGGCCTCTTCACACAGAGGAAAGGTACATACAGTCCTTGCCCCGAGGGACCTCAGAGTCCAGTTAGGGTCACAGACATGAGAACAAACAGTGACAATGGCACATTAGACTCACCCCAATGGAGATGAGCACACGATGTCCTGCAAGTGTATCATGGTGGTAAATATTCCAGCCTGGGGGTCAAAGAAGGCTTCCTGGAGAAGGAAACATGTGAAAAATCTCCCCATTAAGAGACCTGTTAAGGGGTCCGTGAGATGGAATTCCCTGAGTTAGATTTGGTTCAGGTTCTAGCACAAGGGTGGAAGAATGGAAATAATGCAGCTTCCTGCTCGACTTATGGGAGAGTGGTTGGCAAAGCCTTACAAGACGGCGAGGTTCCAGGAACGCCACTATTGGTTCCAGGACGATTTTGCTTTAGGCCTCTGTTTTGAGAGGCATCAGAGAACAGAGATTGGCAAAGCCTAGTTTGTCTCTTTAAAAGAGGAGGGGCGACTCCTCAGGCCACACCCCCGTCTCATTAATATGAAATTATTGTGAATATTGATGTGGGGGCGTGGCACACCGGCCAGCTGGGCTAACCAGTCAGGGGTTCCCGGTTGCACAGAGAGGAAAGTGACAGAAGCCAAGCAGAGAGACGCAGAGAGAGCGGAGCGCCCGTCGGCCACCCAGTCTCGGGGGAGCTCTCAGCTCCCCCGTTCCCGGCTCCCACCCTGTCCGGGGGGCTCCTCGAGCCCTCAGCCCCACTCCCGGGTCCCCATGGAAGCCAGCTGTGCCCCCGGAGGAGCAGGAGGAAGAGGAGTAGGCTAAATGCCCGCGGTGCGCCCGGGGCCCCTGAGCCCAACCCGTTCCGCGCAGCTACCCTAAGGCCCCCGAGCCCCCTGCGCCCCCTACCCGGGGCCGTGCCGCCTCCACCCGCCCCTCCCCCGGGGCTTAGCCCCGGACCTGCCCCCGCCCGCTAGCCAGCGCTCCAGCAGAAGCTCTGGGCCGGGCGCGTCGCCGCCCTGGAGTGAGGGAAGCCCAGCTGAAGAGGGTCTCCGGAACCCGCCGCGATGGACGCAGTCTTGGAGCCCTTCCCTGCCGACAGACTGTTCCCGGGATCCAGCTTCCTGGACTTGGGGGATCTGAACGAGTCGGATTTCCTCAACAATGCGGTAAGATGAAGGGTCTGCATGCCCTTTCTACCACTCCGCACCCCTTTTCGCCGCTCGCCTGCACCCCCCCCCCCCAAGGACGGGGCTTACACATCACTGGGCAGAAGCAGAGTAGGGGGCTCGATGCAGGGATCCCTGGAGGGACACGCGCTTAGAGCTCTGTGATTTGATGACTAGATCCCTCAACACCTCCCTAGTCCCCAAGCCTGGACCGGAGCCTCTGAGCTTGCGCCAGTGCGCGCCCCTCCTGGGGGTTCCGTCAGTGGATACGTTGGCCTCCGCCATCCGATCCTCGGATAAGAGCTCAAAAGACACCAATCCTGCCCTCGCCCGGGGTTCCAGGATCAGACTGGGCACAAAGTGGACCCGCAGCTGGTCCTCCACTGGGAGGCGCACAGGGGAGTGCTCGAAGGGCCAGAGACCCGATACCCCTTGGGGGAACCAGAGCCAGAGGCGGGTTTGAGCCAGACCTGGAAACTTAGGGTGCTGCCTCGGCCGCCCCAAAGTCAGGAATGAGATTCGCCCGCACGGAGGAACCTGACGTTCAGCAGGTCAGAGCAGCACAGGGGGCGAGCGCTCAGAAGGAGGGAGGTCTTTCTCCCCATCTCTGTGTCTCTACGTCTGTGTCTTTGTCCCTCATGTCTGCTGACTTTCTCTCTCTCTGAGATTCCTTCTCCCCTTTTTCTCTTCCCTTCCCACCCTAAGGAAACGTGGCTTCTCTCTTCTTCCCTCCCTCCCTCCCTCAGGCTCAGCCCAAAGGCCCTGCCGTGGGGGATGGGCATGGGCTCAGTAACAGGAAAAAATATCTGGGTGCAGAAGAGCCTTCCTGGTTAAAATGTGGGCAGCTTGGAGAATCTGGTAGGATGCCCCCCTTGCAGTGAACTGAACCTCCAGTCTCTCGTGCGCATGCACGTGCACGCGCACGCACCGGTCCCCCCGCCCCCCAAATCCAGAGATCATCTCAGGGATCTCTACTTCCTGGCCTCTACCTGCT
>CM052543.1:10624772-10702251 GCA_028533065.1 Trachops cirrhosus | reverse complement strand
TTGCAGCCCAGGGGCATGGTAGCCCCCACCCCCACCCCCAGGTTCCCTCAGAGCTCTCAACAGCTCTGAGTTGGGCTTTCTTCTGAATGAACTCTGCCGCCTACAGCCTCTTCCTGCTGCTCCATTCAGCCATGCATCCCCAGCTGCTCATCTGGGCCCCGGTCCAACGCAGGAAAGGAGGCACGATCAGACAGTGGTATCCAGCCCTGGGACTGGAGAGGGAAAAGCCCTGCTGGGAAAGCTCTTGACCTCAGTCCTAGGCCAGGCCAGGCCAGGAGAGGCAGGGAAAAGGAAAGGATTGCTAAGAGGAGAGAGAAAGAGCTCCGGAGCTGGGAATCAGGAAATGTGGTTCTAGCTGTGCTGCCACCAGCCAGCCCGACGGTTCAGACAACTGACTTTTCATCCTCTGGTTGCCTCACCTGAAAATGGAGGCATAGAACCCTCCCCATAGTGTCATCACGGGGACGGAGTGACAAAATTAATGAAAGATTAATGTAGGACAACACCTGGCAGTTGACTTTCCACAGTTAACTTGTTCCAGAGGCCAGATAGGGTGGCAGGAAGAACTACTCTGGGAGGAGTTGTCTTTTGTCCTTAAGCAAGTAGCTTTCTTCTCTGGTGCCTCCATTTAGTGTCCAAGGTGCCTTGCAGCTGAAACCCCGGAGCAACCCCACCCCCTACTCCCTCTTCATTCTGCATGAAGATAGGACAGTGATTCCAGGGTGAAGGATGGGCAGGGGTGGAGTCTGCATGCTTCTCAGCACTAGCCTTTTTCAAAACCCAGATAAAGGCCGTAAAGTCCCGTGGAAAGTGTGTGTGCTCTGTTGCTCTGTGCAAAAAAGCAAACATCAAGGGCCAGGCCTGGGAGCTCAGTTGGTTGGGGCGTCGTCCCTTTGCACCAAGGTTTTGGGTTCGATCCCAAGTCAGGGCACATACAAGAAGCACCCGAAGAATGCATCAATAAGTGGAAAAACAAATCGACATTTCTCTCTCTTCCTCTCTCTCTCTCTAAAAAGAAAAAGGCAAACATCAGAAGGTGTGCTCACCCTGAGCACCGCTGTGCAAGCAGCGCACATTCCCTCGGGCAGGGACAGGGGAACGAGCGCGCAGAGTCCCGTCAGGTGTGCAGAGGTGGCCAGGTGCTTTATTTTTCTCTTTGGTGAAGACAGCTCCATGCGGTTGCGGCTTTGCCTATGTGATTCTCAGAGACACCCCTCAGAAGGGGCCACCCTTCCTGCCAGATGTGGGGGCTTTTCTTCCCCACATCTTCCCGAATTCCTGATGTGATGACCCTAGAGCCCCCTTCCCTGTACCCTGTGATTCTTCAGCCCCTGGGCAGGTAAGAGAGGGTCTGGGGCTCAGAGAACTGGGACCGAGGACAGGGGAGAGAATAGTGTCCAGGCAGAGACACTAGCTCTGTGTGCTTCTTGCCTCATTTCTCTGGCTATGGGGAAGGGATGACCGGTTTCTCTAGAGGAAAATGGCTTTGAATCCCAGAGAAGCCCCAGCTGGGAGGGTGTGGGAAGGAGGAGGAGGAGGAAGAAGAGCTCTGTTGTCTCAGAGGGGAGCAGCAGGAAGCTTCGAGGATGTTTGCCCAGCACACTCATTTACCTCCCAGCAGGTGGGAGGCCAGGTGTGGGAGGGACCGGCCCAGAAGGGGGGTATGGGGCTAAGCCTGATCGCTCCTCCCCAGGCCCCCAGCCTGGCTTCTCCTGAGCGGAATGGGAAAGCCGAAAACCACCACCACCACCACCACCCCAGGCATTGGGGGACTTAGGGAGATTAGAGAAGTATGTGCGTTTGGGTGTTCCTGTGTCTGTGTGTGGGCCTTGAACAGCCCTTAAAAGGGGAGGGTGTGTGTGTGTGAGCGTGTGCCTACTTGTGTGTTTCTCTTTAAATTCTCACCAATAGGAAAGAGGACCCAAGGGCCAAAGCACTCTGGTCTCAGAGTAGAATCCACTAGAAAAGAATGGAGAAAAACCAATGGAGGAGCCCACGACTCAGGGCTCCTATTCAGTAAAAGAGATCACCCCAAATACCTACTCCTCCAAAACACTGAGTTTGCTTCGGGCAGGGTTGTGTGTGTGTGTGTGTGTGTGTGTGTGTGTGTGTGTGTGCGCGCGCGCGCGGACACGCTCGCGCACGAGCTTACTGAGAAGTGAGCTCCCTGAGGGCAAGGCCTTCTCTGTCTTGTTCCCTGTTGTTTCCCCAGTGCCACGTGCAGTGCTTGGCACAGAGCAGGCCTCCGCCAACCACTGCTGAATGAATGAAGGCGGGCCCAGGCCAGACCCCACATTTTGCAGGGAGAGGGAAAACGGGCGCCCTCAGAGTCCTGCGGCCTGTGTTGTCTCTGAGATCCAGGAAGGCTCCTGTGTGTGTGGCGCAGACACCGGGGCTCCGGGTCCGGGAGAGTCTAGAGCTGACTGAGCCCCAGCAGATTCCGGCGTGTGGCTTAGGCCTCAGCCTTGAGCATCGGTTCTGCGGCTTCCGCCTTCCCCGGTTTCTCCTTGTTCGGGTTGCTCTGGGACTCCTAGACCCGCAATCACCAACTTAAAACTAAGCCTTTTCTAGCCCTGCGTCAGGGCCTTAGCACACGCTGTTTCCGACACCTAGAATGCTTTCCCTTCGGTTCTCTCCAGCGCATCTTCCTCAGTTCAAACGTCCCCTCTTTAGGAAAGGTTCCCCAGTCGCCTGAGGTGGGACCCCCCTTGGCGTTGTCCACTTCGGTCCTTTGATCTCCTCATAGCCCGTTTCTCAGTTTGCATTCTTTTATTGGCTTACTGTCCATTTCCTCTGTGCAAAAGCAAGTTCCCGGAGCACAGAGACCACGTCAGTGTTGTCCGGTGCCCTGACCCTAGCACAGCGCCGTGGCACACAGTTGGTGCTTAACTGAGTACAATCCCGCCATAAGACAACTGGCTGAGTCCACAATTTTCAATCACGTAAAATGTGGAGTTATGGCGTTATAGGACCATGGAAAAACAGTAGATTTCAGTGGGCCTGTATTGTCACAAAAAGCACAGTAGTAAAGATTGTGAAACTACTTACTGCAAGCAGCAGACCAAGCCAAGGAAGTTCCAAAGGAGCAGTCACTTCTTTATCAACCCTGCAGATAAGCGTTTTGCTTGCCTTTATTTGAGATGGGCCCCAGGCCTAGGACAGGAGCTAAGGTTCAGCCTGTATTGCAGTGGACTCTGCTCCATTTCAAGGATTTACTGAACTTCAGACTGGTGCAATCCCAGTAAGGGAAGCGGGAGAGCGTTTTTTAAAAGACAGGCCTATGTGTTCAAGAAGTAGACTGATAATTCCTGAGGGACCCTAAGGTTCCCAGGGTCCTGGCCTGGGCAGCCCTGAGGGTGATGGAGACTCTGGATCCCAGGAAGATGCTGTGTGTACCCTGATCTTCTGTGAGGTCCCTCTGGCTTCCCTGGACCCGCTGGGGATTTGCTTGGTCATTCTTCAGTAGACTTCCTGACCTTTAACAACTGGGCACCTGAAGGAGCAAAGGAGAGCCTGTGCTGGTCATGATGCATAGTGACGTCCAGCCACTCAGAGCTAGAGAAAGACAGTACCAATACTAGGGGTGCGATGATGGAGCAGAGCATGGTGGGAGCCTGAGGAGGGGCACCCAGGTGAGCTGGAGGTCATGGAGAGTCTCTCAGAGGAAGTAACTTCCACACTCCTCCCTTCCCCCGCCCTCAATGCCCCCATCCCTATCAGCAAAGCAGTTACTGGAAGGCACTTTGGCAGGGCCAACTGGGGCTGTGTCCCTTTCATGGGGCATCATTGTCCCTGTGCAGATGAAAAACTGAATTAGAGAGGAGGGCACATCTTAAGTCTGTTCTCGGAGCTGGGATCCCAAGGAGTCAAGGAGGGGAGAGAACCATCTGCTCTCTTGCTCTTGTACTGGTTTGAACTTTGCTCTCTAGAGCAAGGAAGTGTGGGATATCAGGTATCAGGGATATCAGAGGGGCCCCACCCTCGTCTTCACCTACTTCCATCCTTCCGGGCACCCTGGAAGCCTGGAGCTGTAGCTGCAGAGCCAGCAGGCGGCGTGGCCTGTAGAGGGGAGGCCCCACATCCCATCCTGGGCCCTTGGCTCGTCCTCATTCTGGAATGCTGCTCCCCAGCCCGCCTGGGAACTCGGACCTCTGCTCTCTGCAGCTCCCAGGACTCCCTGGGAGGGTCTGTTTTCGTCTGGCCTGGCCTGGCCTGGCTACTGTGCCAGGAGAAGGGAGGAGGAAGGACACCCGCTGCCCCTGATGTGTCTTCCCTCCCCGTCCTGTGTGCCTCCTGCAAGTCTCGGTACTGCGGCCCTCCCAGAGCACCCCTCTCCGGGACCTGGCTTGCCCCTGAACCTCCCTCAAGAAACCAGCTCCAGATGCTGGAGAACAGGCTGTTCTTCTGGAAGTCTCCCCGCTCCAGGGGGCAGGATAGAGGAGGAAGATTTGGGTGGAGTGAAGTCAAGACCATGAGCATTGCTCTGGCTGGAACACTGTGTAACCCCTTGGACAAACTAGGGGAAGCCAGAGAGAGAGGCAGGACCCTTGACCAGGAATGGGAAGAAGTAGAAGTAGGGGTATCTGGTTCAGGAGAAGCTGGGAGAGGCAAGATATGGCCCAGAACTCTGGCCATCAGAGAAAATATCTCAAAAGTATTGATTTCCTTGGACGGTCAAAGATCCCGATCCCCATGACCTGAACGCACTGTGTCGTTAACAGGGCCAACTTGACACAGGGCGGTAATGGGCCTCCCTGCTACCGGGTCAGTGTGCCTCCCCTCCATCCCTCCTGGGACAGAGCGCTCGTCGCCGCTTCCTTGGCCCTTGGCTCTTGGCCCGGGAGCCACTTCACCCACCACAGAGAGGCTGAGACATCTGGGCTGGGCCCTGTGGGCCGGCATAACAGCTGGAGAGCAGCAGCTGTCCGCCTCATCCCCTTCCAAAAGAATAACAAAAATGAAAGCAGCAGTGGAGGGATGCAGGCTGTTCGGGCCCTTGAGGAGAGCCGGGAGGCCGTGTTAAAGCAGAGGTCGAGGGGACTTGCCCGTGTGCTCCCCTCACCTGGCATGTCCTCCCCTCCTCACCTCATTCCCCTAATTTGCTGTGTGACGTTGGCCCTTGGCTTCCTCATTGCTGAACTAGACCGAGAGTTCTTTGAGGGCAGGGAGCACCAGGCAGCTATTCTTTGTCTATTGCCTAGTTACAGCTACAGGGACTGAGTGCTCCGGCAATGTTTATATACTGGATGGATAGATGGATGGACCGATGGATGGACAAATGGAGGAGTGGGAGGAAGGAATGGCAGGGGTATGGATGGAGGGATGGGTGGGTCGGTGGATAATGGAAGGGAGGACACTTCCACACTGCCAACTTTGATGGGACTTTTTAAAAACATGGGTGGTGGCCCTGGCTGGCGTAGCTCAGTGGATTGAGCGTGGGCTGCGAACCAAAGCATCGCAGGTTCGATTCCCAGTCAGGGCACATGCCTGGGTTGCAGGCCAGGTCCCCAATGGGGACCACATGAGAGGCAACCACACATTGATGTTTCTCTCTCTCTCCTTCTCCTTCCCTTCCTCTCTCTAAAAATAAATCAATAAATTCTTAAAAAAAAAAAAAACATGGGTGGTATTTACTTAGTCACAGAGTAAATCTTAACTGAAACCCCACCTCTACTTGTCACTGTACCATGATGGCCCTTTCTATTATGAAACAGGCTGTGCACGTGAAAGCACATAAATACATACACACACACATGCATGTATATGAATTATAAAGTATAATAAAATGGACACCCGGGTCAAAACTACCCAGCTGAAGAAACAGACTCAGCTCTAAATATCTTGGCCCCTCACACTGCATGAATCTGGGGAAGAGGGGAGCTGTGAACTCTGAGTCCAGTCCACTGCGGGCAGACTCTGATCAGGAATATCCCGAGAGCCGGGGCCGGCTCCCCGACCCAGCCTGACCAGACAGCTGGTCCAAGGTCAGAGGGCGGATACCTCAACAAGCACGGGGAGCCCAACTGTCCCTGAATGGGTGGTGCGGCCATAATGGTCACTCAGACCTGGGAGCAGATTCTCGCTCCACCGTTTGTCGTCTTCGTGAACTTGGCAGGTGTCTGCACCTCTCCCAGCTCCCTCCCCTCATCCATAAAGTAGGCATGACCGTAGGACACAGGTTTCTCGTGAGGATTCAGTTAAACAGGTCTTGTAGAAAAGCCTAGTACAGCGCCTGCCATGTGCTAAATCCTCTATGACAATAGTTGTTGCTTCTATTTTTCTGATTATTGTTGTCACCGCCTGAAAGGAAGGCCCCCAGCACTGGGCAGCCCTTGGAGGAATGTCCCACCTTCTCCATCCCAATGCTGAGCCCTGATATGGGGATTTTATATTATTTGATTTGATTTTTTACAAGATTGTATTTCTTTATTTTTAAAACAAGGAAGGGAGGGAGAAAGAAAGGAAGAGAAATATCAGGTGAGAGAGAAACATTGATCAGTTGCCTCTCATACGTGCCCCTACTAGGGACAGAACCCACAGCCCAGGCATGTGCCCTGACCAGGAATCGAACCAGCAACCTTTTGCTTTGTGGGATGATGCCCAACCCACCGAGCTACATTGGTTGGGGCTGAGCCCTGACCATGGGGATTCTGTTTTCTTATGTGCTGATCTCTCTGGAGCTGGAAAAGAAGCCAGGCCCCTTCTCAGGGCTCTGTGTTTTGGGGCATCAGGAGGGGGTGGCCAGGGATGAGCAAAACCAGGGCCCAGTGAGGACCCAGAGCGTGGAGTGGAGGGCCCATATTTTGTATCTAGCACTGCACTTAGGATAGGGCAGCAAGAAATCAACCATTCCTTCAACAACTAGTTTTACTATATGTGCTTAAAAGCACAAACTGCAATCAGAGCTTGGTTTCAAATCCTGGCTCAACCTCTTGCTCACTGAATGAATCAGTAAGCTACTTAATCTCTCTGTGCCTCAGTTTTCTCAACTATTATATGGGGGTACTAGTATGCACCCTGTATTCTAAAACTGTAATGGGATAGATACTGTAGGGAAGGAGCTAAAAGAGCTATTGGGATATAAATATTAGCTGTTATTATCATTACTATTAGGCATACTGTATGACAGACCCTGTGTGAAGCCCTGCAGAGAGTTTAAGGATGAACTCCATCCAAGGTTCTACCCTCAAGGAGGTTAAAGCTTAAGAAGAGAGATGGGTCCCAGTGTGCATAACTAAAGTTCAAGACATGATATTAGCCAGTGACCTAAGAGTCTATGAGTGCTATGGTGGTACAAAAGTGACAGGACTCTTCCGGCTGGGTGATCAAGGAAGGCTTCCTGGAGGAAGCGGCATTTGACTTAAGCTTTAAAGGATGATAAGAGTTAAAATGAGGAGATAAAAGGCAAAGGTTCTTGCTCAATGGAGCTCATAGCAGATTTGAGGAGCTGGGAGTAGTCATCCAGGTAGGCTGGAGGGAATGCAAAGACGAGTGGTTCCAGCTATAGTGGTGAGTAGAATGCGGTGCTTAGGAGCTGAGAGATTAGCAGGCGGGAAGGAGCCAGTGTTAGTTCTGAGCTGGACACAGAGGAGGTCCCAGCAACTCTGAACTGTCTCAGTGCTGGCGGATCTAGAGTCCATTAGGGGGATGTCAGCTGTCAGTCTGTCTGGATGATGTGGGACCCTCCCCCAAAGGAGACAGAATTGTGGGCCCTTCCTGAACCCAGAACAACTCGAGGCAGCAGCTGACCCCAGGTCCCTTCTCACCTCTTCCATCCGCCCTCTGCCCTGATGCGACTCTCACACTGGACCAGGAGTACCAGCTCCCTTCTGGCTCTTCCATCCCCAGTACTCGGGCCAGGCTGACCTGGGGAGGTCCAAGGCAACCCCACCCTTGCAGGAGGACAGACTGTCCCTTTTCATGCTGAGCCCTAGCCTCAACCATAGCTTTCCTTCTAGTCTAATCCTGGGACACTAGCGGGGTTCCCCCACCCCTCCTACAGTTCAGGACCCCCCCCCCCCGCCTTATCAGGCAAAGCATGTTCTATTGGTCCCAGGGGAATAGAAGGCTCTGCGCCCAGCCCAGCCCAGCCTGGCATCTCTCCTCCTTGGCCCTCCCACCCATCAGCTGGGACAAGATGCCCAGAGTCCCTTCCATCATCCTCCCAGAGAGGAAGCCCAGCCCTGCCCTCTGCCGCCCCAAAGCCTTCACCTCTTTCTCTCCCAGGGCTGCAAATCAGTTCCACATTTGGGATCTGGCATGTGCTATCTGCTCAGAACTCACCCCTCCCAGTTAGCTCTCATGTCCCCCCACCCCACACGGTCAGCCCATGGGGTCTGCAGGAGGAGAAGGGCTCCTGCCTTCAGGGACCCCTTCAGCCATCTGAGAGAAAGCTGGACTGTAGCAACCTACCAGAGGGACAGTGGACACGAGGCCCTCCCAGGGAGAGATGAAAGGGAAAGGGTAGAAAGAGGAAGGGGGTGGGGCGAAGGCAGAGCTTGAGCGAGCATATGAGGGAATGAGGGGCTGGGGGTGGTGAGGGAAGGAGCGAGGTAGTTCCCAGCTCAGCACATTCCTGAGACATCTGGACGTGCTGGAAGGGCCCCAGCTGGCCCGCATGGCTGTGGCTCCAGCCTCTCTGCTCTGTGATGTCAGGACCCAGCATCCCCCCTCCTCTCAGAGTCCCACTGGCCTGGAGTCCACCTTGGGGCTGAACGCTGGGGTCTCCTCTCCAGACCCCTCACCCTCAGTGAGCGAGAAAGAGGTCCCTGGGACAGTGGAAGGAAAGCCTTCCCCAGGGCAGGGCCTGGACTGGTGGCAGGAGGCAGACCCAGAGGATCCAGAGGTTTTACCCATGCAACTGACTCAAGGAGATTCCTCCTTTGGGCTGATGCCAGTCTCCTCCCTTCTTGGAAGGGAGATGGAGACAGAGGAAAGATTCTGGAAACGGCTGCTTACTTGAGCTCTGTGATCCTGGGCACGCCCACTCTTTTCCTCGGCTCTCAGTTTCCCTCTGCAATAATAACGGCTACATTTAATGAGAGCCTTCTACATGGTCTGCATTGTATAAAGCTCTTTACAGATGGTATTTCATCCCCACAGCAACCTGGCGAGGTAGATATAATTCCCCCTATTTTACAGCTGACAGTGGGGCTCGGAGAGTTTAAGCAACTTGCCCAAGGCTATAGCGTAGGTAGCAGAGCCAGGATTAGGACCAGGTCTGTCTGCTTCCCTTGCTCGTAACCACTGAACTGCGTTGCCTCTGCAAATAAGAGATGGAACTAATGATGCCAGACTTTCTTTCAGCTCTAAACTTGTAATGATTTATTTTGGCTATAGTGGGGCTCTTCAAGAAGGGCAGGGGAGGCATTAGTCACACACTGGGTGGGGGAACGAGGGCATCTGGCTGTGAAGCATCAGATGGGTCAGGAATCTTTGGAGGTCCCCTCCCTTGGAGCCCCAGAGAGGTCCAGACCCCAGGAGCTGAAGCCGCAGCCTGATCCCCAGCCGAGCCCAGGGGTCCCACACCTTTCCTGAAGGAAGGGAGTAAATAAGGAGAGAGAATGCAGCTTCTTCCAAAAATAAAACCCGAGGACAAGTCAGACAGGCCAGGACGCTGAGGAAGCCAGAGGCTGAATGCTGAGTGCACTCAGGAGAGGGAAGAGGCCAAGGGAATTCCAGCCAGAGCTGGGTGGCAGGTTCCAGCCGAGGCAGGCCTTCCAGCTGGCTGGAGGCCGGGAGAGCAGCTCAGCCACTCAACCCCGGTTGGCCACTGGGCTGCTTATACCGTTTGGCCTCGCCTAGGCTTGGGGCAGCTCCTCCAGCACTGAGTAGGGGGCTGTGGTCCCCAGGTCCCTGGTCTGGCTGGGGCTTAAGAACAAAAAGGCTTTGAGGAGGAACAGCCCAATAGGGAGGAGCTAAGGGAAGAAGCCCAGGCGCATGGAAACTCTGCTGGAGCAGGAGTAAGCTGGCATCCGAGCGGAATTCAAGGCAGTCATTCCTGGAGGCTCAGCTGCAAAAAAAAAAAAAGGAAAAAAAAGAAAAAGAAAGAAAGGCTTCAGTCCCTTAGCTTGCTGGCACGTTCCTTCATTCACCCACTGACTCAGTCAGTCACTCAGCAAACATCTAAGCATCTACCATGCACTGGAACCAATGCTAGGTTTTGGAGATACAGATGAGAATTGGACACAGCAAGACATAGAGGCAACCTGGCTGGATCATTTCAAGCTACCCTAAGGAACTGGGAAACTATCCTAAGGGCAGCAGGGAGTCATCAATGGGTGTTGAGCAGGGGGCACCTACAGTCATATTCATGTTGAAGATCCCTCTTGATTGCAAGGGGCAGAATGCTCTTGAGAAAGATCAGAGTTCAAACCTTGGGCCTACCTTCATAAATGGGGTAGTCACACCACTTAATAAAAAAAGCCTTTTACGAGCAGAAATTGAGCTTTGTTCGTCTCTGTACCCACAGGACTGGGCACACGGTAGTACTCAGTAAGTGCTGAACAAATGCATAAGTGATCAATAAATAGATGTGATTAGATGCCCTGATTCGTTAGCAGCCCCCAGTGCCAGCCCTGGCACTTCGCTCCAGTGTCCTGAGCTGTCCCACAGGGATCCTCTGGCCACTGCTTATGGACTGACATCTCCAGCAGCCAGACCGTGGGCTGCTGTGCCCTTAGTGGTGCCAGTCACAGCTAATCCCAGCCCTGGGCGCCAGCACTCACTGCCATCGCTTCCTCTTGCCCAGACGGTACCTGGCACCCACCCCAGGGTTGGGCTGCAGCACATGGGCTGCCTGGTCAGAAGATGCCAGGGCCTGGCCAGGAATCTGCAGGCCAGATCTCCTCTTTCCTGAGGGACCCATGTCCTGGCTAAAGAAGGGTTACCAGTGTCAGGAGGGAACCTGGAGGAACAGACCTACAGAGCCGGGGGCCAGAGAGAATGCACAACCTCCTCAGGACCCTGCTCTGCACAGAAGCAGCCTCTGGTGAGTGCCAGCCTGCCCTTCCCTCTGTCCCTTCCTTTCTCCAGCACACATGCAAAGAAAACCTCACCCCACATGGCCCCCTTCTCGAGTCCCAACCCTCAATATCCCAGCCCCACGCGAGCCTGGGACTCCCAACTCTCCCTTGTGGGGGTCACATGACTCAGTCATCTCAGGCACGTGGCCTGGCACAGTCAGCATTTAGTTCTGTGGTTGTGTGAGATTTTGCTTGTGTTCATGTGAGGGTGTGCATGACTACATCTGTGGCCTTGGGGTGACTGCCCATGTGTGCACATATGGGAGTCTGTCTGTCTGATCACATCCAAGGAGTGTGCCCTAGCTAGGTCTGTTAGTGCCTGCCCGTGTCAGCCAACGTGAGCCCATGAGTACATGTGCAATAACCCTGTGCCAGGCTGCACACGGAACTGTCTGAACGTGTCCGTGGGGGTAGATCTTTCATTGGGTAATGTTTCCCTGTGTAAATAAGAACCTCACAGCCTGTGTCTGTTTAGCATGTGTATAGGAGTGTGTGTGTGCCCAAGCACACTCCCTATTTCTGCTTATTTGGACTTCGGGCTCTGTGGTAGCTAGTTCAGCAGGGGGAAAATATGAAACCTCAGCAGCCGCCTTCCCTGGGCCTGTGGGGAATGGGGGAATGAGTGAGGTTGGAGGTTGGAACAGTGTGCTCCCCTTAACCCCCATGCCCTGCCAGGAAGACTCGGGGAGGGGCTAGCTCCTGGGGCCGGGAGAACTGGCTCCATCCCTTACCAGTCCCCAGAGAGGCCAGGGCAGAGAAAAAGAGCCCAATTTCTGAGGATTAGCTCACCTGCCACCCCTGCTGGGACACAGATTGTAACTGATGGGAAACTGCAGCCTGGAGAGGAAACACTACCTGCCCTCCGGGGTTCCTGAGTCCAAGTCCAGGGCCTTTGCCCCTTCACAGGACAGTCTTCGAGTCTACCTCTGAGAAGGGAACCCCTAGAGCCTGGATGGCCATGTGTAAGGACAGGGAGGGCCTGTGTGACAACTGGGTATCCAGGGGCCCACCTCCCCTCTGCTAAGCCCCTCTTTGCTCTCTCTTGACCCTGCGCCACACACATACACACACTCTGGGCACAGTGGTGACTCATTCTCATGGCCCTTCAACTTGAAATGGGGGCAATTTTCTAGTGACCACGAGGCAAGTAACTGTCCAGGAATGTATGGGTCAGTGTGTGTATGGGGTGGGGGGCGGGGGGCGGTGAGGAGTGGAGGCCCAGCCTGCGGGGAAAGGGAAGGGAGAAATGTAAGACGACTCTCCTCCCATCTCTCCCCAGAGCTCAGTCTCAGAAGGAATGTCTGGGCTCGGGATTCCCCCCGCTCCTCATCCCACAGCTCAGCCTGGACCCACTCCGGTCTCCTCCCTCTTTCCCCAAGCACAGACTGAATCAGCCTGGGTCAGGGAGGGGGCAGAAACCAGAGATGGTGGTGCATGCGTCGAAGGGCATGAGGGGAAGGGGGTGCTCTCGGGCTGCCTCAGGTGCTCAAGCGGAGACCCTTCACCCACACCCCCAGAGCTTTTCCCTCTCTCTGCATTGACCCGAAAGAGGAATGAGGGGAGAGCGTTGAGAGGAGCTTTAGGCGGTCTTACAGCCGGCCCAAGAATGTCCCCCTCCCCCTCGGGGGCCGAGGAACCGAGACGGAGATCCAGATGCCCCGTCTATGCGGTCCCTGCGCCCCCGTGGTAGGATTATTCAAAGAGGGGCGGAAGGAACTGAGCTGGAAAAGTTGCGAAGGGACTTAAGAATTGGGGCACGACCTCCGCTTGGAGCCGGGAACTTCCGAGGAGACTCTCCCTCTCCATTTCCCCCTGCCTGCGGTGCAGCTCAAAACCGTGCTACTGAAATGAGTCTCAGGACACCGTGGGATCCCCAAGCCCATCTGGAGGCTCTAAGGGGTAGTTTCTGCCTCCGCCTCAGGTGCAGAAAGGGACACAAGGGGCGACCCAGTATACTGTGCCCTTCGCGTACACCCTCGGTCGGTGAGGCCAGGACCCTCCTCCAGGAGAGCCCTGCCCGCTTCTGTCGCAGCTGCTGCATCTGCGGGCTTCTCGCAGCCTCCTCCCATTGGCCAGGAGCTTCACTGATTTCACCAATGAGCAGGCTGGGTTCCCGCACAGGCGGCCCCAAGCAGGAGGTGTTAACCTCCTATGAGCGGTGCCCGGGCAGGATCCTCGTCCTCCCGTAAATTTAAAGGGCCGGTTTCCAAGACCAGCTTGGGGCGTGAAGAGGCTGCCACCGAGGGGAGGGGTGCGCACAGGAGAGCCTGGTCTGCTTCTCCAAGAGAGGATCCGGCGCTGGCTGCGCGTGGCAGCTGAGAAAGAGCTTGTGTTGGCACGACTGTAGGAAAAAGTCTTTAACGAGGAGGGAAACGAATCATAATACAGTGTTTCCTTCCCTGGCTTCCCACCTCCCGTTGCCTGGAAAGGCACCTCCGTAGAACGCTCACCCCTGGTTAGAACCCTATCCCCCTCAGAGCGATGACCCACGACGCCCTGCCATTTTATAGATTCCTGCCCTCCACCCCCAATAATTTCCATCGGATAGTGCGAAACCTAAATTTTATGTGTGTAAACTGGAGGCAGAGCCGGGTGTGGCCCGGGGAGGGAGGGATGGCGGTGTGGGACGAGAGGAGCTGCTGGAGCTGAGACCTCCAGAGTGGGATTCCAGGATTGTGGGGAGGGTGGGGACCCAGAGAAAGAAGTGAGGGGACAACAAGAAGATGCCCCACATCCTGTCAGCCCCAGAAGTACGAAGAACCCCTCCCTCAACATTGCCATTTCACTGTGTGACCCTGGGTAGGTGGCTTTCCCTCTCTGGGTCTGTTTCCGCATTAGCAAATGGGGAGGAGGGCGTGGACCAGCAGCTTTCTCAGGTCCCTTCTGCCTCCGACTTGATGACATAAACCAACCATAACTGAGCTCCAGGCACCAGATACACGTGGGGCTACAAAGTTCTCTAAAGGAAGCCCCCCTGGCATTCTCCCATGAGCAGGAGGGGCTGGGGGTGATGGGACATGCTCATTTTTGCCACCAGAGGGGCGTCCAGCATACAAGGAAACCCGAAGGAACGACTGGATTTTCTGAGTATCTTCCCCCCCCACCCTGCCTGCCCCTTGGCCGCCCTCCCCTTGTACTTGGCTCCCACTCTCTGGAAGCTCCATCCTGCTGTGGCCTTGGCTGCTGTTTCCAGCAGGTGAGGTGGGGGCTGCTCACACAAGGGAGACATCTGATCTCCCTCAGCAGGTTCCAATGGGCACCCCAAAAGGGGTCTCTGAGAAGGACTTGGCTCATCCGCCTGGAGCCAAGGCCTTCAGGAACCCCAGCCCAGACTAGAGGAAGCATCTTTCCTCTCCCAGGCCTCACGGACAGGCTTGGCAAACCCTTATCGCCTGAGAAGCAGCTGCTGGAGAAATACCTTAGTGGCTGACTCACTGCCCTGTCCTCTCTTCGTAACCCCTTCCCATTGGGCCCCACACGGGGCCTGACTGAGAGAGAGACAGAAAGGGAAAGAGAATGGACAAAGCGACCCCAGCTGGTCCGGCCCAGCCTCTACAGAGCACGTGCCTAGCACAGTCCTGCCTGCCCCTGGCTGGATGGCTGGGGAAGGTTGTACCCTGTGAATGGCCTTCATCTGGGACCACAGGCATTCATAGAGACTTGTTGAGCCGAGGCCGAGGCCTCGAACCTCCCAGCACAGCCTCCCCCTGGGCATCCACTGATGGACAATCGACATACTGATGGCATTGTCCTCCGGGGTCCAGGGCCTTGTCCCTCCAGCAGGTGAACGAAATAAAGACCATGTCTCAGGGACATTGCGGTCTGGCAAACAGGCCGTTCCTGAACAAGGGAACGTCTGTGGCAGTCGGGGGAGGCCTGGACCATGAGGGGCTGTGCACAGTTCCCAGTTCCACTCGGCTCCCTGGGCCTCGGTTTCCCTGTCTGTCGGTGTGGGTATGCAACTTCCCTATCTCATTTGGTAATTGTGACAATTGAATAAAATGATTCATAGAAGGCACAACAAAATGTAGGATGATGGTGGTAAGTTCTGGCAAACTGGGAAGAGGAGAGGAGAGAACACCTGAATCAATGGGGTTTCTGAGCTCATTCTGTCCTGAATTCTCTGACACTCTGTTTGGGGGGAAGACCAAACCACCTTCCCCTGTGGGCTCCAAGCTCAGTTCCCTTCAGGCTCAGAGTCAGGCTTTTCATAATAATGGTGGCTAACAATGAACAAGCACTCACTACGTCCTAGGCACTGTTCTAAGTGTTACATGAATTTACTGCATATATATATGTATATGTATATATGTATGTATGTTATGTGTATACATGTTATTTGTATTTACTCATTTTATCCTTATAATCCTTTGAGGTGAGTATTAAGCATCTAATGAATATTTGAGCCTCATGATGACAATAATACTATGAGGTAGGAACTATTATTCCCCCTAAGAGATGGGGAAACTGAGGCACAGAGAGGTGAAGTAACTTAGCAAGTAGTGGATCTAGGAGTCAAAGCAAGTGTGTCTGACCACAGAGCGTGTGCCCACCCCCTGCTCCCTGCAGGCAGATGCCTGTGTGGCTCGGAACCTTATTCCCAGACAGGGCTCTTCCACTCATTCCTCTGGATCGGGACAGGCTCTGAGTAGTCCAAGCTGGAAAGAGCCAACAACTCCAGACCTCAGATCAATCCCCCAGAAGCCAGTTCTTAACCACTCACCAGGTGGGACCCCGGGGCTGGAAGCAAAGCCCCCCACCATCTCTACCAACCCACCAGCAAACTCATTCAGTCAGTAAATGATGAATAAAGAACAGTAACACTTCCTTACATATTGGTAACTCTTTAGAGAGAAAAATAAGCCTACTATGTACCAGCCACTGGGTGCTTTATTGATAATAAGAGGTAACATTTGCTGGGTAATTACTATGTGCCAGGGACTGTTCTAAGTTCTTTACATGTGAAGTTGCCCTTGAACAATGCAGGAGTTTGGAAAGTCACCTCTATGCAGTTGAAGATCCACATATGCCCGGGCCGGGTGGCTCAGTTGGTTGAGCATTGTCCTGTGCACCAAAAGGTTAGGTTGCAGGTTCTATCCCTGCTCAGGGCACATATCCAGGTTGTGGGTTCATCCCTGGTTTCTCTCTCACATAGATGTTTCCCTCTTGCTCCCTTTCTTTCTTTCTAAAATCAATAAAATAGAAAAAGATAAATACCATATGAGTTCACTCATACATAGAATCTAATGAACAAACTGAACTAACAGGAAAATGGGACAGACTCATAGATGGAAGGCAGGATTACAGCTAGTGGGGGAGGAGGTTAGGGGGTGGAAGATTGAGCAAAAAGGAAAAGGACTCATGGACATGGAGAAGAGTGGGGTGATTGCTGGGGGGAGGGGGGTTTAAGGGGACTAAATGGTAATAAAAAATGCAATAAAGATCAAATTTAAAAAATCAATAAAATCAATAAGACATATTCTCAGGTGAGGATTAAAAAAAAGATGAAAAGAAAATCCACCCCTAACTTTTGACTCCCCCAAAACTTAACTACTAACAGCCTAATGTTGACCAGAAGCTTTAGTGGTAATATAAACAGTCAGTTAACACATATTCTGTATGTTATAGGTATTGTATACTGTAGTTGTACAATAAAATAAGCTAGAGAACAGAAAATGCTATTAAGAAGAGAAAATACCCCCGGCTGGCGTAGCTCAGTGGATTGAGCGTGGGCTGCGAACCAAAGCATCGCAGGTTCGATTCCCAGTCAGGGCACATGCCTGGGTTGCGGGCCAGGTCCCCAGTACGGACCATGCGAGAGGCAACCACACATTGATGTTTCCTTCTCGCTCCTTCTCCCTCCCTTCTCCTCTCTAAAAAGAAATAAATAAAATCTTTTTAAAAAAAAAGAAGAGAAAATACATTACAGTACGGTTATTAACACCATCAGTCCACATCCTCTGTTTACAAGATGAGAAAGTCTACCTACAGCGCACCCACGCGGTTGGACCCGTGCCACTCAAGGGTCAATTGCATCGACTTGTTTAACCCTCCCAATGTCCTGGCGGAGGGGAACTGTTATCGTCCCCACTGTACAAAGGAGGAAATGAAACACAGGCAAGTTAATCAACTTTCCCAGGATCGTGGGGACCAATATTTTTCACGCTATTTTGTTTCTAAGAAACATATTTTGCGTCCTTGCCAAGAACACACACACACACACACACACACACACACCCATAACTGAGATACAAATTTACACTGTTTAACTTTTCTGTGTCCTGTGCATTCTGATATTTTCTATTCTATTTTGTTCTCTTCTATTTTTTTTACATTCCGGTCATGACCTATTAAATTGATTTCACAACTCATTAACGAGTCAACACCCACAGTTTGAATGGCACTGAGTCACAGCTAGAAGTCTTGAGGCCAAGCTTTGAACCCACGTACTATGGCTCCAGAGCCTAATCTCTTGGAATAAAGAGTGGCTTAGAAAAGGGAGACACCAGAGGCATGAGGACAGGTGGGGACCGTGCTCATGAGGGAAGTGGAGGCCTCGATAACCCCACCACCTCGGTCCCAGCGAAAAGAGCACAGAAGTCACTAACACTGCCACTGGGGTGCAAACTGGCTGTCATAAACTTATTCTTTTTTTTTTTCTTTTTCTAAAAAGTACTTTTCAATTACAGTTTACGTTTAATATTATTCTGTATTAGTTTCATATGTACAGCAAAGCAGCTAAAAAATCATATACTTTACAGAACGGTCCCCCTACTGTTTCAAGTACCCACCTGGCTGCATATTTATCACAATATTATTGACTAGATGTATTCCTTACGCTGTAATCTACATTTCTGTGGCTATTCTGCGGTTACCAATTTGTGCTGCTTAATCCCTTCACCTTTCTCACCCGGTCTCCCCAATCCCCAGCCCTCTGACAGCTGTCACTTTGTTCTCTGTGTCTGTGCGTCTCCAGTTTGTTTGTTTTGTTCATTAGATTCCACATGTAACAGAAATCATGCCACATTTGTCTTTCTCTGACAGGCTTGTTTCACTTAGCATTATACCCTCTATTTTCATCCATGCTGTTGCAAAAACGTAATTATTCTTTCAATTAGTCCTCCCTGAAAGAAGTCGAGTGGACCAAGAGAAAGACTCAGGCAATCGAAGTGATGTGACCAAGGTCACTGAGCCAGAACTAGAGCCCTGTGTCCATCCCGTCACCTGGTCCAGGGGTCCTTTCACACCAT
This sequence comes from Trachops cirrhosus, assembly GCA_028533065.1. Classification (NCBI taxonomy): domain Eukaryota; kingdom Metazoa; phylum Chordata; class Mammalia; order Chiroptera; family Phyllostomidae; genus Trachops; species Trachops cirrhosus. The sequence goes on along the minus strand of CM052543.1, from coordinate 10,683,977 downwards.
CCACAGCTTCCCCTTGAGGATAACAACATTGAAGTTGGAGATGGTAGTGGCAGTGGTCCCGTGATGACGGTGGTGCTGCTATTAATAGCAGGGATAATAGTTGTACAAGTGACGTGGGAAGTGGGAGGTTGGTGCTGCTGCATGTGGTATTTGTGGTGGCTCGAAGAGTGATGGGGAGGTTGCAGGGACAGTGGTGGTGGTGGCAGGGCTGGAGGCGCCACCACAGCAGCATCTGTACCCCCTTCCTCAGCTAAGCTGCCCCCCATGCCTCCTCTTTCCCTAGCATTTCCCTGAGCACCTGGATCACTTCGCGGAGAACATGGAGGACTTCTCCAACGACCTGTTCAGCAGTTTCTTTGATGACCCCGTGCTGGATGAGAAGAGCCCTCTCCTGGACATGGAACTGGACTCCCCCACGCCAGGCATCCAGGCCGAGCACAGCTACTCCCTGAGCGGTGACTCAGCGCCTCAGAGCCCCCTTGTGCCGGTCAAAATGGAAGACACCACCCAAGGTAAGAAAGGCTGGAAGGGCCCATGGACAGTGCAGGCCCAGTAGGCCCAGGAGAGAAGCTAGATACTGGGTGGGGGGTGGGGGGGGTGTGCTGGAGGCTTCGACTCCCAGAGGCTCCCAGGGAGCCACCCACAAACATCTCTCAGCGACACTGCTTCCTGCTTTTTTACTCTCCATTCCAACCAAACCCATATGGGCACTTCTCAAGAGCCTGTTGCTGACTTTGGTCAGTGGTGTGCAAAGGACGGTTCCCAGACCAGCAGCATCACCTGGAAACTTGATAGAAATGCACATTCCCAGGTGCCCCCCGGACCTGCTGGATCGGACACCCTGTGGGTAGAGCTCAGCCTTCCAGGGGATTCCGAAGCACCCCAGGGTCTGAGAACCCCTGACTTAGAGGGAACAGTGAGGGGAATTAAATGGTAAATGAGCGCAAGTTACCAAGACTCTATATGGAACCTTCCCTCCTGCTCGTACTGGGATGTCCGCTGAGATGCCACCTGGGAGAGACTCCCGCGCCTACTTTTATTACTGAAAGTAGGGTTCTCTAAAGCTCCTCTGTCCCCCCACCTGCCTTGATTTTAAGCAAAGGGCCCTTTGAGTCTCTTCTCTTATGTCATCAACACTCGAGAACTCGAGACTGCGCCCCACCTGGAAATGTTCCCTTTGGCCATTTCCTCAAACGGGCGACCCCGGCCCCATTGTGCTTGGCTGGGTGATCGCGCACCCACCTCCCAGCCTCCGTCAGCCTCGGGTCTTCATCGACCAGTGGGAACAGCAGTCAGCATCTCCACAGCACTCTCCAGTTTGCAGAGGGCTCCCGTGCTAACTAGTCATCCGTTTGCCACAACTCATAGGTGAGGCGGGAATCACTTTTTTCATAAACCCCACTTGCCCGATGAGGAAAATGAGAATTCAGGAAAGCTGAGCATTTCAGGTCGCACACACAGTAAAATGCACAATAGGGACGGCCGCCGCCACCTTCGCCGGCCACAAGGGGGCAGCAAGGGGCACAGGCTTCGGTGCGTGTCTTCACGCTTCCGCCAGCTTTGTGATCTTGGGCAAGTCTCTTAATCTCCCGGGGCTTCTGTTTCCTCAGTTATAAAAATAAAGATAGCATGTGGCTTGAGAATTCCAGACAGGGTTCAAAATACGTACAGTACCATGCTCAGCGCCCAGCACACAATATATATCAATAATTAGTGGCTATTTTCATTGTGCCTGTAAAAGTCCTACTCATACTGTAGTGGTTTTTATTCCTCTTTCCCCTCAGAGGACACTGGTCTTCAGTGATTTTCTTAATATTCTCATCTATGAAATGGAAAAGCAGCGGTGCCTGCCCCATAGGATTTTTGGAAGGATAAATGAGTTCGCATGTGCTGGGGGCTCAGAGCTGTGCTCGGTGTGCAAAGTGTGAACCGCTTCTGAAGGTTTTAGAGGTTCCCAGGGGCAGAGACTGGCCTTTGTACCTGCTCCCGGACCCCAACCCTCAGGGCAGGGACACCTCTTAGGGTTTTAAATGGCTCTAGGACTTGTGGTTGCTGAGGTCTCAGCTTCCCTTCATGCCCTGGCCTCAGCTAAGTACTCTGAGGTTGCCTCGGTGAGGCCTCAGGAGCAGCTGGGGAAGGGGAAGAGCGGGGTGTGGGATGGCCTCCCTCCTGGGGTGGGTTCTCCCTCCACCCCCACATTTCCAGCCCAGCAACTCCTTGGACACCCCCAATCTATTTTTAGAGTAATTTGTTTGTGGGCCCTTTGCAGGGGGCAGCTTCCCGGAGGCCAGCAGGCTGGCCCTGTAATTTGGGAAGATTGTGGGTGTTCCTGGAGCCCAAGGGCAGCCTGTGGCCCAGAGCTGGGGCACTCAGGCTCCCAGCAGGGTGGGGCCTGGCCTCTGAGGTGGGACCAGGCAGCCGTTGACCCCTCTCCCCACCCACAGTGGGTCCCAAAGGCCAGGGTCCTCTGTGGCTCTTCCCTTGCAAGCTGGCTCCCCAGGCCTCTCTGCCTTACCAGTGCTTCTCTGGCTTTCAGGTGCTGGGGCCGCCACGAGCTGGGGTGGAGGACTGTGGGCACCCAGCAGGAAAAGGGGTGATGTCTGCCAGCCCTGTGGCCCAGGTGAGGCCAGGAGGTGGATGCTAGATAGGGAGACCTGAGCATCACCATCGCCCCCACCCCCGAGCCCCCAGTCACCAGGTCCTGCGAATTCTGCCTTCTAAGTTTCTCCAGTGTGTTCCATCCTCTCCATCCCACCCCACCGCCTTTGCTCAGGCCTCGTCTTCTCTATCTAGCGGGATGATTTCAACAGACCCCTACGGTTTCCCGCCTCTATCCTGCCTGCCCCAGTCTAGCCTCCCTGCAGAGACAGAGTGATACTTTTTAGCCTTGCAAATCTGAGAGCATACTTAAAACTCTTCAGTGCCACTTCATTGCCTATAGGACAAAGTCACAGCTCTGAGCACAGTCCCCAAGACGGTGCCACCTCTGCTGGCCTCTCCGACCCCATTTCCTTCCCATTCCAACTGCACTAAAATGCTTCTGACTCTCACTAGGTGCCCAGCACCGAGCTCAGTGCTCAGCAAATGTTTACTGAATAACAATCAGTGTGCCAACAATAGCTACTGTTTATTGAAGGTTTACTTCTGAACAGGCACTTTTACAGATGAGAAAGCTAAGGCTCAGAGAGGTTAAACAACTTGCCTAAGGTCACACAGCCAGTCAGAAGGTATCCAGGTCTGTTGGTGAAGCCCAGTCTGTAAGCTGCTGAATGAAGAAGATGCCCACACTTCTGGCTCCCAGGGGACAGGAGCGGGGCTGAGCCCTGTGCCCCCAGAGTCCCTGAGCCTGGGTCCTGCCCCCTCCCCCAGATTTGGAGCGTGGAGCCTGGGTGCTGGGACACAAGCTGTGCTCCATCATGGTGAAGCAGGAGCAGAGCCCGGAGCTGCCTGTGGACCCTCTGGCCGCCTCCTCAGCCATGGCTGCCACTGCCACCATGGCCACCACCCCGCTGCTGGGCCTCAGCCCCCTGTCCAGGCTGCCTGTCCACCACCAGGTGAGCCTGGGGACTGTTCTGTAGGGGCTGAGGGTGGGGAGGGGTGGTGGGTCTCTGTGGGAAGACGTATCTGAAGGCCTGTGCAGCCCGGGATTCCTCAAACAGCAACGTGACCCTTGGGACTGAGGGTCGGAACTCCCAGTCCGGGCCCCTGCCGCCCCCTTGAGCCGCCCCTGCACCACCTAGACTGTGCACAAACCGCAGCGCCCTCCCAGTCAGCGGGCGCCCTCACTGGGTGTGGAAGAGGCCCACGGGGCGCGGGCAGAGCTGGGCGTCAGGGGCCACACCCAGAATCCAGAGATGCAGCCCGCCACCGCTCCTTGATTTCCTCGAAGCATCAGCATTTTTAAAAAAGAAGAAAGACCAAAATGGAAATATAGACTCTTTCGGTTGTCTGATTTCATGAGGTTAATATTTTTAACCCACACTCTCATGCTGCCCCCACATGTGAGAGACAGAACAGCATTCAGCTGTAGATCCAAGTTGATGTCTGAAGACCCTTCTGAGGACGTGAGGCCCAGAGCGCAGGCCCCTGGAGAGGCCCTGCCAGGCTCTCACATGGGCGGGGGGCTCTCCCTCCCTCTCCCTCAGCCTCCTTCTGTATAAAATCTGAGCAAGAGCTGCCTCCAAGGAGCTTCCCTCACTGAGTCTAGGACGTTATCTTAAATCCCTCCTCCGGACTGGGCTGGCCCCGCCCCCTGCTGGCCACGTGGCTCACCTGATTAGAGTGTGACCACAAGCCGGCCCCTCCCAACCCCTCCGTACCCACCACAGTCCCCAAGAATCAAGGGTTGGCTGCGCACGTGGAGGATCTCCTGTGACCAGACCCAAAACTGGCTGGGCAACGCCTCTGGCCTCCCCGAAGCGGGAAGGGAGGGCAGCACGGGGCAGCAGCCTGGGTCTTAGAGGTGGGGCATATGCCTCAGGGAAGGACACAGGGGCTCAAGGTGTTAGGCAACTTGCCCCACCTCACACAGTCAGAACAAGGGAGCTGCACCCCAGGCTCAGCCACCGGACTCCGAAGCCCCGCCGTCACCCCAGAGAGGCCTGCACACCCTAGCGGCGGCACAGGAGCCAGGAGCTGGCGTGGTCCGTCCATCGCGAGCCTTGTGACCCCCACAAGCCCCATCACCCTTCTGCATCGCAGTCCCCTCGTGTGATTTGAGGACTGAGCTGGGACATAGACCAGGGAACCTCCCAGGTCCCTACCATCTTGAACCTTCTGTGATTGTTACTCATCTGCCTGATTTGGGATTCCTTGTCCCACCCACAATGTCATGACCTGCCTGTAGCGGCCACAGACCCTGGGAGCAGAGACGGTCCTGCAACCCAGCACTCAACACAGCGCCTTCCTCAAAGAGAACGCCGCTGACAGGCGTGTTGGCGGGAAGCCACACGTGTGTCCTGAAACCCTTTCTGGAACAGCAAGTTGGAACGTAAAGAAATGGGACTGCATGTTGTTTAAAGTGTGAATCGAATTCTGTCAGTCCCTTGCTTAAAACCCATTAGGGGCCCCTCGAAGCTTCAGACTTCTTTGCCTGGATTTCACTCCCACCCCGATCTTCTGGTCTTGCTTCCTACTCCTCCACCCCACCACACATCCCTACATCCTGGACACCCTGAATTTTGCAGTTTCCAGATCCAGCCATGCTCCGTCTGGCCTCTGTGCCTTTGCAGATGCTCTTCCCTCCGGTTGGAATGCCGTTCCGCTCACTCACCGCCTGACCTCTCTTTATCTGCAATACTCCTGTGTATCCCTCGGGACTTAGTTCAAACTTCAGCTGCTCAGGGAGTGTTCTCAGCCACCAGCCAGTTAATGCCTCCTTCATCTGTGCTTTTGTTACCAGTCATCGGACAGCTACAACGTGGCAGACATTACCTCTCGTTCTCATGGCAACCCACTCACCGAGGCCTACGTGGCCTTCACAGTCGGTGCAGGGTTGGTCTCTGCCAGGGAGACGGCACTGGCCTCAAAGGCCACAAGAAGCCCTCCTTCTCTGGGCTACGCCATTCGCTCCCCTTAGATCTGAGGAGGCTTCTCCCAGTCTCAGGAACTTGCCTCTGCTCCTCCGGGCTATGCCCAGAACTCTAAGCCTAGTCACTTCCCCTATTGAGCAAGCCTCAGGGAAGGAGATGGGGTGGACCGCATGGTGGGGACAGCCCCCGGGGCAGCTGATGGAGCTGGACCTGTCTCTTCCTCAGGCCCCGGCAGAGATGACTCAGCTGCCAGTGATCAAAGCAGAGCCCCAGGAGGTGAACCAGTTCCTCAAAGTGACACCAGGTGAGTGTGTCCAGAGAGGGACTCTTCCCCTCCAGTCTCAGGCAGACAGCATCCCTGCTGCCTTGGTCCAGCATGCCTAGCTCCCCCCACAACCCCACCTCTCTCTATAACAGCCTCTCCCCACTGCTTGCACACTCTTCATCCCCCCAGTCCCCTTCTTACCCAGTCTCTGACTGTCGGCACTACGGTCAACACCCGCTCACCCTCTTTGCTAATCCCCCATCATTCACCAACTGAAGTTCACTCTGTTGCCATTCACTCATCTATCCATCTGTCCCTCCGTCCATCCGCCCATCCATAAATCTGGGCATTCTGTGCAGCCCTGGGGACTCTCCCTGCAGCTGAGCTCCATCCAGGCTCTTTCCTGACCCCCTGCCAAGTGTCAGGATTCCTGGTGCTATGGCCATAGAGGGGCAGCATAGAGGGGAGGCTGGGAAGAGCCGTGATCTGGGCTGCTCTGCCGACAGCCCCTAGCCTGAAGTCGGAAATGGAAACGTGGGGTAGTTATGGCTAAACATTTTGGGCTGGAAGGAAGGAAGGAAGGAAGGGACAGAGGCTGCTCTGGCCCAGCATCATCCCCAGGGACCTGGCTGCAGGCAGACTCCAGTCTCCTCCTGGGGTTGCCCAGCTGGAGGCTCAAAGACCCGGGACCCTGAAAAGTCAGGGATGGGGGAGGGCCCCCAAGAAGCCAGTCTCCATGACAACTATGCACACTGAGAATCAGGCTCAAAAGAGCCAGGCTTCTGGTGTCAGAGATGAGGTGGCACCCAGAAATCAGCTTCTGGGGTGTCAGCTCCCATCTTTCGGACACCAAGGGGGGCCTTTGCTGCTGCGGCTGGTCAAGGCCCCAATAGTCTTGACCACAACGTCAGGGCTGTCTGGGCCCAGGCTCTGCTGAGCTCCGAGGCCCCAGCAGAGCTGGGGTGCAGCCCTGCTAACCCAACTCCCCCCCACCCCCTCCCCAGAGGACCTGGTGCAGATGCCTCCAACGCCCCCCAGCAGCCATGGAAGTGACAGTGACGGCTCCCAGAGCCCCCGCTCTCTGCCCCCCTCCAGCCCCGTCCGGCCCATGGCCCGCTCCTCCACGGCCATCTCCACCTCTCCCCTCCTCACGGCCCCTCATGTAAGCAGCTGGGGGTGGGTCTGGGGGAAATAATTGGGTACATCCACTCTGGCACACAGCCAGGGGGGAAGGGCCTGGGGGGCCCCATGCCTGACCCCCCAGAATTCAGAGAGGTGCCTGCCTGGCAGACAGTGGTGAGAATCTTCTCATCCTGCCTCACAGGGAGTAGAAAATAGGTAGAGAGGGCCCAGAGGCCTGCCGAACCCACACTCTTGCAGAGCTGGGAGTAGAACTTGGCATTCCTGACGTCCGGGGGATGGCCCCGGCTGCCTCTAAGGAGCACTGCTTGGGGAGCATGCACAGGAGGCCCAGAGTCCCCAGGAAACTGGAGCTAGGCCCTGAGCCCCGGGACGGATGGGGAGCCTTCCCAGTCAAAACTATAGAGATGGGAGGGGGCTGCCATTTAGGGGCCCCAGACACATGGGTTTTGAGGCTATGAATTTCAGGGTGGTATCTAGGAAGCCCCCCAACAATGCACCAAGTGCCTAGTACACTGGGCTTCCGGCATCATCCTAAGCACTTGATACACGCTCTTGGATTTAATTCAGATCTACCCCTTTTCCAGATGAGGAAACTGAGGCTCAGAGAGTTGCGTGCTTTGCCCGGGTCACACACAGAATAAATGGCGGAGCTTGAATTTGAACCCAAGGCTGTCTGGTTCCTAACCATCATGTCCTATTTCCCACAGAAATTGCAGGGGACTTCAGGGCCACTGCTCCTGACGGAGGAGGAGAAGCGCACCCTGATTGCTGAGGGCTACCCCATCCCCACGAAACTCCCCCTCACCAAAGCCGAGGAGAAGGCCTTGAAGAGGGTCCGCAGGAAAATCAAGAACAAGGTAAAGCGAGAGCTGGGTCCCGGCTCTGCCCTGGGGCTGCCTCAGTGGGTGGGGGCCTTTGACCCCCCCTGGTGATGCTAGCCCTGAAACTGTGGGGCCCCAGGAAGTGGATCTGTGGCCATGGTAACCCCTGTTTGGGGGGCTTCCCCCTCTAGATCTCGGCCCAGGAGAGCCGCCGTAAGAAGAAGGAATACGTGGAGTGTCTAGAAAAAAAGTAAGGGTCCTGGGAGAGGTGGGGGCCTGGGCCCTACTCCCCAGCCTGTCCTGCTCTCCCCGAGCCTCTCTCCCCGGGGTTCCAGGGGCAGGACTGAGGGGGCAGCAGCTAACCCGGGGGCTGCCCCTGAGCCTGTGCCCGCTGGCCCCCACAGGGTGGAGACGTTCACGTCGGAGAACAACGAACTGTGGAAGAAGGTGGAGACCCTGGAGAACGCCAACAGGTGGGTGCTGCCCCTGCACCCCGCCCTGCCCCCTGCAGCCAGGGCCTGGCTCTGGCATGGCTCTGGAGCACAGGCAGGAGAGAGGTGAGCTAACCGAGCTCAGGATGAACCCCAGAAACAAGAACCCCGCAGGTCCGGACCCCCATCTTCTTCATTCACACATAGATCTGCACGCCTGGCAGGGCTGGCGAGAAGCTTTGGGTGAGATGGTGCAGAGCGGCGGTTTCAAGGCGTGGTCCTCAGGCCACCAGCAGCAGCCTCCCCCGGGAACTTGTTGGAAATACTTATTCCCCGGCCTCACGCCAGAGCTGCTGAGGCAGGAACTCCAGGGAGAGGGCTCAGAAATCTGTTTTAATTAGCCTTCCAGCTAATTCCGATGCAGCCCAGAGTTCGAACCACTGGTGTGGACGCTTGCCACTCAAAGTGAGCTTCTCGGACAAACAACATCAGTAACACTGGGGGCTTCTAAGAAATGCAGACTCTCGGGGCTCTCCCCAGACTTACCTGAGTCAGAATCTGCATCTCAGCAAGATCCTTGGGTGATTCACACGCACTGTGGAGTCTGAGAAGCATTAGTGTAGGCCCAGCACCTGGCATGAAGTAGCTGCAAAAGCCACAGCTCTGGATTCGTATCCCACTCTGCCCTCTTAGCAATCAGGCAGGCCCAGCTTCTTTGTTAAACGGCCACCACAGAATTCATGGAAGGATTTGATGAGACGGTGCAACTAAAGGGCCCGGCACTGTGCTTGGCATTTAAAGATGCTCAATTCATGTTTTTATTTTTTTATTGTTGTTATTATGAATTCTTAATAGTGCCTGGCCATGAGTCCACAGTAGGTCTTTAATGATTATTTGCTGGAATTAATTAAAACAAATAGACAACAGCTGGTATGTAGCAGGTGCTCAACAGAAGGCTTTTTCCTTCTTTCCTCCCTTCTCCCCCAGCTTCTCCAGCTACTCCCCTGATTGGCCTGGGGAATGCCCCCCACTCAGGGAAGGGGAGCCAGGAACCCTCACCCCTCCACCTCCGTGGGGCTCAGATTCCTCTCTGCCCCCAAATTTGGCCAGGCTCTTGGAGCTATTTCGCCACCTGCTGTGCACTATGGGAACTGCAACCCCCTCCACCTGTCTGGGTGGAGGAAGATGATTAAATGCTTGCTCATGAGCATAGCCTGAGTACCTCCTGTGTGTGCGCGCAGGAGACCATGCCAGGTGGGACCCAACCCTTATTCAGGGAGCCCACAGTTAGCTGAGGAGACTGACATGGAAAGCCATAAATAAAGGAAGTGTTAGTGGTGCTGTGATAAATGCAAAAACAGCAATAAAATTAACAAAAACGGTAGCTGCCATGTACTGGACACTCACTATGTGCCAGACAGACGCGTCCTCCGCTCAGGCTGTTGTGGGCGCAAAGGAGGAAGGCTAATTTAGCTGTGGCTGCTGGGGGGGACGAGAAAAAGTTGGCGCCAGCCCAGGTGGGACAGGCCTTCCTCTAGCCCCCGCTTTGGCCAGGAGCATCACAGGACGTCCCAAGCTCTCCACCTTGAGGCAGGCCCCAGGTTCCGAGCCACACCACAGAGAAGCCCAGTGGGGGGGTGACCTTATCTGTCTTGATTCAATGGGCACCTGGTGTGGAAGCCAAGTCTACAGCCAGCCCAGGTGCTGCCCCAGAGAGCTCCAGGAGGCAGAGGTGCCTGCTGGGTCAGAGCCCGCCGGGTGACCGCTGTGCCCTCCTCAGGACCCTGCTGCAGCAGCTGCAGAAACTCCAGACTCTGGTCACCAACAAGATCTCCCGACCTTACAAGATGGCCGCCACCCAGACCGGGACCTGCCTCATGGTAGGTGCCACCCCCTCATTCAGGGCCGCAGGAGGACACGTCGTCCCCAGGCTGCCTTTCTAGGGCGGCGGGCAGACCTTTGAAGGACTGGCAATATTTGGGGCAGCGCCACTGGGGTACACCATCCTAGTGCCTAGTGGCCTGGCTCCAGCAGATCCTGGCCTCTTTCTCCAAGCCCAAGGAACTTTCTAGAACATGGCCTTCCCTGACCGGTTCTAACAGAGTGTGCTGGGGAGTGACTCATGTGAACCCAGCTAGGGGATGGCAGGGCAAGTCCTCTGAGGAGGGAGCTCCCACTCCCTGCGGGGTGAAAGGCTCGGGGAGACACAGGGGTGTATGGACTTGGTTCTTTCTGCAATGAATGGTGCAGGGAAGGCCAAGCAAAGCTCTGAAAACACATGAATGCCCAGGGTGGCCCTGGCTGGTGTAGCTTAGTGGATTAGGCCCGGGCCTGTGAACCAAGAGATCACGGTTCGATTCCCAGTCAGGGCACATGCCTGGGTTGCAGGCCAGTTCCCAGCAGGGAATGCACAGGAAGCAACCATACATTGATATTTCTCTCCCTCTCTCCTTCCCTTCCCCTCTGAAGATAAATAAATAAAATCTTAAAAAAAAAAAAAAAGAATGCCCAGGGTGTGGCTCAGGCCTCTGCTAGTCCCTCTTCCACACTCTCCTGGAAGGGTCTGGCCTATGCACTCCCCCCAGGCCCTCGGACATCCTGCCTATACTGCTGGGGGCCGAGCCGTGTGTGGGCAGGGGCTAGATCGGGCCTTGTGACTCTTAGCTCCTCCTGCGGAGAATCTGCTGTGATGCTGCGTCCCCTCCCTTGTCCCAGCCCCAACCCCGAACCCCCACCCCACCTCCCCCTTTCCTCCTTGTCTGATTCCTCCCTCCTGTAGGTAATAAGGCCACTTCTTTCTTCTTGCCAGCACTGCCTGTGGTGGCCCCCCTACAAGGGGCTGAGGTGGGCAGAGCAGCCTCCTCCACCTTCCCCAGAGAGAGTGGGATACCCCACACCTAGTGGGTGGTTGGCTCTGGGAGCTGCTTTCTTACAAAATTACCAAACCTTCTGCAACCATTGGTTTTGGGGGAGGAGGCTTGGGGGAGGCCAGGGTTGCAGCCCCTCCCTGCCTGGGATCTGACCACCAGCCTCTCCCCACTACCAGGTGGCAGCCCTGTGCTTCGTTCTGGTGCTCGGCTCCCTCGTGCCCTGCCTCCCTGAGTTCTCCTCTGGCTCCCAGACTGTGAAGGAAGACCCCGGGGCCGCTGACAGCGTCTACGCAGCCAGTCAGAGTGAGTGCCCTGGCCCAGGCTGCCCTCCTCCAGCGCCTGCTTCTGGGCAGAAGCCAGACCCAAGGGAGGAGCCAAGTTCTGGGGTGGCCTTATCTCATTCTACCTCCTCATTTTGCAGATGGGGAAACTGAGGCTCAAAAAGTGTCTCTTTGATTTGTAGAATTGGGACTACAGTACAGACCCCCTGATTCCCAGCCCTCCCGGAAGTGACCAGGGGGTCAGTTTAGGGACAACAGGAATGTGCCTACCTTCGCCCCCTTGTGTTAGGTGCCAGGGGTCATGGGGCCTCTGCTAAGCGCCATCTGTATTTCCCAACTGGGACAGCAAGTGAGTTTCAGCTCAAAAGTCAGTTCCAACAAGATGGCGATGGCTGCCTTCTGAAGCGCTTGCTGAGAAGGAGGCTGAGGCACCACTCGGGATGAACAGGAGGGAGTGCCAGAGGCCACTGGGGACGTCTGCATGGGCAGATGGGGTAGCGGTGGTGTGGGCTCAGATAGTCACCCTCCCATGGGGGACTGTGAGGGACAGTGGTTAAGAGCATGCACTTCAGAGTCTGTCATACCTGCCTCTGCCACTCGCTGACTGTGTGACCTTGGGCCTGTGCGTGAGCTCTCTAAGCTTCCATCTCTTCCTCTGGAGATGGGAGTTACAGTTCTGCACTTACTGAGCGTGGGCACTGTAAAGATTAAATGACATGGTGTGCAAACGCTCTCAACCCATGTACACCGTGCGGGTGGCAAGGGGGATCGTCTAGGGTGCAGCAGCAGTAGTGTGGATTTCCAGAGGCAGAATATACTGCAGGTGGACCTACAGAGGAACTTCCCAACCAGGCTTCATCATCTGGCAGGGACCAGGTGGGCAGACAGAGAGCTAGGAGATGGGGGGCGTGAGTTCCCAGAAGGAGAGCTGCTGCAGGGAGGGTGACCTAGGCCCACAGGGCCATGAGGGGAGGAAGTGGTTGGCTGGTTGGCCAGAGGGGATGGTTAGGGGAAGAGGAAGTGGCCGTGGGGAGTGAGAACCACTCCCTGGACACGTGCAGCCTGGGCCTGAGAAGAAGAGAACAGGACAGTGACTAAGGGGATGCAAGGTCTTGAGAACCACGTTGTTTTTCCGAGGCCAGGGAGGCCCTTGCATATTTGGTGTAGAGGAAGACTGAGCAGAGGAAGGAATAAAGCTGGGGGCGGGGTGTCAGTGTTGATGAACGAAGCCAGGGTCGGAGGAGGCCGGAGGAGGCTGGAGGAGGCTGGAGGAGGAATGAGCCCCTCTCCTGAACGCAGTGGTTATAGACCCAGTGTCCACACGGGGGGGGGGGGGGGGTAGGGGATGCTTTTGGAGCGGGCTGGCCTACAGAGCTGGTGTACCGCACAATTCCAGGGGGCGTCCTTCACATGGGTCGGGGCGTGCAAGCCTGAAGGGCGGTGGTGGATCCTGGTGGGTTTGCCTCTTACCTTTGGCTCGCACTAGCGTGGGGCAGCGTACCCGATAACCTGGAACCTCAACGGCCTGTTCTGTGAAACGGGGCTAACATTATCTGGTTCCTGAGTTCCTGTGAGATGTCAGTTTCGATACAGGCCAAAGGGCTTTGCACAATGTGGGGGTTTCCTTTCCCTTCATTTCCCTGAAGGGCACTCTAGGGCCCAGAATGGGGAAGAGATTTATCCAAGGTCTCACGGAATTTAAGTGTTAGAAGTAGGATTCAAACCCGGCTCTCCGATGCCCCAGCCCTCTAGGTACCCTCTGGTTAGAAAGATCTACCTTCTCTGAGTGCTTACTAAACACAGTTTCAATCACTTCCCCTGTATTATCTCATTAAAAGCTCAGATCTAGATGAAGTTCGTCCTAGAATCCCTTTTTACAGGTGAACAAACTGAGGCTCAGAAAGGTTAAAGCAAAGGCGTGACTCACCTGCCGTCGCACAGCTCAGTATTGTTGGGGCTGGAATTCACATCCAGGCCTTTAACACTCCAGGACTCATGTCTGTAACTGCTGGGCCACGAATGTGGCTGGGACGGGGAGGGAGCCTCTTGGCACCCGGCCTCACCCCAAGCTCCCTCTCCAGTGCCCTCCCGAAGCCTCCTGTTCTACGATGAGGGGACAGGCTCTTGGGAGGATGGCCGCAGTGCCCTGTTGCCCGTGGAGCCCCCGGATGGCTGGGAAATCAAGCCCGGGGGGCCGGCGGAGCAGCGACCCCAAGACCACCTACAGCATGACCACCTGGACAGCACCCACGAGACCACAAAGTACCTGAGCGAGGCCTGGCCAAAAGACGTCGGCAGAAACGGCAGCAGCCCCGACTTCTCCCACCCCGAGGAGTGGTTCCACGAGAGGTGGGTGGGTGGGCCCTTCGCTGGCTGGGGTCCCAGGCTCACCTGCCCTCTGCCCACCCCTGGTCCCCGTGTCAGCCACACCTTCCCAGGGCCCTATCCCTCCCGTGCCCAGATGCAGCTTGCAGAGCGGTGAGAAGGTCCTCACTGGGTAGAGTCACCTCTGATTTTTCTTCTCTCTGCAGGGATCTGGGCCCAAACACCACTGTCAAGCTCTCCTAGGCCATGCCAGACCCAGGACACAGGACGTACCCCCTGGCACCCCTGACGAGGGGTTGTCTGTCTTGCTCACTAACCCGGATCCGGCTCACACCCCTGCCCCCTGGAGTCCCCATCTCAGGAGAAAGGGTTCCACTTCTCCCCAGCCCTTCTTTGCCTCAGATCTTGACTGGGGCCTCGCCCCTCCCCCTACATTTGGACTGTTCCCTTGGGCCAACCACTCTGGTCTCACCCACCCTCCCACGACCATCCGTCCTTCTCAGACAAACCACTCACTGGGCTGCCCCCTCCTTTCTCATTCTGACCAACACGACCACGGCCCTCCCTGCCCCCTGCCCCCTACAGACACACACGTCAACACACCGACACACACAGACACCCCTCACCCCCACTGTACAGAGACCAAGAACAGAAATTGTTTGTAAATAATGAACCTTATTTTTTATTATTGCCCATCCCCTAAGATATTGTATTTTACAAGTCTCCCTCCTACCTTCACCCCTCCCTCGTTTTATATTTTATAAAGTTAGTGCGGGCTTTGCTGTTCCCTGGCCAGGAAAAGAGGGTCCCCTCCCCACACACCTCACCTGGCCTCCCCCTGCCGCTGCCCAAGCCCCTGGGCCTTTTTAATTGCCAAATTGCTTCACCCATCTGCTCAGCATATGCTTTAAGAAGGCAAAAGTTAAAAAAAAAAAAGATTCAGCATCAATTCCTGGCTTTGTGTCCTCCTTCATTGCGGGGAGGGGCAGGTAGGACTGAGGAACGGGGGATTGCGAAGGTGACTCTGACGAGGTTGCCTGGGGTATGGGGTGTTGGGAAGGTGTTTCTGTTGGGTTCCCTCTTCCAGCCAGACACAGAATTCCAACCAGAAGGTCAAAGAATTCTGTTGCAATCGCCCCACCCCCAGGGACCAGCCACGTCCTGCTGGTGAGTACAGAAGCAGAGAGGCACACCAGCCACCAAGCTGGCCTTTAGCGACAGAAACTGCCAGTGTGGAGGGCCTCCCGTGGGCCAGGCACAGTGCTGGGTGCTCTGTGCGCAGTTCTGCGTGGGTTCCACGAAGATCTGCCTAGTGCTTTGTTCTTGTGTCCTTTGCCTCAGTGGGATCAAAGGCACAGACTTCCGGGTAAGAAGAGCTGCGTTCGCCTCCTGGAGCTGCCACCTGCTCATGGTGTGTGTTAGGCATGGTTCTAGCATGGCCTCCACGATTCCTGCCCCGGGCATGCATGCCCTGTTTCCTCCCCGCCCCTAGAGTATGGAGGGGACCTGTGGCTAGGAGGGAATGTCCTTCCTGTGATTAGATGACCTCTTTTGGCAAAAGTAAAGAGCTTTTGCAGATTAAGATACCAAATCAGTTGGTTTCGAGTCCATCAAAAGGGAGATCAGCCTGGGTGGGCCTGACTTAATCAGGTGAAAGCTCCAAAAAGGACTGGGCTGTTCTGGGAGAGAGTCTCCTGCTGGCCTCGCAGAAGCAAACAGCTGTGCTGTGAACTTCATGGAGACAGGCCACCTCCAGGAGCAGGAGCTGCCAGCACCTAAACAAGCTTGGAAGAGAACCCCACATACAGATGAGACCCCAGCCCAGCCAACAGCTGGGCTGCAGCCTTGGGACAGCCTGAGCCCAGCACCCAGCACCCAGGCTCCGAGCCACGGAACCTGAGATCACTCGTGTGCCGTTTTCCGCTGTCACGTTTGTGGTAACTTGTTATGCAGCATCGGAAACTAAGACGTAACCTGAAACTCTCTGAGCCCCCATTTCTCCATTCGTAAAACGAGGATACAACTCACACCCAACAGATGAGGCTGTGTTGGGGACTCAGCGAGGTAAATGATAAAAGGCGCTGAGAACAGGGCCCAGCACACAGTGACACCGAGAGAGACGAGCTGTGCGCGCAGAGGCCGTATCAGTGCAGTGTGCTCAGGGCCCGCAGGGGCGCCGTCCCAGCACAGCGGACGGTGCCTCTTTCAGACGTGAGCAGGAAGGGCTTCCGGGAGGAGGGGACAGGCAGGACTGCTGGGAGGAGGCGGGAGAGAGGAGAGGGGCATTCCTGAAGGAGGGAACAGCCTGGGCAAAGGCCTCCATGGTGGGAGAGAGCAAGGAAACGTCAAGAAAATTCCAATAGGTCAGAGCAGCCTGAAAGTAAGAGGGCAAGGGTGCTGCGCCGAGCCTGGACGGTGCTGAGGCGGCAGATCCGGAGGGGCCTGGAACCCTTGCTGAGCCATTTGGACTGTGACACACAAGAGCGATACTTTCACACTCAGAGGCAGGGGCACGGTGGGGGGATGGTGCCCCCGCCAGCCGTCCACCAGAGGAAAAGCTGGACAAGACCAGACTGAGTTACGGAACCTCAGAACTGGCCATTAGGCCTCATCCTCTATCCCACTTCCTTCCTCATCTTGACCACTTGATGGGGACCTCATTGCCTGTGGCTGGACGTCAGTTTTAACTGTTAGAACATGCAGGCCTTTACAACAAGGCCAGCAAAGGCTGGGCTCTGGGCCCAAGCTGCTGCTATTATTATCACTATTATTATCATTATTATTATAATAACTTTTCATACACATCCTTTCTAATTGATGCGTCATTTCTATTAGTCATTCAACAAACTTCCCTGAAAGGCCCCAGGCTGGTGGTGGAGGCTGGGGAGGAGTAAATTAGCCATCAGGGCCAGTGGCTGGAGGGACGTATAGGATGTGAAGGGGACACAAGAGGACATCATGTAATTCAGACTTGGTGGGTCAGGGAAGGCCACTCGGTGGCGGTGGCCCTTGAACTGAGTCTTAAGGGATGGGTAGGAGCTGGTCCGGTAGAGAAAAGACAAGTGTTTGGGTTGGAGAGAATGTCAAGTGCAAAAGCACAGAGCCATGAAAAGCAGGGCCAGGACCACAGTGAGGCAAGGGGGTGCTAAGGGTACAAAATCTAAGGGAGCACTTGTACAACCCCGAGAATGAGCACCTCCTTCAGCTTTGCACCCCAGACTCCCAGTTCGCTCCACCTTGCTCTGACCCTGATGAAGAGTATAGCCCTTTCTAAAGAAAGAACGCTTTATCCCAAAAGTGATGGGGAACCACCGAATGTTTGTGAGCCGGGGAGTGAAATAATCAGATTTTTCTGTGCTGGGCTCTGCAGGGAGTATAGTAAGGATGAGACAGATTCTGGAGGTAATTAGAAGGAACTGTCAACAGGCTTTGACATCAGATTGAATTGGCTATGGGGTGCAAGAGACAGGGTGGAGCCTGGGATGACATTTAGGTGTCTGACTTGAAGGCCTGCGTTCACCAAGACAGGGAGGGAGTGCAGGAGGAAGAGCAGGTTTGGAGAGAAGAATTCGCTTGCGTCTGAGTCGCCTGTGGAATGTTCACATTACCATGTAAATCTAGGGCTTGGGGAAAAGTGATCCCAGGCGGAGGTCAGGACACTGTCAGCACCCAGGTGGTAGGTTAAAGCCTTGGGCCTGCATGCAGGGAAGAGAGAGGGAGGAGAAGTGCCGGGCAGATGGGCATGGAGAGAGGCTGGAGGAAGAGCCAGAGAGAGCAGGAAGGCTGAGAAGGGAAGGTCGGAGAGGAGAGAAAAGCCGGGGGAGGGAGTGCCCAGAAACTGATGGAGGAGAGCGTCCGGGAGCCCTGCTCGGAGGAGGCGGGTGCCATCCGAGGGGCCGGGAAAGATCAGAAGGCAGAGTGTCCCTTCCCTTTGACAAGGAGAAGGCCACCAGTGACCTTGGCTGCAGCCCCCGTTGGGAAGAGCTGGGCAGCAGCAAGAAGTGAGAACAGGAAGAGCTGACATGAAAATGGGGAGGACAGGGTGGACGGTAGGTGAGCTCTTTCAGGGTGCTTGGCTGTGAAGGAGCAGAGAATGGTGACCAGAGGGGATGTGAAAAGGGCAGTTTGGTGCTGCTTTCTTAGAGGGAAAAGAGTTGACCGTGGGTTTTTCTAGAAGATACAGACCCAGCAGAGAGGTAAGGTGATGGATGAGGGGCGTGGAGAAGGGAACCAGGAAGTGGCAGGCGAGGTCCACCTTGGACCTGAAAGGTACTCTGTGAGCGAAGGGTGTGGGGAGCCAGGAAGCTGAGGGAGCTCCTTTCCCGTGGCTGTGGAGGTTGAAGAGGGGCGATGGGGAGGGCTGGCGGGGGAGGTGAAGTGGGGGAAAGGGGAGAATTTGAAATAGTTACTCAGAGGAATGGGAAAGGAAGCTGACTTCTGGTGTGACCCCTCACATTCATTCACCTAACAAATATTTAAGAGGCATCCTTTACGTGCATGGGAATGGCACTTGGCTAACGTCAGAGCACAGACAAGCCCGGCTCCTGACACGAAAGGGCTGGAAATCTATCTGCTTATTCTCCCGTTATGGGCTGATCCCATGCGCCAGGCACTGCCCCAACAAGAAGTGGGTATTTTTACAGATGAAGAGAATGGGGTTCAGAGAGGTGAAATGACTCGACCAAGGTCATGCAGCAATTAAGTGGCAAAGTCGGTTGTTGAACACAGGTCTGACTGGCTTCAGAGCTCATGCTGTGCCTCCAGCCCTCATCCCAGCCCCCCTGCCTCTCTCCTCCAGATGCCCTGCACCACCCCCTGCCCAGATTTTTATTCTTGCACCTAATCCAAGAATGTGGGGGCTTCCTAGTGCAACTATTCCAGAGAGCCCAGGACTTGGTGAGCTGGCCGGTGTGCTCATCTGTGATCCGCACCGTCTGCCTGTCCATCCAAGGCAGCCTTCCCCGCCCGTGTGAGGGTGCAAGGTCAACCCATTCACACAAGCCACCTTGTTACACTCCACCTCCTCAGGGCCGTGTGTCACTGCCATTGAAGGGCTGTGTCCCCAATGCATCCACAGTAATAGAGCTACAGCCTCCTCACTCTATTGTCGGCCCTGGCAGCTGGCTTTGTCACACATATGATGGCTTTCACAGTGACAGTCATTCTGCTCACATTGCCACAACGAACCCTTTGTTACACCTGGAAACCAGAAGCTCTGGAAGCAGGGAGACTAGCTGTGGGCAAGGCCTGCAGCTGGGATGGGCCAGGGCAAGGTTCCAATTCCAGAGGCCAAACTGGCCTATCTGATGTTGGTAAAAGGTGCCCCTTGGGTCATGGGGAGGCGGAGCGACAGGCTGAGATGAGCCCTGATGTCTGTGCTGCCCTTTGGCATGTGACCTTGGCAAGTTAACTGACCCCGTGAAGCCTCAGTGTCCTCGTCCGGAAAATAGCACCTACCCTCATAACATTGCCGCGAGGTGTAACTGAACGCTTGCACATAAAGCTCTCAGCACAAAGTCGGTTTTGCAGCAAACACTCACAAGCCATTAGCTATTATTTTCTGAGCACAGAGACAATAGTCTGGAGAGGTTCTGCGGAGCAAGCTGCAGCTGGGGGAAGCTGCAGAAGGTGGTCAGGCTGCTCAGGGGAGGGGGCCTTCATTTTTCCCTGGGATTCTTGGGAAGAGGGCGGTGCAGTAGCTACAAAAATGCAGTAGCTACAAAATAACGCAGTTAGCATCTGGTCCTAAATGGGGGAGGTGTGAAGACAGAGGGGAGTAGCTTCGCTTTTAAAAGGACTGAGTGGGGAGGGCTCAGCAGGAAAGAGCTGAACAAAACACCAACCTGGAAACCCAGCAGCTAGGCAGCTGGTGAGGGAACGTCAAACCCAGCCAGCACCGCCATCATTCATGGTGTAGGAGGCTATCCTGGGCCCGGCTGATTGGAAAGTAGCAATCCCAAGGGCGATTCCAAGGGCAACAACTGGAAGGCAGGGCACTCGAGTGCCCTGCCCCACCTTCTTTAGAACTTGGCTTTAGGAAGAAGCTCCCCGGGAGGCCGAGAAGGTTAATGCAATTCCTCTTATTCCATTCATCCACAATGAATGAGATTGCTAGGCGGGGGTGGTGGTGGGGGGGGGAGAGGCAGAGCTGAAGCAGGCCCCTTCCTCCCCTTTGGGAGCTTCAGATGAGGGAAACTGGCAAATTCAAGGCTGCTACTGTGTGGCAGCCAGCACAGGGAAGTGGAAAAGGACATGAGTTCTGGACCAGAAGACCTGGCTTTAAATCCTGGCTCCACCACTCACTGCCTGAGCCACCTTGAGCAAATAAATCACTTGAATGACATCCCAGTGTCCTCATCTGTAACGTGGAGGAAGAGATAACATCTACCACCAGACTGGTGGTGAGAATCAAATGAGATGTTAGTTATTGTTAGAGTGTGAGAGGGCTGCCCAGAGAGAGGCCCAGGAAATCGTCAGGGGCTGAAGGAGGGGGGCAGCATCTGTAGTGGAGCATCAGGGAGGGGCTCATGGGGGATGTGGCCCCTGAGATGGGCCTTAACGATAGACAGAATTTTCGTGGGCGGAACAGAGAGCCGCGCGGACTCAGGCAGTGGCGCGGAGCAGGGCAGCCACTGCAGAGGTGCTGACAGCGGGCGGAGCCCAGAACAGCGCAGCTGTCCGCCCTGTAGCCCGTTCTCTGCCCCTGCCAGTCTGGTCCCTCCCACCTTCCTGGGCTCATGATCAATGGGGAAAGAGAAGACACAGTCTAGGCCAGACCTGTGGTGCAGAGCGCAATGGGGGCTGGGAGGAAGGAGACAGCCTTTCCACTGCAACCAACCATCCAGGGGGGCTTCCTGGAAGAGAAGTAGGTGTTTGAGCAGAGCCTCAGAATTTGAAGTACATCAACAGAAGGGGGTGTCAAGTGGAGTACCAGCCTGGACAGGTCTGATGACAGTTCCCAGAAGAAGGAGCACAGAGGAGTGAGGGAAACGGGTGGAACAGAGGAGATCTGTGGGGAGATCAGATGTGGGGAGATCGAAGCCTTGAGTACAGGACTGAAGTACAGGCAAGGGGGAGCCATTAAGTACTGCAGGGGGAGAGCAGATGCTACAGTCAAAGGTCAGCTTCAGAAAGAGGAGTCTGGGACGCTGAGAGGAGACCTTGGTCTGAGAAATTAACCAGCACCCCACCGCCGTTCAGATGTAAGGTTCATGTGATGAACCCCGAGGACAAGAGGAGGAACCATGGGGTTTGGAGGTGCAAGAAAAGCAGCGAGTCCAGGACAGACTCCCGTCGGCTTCTCCTAACCCAGGAGGTTGATTCACCCTCCTGAGAGAGAGCCTGGCCCAGACGCCTCAGCGGGCGGGTGGGAGAAGGCAGTCAGGCCTGGAGAAGGGATGCGGGCTCCAGGGTCTGGCCGCTCACCACCCGACCCGCACTCCCACCCCGCCCCAGCCGAGTCCCTCTCCCGGCAGGGTCCAGAAGAACACTAGGCCTAAAGACAGTATTACCGGCGATCAGGTCCGTCTCCAAATGCAAGGCATCCCTGAGCAGGCTCCCCTTCCTTGGCCCCTTCCCCAAATCGAGCTGGGCCTCTAAATTCCGATGGCGCAGACGGGGTTAAAGCCCTCTCCTGTCACCACCCCCGCGCCCCTCCACCTGCCGGCCGCCGAGACTGCCGAGGCCGGAAAGCGCGGGACGAGGGTGGGGGGTGGGCATCACAGACGCTGAGCGACGGGCGGGAGGTGATTGGCAGCTGCCGAGCAGCAGAATACCGGGGGCGGCGGGGGGGCAGGAGTGGGCTCCTGCGGGCGCCCCGCACCCCCAGCCTCGCGCCTGGGGCAGTGCTCGTACCACCGCGGGCTGGGCCGGCTCGCTCCTTCCCTGCCCGGAGCCGGGCTGGCTGGGCGGGGCAGCGCCCTCCCCGCCCCCGGACCCCGCGGGCCTGCGAGTGTCTCTAAGGTGACACTCCGGTGCCTGGCAGAGGCGGCGGCTGCAGGAGAGATCTCGCCGCCCCGGCTCCCGCTGCGCCCGGCTCCGGCTCCCGCTCCGGCTCCAGCCGTCCGGGGGGCGCCCCAGAGCGCACCACGCAGCACCCCCACACCCACCGAGGACCCCCGCCCCGGGCGCGGGAGGACCCCAGCCGCCTTTCCCAGGCCCACCGCCCAGCATCTCGCTGTCCCCGTTGTCGTCGGAGCCCGGGCGTCGGGAGGGACGCGAGGGACCCGGCGCCCCCCTCCCTCCACGTTCGCTTCCCTGGGCCCAGAAGAAGGGGAGACGAACTTTAGCGGGCACCCCGAAAGGCCGCAGGAGCCGCGGGAAGAGGGCAGCCGCAGGATGGCCGAGGGGCCGGGCGGCGGAGGGCCCCGCGGGGACAGGGCTGGCGGCGGCCGGGCGGCGGAGGAGGAGGTGGTGCGGCGACGCTGCCGGCGGGGGGAGGAAGCCGAGGTCTCGCAGCTGTGGCCCGA
This sequence comes from Trachops cirrhosus, assembly GCA_028533065.1. Taxonomy (NCBI): domain Eukaryota; kingdom Metazoa; phylum Chordata; class Mammalia; order Chiroptera; family Phyllostomidae; genus Trachops; species Trachops cirrhosus. The sequence continues at coordinate 10,661,842 of CM052543.1, read as the reverse complement.
GGGACCCCGGGGCACGGCCACCGGGGCCCCGGTGGAGGAGCGGTTCCGCCAGATGCACCTGCAAAAGCAAGTGTCTTACAGGTAAGAAGGGGGCAGGGGGAGCGCGGCGCTCGGGACCACCCCCCCTCCCAGCCCCGTTTCAGTCGGCATTCGCCGAGCGCAGGCTGCTGCCTGATGCCGAGGGCTGAGAAATGACTACGAGGGGGCTCTGCCCTGCGTGTGCAGGGGGCCAGAGGGAGCTTCTGGGACCCCTTTTCTGTATGAACCGTGCAAGCCCTATTCACTGAACATGGAATTACTGGTGCCAACTGCGTGCCAGGCACTGTACCAGGCAGTGAGGAGACACCAACCAAGACGTGAGCCTTACAAACCGTTGTCTGCTGGGGCGAGCTGGGACAGCTCCCTGGCCCTCCTTCTGGGAGAAAGAGGGACCCATTATTCATTCAATAGGCCTTACCTGAGCTCTCCTGTGGGCCGACCCTGTGCTAGGCGCTGGCTTTGGGAGTGATTGAGTTGCTCCCTGCCACCACGGCTAGGACCCTGCTGCCTAGAGATGGAAAAGGAACCCTTCCTGGACCCCTTGGCCCCAGCAGGCCCTCACTGGCATCCTCGGTGGCAGACTGAACCTGGAACCCCCAAACTTAAGACATCATCCTAATTAAATGGTCTTCTGCCTGTGAAAGATTCCCAGCCTCCCTGGTCCTGCCACCTCTGCCTGGGGGGTTCCCTAGAGGAATCAGCCAGGATGGGCCCGGAAATCACTTTCACGACCTGGGAGGGGATGAGGGAGGGTTGTCCCTCACACAAGGGTGTGTAAGTTTGTTCCATAGACAGGGCATCCGTGGAGCGGGTGGAGGCAGGGCAGAGGCAGCCCTTACCTTCCCCCTCCGCTCTCGGACCACAGCCTGAACCTGGGCTTGCTGCCCCTGTAAAGCTCCTGGCCCAGGGTAACCTCCTTTGGAGGGTCCCACAGGGACATTGAGGCATCTGCAGTCCTTGACGCCATCAGCCTGGTTAGAGAGGATAATTCTCCTGTCTGTTTACAACCACGAGGACTTGGGGAGTGTCTGAGGCTGCCTGCTTCTCTCTGGGACTTCTGGGAAGATGTTTCATAAAACCAGCCCAGCCCTGAGAGCTCGAAGGGCCTTTATGTTCTTAATGGCTCTGAAGTCATCAGGCCTCCATCACTTGGGGGAAGATGGGGAAGAAGGGGAGGGCGCTTCACCATCACAAAGAGAAATGCTCAGAATAAACGGGAAATAGGTTAGGTTCCCACGGGCCATGCCTTCACTTTGGGGGGTGCCTAAGGAATCAGAGGTGCACTGAGCTCCTTTACCAAGTTCTCCCAGAGCACCGTGCAGGGAGGAGGGCATCATCTGTCCCTAGCCTTCTGGATGCAGAGAAGAGCCCCTGACAGTTCCCTGGGGGAGGACAGCGTGCACAGGTGACTGGCTGACTGGAGGTGGGGCAAAGAATATACAACCCTGGAAGAAATACTAGCCCGGGAATCAGGGGACCTGGCTTGAATGCTCGTTTCTGCCAGGGACGCACCGTGTGTGCTCGAGCTAGACAATCTCTCTCTGGACCTCAGGTCTTCACCTGTAACGTACGGGGGGACCTCAGATTTTTTCTTTGGCAGTGGGTCAGGGACAGACAGTATCTAAAGCTGGAAAGGAGGCCAGAGTGGGGTAGAGCCTTAGAGGATGAGGAGCAAAGAAAAAATAAAAAGCCAAGAGGGAAGAGGCTACACACACACACAGACACACAGAGATGCACGTGAAGCAGCTGCAAGGACTGGGACCCTCCCATTCAGGGTGGTCCCTGAATGGAGGGCCCTCCACAGCCCAAACTGGAGCCTCTAGCCACTAAGAAGAGGGTGACCAAGCTGGGACTCATCTCTGGCTGTGAAGGCATCCAGAGACCTCTGAGTCACCTGTGTGAGGCCTGCAGAAGATAGCACCAGGACAGGCTACAGCCACCACCCTATCAGGGTGGGTACCTGCCTATCAGTGTGGGTACCTCCTCACACCAGGGTTCGGCCAGGGGCCCAGGCTTAGGACCAGAGCCAGACAGAGCAGCAAGGCAAGCAGAGAGGCCCCTGGGGGTGGGGGCAGAAGAAACTCCGTGAAGGAGGCAGCAGCCCTGGGCCCTCCAAAACCTTTCTGGGCCCAGGGAACAAGCTGTGCTATCTGGCCCGGCCCTCCCACAAGGCTGCGGCTCTGAGTGGGCTGACGACCGCTGCAAGCTCTCCTCATTCAGGCCGCCCAGGGCTGGCAAGAGCTCAGGCCCACGGTGGCCCTCTTCACATCCTCCGCTTGCCACAGTTCCAAGCAGCTCTGGCTCACAGCTGAACCTCCCACCCCGCTGTGAGTTGCTAAGAAAAGCAACTGAAGGCCCTTCACAGAGAGAAAGGGGACCGAAATGCGGGGGCAAAAAAATCTGAGGGCGAGGGGTGGACGCGGAAACAGGGCCGAGGCCTGGCTGCCTCTGACGTAGGCAAGGACGGGCTTGTCAGCAGGACAGTGGAAGCGTTTAGGGATGTGAGGAGTTTCTGGAAAATAAGTTCCCTTCACCCCCCAGCCTGACAGCTGCTGTATGTGAATGGAGAGATGGCAGGTTTGCAACAGTAGAAACTCTTGCAGGGGGAGGGGACCGGGCGGACATCTTCCATCTGTGTCTGGGTGTGAGGAAAGGTATGTCCCACAATCCAAGAAGTCCTCAAGTGTCAAGGTTGGGCTCAAGAGACCACTGGAGGGTGGTGTCCAGCCTGGAAAAAGCCAGAGGCGCTCGAGGGTCACTGGGTGTGGTCTGAGAGGCCCAGTCAGAGATGCAGAGCTCGGATCTCTGGAGCTCGGGGCCCCGTGGGTCCCTAACCAGATCACCTGGGGGATTTCTTTTCAGATAATTTCTCAAGCCCCATCCCTGCCGATCCCGATATAGGTGGTCTAGGGCTGGGCCTGGGCATCTCAACTTTAACAACCTCTCCCGGGTAATCCTGATAATCGGGCATATTTGGAAACCACTGGTTTCTCCTGTGAAGAAGCCAAACCATTGGGGTGTGGCTGGCAGGGGCCTTCCCTGTGCTGGATGCGGCTGTGGCCCCAGCAGGGCCTTGAAGGAAAACCAGCACCTCTGCCTGGAGTTCTAGCCCTGGGCCCTGCACTGTATGGTGCAGAAGTATGGGGCACAGTCCCTTCCCTTGACAAAAGTAGGATTCATCACAGGGCCAGACAATAAGTAGTCTAGGCTTTGCAGGAGACACCCTCTCTGTCACTCTGCTCTGCCATTGTAGCACAGAAGCAGCCGGGGACAATATGTAAACGAAGGAGCATGGCCAGGTTCCAGCACAACTTTATTTATAGACACTGAACTTTAAATTTCATATCATTGCCACTGTCACAAATATTATTCTTTTGCTTTTTTTCCAACCATTTAAAATTGTAAAAACCATTCTTAGCTCACGTCCCTACAGAAACAGGCAGCAGACTGCATACGGCCATGAGGCAGAGTCTGCCAACCCCTGATCCAGTAGATGGGACGGGATAAGCCCGGGGGAAAGACAACTGACATTGGCATTGGGAATCCACCTGGGCATCGGGCAAACGGCCACCTGCATTTTAGTAAAAGAGGCAGCGCAATACACAGGCTTGCAGGCTTCAAGGTCAGAGAGACCTGGGTTCAAATTCCAGCCCTGCCCCTTCCTAGCTGGATAAGCCACGTTCACCCCTGACCCTGTTTCCTCATATGGAAAACGGGGACACTAATACCTACACAAAAGGGTGGCTGGGGAGATCAGCAAGATAAGTGATGCAAAATTCCTGACTCATAGCAGAGCTGGGACACAAGTTAGAAGATCGTTTGCGCCCCACCCCCATGGTGGACCTCCTTGTGGGTCTGGGGGTCCAGCAAGGCCCCTGAAGGAGATTGGCCCTGAGCGATGGGTGATGGTGAGACCTGGGGGTGGCAGACCTTAATGGAGACTCACGGCAGGGACTGAGCCTGTGTGCATGCCTCAGCCTGCAGTCCTCCCCTGCCCCCTCCACCCCCACGGAGGAGCTGGGGGGGAGCAGCTGGGGGAGACACCTGGCAGGGGAGAGTGCCCCCTGCTGCAGGCATTTGGCAGCGGGCACACAACTCCTCCAGGGAGGGGCACCTGATCCAACTCTCCCTGCTGCTATTTACCAGGAGCTAAAAATAACCCAAGAGTGACAGGGAGATGGGGCCGATTTGTAATTTAAATAGCAACAGGATAAAGCAAGGAGCTGCAAGAGATCACATTCTGTCCTGAATTAAAAATGCAAAAACCGGGGGCAGAGAGCTGAGGTGGAGAGGAGGAGGGGGCCCCAAGGCCAGAGGAAGCCGGAAGCCGGGGGGTCTATCTCTTTTCCTTTCTTCGGGAAGGGCGGGGCCCAGGCCCGTCCTGGAACTCCTTCCCCGCAGGGACCTGAGGTTCTTGCTGACAAGTGAGTCAAAGGCCACACAGGGCAGTGCCCGGAAGCGGGGCCAGCCTCGTCCTGAAGGAAGCAGCGAGGGATCAGGATCCCAGGGAGAGGATGTGAGCCCGGCCTATTTGGACGCAGGGCGCTTGGGACATGCCCCCCACCCCAGCAGCCCGTGCTCCCCACCGCCCACCCACCAAGGGCAGGCACAAACCATGTGGGCATTTTGAGAGCAGCTGGGAGGGCTAAAGGCATTTGAACAGCTCCTCTGGTGTGCTGCTGAGAACACGGCCCTTGGGCCAGGCAACAGGGAGCCTGGCTTGGAGTCTTGCTTTCGCCTCGGTGCAGTTTCAGAGCAGAGCATTTGGAGACACCGCTCAGGAGTCCAGTTTCCAAGGACACGGGTTAGCACAGGCGGGGGAAGACCTCTCTTCAAAAACACCCAAAGCGGTGGGTCGGGGGAAGGCACTGGTACTAAACACGGCTTCTGCTGGGCTCCACTGTGCCTGACCTACAGATGCTCTGGAGCTACAGATGTTTGGGGAAGGAAGACTAAGCAGGGTGCATAGAGTTGGTGGGGATCTGAGGGCCCTTGGGCAGCCTCTTACAGATGAGAAACTGAGCCTCAGAGAAGTTAAGCAATTTGCCAAGGTCACACAGCCGCTAGCTGGTAGAGCCAGGATCCAAACTCAGGTGGGTTTCACTCCACAGCCCTTTTTACTTTTAAAAGTCTGGAGTTTCTTAAGGATCTTTTCTTCTGACTCTGTACTAAGTGCACATATTCCTGGGAGGGGTATTAGGACAGGGGGCGTGGCAGCTGAAAGGTGGTTCTGTTTGCTGTTGGGGTTCAGGAGCTGCAGGGGGGTTTAGAGGGCGGGCAGTGGGGGCTTGGCGCTACAGACCAGCGTGGGGTCAGAAGGAGGCTCTCTCAGGGCACACTCAGCTGACCCAGAGTGAGGGGATAGCCCCTCAGACTCCTCTCACCTCCAACCCAGGGACCTGGGAGGTGCCAAAGGACAGTTTCCAAGAGAGAGCATGGTGATTTTAGGGTCCACCTCTGACTGCTGAGCTCCCGCAGCTCTCTTGCTCCAGTGGGAGAGGGTCTCAAGCCCCTCCTCCAGATTTCCTCTTGCTCGTGACTTTAATGAGGCTATGCAGAAGGAGCCTAATCAAATTTCCTTCAGTCTCTAGCTAGTGGCACCTGCAGTCCAACTCAGGGACCTCTGTCTCCTGTGTTGGGGGTGGGGGCCGCGCCAGAGACCCAGCCCCTGGGCAGGGCTAGCAATCAGCCGGGGCTCTTGGGTTTAGGATTGCTTCCAAGGGCTTCAGCAGGTACCGGGATCACAGGCTTAGCTTCTGGGAAGGAACTTAGACTCAAAAACTCCCCCATGTCTCCCCATAGCCACTCATGCCCATAGGAAACCAGTTCCCCTCCCTCTGCTCAGCCTGTCAGACACCTGTGTTCAGCTCATTCCAACTTCCATAGGAAGTTACTAAGCATACACTTGCCCCCGGAACAGAGCTAGGAGCGACACGCGGCTCGGGAATCCTGTAAGGAGTCAAGCCTAGTGAGCACAAAAGGTCACCCGACACAGGGGTGTTGCTGCGGACGAACGTGAGTGTCAGGGATGCATCAGTGGGTGGGAGTGCTGGCTCTGGAGCACATCTGACTCTTAGCGAGCGTTTATAAAACACTGTCACACAAACGAATGAGTGAAAACCCAGAGATCAAGGAAGCTGATTCAAATAAAACTATCAGAGCTAAATGAGACCTTTAAAATCATCTGGTTCATCGTCCAGCCCCAAGAGGTTCAGTGACTTGCCCAGGCACATGGGAAGGGCTGGAGTTTGAACCGATGGACCCTGGTCTGGGCCTCTCTTCACCGTTTCACTTTTGCTTCTTGGGCTGGGGTTTTGAAGGATGGTGGTTTTGACTGGTGAGACGTTATGAACCGACAGGGCGAGGAAGCAGCAGAGGCAGAATGCCATCACAGGGGTGAGGGTGCATGTTAAAGGAAGTGTGGAAGAAGAGGGAAGAAATGTTAACTGAGCACCTACTGTGAGGGGAGCACCAGGCTGGTGGGAGTGGAAGAAAATCTCTTTCCGCAGGGAAAGCCTGAACAAAGAGGAAAAAAAAGAAAGGAACCAGAACATAAGGAGCCTTGAAGGTCAGGCCAAGGAGGCCAGCTTGGCTGGTTTTGAGAGCAGCAGCTGTCCAGATCGTGGTGTGAGTGTTTGGTGCCCCAGTACATTTCTTTTCCCCAGTTCCCACTTAATCATCCAGGCCACAGAAAGTAGAACACCTCACCCTCTGGGGCCTCAACAAAGCCCAGAATAATTTTCTCACCTAGATTCTTCTTCCTGTGTGTATCTGGGTGGATACTGAGGGGTCCCCAGCTCCCCAGTGCTGGCACATGTTATCCTAGGAACTGCCAAGGGCATCTTCCCCAGCCCTGTGCACCTGTCCCTTCCAGCCTTGCCCTCTCCTTCCCCCCAAACTGGAAAGTGTCGACATCTTCGAGGAGGACAAGCCCAAGAGGACCCTGGTCCCGCAGTAGTCAGGAGGACTGCTGTCAGGAGACTCGCAGAACCTCCAGCCTGCCGGCTTCCCCTCCAGGAGCCGCATTTCCTGCTCTCTGCTGCTTGTTCCAGAGCTGCCAGAAGCTGCAGCTGGAAAACAGGCCCAGCCCCATTTCCTCTGTTTAACTGCTTGAGCTACTTGCAGAATCCCTGGGAGAGGAGCACAGGGCCCTGCAACAGTCTTCTAGAATAGTCCTTGGCCTGGCTGGCAGAGTTTCTGATGGGCCACAGTATACAGGTCCCACCCTGAGGGATTCAGAGATGATGGGCTGGCGGGGGAAGACAGCTGGAAAAACGGGTGCTAAGCCTCAGGGGCATCACTTGGCCATGTCCCCAACCCTAGAGGGGCAATTGAATGTCTTATTGAAGGACACAGATTCTTAATTCTACCAGTTATCAGTGGGGTGACCTTGGAAAAACAAGCCTAACAGTCTGTACCTCAGTGTCCCCAGATGTAAAAGGAAAATAACAGGATCTACCTCTTAGGGTCATTATAAGGACCCAAAGGTTTCTGGTAGAGAAGTGTCCAAGAAATATTAGCTATTGTTCTATCACTACCGAGTACTAATTATTCATGGCATAGCCTGATTTACTGAACAAATATTTGCTGAGAAATTTTATATTCCGGTCCTGAGGGACACGAAGGCGATCACAGCACCAGACGGAGGTTTCTGAGGGCTGGGATGGCGGCGTGTGCCCTCCCGCACCTGCAGGCGCCGCCGTGCAAACGTTTGTTGAACTGAACTGACAGTTTCTGTCCTCGAGAAATTCACAGCTTTCCCGGGTGGCAAACACATACAGATCTACAAAAAAAAAACCCCCTAATTATAGAGCAGTGTGATTAAAGAGTGCTGGAAGAAGGTACGATCCCCAACCCAGAAACAACCGTAATAACAAAGAGTACGTGTGTGCCTTACTATGTCTTCCTTAAACCTTCCTAATGGCCCCGGAGTGCAGCACAGCGAGACCTCTTTGCAAACACATCAAGTCCATTCCTTCCTCGGGACCTCGAATGCTCTGCTCCTGGGCGGTTACGTCATTTGCTCTTGATTCACTCAGGTCTGTTCTCAAGGTCACCTCCTCAGAGACGCTTTCCCAATCCCCCTATCAAAGTGGCACCCCCCACCCACCCCCGTCATCATTTTCTTCCACTTTCATTTTGGCCTCATTTGTTCTTCATAGCACATCCCATTACCTGACATTATTTTATATATTATTTGTTTCCTAGGTGTCTCCCCACTAGAATCTAAGCTCTGTAGTTACAGCCCTGCTTCTGTGCTCGCTGCTGTGTAGTCTGGCACAGTGTCTGATGCATAGAAGGCACTCGGCAAATAGTTGCACAATGAATTCACTTTATAAACCCTTTCACCTCTTATTTAAACCTCATAAAATGCCATGAGTTCAATCAGTACCCTTGCCCTCCTTCCATTTTACGGATGTGAAAACCGAGGCTTCAGAAAAGCTCCCTGACACATGCACTCACAGGTTCATCTGTTTACTTCCTACCTCATTCCAGAAAGGTTCAAGGTGGACCCACAAAGGTCCTGAGCTGACCTGACTCGGGTCGCACGGCTGGTAAGTGGCAGAAACATGAAGAGCCCACATCTTCTAGCTCCATTCTGGCTCCTCTCTCTGCTCTGCCCCTGTCCCATGTGCCTGGCCCTTGTTAGATGCTGTGCCGCTCACAGAGGTGTGAAGGAGAGAGAGCTGTGTGTGTGCTGAGCACTGCCCCCCCCAGCACACCCAGTAGTTGTGATGAAGCGGGAGACCTCAGCAGGACCAGGAGCTGAAAATCCAAGAGGCGAAGTGGAGAGGAAGGCCAGCCTGAGGCTGCGTTCCAAATTCCAGCCTGGGCAGGTCTGGTGGCTGCCTAGCAGCCTCCGATTCTTGGGGCTGTCTCCTGGCTGCTGGGCTGGGCTTGTCCTCACCTGCCTCTTGCTCTCCCGCGCAGCTCCTCTTCCAGCCGGCCTCTGGCCCCAGCCAGCGGAAGGCGCCTGCGAGGTCCCTGGTCCTCTGCTGGGGCAGTCAGCTGGCCTCTCGCAGGGCCCCCGGTCAGGAAGTGCCAAAAGAGGAAGAGAGTCGCCGGCAGGATGAGCGTACTGGGGGCCGGCCACAGTACCCGGGGAGGCTGCGATGAGGCCACAGCTCTGGGCCCCGAGGAGGCGCTGGGGACAGAAGAAGGGGAAAGGCCGGGGGCACTGAGGCAGATGTGGCGCTACCGCTCCTGGGACGTGCCACAGATCCCAGCCGAGACCCCCCAGACACAGTAGGTACTCAGGGTGGCCCGGGATTGGGCACCTCCAGCCCTCTATGAGTCTTTTATCTGGGATGGGGCTTGTGGCAGAAGTGCGTTGTCCAGCAGCTCTGCAGAGGTTCAGAAAAAGCAAGGGGGTTCTCGGTAGGATGAAGGGAACTCTGATGTCTGAATTGCTGGGGGCAGTGTGGTGGAGGGCTGAGTTCACAGGGGGCTGTGCTGAAGGCACTCACAGCAGGGGGTTCTGGGAAGAGGAGTCCCCACAGGAATAAGGCCGTCGATACTATAAGGTGGTGTTGTGCAAACTTGGCGGGGTCTTCAGCTGTTTTTGGTCTCCACCCTCAGAACTTGGTGTCAGAACCATTGGAAAAGTTTTCCAAAGAGGCCCATGCACCCCAGGAGGACAGCATGAGGCTCACTTGGGGATTTCACTGTCCTCCTGGTCATCCTGGCACCTGAGGCTAGCTGGAGGGCTGGTATCCCACCTCCCTGTCCAGACCTCCAAGCCCACAGGAAACTTTAAGGAAGCTGGAATGTTCTAAGCTTCTGGGTGCTGGCTATTTTTCAAAACCGCAGGCTTTCCCATAGGTCACAGCTCCCAGCATTGTCTATACGTGGCTGCCTAAGGCTGGAAAATGGGCAGCCAGTCCCCCAGAGGAAAGGGTAGAAGTGAAGGTGACACAGGATGTGGCTTTGCAGACAGGAGCACGAACAGAAACAGCGGGCAGCTGATGTGGGCATCAGGGTGGCAGGGTTTGGGAGGAGGAAGACTATGCTCTCCAGCTTCCTGGCCTCCCTTTGCCAGTCTTGCTGAGGCTAGTGGAGCTGCCCGAGCCGCTGGTTCCCTAGCACGCGTGCTGAGGCATCCCAGGCGACTGCTCTGGCTCTGATTGCTTTCCTCATCGTTGTTTGTTTATTGTCTCTTTTAAAATGGATTTTAGAGCGAGAGAGAGAAACATCAATTTGTTGTTCCACTTATTCGTGCATTCATTGGTTGATTCTTACATGTGCCCCCTGACCCAGGATCGAACCTGCAACCTTGACGCACTGTGACAATGTTCTAACCGACTGAGCTACCCAGCCAGGGCTTCCTCATCTTTAAAAGGGACAACCCCTGCTATCTAGGGGTGTCTGTGTGTGTGTCTGAGAGGCCCATTTCCGGTGGGTGATGTGTGTGTAAGAGGGATGTGGCAATGCATAACCGTTGTCCTGGGGGTGTTTGTGCACAGGAGAAAGGTGTGCATGTTCTATGTGGGTGTGTATGTTGGTGAATAAGAGTGTGGTCCTTATGTATGTGTCTTATGAGTGTGTAAAAGGTGTGCAGGTGATTCCTACAGTGTAAGAGATCTACAGGTTTTGTTGGACACTGTTTTGGGGAAATAAGACAGCTATTTGTTAGGAGTGTGCAAAAGAGTTAGCAGCAACTGTGAATAGCTGTGGAAAGGTGAGTTTGTATGAGAAAAGTGTATGTTCTTTGTTAGAGTGTGCAAGGGTTACTTTGGTGTAACGTTGGTCCTTATATACATTTCTGAGTGTTAGAGGCTGGGGTTGGAAGTGTTAGTTTGAGTAGTGAGTGAAGTCATTGTGTGACAGGTGTGTTTGTTCTGTATGTGGAAAGCACTGTGTGACTTTTGTTCCCTCGGGTGTGATTTGGGAGAGCCAAGGGGGTAAGGGCGGAGATTGTATGAGTGTGAGCCAGTCACTCACTGGGTGTTCGAGAGAGGGGTCTATTCCTTGTGGCTGTGGGAGGGGAGGAGGTGAGAGCCGCCCTCATGGGTGTTCACTAGCGATCGGGTAGATTGTTGCTGGGGTAGGGGGCTTCAGGGGAGGAAAATATTGTACTTGTCTGGGTGGGCGTCGTGCGGCTGTGTCACGAAAGAGATTCTGTGGGATCCTGGCGGACCTGCCGAAGGTTTGGGGGCGGGACCTTGATTGTCCCGCCCTGGGCCCCGCCCCCTCAGAGGGCCGAGGTGGGTTGCTGAGCGGCCGGCGGCCAGCAGAGGGCGCCGCGGGTGGGTGCCGCCGTGAGACCGAGGGGGCGTGTTCGGCGGCGGGCAGGCAGCAGCCCGGCCAGCTATGCGGGGTCCTGCGGCCGCGGCTGGCGGCACTTCCTGGAGCGGCGGCGGCCGCTTCCCCGGCACCTGGGTGTGGGGCGCGGGGGCGCGCGGCGCGGGGCGGGCAGAGCGAGCGCGCGCCATGCCCGCGGCGGGCGGCGCGGAGCCGGCGTGTTGAGCCCCGGCCGCCGGCCCGGCATGGACGTCTCCCGCGGACCCGCCGCCGGCCGGGGCTAGGGCCGGATGGAGCCGCGGGACTGCAGCCCCGAGGCCCGGAGCAGCGACTCCGAGTCGGCCTCCGCCTCGTCCAGCGGCTCCGAGCGCGACACCTGTCCGGAGCCGGACAAGACACCGCGGCGCCTCAGCAAGCGGCGCTTCCCAGGGCTGCGGCTCTTCGGGCATAGGTGAGCGGGGCGGCGGCGGGCAGGGCACCGCGGCACCGGGCGGATACGGCGCCTGACACAGGGAGGCATTCCTCGGCCACTTAGTGCTGACACGGAGTGGAGGTCTCCGCCGGGCACTGGTGGTACGGGCTGTCTGGGCGTGGGTTCCGCGTGGGGTTCATCCTCCAGCGTCCTGGCACTGGCACCGAGTGGGGGTCATTCCCTGGCACCGGCAACTTAGCGCGCCTCCTCGGTGGTACCAAGGCAGGGTCAGCTTCCAACTCTCCAGCAGGGAGGCAGGATCACCTCAACCCCCTGCCACCGGCAGGTAGGGCCCCAAGACTGGCCACTCACCCCTTCTTGACACTGATAAAACAGGGCGCCCTCTGAACCTCCCGACCCGGTGAGGTGGGGGTTCTGGCCGCCCCCCTGGACCTCTCGGTGAGGCCCCGTTGTCTACCACCACGTCGTGACATCTGTAGAACATGGCCTTGCTGATACTGTCAGGGCACGCGCCCGTCCTGGAACCCTGGTCACTGATTGAATCGCTCAACGTTTTAAGCCTCTCCTTGGGGTTGGGGGTGCCTGGCCACCTGTTCTACTGTACTCGTAATTAGCAGGGAGACCCCACGCTCTATCTCTGCTAGGCATAGGGACCTCTGCCCCTACCTTTCGGTCCTTCCTTCCTGGAAAAAGGATTGGGTGGGCTGCAGTCTGGAATCTGTGCTGACTGTTCAAGCTCCATCTTGCCCCCTCCCCCAGCACACCAAATGTCACCATCTTGTGCCAGTAACAGGGCTTTGACCAAGACCCTGGTGAGGAACCGGGGGAGGGTGTGGAAAGATTGAGTGCAGGCGGTTGGTGTCATGTGTGCTGAATTGGCTGGGAGCCGCTTCCTGCTGGTGCAGCCCTTGTGTAAGGTGAGGGAAGGTGGAGCCCCGAGAGTACCCCACCTGGCTCGCTGGACTTTCTCCTAACTGCCCCCCTGCCCTCCAGTGGCTGAGGAGTTTGCAGCCAATCAGCTAAGGACCCCAAAGCCAACTCATACTGGACTCTGACCGCTTGGAGTCTGCCCAAGGCCTCCCGATCACTTTTCTTCAGTTGCCCAGGCTTCGTGGCATTTGGCCCCCCTGAGCTTTACCCCGCCTATTCCCAGGGTAGACTTTACCACCTCTAGCGTGGGCATTCTTCTCCCGTTGTGCTGGTTGGCATCCCTGTGGCGCTGACCTATGCCATCCGCCGGCCTCACCCTAGCCAGGGCCCTGCTCTTTGCACCTGCTTTGTGTTGCCAAGCACACCCACAGGCCTGGAGCCTCACACTGGCAGATGGAGCTCCGTGTGCTCTTGTGAAGCCATGGGGACTTCAATGTCATATGAAATGGGGACAGGAGCAAAGCTTCCACTACCTCTTGTTTTGTCACCCAAAGCGCTGCAAGATGGAGCGAGCAGTTTACACCCAGCCCTGCAGGATGTAGCCTCCAGTGTTCACGGGCTTCAGAGGGGGAGGGAGGGGCTCTGCCGGAGGCTTCCTGTCCCTGCCCACAGGGCACCAAGTCTGGGGCTTCTCCGACCTGGACTGTGCCCCTTCTGAAGGGCCCAGGTTTGTGGATGTAGGGACCTCAGGCACATTCAGGAGAAAGAACAAGAAACAAGAAAACCAACGAATACCTTTACATAATTCTCTAAAATAAGCAGGATAGGTGTTAGCTCTCCATTTTTATAGATGAGAAAAACACAGGCTCAAAAAACGTAAGTTATTTTCCCAGGATCACATAGAAAAGAGGCAGAAATAGAATTTGAACTCTAGTCTGATTTCAAAACCCGCACCTCTTTTCTATATCAGGTTCTCAAACAGCGTCACCATGACCTGGGGACCTGTAGGAAATACAAATCCCTAGGTCTTACCTTTGGCGTGTGTGACTGGAGGTGGGATGTGGGCGTTTTTTTCACAGCTTCCCAAGTGTTTTTGATGTGCTACCAAGTTTGCGAACCACAGTATTACATCACTCGGGGGCTGCTAAGTGATCCGGTAGGATGTTTAACGAGAAGAAGAAGGCCCGAAGCACCTCCAGAAGCACGCAGGGAGTGCCTCCCGTGTGGCAGCCCTGTGCCGGGGCAGTGGGGCATTCAGAAATGAGTGCGCTTGGAAAACCCAGTGGACCGGGGAGGGGGCAGTGGAGGAAAAGATTTTCCCTGACAGGCCTGGGAGCTCTGAGAATCACATGCCCACCGGGGCTGACCTCCCTTCGCTTTGATTGGGGTGGGGGGCGGCGAGGACAAGCATTTGGAACAGTGCGCCTGACCTGGGCACTGCCTCTGTAATGCTGTTTAGTTAGTCCTGCCGCCTTTACTGGTTGTCAGTCTCAGGCAAAAGTCCCCAGTGCCCCAGCTGAAACCACCCCTTCATCTTTTCCCCAGGCTCCGTGCTCATTCTTAACCCACTCTTGCTTCTCGTTGGGTGTCCACCTTCTGCCTTTCCCCCATCCTGCTCCCCTCCCCTCCCATACAAACCTCAAACCTTGGGGCTGGGGGGCATGATGAGCAAGCAGACAGTGGCTAGAAGGAAGCCTCAAGGATAACATACCTTGGTAGTGGCTATGGAATTGGTGTTGAGAAGTCTGCATCAGATCTCAGCTCAGTGGGGAAGTTCTCTGTATAACCAATTAGCACTCTCTGCTGTGGGCTTGGGAGGGGCAGCGGTGGTACCTGGGCAGCGCAGTGTTTGCTTCCCTGGTCCAGTTGGGTAGAACAGTCTCTGAACAGCCTCTTTGACATCTTTCTCAAGAGGCTTTTCCTTAAAGTCCACCTCAGCCCCTCAAAACTGGCTTCACCTTATTGAAACCTAGGGAGCAGCTCGCCCTGTCCCCTTCTTGAGCCCAGTAAGACGCAAAGCTGAGTCACGATTCTCCCCAGCTCCATCCCACCTCTCCTGTCCTTGCTGGGAACCACCAGCCCCCTCTCGGAAGAGGGGGTGCGGGCCCTGCCCTAGTCCCAGAGCATCTGGCTTTTCCTCCATGCTCACCTTTCACATTCTATTGGCCTAAGGGGTGGTCAGTCAGAAGAAGAGGAATGTTGACTCTGTCCCCTCCTTGTCCTCCAGAGCCCACTGGAGGGAAGACGTGCTTATCCTTTGACCTGGTCCTGGCAGCCTGATCCCGGGCAGGTCACACAGCTTGTGGATGAGCTGGTTTTGCACCCCAGGGGCATCATAACTTCCCTGGCCCTTTAAACATCTAGACATAGGCGCCTCAGCCTGCAGAGTCCCTGGGAGCCGGCTCACTGGCTCTGCCACCCCTGCCCTTCATTAGTACTCAAAGTCATCCGTTCCCCGAGGGCAGGAAATGCACCTGTGGAACGAGTTTGAAACAATAGGTCCCATTGAGAGGTGATGCCACATGGCCCCAAGTGAGCATGGTCCCCGAGTCCAGGCAGGCAGAGGGTGCCCGCCGGGCAGCCTGAGCAGAAGCAGTCCCAGGTCGGGGTGGTTTTGCGATGACTGAGAGGGGATGCCTCACACGCAGAGATGAGAATATCTGTTGGAGGCGCCGGCATGTCTGGAGCAAAAGGAGCCTCTTTGAGTCGTTTGTCTTGCTCAGGCTTATACTGGGAGCGGCCCAGGTGACCAGGGGAGGCAGGTGCAAGACAGAGAGTCCCTGGGCTCCCACCAGTTTGGGAAGAAAATGGGCCTCAGTGGCTGGGCCATGCATCAGTTCACCTCACTCAGCCTGCTCCCTGTGCAATGTCGTGCGCCAGTGCAGAGCTGGCCAAGGTCGGGGACTAGGTAGGGTAGGACTGTCACAGTCTTCCCTCTGCTGCCACACACCCGCCAGAGTCTCTGGCTTACAGGTCCAGGAGGAGGTGGGCAACTCTCATTTTCTCTCTGTGCCATGCTCCAGAAAGGTCAATTCTCAGGACACGAAGCTGCCCAGGACTCTCAGGTTGGCAAAAGAGAGCACAAGAGTGGGTGTCTTCCCAGGCAAGGCAGAGGAAGGACCAAGTGACCCCAGTCAGAGAAAGCCGAGGTGCTGGGCAGCTGGAGGTGGGGAGTAGAAATGAACAGGCCTGCCCTCCTCGGCTTCCTGGAGCCCTCTCCGGGATTCACCAGTCACCACCCAAGCAGAAGAGGAGGTGGTGGGTCCGCCTGCCCAGAGGCGTGGCTTGTGCTGGTCCCTAGTTGGAGCAGAGGTCCCCTCCTCACAAACGCAAGTGAGTTTCAAGCTCCAGAAGCTGAGGGGGGAACTTGCCTTGCAGTATCCCATAGCAACACAAGGGGGCAACAGCCGCCATTGTGGGGATGGCAGGGAAGGAGAGATCCTTCCTGCTATCCACAGGCATGGGAGACTGTCTGTGGGTGGACCTACAGACACCTCCTACTTGTGAGTTACCTGACACTCTGGCTACCAGGGTGGAGCCAGTCAGAATGTAGCAGAAGGCAGGTTGAGCGTGAGCTTCCCTGTCACCTGGCCCAACCCCTCCTCCTCCCTGAAGATTGAGTCCCAGTGAGGTGGCCTTGACTGGGCCAAGGTCTCACAGCTGGCTGGGTTTCTCCGGGACTCCAGTGCCAGTCCCCTGACTCCAGGGCTAGGTCAGTTTGTATCACGTCACGGGACCTCAAAGCCTTTCCGGCTTTCTGAGAAATCCTCATCTGGCATGTTTCAGCCTGCCCTCTGTCTCTCCTCCTGGAGGCTGCTTCTGCCACCTGAGCAATTCTCTAAGTCAGCATGGGAGGGGAGAGTGTGGATAAGAAAGGGGACCGCTATGCCTGCATCCAGGCTCACCAGCTCCCCTTGTTCCCGGGTGGGATTAGTCGGGTGCACGCCAGAGTGGTACCAAGCACTCATTTTTTTTGCTCCCCTGGATTGCTTCCTCTGTGGCTCTCAGCACGGAGCCTGGATGGCAGTCTCAGCTAGGGAAAGACTAGGCCAGCGCAGTGACCAGCGCCCCGGAGGGGCTGTCATTCTGCCCTCATTCCTTTCTGCCTCCTTCCTCAGCTGCGACTCCAGAGACAAGGTTAGGTGACGCAGAGCAGATTTGGGTGAGACCAAGGGCCCTGTGGCCCAGAGAGAGGAGGGGGAGGTGGAGATGGGCACTCCCACCCACCTCTATGCGCCCCTGCATCCAGGTGAGTGACGTGCCAGCGCATCTTTCTTTGGCAAATAACAGTTGTCAGAAGCTTTGAAATCCAGTTTCGTGTAATCCTCACAACAACCTTATAGTCAGTTGTTTTTATTCCCCTTTTTTGGAGGAGAAACCGAGGCTCTGAGAGGTCAGAGGCGTGGCCCAGGATCTCGAAGCTCTCCCTGGAGCCCAGACCCAGGACCATTTTCGCGGCGCCAGGCTGCACTGCTCATTAGCGCTCTTTTCTTCTTTAAATTTCCCACCCCAAGGTGGTGGGGCCTGGCAAAGGGTGTGAGGGCCCGTGAGACTGAGAGAATTTTGTCTAGTGTGGGAGTGGAGTAAGACCCACGCAGCGATCTGCTCCTGGACCCCAAGGGAGGACTCTCACTGGAATCCTGACCTCTGGGGGAGCAAGGCTGGGCTGGGGGAGACCCTTGAGTAGGGAGACTAGTTGTCCTGTGGCTCCCTGGCTGTATCTGGAGTGGAGGGGCAAGTCCTTTTCTTTTGCTTTCAAAGTGCAGGGAGTGGAAGACGGAAGGGACATGTTTCAAGGAGCCCCCAAGATCACCCTGGGGTCAGAGGGCGGCCTGTGGCCTGGGGAGAGGTGCTCAGGAGGGGAGCGCAGGGCACGGGCCTTGTCTGCACCCAGCACCCCGCAGTGAGAGGTCTGAAAGGAGAGCGTGGGCCCCAGAGCCCTCCCCTCCGCTGTTGGCGGCCTCCTCCCCCTCGCTCCTGGCAGAGCACCAGTCAGAGCTCCCACTTAGAGGCCCTTCCCCTGCCGGGGCTGAGCCCAATCGCAGCACATGCCAAAATAGCTGTCTGGGAGCCTGGGCCTGCCGCCCACGCCCCAGCATCTCCTGGGTTAACAGCTTGCCTGTCTCTCCGCCCCCCTTCCCCAGCTTGCTGACATTTCACTGAGGTGGGGGTGGTTGTGAAAGGGGGCAAGCTGGTTCCTGCTCTCCAGCCCACACAGACACCCCGCCGATACAACCTGCCACCCACTCACCCTCCCCTGGAAGGCATCCTTTAGGGGGAGACCTTCCTTCCTGTCCCACGACATGGGGTTTCTACTAACAGACAGTGTGAGGAACACACTCGGTTCCGTGCCATCTGTGGGAGACCCACGGCAGCCTCAGAGAGTCATCGTTCCCCCAGATGTCTTTCTAAAAATTATTTTAAAATATTTCCTAAGCATTAAGTGTTTTGCAATTAGAAAAGTATACAGAGTAACCCTGACTGGTGTTGCCCAGCGGGTTGGGCATCATCCCACAGACCAAAGGGGCCCTGGTTCGATTCCCTGCCAGGGCACGTGCCTGGGTTTCGGGCCAGGTGCCCGGTTGGGGGCCTGCGAGAGGCCACTCATAAATGTTTCTTTCACACAATGATGTTTCTCTGCCTCTCTTCCTCCCTCCCTTTCCCTCTCTCTAAAAATAAATTAATAAAATCTTTTTTAAAAATCCCAGAGTAATGTCACACCACCAGTGAGCTTGGTCAGATCTTAACCACTGCGCCACGTTCGCCTTAGATAGGGCTGGAGGCCCCCGTGCCCGCCCCCTGCAGGAGACCGCAGGCCTGATCCTGTGTGTGTGTGTTCCCATGCTGCTCTAAATTCTTCCCTACACAGGTGCGCGTCCACAGCAGTGTGTAGTACTGTTTTGCATGGTTTTCCATCAGATTTATATGCACTTGTACTGAACATACTGAGTTTAGGTTTTCCCATTGTTTTGGACACTTAACCGTCTTGAAACATGAGCTCTAGAGAACCCACTTTAACTGCCATACACTACTCCTTTTTGTAAGTGCACAGCTTACAGCAAGTTTCATCTGCCCGGTGTCCTGTCAGTGGGCGTCAGGCCGTTGGCCGTTGTGCTGCCCTTGCCAGCAGTCCTTCAGAAGCTGTCCTGGCACACATCTCCTTGTGCGTTCTCCCCACCGGCGCGAGCGTACAGAATGGTGTGCCTTCAGCTTGGATATTTGTTGCCAAGTTGCGCTCCAAAGTGGTGATCCTAAGTTTTAGGCCTCTGGAGTTCGTTTCTTTCTTTAAAGTTTTGGTAAACTGAGGAATTGGTTACCAGGAACAAACACTTTCTCTTCCAAGCGTGGAACACTCCCACAAGGAAGAGATGGCAGGTATGCCCCCACCTACCAGATGAGGAAATTGAGGCTCGGGCAGGGTACGGGACTTGGCTTGAGGTCGCATAGCTGACCAGAGGCAGAGCCCCTCCGGGCCTTTGAGTCCAGATCCTTAGGAAAGAGCACTCGGAGAGACTTCAGGCACAGTTTCTGCCTCAGAGCCAGCGGGAAAAACCCCTATGAGGGGCACATGGAAGCCCGGGAACAGGGTCGGTCCCCAGGGGCTGACAGCTGGTTGTGAGAAGATCTTCTAGAGGATGGAGGAGGGAGCAACGTGATCAGAAGGTTTGGGAGGGCACTTAAATTTTGAATGAGGGATGGGGGGGGCGCTGCTCCTGGCAGATGGGGAATGGGAGCCTGCGGCAGACAGAGGAGAAGGCCACAAGAGAGGCTGGTCACGAGAGAAGAGGGACGTGGGGGCCAGCAGAGGGCTGGTTACACTCCCATCGGGGGGCTGGGATGCTCGGAGGGAGACCCCATCCGGGGTCGGTTTCAGCGTGTGCCTCTGGGACACAAGCCTCAGCCCAGACCGACAACTTGCCCACCCGGTGCTGGCAGGAAGGCCCGGGAGCTGGCCGGCTGCTGGGTCACTGTGCTGGCCTGAAGCCCTCTGCTCTCAGCTCGGTCTGTGAGGCTGAGCCGGGACCATTCACTTCTCCCTCCATTCACTCTTCAAACCACTTCCCGCTCTTCTGGGCTCTGGGGATGCAGTTACAAGCAGTACAAGTCCCAGGGGCTCTCAGTCTGGTTGGGGAAATGGACGTGTAACCCGCGCTGATGGCCTAGAATAACCAAGAGAGGACCCGAGCGTGGGAGCAGCTAACCCTTTGGGAAAGGCTGCTGGGGAGAACTTGCCAGCAGAGCCGATGTCTGAGCCAACTTTGAAAAGACGAGAGGAAATAGATGAAGGCGAGTTCACTAAGCAGAAGAGAGGACTGCATCCCTGGTAGAGAGACTACCGGGTGCCAAGTGCACAGGCGCGAGGAGACACACGGACTTTGTTTCACAGACACGTGCGGAGGCAGGGAGGGGCGAGAGCACAGACCTGGAGCAGACGCCTCGGTGGGGGTCCCAGCTCTGCCGCTCACTAGCGGCGTGACTGCAGGCGAGTTATTTTATTGCTTTACGCCTCAGTTTCCTTGTCTGTGAAACAAGGAAAATAATATTTTTTCTGAAATTGAATTAATGTTTGTAAGACTGTCAGAACAGTGTCTGGCACAGAGGGAGTTATCTACTCGTCAGATAAAAGGCAGAAAGCTACGCAAGGGTGGCGGGAGAGGGGCTGAGAGGCCTGGCGCCTGCCAGGCCCAGGGCTGTGCATCGCGCTCAGCCAACAGGAGGGGCCCAGTCCCGGGTGCGTGGGTGCTGCAGGGTGAATTCTGGGAGCAGTGGGAGGACGGCTCGGGGGGAGGCTCTGGTGCAGGGGCGTTGCACCTGCTGGCATCTCCGGGCCGCACCGGAAGAAGAAGAGTTGTCTTGGGCCACACGTTAAATACGTTGCAACGCGTAATCACAAAACAATCTCATAATGTTTTAAGTAAATTTACAATTTTGAGTTGGGCCGTGTTCGTAGCCATCCTGGGCCACAGGCGGGCTGGCGGTCGCACCAGTCATTTGCTCCACAAACATCTCTCCAGGACCTGCCAGGAGCCTGGCCCTCATAGGAACTCAGCACATGATGGGGAGACGGTCTCCGCAAGGAGCTCAGAGCTCAGGGCCCTCACCCAGCCCTCAGGCATCTGAGGCAACCCCTCCTTTCCCCTCCTTGCCCACCACCCTCGCCCTGTGACTTCATGTCACCAAATCCTCCTGTCCAGGTTTCATACGGAAAGCCACAGAGAACATGACGTGGGAATGTCATTCGGCCCAAAAGGGGCCTCACCTGTCACTCTTCAGATCCTTTCGAGAGGAGAGGAAGGTGGCTGTTAGAACAAACGTTGTTGCCATCCCCTGGTACCCAACAAAGAGAAGTGGTCTGGTCCAGCCAGGGTCTTGTGGTCAGCCCTTGGGTGCGGTACCCAGGGTGGAGGAAGTCCTTCTCTTCCCTTACGGCTTTGGCCCCTCCTCAGCGGAATTCCCTGTTCCTTCCTCCTGAGCTGACCGGTGGTAAACACTGGACTCACTGCCAGGCACTGGGCCGGCATGCCTAGTGCAGTCGGTCTTGTCCCTGGCCCCTGAGGAGCTTGTGGTCTGGTGGGCGGGAAGAACGAGGCATATGGATTTGGAAAAATCAGGACTTCCGGGAGTCCAGGGGTAGAGGAGCAAACGGGTAGTGTGAAGTTATCAGTGGGAGGGATGTATTCTCGGCTGGGGCAGCTGTGAGCGGGTGGGACTTGGGTGTGAGATGGGGAAGGAGGCCAGTGTTCCAGGCAGGAGGTGGGCCGTGCGCAGGGGCACAGCAGTGAGCTCAGGCACGGCCAGGTGGGGGTACAGAGAACAGGTTGGCTTGGTGAGAACCGAGGGTTCGCGTCCAGGCATAGGAGGCTGAGTTAGCGCCACACCGCGGAAGCCGCATTTGCCTGACTGGAGGATTTGGAACGTATGCTGGATCAGGGGTTCCAAGTGCAGTCGGGGGGCTGGAGGAGAGGGGAGCAGGACCCTTTAGGGGTTGGTGAGGTCCAGACAACCAATTTTCCTAATGATGCATTTAGATCTGCCGTGGCTTGTGCCCTTTTCGCTGTTAGTGTCTGCGCTGATGGTGCGGAAGCAGTGGTGGTGAAACTGCTGGGGCCTCGGCACGGGTCAGGGCCGCCGCGCGACGTGACCTAGTGCCCTTGTCTCCCTCACGCCACACTCACGACGACAACAGGCGGTGCAGTAGAAAGTATTGATTTTATATAGAGCCTTGAGCACGTGTCTTTGTAAACATTCTGTGCGAACAAATGTGAGATGTCTGTGAGGCACTCCAAACTACACTGGTCGTCTCGAAAAGCACCTGTGTGAGCGTGCCAGCCCCTTTTTAAGGAACACGGTTTTAACTTGAAAGAGCACCTGGCAGACAACCCCTCCGAGCTGGGTCTTCTGCAGACGTTTTCTCAAGATGAATGAAGTGAGCTTGTCACTTCAAAAACAGTATCAGTGTTTGTTGCTGCTGATAAAAAGTGAGCTTTAGAGGGAAAATTAGATTTTGGAAACCTTGTATCCACTATCTAGACGGCTAGACCCGCTGACGGCTAGCTCCCTAAGACTTAAAGTCTCCTAATGAGATCAGTAGTGATTGTTAGCAGGTATGCTATTTTTTTATAATGTGTAACGAAATGTATCAGCGTTGGGAAGATCTTCATAACTCGGTAAAGCAGTATTTTCCAGTGACTGAGGGTTGATGTTACAAACTCAAAATGCAAGACAGCAGTGGGTTTCGGATTCCACATAGCCGCTAACCTTTAAGAAACCACCACTTGTCGTATTTTTATGTAGTAGCAAAGAATATCCATAAGTGCTTGAAAAGGCTGTTAAAATAATCCTTCCTTTTCTTAACTGCAGTCAGTGTGAGGCAGAATTTTCTTCATATACTTCAGCCAACACAACGTATTGTAACGTTAATCACAGAGGCAGCCGTGAGGACACAGCTCTCTTCCACCGAGGCAGACATTGAAGAGATTTGCGAAAGTTAAAACATGCCAACCTTCTCACTACTGTTTTTGTTTTAGAAAATGTAGCTTATTTTTCATAGAAGTATGTTATTTACATTAACATATAGGCTTATTGTTTTTAAACAAATTAATGCACGTTTTAAACAGTTCTCAGTTTTAATCTCTAACATGGTAAATATTAGTAGCTGTAGCCTGGATAAACAAAACCTTTTGGGGACCTTCAGCAACTTGCAAGAGCGTTACAGGGGTACTGGGACCAGGAGGTTTGAGAGCTGCCACTCTGCACCCTGGGGAGCCAGCAGTGGAAGGGGGCAGTGGCCTTCTGGGCGGGGGGTGTGCCGTGGGCCGGATTCTCCTGGACACGAGCCGGGGCAGCGCTGACAGGCCCCCTCAGCGGGGCTCGGAGACCCAGGCCGGGGAGTCCCAGCTCCGCCACCAGCCTCGGGGGCCTGTGGGTTTCGCTGGGACTGAACCCCGCCCTCGCAGGGGAGCTGCCAGCCTCCCGGCTGATAAGGCTTGTCAGAAAGGGCTTTGTAGGTTGTGAGCCTCTCAACACACACTGTCTGTGGTGGGATTCCTTTCCTGGGGCCAGTGCGCAACTCTGTCAGACACTTTCCTCAGACCCCAAAATTCTGTCCAGTGGGTGTGAGAGGGCGTTAGGTGGCCAGCGGAGGAGCCTGCCTGACGCCCCTTCTCTCCCCCAGACCTTCCCTCCACCCCACCCCTGAGCCGAGGCAGGGGCTGCGCGGTAACTGGTGGAGGGGAGGCCGTCCCTCTGCCTGGCTCTGGGGACTTCAGGAAGAGAGTCCAGTAGGCAAGGCCGTGTGTGCGTGTGCGTGCGTGCGTGCGTGTGTGTGTGTGTGTGTGTGTGTGTGTACGCGCGCGTGCCCCTCCGTCTGCCCATCTGCCCACCCGTCCCTGCTCCTGCTCGCTGCAGGGCCTGGAGCCGCCACTGGGAGAGGAAGTGCAGTCGGTTACCAATCGGGTTATTTTCATAACGGCTGTCTGTCTCAGGCTGGGGGGAGGAGAGTGGCGAGGGGGAGGGCGCAGAGCAGCAGCCACAGCGGCTGGCTCTCCAAACTAGGACTTGCTCAGCCGGAGGCTGGCAGCCTGGAGCTGGAGCCAGAGCCAGGGCTCGCCTGCCCTCAGGGACCCCAGCCCCACTCGCTCGCCCACCTCCTGCCTACTGCCCTGCCTTCAGATCAGGTCAAAGGGGGCTCCCCCAACCCTTCCCTGCCTTCTGCTTCCTCCCTCCTGCCTCTGTCTGGGTGGGTCTGGGGAGGGGGTCAGGGTGGGCCCAGGCACCACCATCCCGAGAAAGGCTTCTGAAGCTGATGGAAAGGGAAGGTGAAGGGGGGTGCCCGTCCCCAGCCAGAGCAGACCCTGCAGAGGTAGGGTTGCTGATCACTGGCCCGGTTGCCTCCTTTACCTTAGGGGCCCACTGCTCCCCACTGTGCACCTTTGTTTTGTTTTGTTTTGTTTTGTTTTGTTTTGTTTTGTTTTCTCTTTGGCAGGATCCCCTTAGTGAGTGGAGGTGGAGAAGTTGGGACCCCACCTCATGAGCCCCCAGGCAGGCCTCCCTCCTAGCTGTTCCCACCTGGGAGCTGGAGGGGGCTGCAGGGAGTGAGGCCCTGCCCACAGCATGGAGTGGGCACTGTGGCTGAGCCCCGAGGGGGATTTGTGCCAGCCCCTCTGGAGGCAGGGTGTCCCTGGGGGCCAGGCCTGGTGCCCGGGGCAGCAGACGTCCCGTGTAGCATGAGCAGACACCCAGGTGGCTCTGGCTGTCGGGCTCTGTTCCTCATGTGGTGGGTGGTGGCCACCCTGGGTCCTCCTGCTTCCCTTTCTGGGCTCCTACCCCGCCACGGGCAGAGACAAGCTCCAGGAGGCGGCACGACCCGCGTTCCCGGTGTCCGCTCCGGGCGTGGGCTCTGCCAGGGCCCTGCTCCCTGTCAGGTGTTGCGTCGTCAGGTGCTCTGTGCCGTCATCTCGTCGGAACGTCCCTTGTACCAACCTTCTGGGCTCTGTGGTGTCATCCCGTTTTGCAGATGAGAACATGGAGACTCAGAAGGTTGGCTGATGAGCCCAGGAAAGCAGTGGCAGACACAGGGTTCCGAAGCCTTCGGGCTTTCCCGCTTGAGGCTGACATGGAGTGAGGCAGCCTGGGCCGCAGGCCGAGCCCCGGCCGCTCGCTGCCTGCTGGCTGTTGCCGCAGCGCCCGGTGCGCGGCCACGCACTGCCACACGCAGCTCTCCCGCAGCGTCCGTGTCCTTCTCAGGCCCCCGACAGCCAGCGGGAGGTCGATGGGCCCGTGAGGCTTTTCCCATCCTGTCTCCCCTGGCTGTGGCAGGTTTCCCCAGGCCCCCACTGGGAGGCCGAGGAGCAGCCCGTGGCTCTGCTGCTGGTGTCAGAGCCCTGGGAGGCCCCTTTGATGTGTGGAAGGTGACAGCGTGAGGTGAGAAGCAGCTCCGGCTCCGAGCTGTGCTGTGCAGAGAGGTCCAGGCCCAGGCAGGGACGAAGCGGGGACAGGCCTTCGGCCAGGCCGGACTCCTGACCAGACCCGAGAGAAGCCTCAGCAGAGCTAGGAAGTCAGGAGTCAGGCAGTAGCTGACCAGAGGACAGAGTTTCTATGGAGACCAGAGGAACAGGAAGCTTGGCCTCTGAGGGGGAGGGGGCGTTGGGAACACACAAGCTTGGGTGCCCGGCAGGAGAGCTTGTCGTGAAAGGCCAATCGGCCGGTCTCACGGCCTCCCTGGACGAATAGGGAAACTGAGGCCCTCGAGGGGTCAGCTTTGCACAGGGCTGTGAGGCCATGGCCGGTCCGCCCTGCTCCCCACTCGGAGTGACCGCGCTCTCCAGTAGCTGCGGAGACCCCTGGACAGATGTGGGCTCGGGGCTGCCTGGCAGCATGTGGGCCGCAGCGCTGAGGGAGCGGCCCCCGTGTCGTGAGCCGGGGTGTGCCGGCGACCTCTTCCTGCTGGCCCCCCTGTCAGCGTGAGACTGGGACGGCCGGCCGGCCCTCAGCGCGGCCCACAGCGCCCGCGGCACCTCCCCCACCCCCACTGACTGTGGCCTTTTGTTTTGTGGGTGACATTAGCATCAGGCGGTGTGTCCGGGTGACTAATCTGCAGGCTGTGCAGCTGTCACAGAGCAGCCTGACCAGACTAGTGAGGAAAGCTGACACCGGGGGCAGTGCTGGCAGGCCGGGCGCTGGGCCTTCAGGGTTCTCCTCCCCAGTGCAGAGCGGACCGGAGTCAGGCAGGCGGGGTTCGGGCCCCAGTCCTGCCGCCGGCCCGCTGTGCGACCTTGGCCGTGTTACTGCACCCCCTCAAGCCTCGGTGTTGCTGTCGTTCGAGTGGAGCCAGTGGTCCCGCCTGCCTTGCAGGCTGGAGGTGGGGTCAGATGGACGGCGGTGCTCAGCCCAGGGCCTGTCACGTGGTCGGTGTCCAGGAAGTGGGGCCGTCCTGGTTCCACGGCCCCTTCCCTGTCCCATTCCACCTTAGTCCCGGCCTCACGGCTCAAGAGGAAAGACCCTGCTTCCGCTGCCCCCTGGCTGCAGGCTTTACCGTCCAGGAGACCCGGCTCCCACCCTGGCCGCGCACTGACCGGCTGGGGGCCGGGGGCTGGGGGCCGTGGGCAGGTCACTTCTGCGAGCCCCCGTTCTCCCTCAGGAACACGGCGGGAACCAGCGCCTGTCCTTTAGGGTCGCTGCGCGTCATAAAGTGGCACATGTGTTCACGAGTGCCCACACCGCGCCTGACACACGGGGCACTCAGTCAGTGTTCCAGGATGCCGTTGACTTTAGGAGGCAGCCAGGAGCTCTCCCCCACAGCGCTCACCTCCTGCCCTCTCCTGCCACCGGCAGGGGCTGGCGCGGAACGGGCGGAGGGCAGAGCCGAGTCCCAAACACCGCTCCCCCAGGCGAGGCCGCCTGCACTGCCCACGGACCGCAAGAGCTCAGAGACTTCAGGCCCAGCCCGCCTCCCCTTCGGAGCCCCTGTCCCCACGCAGGAGCAGGTGAAAGACTGAGTAGCTGGCGAGTAGGCGCTGGATGTGTAGCCCAGCCTGACTCCTCAAGCCGGTCGCTTCCACCGTGTGTCGGGGCGCTCCCCCACGATGGCTGGCTTCTGTCGGCCTCAGGCCAATGTTTCGTGGCCCTGACTCAGACCTCCCTGTGGCTGCCAGGGCCCAGGAGGCACCCGATGGAGGGACACAAGCATCCCTGGGCAGTAGGGAGGTCTCGCCCAGCTGAAGCAATGCCCGGCCTCGTGCCGTTCCCCCAGGGTCAGGGAGAGACAAGTGGCTCGTGAAGAAGGGGCAGTGGGAACAGGTGAGCTGGCGAAGGAAGTGGAGCACGTGGTCTGGACAGGTTTGGGAGGGTGGTTTGAGCGAGGATGGTCACCAAGGGTCCCGCCTCCGTGGAGGTGGCCCAGGGCAGCTCAGTGTCTGGAATTCAGAGCTGGGGCTCCCAGCACTTGCCCCTGGGATGAGGGGCGGTTCACCAGCACCCTGAGGAGCAGAGCTGGAAGGGTTCTCAGATGTCACCCGGCACCTTTGTACGTGGGGTGTCCGCGCTGCGCCTCCGAGCGAGACAGAGCGGCCCGGTGCCAGAACAGCCCTGACCGTCAGCCCCACAAAGGCAGGCGTGCGCGCAAACCCAGAACCCAGACAGCTCTCTGGGCCTCTGATACAGTGCCACAACTGAGATGGGGTGGCGTCTCTCCAGTTCTCTGAGGGCCTCGTCTGCCCCGGGGCTATGACCCCTGAGGCTGATGGCTGACGCTCTCCACTGGTAAATGCCACTCTCAGCCTGACACCAAGACCAGGACTGAGTTCCTGTTCAGAGGGCCTCGTTTTATTGTCATGCTTGGTTTGTGCCATGTCCGGTTGGGGGGGGGGTCACGTAAACCTAACTTACCCCTTGTTCCTGGCAAAACAAAGACCTGACGAGAAGGAAAGCCTGCCCTCTGCCCCTCGGTCTGTCTGGGCCAACTCCAAACTGGAACCCAGAATTCCAGACTCGCAGCTTCCTTTCTCTTCTCTCTGCTGTCAGCTTCAGGCCAGAGTCGAAGTCCTCTAGGCCAGGACTTGGTGGATTGTGGTGCCTGGACCAGGGACGCCAGGTTGCATAGCCGGAAGCCCTCCTACCCACTACTCCGGGGGCAACCTGGAGGTGGAACTGTGCAGAACACAGGGCTCCCAGTAGTGGGCAGTGGGGGCTCCCCTGAGGGTTCCCTGATTCCTCAAACACCCTGTTTATTGAGACGGAGGCCACGGTCACCCCTCCTCCAAGTGTCTCCTCTCAGCCCGAAGGGCAGAGGCCATGACTTGGATCCTGGACACAGGACAGGCCATGGCCCGGCCCAGCTCCTGATGCTCCTGGTCTCTGTGCCCAACAGGCACCCACCTGCCCCTGCATGGAGACCTTTTTTAAGAGACACTTCCAGTGGATGGCGCCAGGCCGCGGAGAGGGGCAGCGGAGGCCCAGTGGCGTGGGGCTGCCTACGGGCAAGGCGCGGCGCCGCTCCCCTGCTGGGCAGGCCTCCTCCTCGCTAGCACAGCGTCGCCGCTCCAGTGCACAGCTCCAGGGCTGCCTCCTGGGCTGTGGGATGCAGGCCCGGGGCACCGGCTGCCGACGCCGCTCCAGCACCACACCCCCCGCCCGCAACCCCCGCTTCCTCGTGGGTGAGGTGCCCACCCCACAGCCTGCCACCGTCGGGGCTCAGCTTCTGGGCGCACCCCTGCTGTTGGCTGGGCTTGTGGGCATGAATGAGGTGGAGGAGGAGGGGGTCCAGGAGGAGGATGTGAAAGTTGCAGCATTGAGTACCACCCTGCAAGGCACCAAGACACCAGGGCCACCCCGACGCCGGGGCGCCCGGACCCTGCTGCCAGTGCCCTATTGCCTGCGCGGGCGCCGAGCCTCCTCCCACCTGCTCCCTGCTGACGTGGTATACGACCGCGCCCTCTGGGGCCTGCATGGTTACTATCGTCGGCTCAGCCAGCAGCGACCCTCAGGCACCGCGGCCAGCCCCGGGACGCCCGCCCGCGTGTGCCCCCTCTCCCGCAGGCGCCAGGTAGCCCTGCGGCGCAAGTCGGCCGGACCGCAGGCCTGGAACACCCTGCTTGCGTAGGTATAGCTGTGGCTGGCAGGGCCAGTGGTGCGGCCTCCAGGGGGCCGGCGTGGAGCAAGGCCCTCGGGGCTCGGCCTGGCCTGTGGGCAGCCTGCTTTGGAACAGCGCGCCCCCAAAGCGCCACGAGGCGAGCTGAGTCTCCTGCAGGAATCCAAGAATCCTCTCAGAGTCTTGGGCTGCTAGGGCAGTAGGGGGTGGGGTGTCATCCCCTACTGTCCCTGTTGCTGCCCCTGTCTTGGCCTTGGGTTGAGGTCACAGTGAGAGCAGAGGTCCCAGGCGGGGAAGGGAAGGAAGCAGAGAGGCCAAGCACTCAGCTGGCCTCAGCTATCCCCTTTTCTATAGGAAAGCCATCACCAAGTCAGGCCTCCAGCACCTGGCACCCCCTCCTCCTGCTCACGGGGCCCCGTGCGGCGAGCCAGAGCGGCAGATCCGGAGCACTGTGGACTGGAGCGTGAGTGGCTGGCGCTGGGAGGGGCAGATGGGCGCCGGTGCCCACCGGGCTCTGGGCCACGAGAGCAGTCGGGGGTGGAGGCAGTATGGGCAGCTGTGAGAGGAGCCCACAGGCCAGTAGGGTCAGGGCACACCTCCCAGGGTGGCCACGTTTGGGCCAAGTGGTGTAGAGCAGGGACGGCCGGGAAAGCAGGATGGAGCAAAGCAGATCCAGGCTGGAGCGGGTTTCTCTTAGGGGAGAGGGTTGGGGGCCAGGGCAGGGGCTGACTGGTGAGCTGCGTGGCAGGTATGCACTGACCATGCTTATCCCATGGTGTAGGAGTCAGCGACATATGGGGAGCACATCTGGTTCGAGACCAACGTTTCCGGGGACTTCTGCTATGTCGGGGAGCAGTACTGTGTAGCTAAGATGCTGGTGAGTGAGCTGTGTGCAGCATGCTGCCCCCTGGTGGTGGAGCCAGGTCTAGAAGCCTGTGGGCCAACCCCTGCTAGCTTGACAGCTGCAGCCTTTCCAGCGCAAGGTGGGAACAGGGCTCCCACCTGAGCGCCCTTGCTGTGGGCCATCTGAGGATGGTGAGGGGAGTCAATAGTGGGGGTTCCCGGTGCACATGGAGGGCAGATGTGCTGGGGCAGACGCGAGGATTCCTCTGCCGCTCTTGGAGCGAGCGACACCCTGGCTGGAGTTATCTGGTGCCTCAGGGGCCCTCTCTTTCCTACAGCAGAAGTCAGTGCCCCGGAGGAAGTGTGCAGCCTGCAAGATCGTGGTGCACACCCCCTGCATCGAGCAGCTGGAGAAGGTCAGTGTGGTGCTCAGCCTCTCCTGCCCCTCCCCCTTGGGCGCTGAAGCCCTGTTGGAGAACACGCGTGTGTCTGCATGCAGCATAGACGCGTTGCCTGCGGGGCCTAGCGTGCGCCATGGCGAAGAGCCAAGCACTGTCGCACCGAAATGCCCACGTCCGAGTCCTGGCTTCCCTGCTTTATTAGCTGCTGTGTCCTCACTGCCCGGAGTGGGGCATATTGACTGTCACTCCACAGGACGACTTCATAAACAATGGCCATGACACCACTTTTTCCGTATCCAGCCCAGCACTTAGAAGGGGCTGTTGCCTGGCTGAAGCTGCATAACTCAGCTGCAGCTGTCTCAGTCCCAAAATCTGGCTCTGTCCCCTACACACTGCTGCTGTAGAGACCTTTTCCCGAAGCCCATCGTCCACAGTGGGTCTGCAGCCGGGCTCTGCGCCTCTATAAGGAGGTGCCCTGCCAGCGGGAGGGTCCGGCAGAGGGTGGGAGGGCTGCCGCAGCAGACCCAGGCGCCCCAGCAGCAGAAACCAGAGCAGCTCACTGGAAGGCAGGACTAGGAATGAACGAGGGGGCGTGGCCCCCTGACTTGTAGAGTGAAGCTGCTCTGCGACTGCGATGTTGCTAAGGGGGAAGCAGGGACAGCTAGGAAAAGAGAAACAAAGACAGCCCCAGGCATCATAGACCCCATCCCCATCCCCGAAAGTGACAGTCACACCAGGGTTCCACAGATTAGCCAGAAGTCTCCAGGGACCAGTCAGCTGAAGCTTGCAGGCAAGGACTGGGGTGCCTGCAGGCGCCCAGCTTGGGGAGGCTGGAGGTCAAGGGGTGATACATGAGGGAACCATGGTGCCGTTTGGTGGGGCAAGTGGGCAGGAAGCTCCCAGTCTCTCCCCCGTACCAAGATACTGGGCAGGGAAAGGAAAGACCCCTCCCGGCTGGTGGAGAGGTGGCAGGATGCTCGTGGGCCTCTGGAGGCGCCTCACGTGCTGAGGCCCCTGCATGCAGGGGCTTTTCCTACCTTGTGAGGGTGACTCCGAGTGACCCTTTCCTGCAGGGGGTGGCCGTGTGCCTGACCCTGAAGGGAGGTTCTGACAATTGGGTGGTCACTGTAATCTTTCACAGATAAATTTTCGCTGTAAGCCGTCCTTCCGTGAATCAGGGTCCAGGAATGTCCGTGAGGTAAGTGCCCAAGGTATTTTGGGGGCAAGGAGACCCCAGGTTTTCTGAGTGTCACACATCTCTGAGACACACATCTCTGAGTGTCTCCCGAGAGCAGAGGGCTCAGCGCTTCCTGGCTGCTTTGGGACCCAGGGTGGTACAAGGGATGCGGCTCTGGGAAGGCCTTAGAGGGGAGGGTCTGGCAGGCCCACCTGCAGAGGGGGTGGGGGTCAGGGGCCACCTGCTCCCACGTGCCTCTGTCCCTCTGAGCCTTAACCCTGCCCTGGGCCACAGAGGGTGGTTTCCAGCCCCTCGGCTGGTGCACAGGACTGCCTGCAGCCCCCGTTCCTCACCATTGGTATATTGAGGGGTGCGGGCCGTGCTCAGGGCTTGTTGCCCCCAGCCCTCACTCGCTCCGACGACACTTCTCTCCTCCCTTGCCAGCCGACCTTCGTGCGGCACCACTGGGTACACCGGCGGCGCCAGGATGGCAAGTGTCGGCACTGCGGGAAGGTGAGAGGCCCTGCGCAGGGCAGTCAGCAGCCTTGTGGCCCAGTGGGTCTGGGCGCTGTGGTCCCCACACATGCTGTGGGTCCGTGTGGGCCATCCAGCACTGTGTCCCTAGAGGACAGAGTCCCAGAGCACACCCCTGGCCAGGTCGCCGTGCACAGTCGGCCCGGTCTCGGGGCCGAGCAGGGAGGGCAGGCTCTTCCAGTGCAGGGCGTGTGGGCTGCCGGGAGGGCAGGGGTGAACCCTTGGAGGCGCTGTGGACTTCGTCTTAGTTCAGCGGCTGTTTGGTGGGTGGTTTTCCCAAGCACTGGCCGCCGTGACCTTGTTCACTTACTCGTTTACTTCTTGCCCATCTCCCTCAGTGAGCGTAGGTTCTGAATGGTTAGGACGCTTGTCCCCCTTTCCGCCATCGACTGTCAGCGCCCAGCACAGCGTCTGGCACATGGTGGGCCCTCAGTGAACGTGGCATGCGTGAGGGAATGACCAGGGCCTGGCTGCAGCCGGGGTCAGGAGGGAGGGGCTCTGAGGCAGGCAAGCCGCAGCCGAGGCCCCTCCGGCGGGGCTCGAGTGTACACCCACCGCTCTCAGTTAACTTCAGAGGGACAGCCTCTGGCTCCGCCTCCTTGCTTTCAGGGCTTATTTACAGTTTTCTTAATTTTTAAAAATGTGCCCCATTTCCCTGGGTGGAGGGAGGTTGACGACAGGGGAGGGGCAGTGCCCCTGCTCTGGGCCCGGCCCCTGGTGCCCCAACCGCCCCGTCGACCCTAGGGCTTCCAGCAGAAGTTCACCTTCCACAGCAAGGAGATCGTGGCCATCAGCTGCTCCTGGTGCAAGCAAGCCGTGAGTGGTGCCCACCCTGCCCCCATGGGCCATCCCTGTGCTGCGCCGGGCGGGGTCCCAGGGCCCAGCCGCCCAGCTCAGCTGCCAACGCCCCCCACCCGCCCACCCCCCGCAGTACCACAGCAAGGTGTCCTGCTTCATGCTGCAGCGGATCGAGGAGCCGTGCTCGCTGGGTGTCCACGCAGCCGTGGTCATCCCGCCCACTTGGATCCTCCGGGCCCGCAGGCCCCAGGTGAGTACAGGCTGCACCCTTGACACCCCCACACTTGGGGTCTGCCAGCCACCCCAGCCCACCCGCCTTGTCACCAATGCCCCTGCTTTCCTTGCAGAACACCCTCAAGGCAAGCAAGAAGAAAAAGAGAGCATCCTTCAAGAGGAAATCCAGCAAGAAGGGTCCCGAGGTTAGACCTGGGGCCAGGCCAGCAGCTGGAGGGGACAGGAGAGAGGAGCCCCTTTCTCGGACCAGCCCCCGAGCTGATGCCACCGGCTCAGCCTTTGGTGGGTCGGTCTGGGCTCTGGGCCCTGAAGGGGCTGGGAGGTCAAATCCAGATCGCATCTCTGCAGCCAGGCCCACCACGAGGGCTGACCCAGAAGTGGCACATGAGGGACACCAGGAGGGGTATTGCCCAGTGTGGGGGTAGGGTCCTCCAGGACAGGAAGGAGCCTCACCGGCTCTCTCTGCCTCCAAGGAGGGCCGCTGGAAACCCTTCATCATCAGGCCCACCCCGTCCCCCCTCATGAAGCCCCTGCTGGTGTTCGTGAACCCCAAGAGTGGGGGCAACCAGGTACATACAGCCTTCCTGCTTCACAGAGGGCCTGGGGGGAGGTTTGAGGTCAAGGTTCTCGCCCCTCTTCACCCCAGAACCCACAGGTGTTCCCCGGTTCCATTTCAGGCTTCTGCCCCATCTCTCTCTCCCGGGGATCCTGAGAAAAATCTAACCCTGTCTCCACTCTTTGCCCCTTATTGGGCCTGGTTCCCAGTCTTCTCCCTGAGCTTCTCCCCATCTCAGCCTGCCACCCCTGACTGCCTCTCCCCTGTCCCTCTTGGCTCCTGGTCCCCCACAGGGTGCAAAAATCATCCAGTCCTTTCTCTGGTATCTCAACCCCCGACAAGTCTTTGACCTCAGCCAGGGAGGGCCCAAGGAAGCGTAAGTACTGGCAAGGCTCTGTGGGGACAGCGGGAGGCTTCACCTGGTGCTCGGGGTCCTGCCCGCGCACCCTGACCCGTTCCTGTCTCCTGGGCCCAGGCTGGAGATGTACCGCAAGGTGCACAACCTGCGGATCCTGGCGTGCGGGGGCGACGGCACGGTGAGTACCCCTGCCTCTCCCAGGCTCGCGCCCAGGCCTGCGCCCAGCTGGCCTGACCTGGCCTCTTCTGCTCTGCCCACTCCAGGTCGGCTGGATTCTCTCCACCCTGGACCAGCTGCGCTTGAAACCGCCACCGCCTGTCGCCATCCTGCCCCTGGGCACTGGCAACGACTTGGCCCGCACCCTCAACTGGGGCGGGGTGAGAGCCCACAGGGGTGGGGCCACGGGGGGCAGGCCATGTGGAGGGGACGGCCTGTCCCCAGGATGGGCTCAGTTCCTGCTTCCTCCCACCAGGGCTACACAGATGAGCCCGTGTCCAAGATCCTCTCCCACGTGGAGGAGGGGAACGTGGTGCAGCTGGACCGCTGGGACCTCCACGTGGAGCCCAACCCTGAGGCAGGGCCCGAGGAACGTGATGAGGGCGCCACCGACCGGGTGGGTCAGCCGGGCCGGGGCAGTGGGCGCCAGGGGGGCCTCTCCACACCTCGGTGTCTGGAACTCCCAGGAGACTTAGGCTGGGCCCCACTTCCCCACTTGCTTGTTCTGGGACTTTGAGTGAGTTTCTTCATTTCTGCAAACTTCAGCTTCTTAATCTATACAGTGAGAATGATGGTACTCACCTCCCAAGACTGTTGTTATTCAGCCTCTTGGCAAATACTTCCTGAGTACCTGCTCCCTGCCAGGCCCTGTCCTAAGCGAGGAGCAGGACCAAGGCCCGCTTGCGGAGCGTGCACGCCCGGGAGGAGTGTGGTGGGGGAGAACTCGCCAGCCCATCGCTCTTGTGCACAGGGCACTTAGGGGTGGGGCGGGGCGGGCTGGGAAGGGCTGTTGGGTAGATCTCCGACCTGTGGGGAAGGCCCGTGAGGACGTGGGCTGAGCAAGCGCGCTGCCCGTGGCCTGGAGCAGGGAGGCATCCCTCATGTCGGGCCCTTGACCTCGTTCCAGCTGCCTCTGGACGTCTTCAACAACTACTTCAGCCTGGGCTTTGATGCCCACGTCACCCTGGAGTTTCACGAGTCTCGAGGTTGGCAGACTCTTGCTGAGGGGGCCTGGGAGGCTGGGGAGGCAGGGACCTAGGAGGGTCCCTGAGAGGGTCAGCCCTTACTCCCCCACCCCCCAGGGAAAGGTGTCCATTCCCAGCCCACCCTCCCTACCCGAGCCTGGGAAGCCCCAGTGGGACCAGAATGACTGACTGTCCCTCATTATTGGTCACCACCCAGAGGCCAACCCAGAGAAATTCAACAGCCGCTTTCGGAACAAGATGTTCTACGCCGGGGTAAGCCTGGGATCTGCCAGACCAGCAGCACCCTCCTCCCGCGCCCCCTGCCCACCGTGTTTACCGGGCCCCGGACCCCTGCCAGGCAGTGGCGAGGGAAGGTCCCAGTCACCAGATAATGATGCCTCCGCCTCCCACAGACAGCCTTCTCCGACTTCCTGATGGGCAGCTCCAAGGACCTGGCCAAGCACATCCGAGTAGTGGTGAGCGGGCCGGGCTGCCGCACATCGGGCAGGCCCAGCTGGGAGGGAGGCCGCCTCAGCTCCGCACGGGCACCCCCAACACCCTCCCCGTTCCTGCCTCCAGTGTGACGGAACCGACCTGACCCCCAAGATTCAGGACCTGAAGCCCCAGTGCATTGTTTTCCTGAACATCCCCAGGTGAGGCGGGGGCTCTGTGTGGACCCCGCGGTCCCCACCCTGCAGGACCGCCTTCTGAAGCCCGTGGCGCTGCCCCCCCTCCAGGTACTGCGCGGGCACCATGCCCTGGGGCCACCCTGGGGAGCACCACGACTTCGAGCCCCAGCGGCACGACGATGGCTACCTCGAGGTCATCGGCTTCACCATGACGTCCCTGGTGAGTGGGCCGGGCGGTGCCTGCCTGGAGGCCCGGCTCAGCTCTGTGCCCGGCCGTGGCCCTGTCCCTACGGTGCCCGAAGCACGGCTCCACGGTAGAAAGGGGGGGTTACCAAACCTCCCTTCTCTGACTGGGGGCTCACTGTCTCCTCTCCCTGACCTAAGAGTATCTTTCAGCCCCTGTCTGTGGGGACACTGTCTTCAACCCCCCGACTGGGGCTCAGCCTCCCTCCCCTCTCCATTGGGCTTAGTCTCCGCATTCTGGCCAGAGCCTCCCTGGCAGGAGCAGAGCTTGGGGCCCCCCACACCACGCCGGCGCCTGACCTGAGCCCTGTGTGCCCACAGGCAGCGCTGCAGGTGGGCGGCCACGGCGAGCGGCTGACGCAGTGTCGCGAGGTGGTGCTCACCACGTCCAAGGCCATCCCAGTGCAGGTGGACGGCGAGCCCTGCAAGCTGGCCGCCTCGCGCATCCGCATCGCCCTGCGCAACCAGGCCACCATGGTGCAGAAGGCCAAGCGGCGCAGCGCCACCACCCTGCACAGCGAGTATGCTTCCCACACAGCTGCCCCGGCCCGGGCCCACAGCCAGACGCTGCCCCCCTCTGAGCTTTGGTTTCCCCAACTGGAAAGGGGCGAACAGCCCCTCTGCCCCAGGGCGTTTGGGAGGGGACACTTGGGTGGGTTCCTGGGCGGGGCCCTTGCCAAACCTCTTCCTGCCGCCCCGTCCTCAGCCAGCAGCCGGTGCCCGAGCAGCTGCGGGTGCAGGTGAGCAGGGTCAGCATGCACGACTACGAGGCCCTGCACTATGACAAGGAGCAGCTCAAGGAGGCCTGTGAGTGGCATGCGGGGCTGGGGGGACGAGGGGTGGGGGGCGGGAGAGCCGCTGAGTCCCCTGAGGGGCAGGGCGGTGGGATGTGGCCAGTGCTGACCGCTTGCTCTGCTCTCCAGCCGTGCCGCTGGGCACCGTGGTGGTCCCAGGAGACAGCGACCTGGAGCTCTGCCGCGCCCACATCGAGAGGCTGCAGCAGGTGAGGGGCGGGGGCGGGGGCGGGGCCTGCTGTGTCCTGCGCCAGGTTCCGTTCTCACCCAGCCCTGGCCTTCGATTCTCTCCACAGGAGCCCGAAGGTGCTGGAGCCCAGTCCCCAACGTGCCAGAAACTGTCCCCCAAGTGGTGCTTCCTGGACGGTGAGTGGCCCTGAAGGGCCAGCTCCTGGCAGTCCCGAGCCATGTCCCACCTCCTCCCCGGGAGTCCTGGGTCGGGGAGGCAGAAACCCTGGGCTAGGACGTGGCCTCCTGGACCCGCAGCCAACCCAGTGTCTCCCCGCAGCCACCACCGCCAGCCGCTTCTACAGGATCGACCGCGCCCAGGTGAGCACTCAGTTCCCCTCCGCGACACCCAGCGTCCCCTCCACAGGCAGGCTCACCCATCCTCATCCACGCCTACAGATAGAGTGTGGCCCTGCCCTCCAGA
>CM052543.1:10558348-10624272 GCA_028533065.1 Trachops cirrhosus | reverse complement strand
GCCACCTGTGTGTCCACGCACCAACACAAGCCCAGGCCTCCAGCCCTGGAGTGTAACAGGCAGGTGTTCCGGCAGGTGAAGAGCTGGTGGAGGCCGCCAAGAGGAACGACTTCTGTAAGGTACCAGCGCCCTCCCCTGGGCAGCCCCCTCGCCTCGGGCGGTGCGCCTGGTGAGCCAGAAGCTGGCCTGTTCTGATGCAGTCATCCAGCATCATCTTGCCTTCAGCAGGGTTTCCTTGGTGATTGTCCCATTCCACCTTGCCCCACCCAGCCCATGACCCGTGTCCCTTCATAGGGCTACCTAGCCCAGTGTGCCTGTCCCTGGCGCTCGGGAGTGAGTGTTCCAGGGACCGCAGGCTCCAGGGCCTGGTTGTCTGTCCTCCTAGGGAGCCCACGGGCACTTTGGCTGAAATAAGCCCCTTGTCTCTCCTGACACTCCCAAAAGACCCCAGCAGCCCTTAGGGAACGATGTGTGTGAGCATGCCAGTGTCAGCCCTGTGGCCTGTATGTGAGTTGGGGGACATTTCTGAGGCTGGAAAGGGTGGCCAGGAGCCCAGCCCTGCTCCCGTCCTCAGCTCCAGGAGCTGCACCGAGCTGGGGGCAACCTCATGCACCGGGATGACCAGAGCCGCACACTCCTGCACCACGCGGTCAGCACCGGCAGCAAGGAAGTGGTCCGCTACCTGCTGGACCACGGTAAGCTGCACCACTGGGCACCCTGCCCACCCCACCAGGCTGGGCTGAGGCAGGAGGAGGAGAGGCTGCCAGGCCTCTCTGACCTGCCCCTCCCCTCTCCTCCAGCCCCCCAAGAGATCCTTGATGCTGTAGAGGAAAAGTGAGTATCTGGCAGTGCCTTTCTGGTTACTCTGGAAACTGCCTGCCTTTCTCTAGCCTCTCCTGTTTTGTCCCGTGGGAGCCCACGAACCCTTCTGGCCACATCTGCCATCCTCTGGGCCACCGCCCCCCACCCTGTGCCTCAGGCCAGGGCCCCAAACTTCCTGCCCTTTTATAATGGCCCTTGGGAGACATCTGGGAGGGCCTAGAGGGCTGGAAGGCATCCACAGCCAGCCCCTGTTCCCCCAGCGGGGAGACCTGTCTGCACCAGGCGGCAGCCCTGGGCCAGCGCACCATCTGCCACTACATCGTGGAGGCGGGCGCCTCGCTCATGAAGACGGACCAGCAGGTGAGCAGACTAGCAGGGCGGGCCGGGAGTCCACGCAGGTACAACTGATGCTCCCCCAGGCCTGAGCCCTTGTGAGAGGGCAGCCTCACGAGTGCCACATCTGGGGAATTGGCGCTATTCCTCAACCTTGAGAAGCCTGGACCAGTGGGCTGTCCCTCCCTGGAGCACGCCTGGGCCTTCCCTCCCCACCCCTCTCCCCCTGCAGCTGTGCCTCTCCTAAACGCTAACGGACCGCAAGAGACTTGGCAACCAGGGGAGCAGTGGGCAGCAGCAGCTCCCGGGGACTAACCCCCGACCCTGTCTCCAGGCCCCCTTTCCTCTGACTTCCCAGTGAGCCAACGCAGCCACGCCCAGGCTCTCTCCTGTTGCCGATTCTACCCTAAGCCCTTCCTTGTTTCCCTGTCCCCGGCTTTAAGCGTACTCTAAAAATCTAAAAAGAAAAAAGAAACCCGAGCCAGCAGGGCGGCCCAGCCAGCCTGCAAGGCCTCCCCTCCCCCACCAGGAGCCGCAGGGACGGGGCCCAGCCTCTGCCTGACCACAGCTCCTCCCCCCAGGGCGACACTCCCCGGCAGCGGGCGGAGAAGGCCCAGGACACCGAGCTGGCCGCCTACCTGGAGAACCGGCAGCACTACCAGATGATCCAGCGGGAGGACCAGGAGACGGCTGTGTAGCTGAGGCCAATGCCGAGGAGGGGCAGGCCCCGGTCACGGCACGAGCCCCCCACCTCACTGCCACATTCCAGTCGGACAGCCACGGGGTGACCCATGCTCCAGGGAAGGAGCCCCGTGCTGCCCCCGGAGGAGCCACCCAAACCTAGGGCTGGACTCTGAGGAGTTGGGGCATCTCACCTGGTCCCCTGAGCCCCAGCCTGACCTGGAGGCCCGCAGGGGAGCGAGAAGCTGGACTGGACTGGGCAGACTGGGCAGGCCTCTGGAGGGCCGGGCCCCGCCACTGCAGGGCGGCCCTCACTCTCGCCAGTGCCCTCCATAGAATCTAGGAGCCAGAGGGGGTGGCAGGTGGGCTTGGAGCCCTATCAGGGAGCCTTCCTAAGTCACCTGGTCCTCAAAGGCCCCACCTCCAAGGGT
This sequence comes from Trachops cirrhosus, assembly GCA_028533065.1. NCBI lineage: Eukaryota > Metazoa > Chordata > Mammalia > Chiroptera > Phyllostomidae > Trachops > Trachops cirrhosus. Next base: position 10,622,005 of record CM052543.1, on the reverse strand, counting down.
CCTGGGGGTGCAGTCCTGCTGCCCTGACCCCACCCTTCCCAGGGCCTGCCCCCAGAACCGGGAGCCCGCTGCGCTCCCCTGCCTGCGGCCCTGCTTGGCGCCTGCCCCAGCGAACCTCCCCAGTCATTTCTTCGAGGACTGTGTGGCCTGGGGGTTGGGGTGGGACTCACGGTGACTTGTTTACAGCTGGGTGTGACTCAGTAAAGTGGATTTTTTTTTCCTTTCTGCGTTTCTTTTTTGGGGGGAGAGGCTTCACCAAAGCAGCCACGTCTGCTGGGTTATCTTCAGAGTGGAAGCACTGGACACCGTGAACCCAGATAATTTCCTGGGGGTCCTGGGTCTCGTTAGGGGGTGGGGTCCCCAGGCCTGCCCGGGACCTGACCTCTGCTGGGCTGCCTAGGGGGGCAGGGGGAGGGGGGCGCTGAGTGCAGTTTCTCCCGATCCCTGCTTCCCACGGGGACGCTAACAATGAAAGTGAAAGAGGTGGGGCGGGGTGGAGGGCTGGATTCACGACCCGTTGGCCCCGCGGCCTTGGGCAAGCCCCCTCCCCCAGGCCTCAGTGCTTCCGCCGTTTACGTGGACCCAGTGCAGTGAGCCCCAGGCTCCAGGGTCAAAAGGGCAGGCATGCTTGCCGCCGCGGGGGCCGGGTCTGGAACTTCTCAGACGGCCCTGGTCGGCTCCAAGTCTTCCCAAATGTAGGCCTGCGGTCCCGCCTCCCCCGCCTTCCCCACCCCCGCAGACCTACGCTCCAGGAAAGGCACAGCACCCCCACCCTCGTCCCACACGCTTTCTCTGGGGTTCCCGTCCCAGGCTCCCAACACCGAGCAAAGCACCTCCCTGCACACTTGGCTGTCCGACGAGGGGCGAATGCGCCTTTCCAGCAGCACCGGGGCGCTGGGGGCCAGCAGGCCCTGGGGGGCGCCGGGGGCTTGGGGCCCAGAGCTGCACGCAGGCTGAAACGCGGGCCCCGTGGCAGGCCCGGTGACACACCGGGACTCCGTGCTCCCTCATGGTCCCTATCGAAGGCTCCACCGCCCAAAAAGGAGACTCACGTCCTTTTTGGAGTGGGGACTGCCCCTGGGAGGGGGCAGAGCGCCAGGGTGGAAAGCTGGGCCTGGAGCCGGGGACCTGGGTATCAGGGCAAGGCGGAGGCCTGGGGCCGGGAGCGCCAGGCATCTGTGGGATGAGGGCACCGGCGGGGCGAAGGAAGGGCACGGCGGCGGGAAGCCCGAGTACAGACGCCAGGAACGCCAGGCGGGAGTGGAGGCGGGGACGCCGGGGTCGGGGGCGGTGCGGGGATTTAAGGGGAGGGGGCGGGGCGGGCCCTTCCTCGGTGGTGGGGGGGCGGGGGGCCATGTGACCGGCTCAGACCGGTTCTGGAGACAAAAGGGGCCGCGGCGGCCGGAGCGGGACAGGACGGGCCGGCGTGGGAGGGAGCGAAGCATCGCTGGTAGCAAGTGAGTGCGTGCGCGGGGCTGGAGGGCCGCCGTCCTGGGTGGAGGTAGGGTGGGGGTCTGGCTGCACCCCGGGCTCGGAGTATCCCCGGGGAGCCGCTTCCCGGCTGTGCGCCCCGGCTAGCGGCGAGGAGTCGGCCCCTCGGGTTTTCCCGCGCCGCAGGAGCAGCCCGACCCTTTGGGCCTGGAGAATGGGAAAGCTAGTGGGAGGCGCACGCACGCGGCTCCCCCGGTGGGGAAGGGGACGCGGGGTGCTCTGATCCTTGCTCTGCCCGTAGGATGCAGCACCGAGGCTTCCTCCTCCTCGCCCTCCTCGCCCTGCTGGCCCTCACCTCCGCGGTCGCCAAAAAGAAAGGTGTGTGCGGTTTGGGGGTTGAAGGAGGGCTGGCACCCTCAGGGCTGGCCGCCCGGGTTCCAAGGCCGGGACCCCAGGAAGGGGTCTCCGAGTGAGTCTCTAGATGCCTCGGGTCCTGAGTTCTGTCCCCCGTGCGTTCTAGACAAAGTGAAAAAGGGCGGCCCGGGGAGCGAGTGCGCGGAGTGGACGTGGGGGCCCTGCACCCCCAGCAGCAAGGACTGTGGCGCTGGTTTCCGTGAAGGTACCTGCGGGGCCCAGACTCAGCGCCTCCGTTGCAGGGTGCCATGCAACTGGAAGAAGGAGTTTGGAGGTGAGGTGGGGCACCGGCGGAGAGCAGGGAACCTGGGCAGACCAGTGGGGGAAGGCCGTAGGCCATCCAGCTCTGACCCCGGCTCCCTCCCGCCAGCCGACTGCAAGTACAAGTTTGAGAGCTGGGGATTGTGTGACGGCGGCTCTGGCACCAAAGCCCGCCAAGGCACCCTGAAGAAGGCGCGGTACAATGCCCAGTGCCAGGAAACCATCCGCGTAACCAAGCCCTGCACCCCCAAGACCAAAGCCAAGACCAAAGGTCAGCCGGGGAAGAGGGGGCAGGGTCACGGCAGGGGGCTGCCCCGACCTGTGAGGGGAATGGTTTCCCCGGAGGTTTGGGGCCCTGGTGAGTGATTTCCTGACATCTCTGCACTGTTTACCTCTCTGTAGAGATGACTGAGGTGGGCATGGCCTAGGGTCCCGGGAAAGCCCTGGAGGGGCTTGACTTTGTCACCTGCCCGGCCCAGTGGAGCATTTGGTCAGCTCTGCCCTGTCCAGTGTGGAAGGGCTTCACTGTTCGCACACGACGCTCTATCCCTCACTATATTCCTGACTCCCAGCTGCCCAGAGAGGCCAACGGGGCAGAGGTGAACCCGCCCACTCCCAGATGAGGAGGCGGGGCTGTCGCCCAGGGTTGCCGGGACCAGGGCTGGAACACTTGAAGATGACCTGATCCCCAGTGAACGGTTAAGGGGAGGGGGGGGCAGTCGCAGCGTAATGGCTGCCCTATCCCACCAGTTTCCAGGCCCGCCGGTGGAGAACCACTAGGGGGCAGGATTTTCCTTCCCCTGGTGTGCAGAGGGATCTTCACTGGGTCTCCTGGTTGAGCTCTCCTAACGCGGTGTCTTTCTTGTTTTACAGCCAAGAAAGGGAAGGGGAAGGACTAGCGGCCAGGCCTGAATGCCAAAGCGCCCCTGGCCCACACGCTCCTCCCACAGGCCAGGCCAGAGCCCAACAGTGCCTTCTGTTCTTCAGCTTTATCCATCACGCCCTGCCTCCCCCTCTCCCTCCCCGTCCCGCCCCCAAGCGCCCAAAGTGGGGCGGGACCAGGGGTTCTGGGCAGCTCGAGCCTCCCCGCAAAGGGATTTCATTCCCGTTCCCCTTTGTTCTCACCCAGAACAATGCCATTGCTGAGAAATAAATTCATTTTCTCCCAATAAAAGCTTTTTTTTTAATATATAAAAGCCCCTTCCTGGGGAGTTTGCTGTGGTGATTCGTTGGGAGTGGACGATGGTGGGGGAAAGAGAAGGTTGGAGGGAAAGGTGGCTTTCTTGGGGGCTTGCTGCTCCCCAGAAAAAGAACAGTTATGAACATTTCATTCAGAGCCTTCTACTGTCCTGTGAAAGGGGCCCCCACCAAGTGCCCTGAGCCTTTCAGTCCTAGAAACCTGTCCAGTGACACCGTGGCTGGGCGACGGTGACACTCACTCAAGCTGACACTCCCAGGCCAAGGTCCTTTGGTCCAGCCCATCAGGAAGGTTCTACCCACCAGGAGAGCAAAGCTGGGGGTTGCTCGCCAGCCTTAACGACCCCTGCCCCCACTGGCACTGAAGTCCCTGTGGGTAAAGTCCATCCCTGTTCTGCCTCTGGTGACCCAGGCTCCTTGCACTCTGCAGGGGCCGCGGGGAACCCTGCCCGCCACAGCCACCTTCACTCCCTGTGACCTGGGAAAAGCCCTCGCCTTGGGGAGGGGGAGGGCTCTTCAGAATCCTGTGGATGCTCCCTGCTCAGGCTGAGACCTGGGAAGACTGACTTCAGTTCCTGAGTGAGATGCCCTCCCGCTGGCCCTTGGTGCCCCTGGCCCTTGGTGACGGTGACCAGGGCCATGCTGCAGAAGGAGGGAGTGCCCCAGAGCCCACTCCGCCTGACCTCCAGCCAGCCCGCCCACCTGTCCAACAAGTACCTGGCTAAGTGTTGCGGCAAGGAGAAATTTCTGCTCCTGGAGTGGTATTTGGGAAGAGGGGGCGGAGCCTACATGCGGGGTGCAGGGGGCAGAAAGCACCGATTACAAAAGAATAGGGGACCCTACCCTTCCCTTCCTGAGCCTCCTTTCCAAAGCATTGGCCTCTGCTCATCCCAAGGGGGGTCTGGGCTTCTGCTCTCCTCCTGACGTCCATTCTTTCAGCCACGCTCGTCCGTCACGGTGGGGCAGGTGCCCACGTAGGTCAGTGCCCCGCAGCTCCCTGAGGCAGGGCCATAGAGGTGGGCCAAGCAGTCCTGGTTCAGACACCTGGGGCTGACCCTCCTCGGCCCGAGCAGAGAGCCGGGCTTCTCTCCGAATCCAGCCAGAGCCTCTTCCTGAGCCTCGAAGGCTGCCGGGGACCTCAGTTCTCCCCTTCAGCAATCGTGAACGCTGAGAGGTGCCTTCAAGTCCTGCCGCTACAGCGGCTGAGCCGTGTGGTTCCCCAGCACACGCAAGCGGCCACCAGCACCTCCTGCGGCACCCCTGCCTGCCTACCTGGCAGTCCCGATGTTCCGATACTGGCACAGCAGCAGGTGTCTGAAGGTCTTTTTAAAGGTGGCGTTGCAGAGGGCGTAGCAGGCAGGGTTGATGGTGCTGTTGACGTAGCAGAGCCAGTAGCCAATGGACCACACCGTGTCGGGGATGCAGCTCTGGCAGAAGGTGTTCACCAGGACCATGACGTTGTAGGGCGTCCAGGTGAGGATGAAGGCCAACAGAATGGCAAAGATGGTCCGTGTCACCTTGCGCTCCCGGGCCGCCATCTGCCGCTTCTTGCGCACCTGGTTGCGGGCAATGCTGGCGAATTTGCGGGCCACGTTGGCTGCCGGGCGCATGCCAGCTGGCGTGGCAGGCACGATCTCGATGGCCGTCACGCACTCGTTGCCCGTGTGCTTCGTCACAATCTGGATCTTGGACCATTTGGAGGCTGGGTTGAGAGCCCGAGGCTGCAGGCGAGGGGCGGGTGTGGCGGGCGTGGTGGTCTCTGTGGTCGACAGCTCTGTGGGTGGTCGTTCCTTGGTGTTCTGGGTGGCACTGCCCGAGCTGGACTCGTTGGAAGTGTCCTTGTCAGCCAGTGGGCGAGGCGGGGGTGGCAGGACCGGCGGCGGGGCCTCCTCCAGCTTCCCGTTGCGCAGCTGCTCTCGCGCGGCTTCTCCCGGCGGGGCTTTCTTGACGCTCTGCTTCATCAGGGGGCTCTTGAGGAAGGCCAGGGTCTTGGCCTTCTTCTCCTTAGGGCCTTCGGGCCGGTGCTTGTGGACCCTGCTGCGGCTGGCCAGGGAGATGTGAATGTAGAGGACAGTCATGATGACCACGGGCAGGTAGAAGGCAGCGATGGCGGTGCCAAAGGTCACCGCCGGGTTGGACAGGAACTGGATGAAGCACTGGTTGTCGGGCACTGTCCGCTTGCCCACCACGAACTGCCAGAATAAGATGGCAGGCGCCCAGAGCACGAAGGACAGGACCCAGGCGGCGGCGATCATGAGCCCCGCCATCTTGGTGGTGCGCCGGGCCGGGTAGGTGAGGGGCTTGGTGACGCAGAAGTAGCGGTCGAAGCTGATGATGAGCAGGTTCATGACAGAGGCGTTGCTCACCACATAGTCCAGGGCCAGCCACAGGTCACACACCACGGCGCCCAGAGGCCAGTAGCCCTTGATGATGTACACGGTGTAGAGGTTCATGGAGAAAGCGCCTATGATGAGGTCGGCACAGGCCAGGCTGAAGAGGAAGTAGTTGTTGACCGTCTGCAGCTGCCGGTTGACCTTGATGGACAGCATCACCAGGATGTTGCCCACCACAGTCACCAGGCTCAGCGAGCCTGTCACCGTGGCTATGAAGACCATCTCCACGGTCTCGTAGCGGTTATGGGTGGACGAGACCAGGCGCACGGACTGGTTGCCCGAGCTGCCGTTGACCGGGGTGAAGTTCGCCATTTCGGTTAGCAGGGCCGGGCGGGGACGCCTGGAGGGGAAGGAGAGAGAAGAGGGGAGCTGTTGAAGAGGGTTGGAGGGGTGAAGTGGGGTACGCTGGGGCTCAGGGAGCAGAGGGACCTCATCCTGCAGAAGCTGAGGTGACTCTGTCCCATCACTTCCTCCGTTGTCCCTGCATCATTTGTCGAGGGAGCTTTGGGGGCCGTGGTCATGGAGATGAGTGCCACACACACACCCCTACACACACACACACACACACACACACACACACAGAGTCCAGGGTCCGATCATACAAACGGGGGAGCCACACAACATAGTGCTAGAGAGAAAATGGGGTGGGGTGAGGGGCAGAGAGTGACCAGAGGACGGACAGGAAACAGGAAAGCTCCCTGCGGTGCTCAGTGGAGGGCTCGCTGGAGGCGGTCTGGAGGGTGACAAGGAGGCAGCCACCTGAAGGGCTTCAGGAAGTGGCCTAGTCCAGGGCACTGGCAGAGCAAAGGCCAGTGCCCTGGTTGGACAGGAACACGTGGGAGGCAAGGACAGAGGGCCACGTGGTGGGACCCAGGGAAGGGAGTGGGGAGGGGCTGAGTGGCCGCAGATGTCCGGGTGTGACTCTGGTCAGAAGTGTTCATTCGGCCATTTGGTCATTCCTTAAGCCAACATTGCCAGGGGACCTGCTCTCCAGTCCCCACAGAGGGCACCGGGGACAAAAAAAAAAAAAGGATACATTAGCGCTAAGGTTTATTCTTCACCAAGTGCCAGAACCTTCCAACACTTTCTATAGGTATCGGCTCATTCCATCCACAGGACACACCTATGTGGCAGGTGCCATCACTTTTCACTGCCCATAGACGGAAGCCGAGGCACAGAGGTGTCAGCCTGACCCAGGCCCCACAGCTCCTGGACGCCAGGCTGCTGTCCCGGAGGAGAGAGTTCTGGCCGCCGGAGGCCCGCAGAGTCACAGGAGCCAGGGGCCCCACCTGGGAGAAGGCCCCCTAGAGGACCAGCGGGGGCGGCGTGGAGCTGGGAGCCCTGAGGATGCGGGGGTGCGGCAGAGAGGCGAGGGCCCAGGTCAGGGCCCTGCCCGACCCTGCGCTTCCTCCCACCCCGGCCCCTCCACCGCCCCTCCCCCGTCCGGTCCCAAACGTGCGGGGGAGGACCACGCCCAGCGCCCTGCCAGGGCGGCCGCCCGACCAGCTCCTTCACACCCGCCAACACGAGCACCGTGACACACGCGCAGGGGCTCCACCGCAGCCCCGCCAGCCACTGTCACGCACCCGGTCCTGTGCGTCTAGTGAGAGAGACTGGGGGGTGGGAGCGGTGTGGAGGGAGGGGCACGCACACAGTGGCCCCCCGCTTCAAGGCCAGCGGGGACCGAGCTGCGTGGCCTTAGACAAGCCACCTCACCTTCCAGCGCCCCTCTCATTTGCGAAATAGAGAGGACTCCTCCCGGGAAAACCTCCCCCAGAGCGCTGGAGCGGCTGTGGAGATCAGCAGCTGGAGCCAAGTCCCCGGGTGACCCCCCAGGCCTGGCCTCGGCCCCCCTCATCCACCATCACGGACACAGAACCAGCCTCCAGGCCGGGCAGTTTGAAGTCGCTGCCCAAATCCTTGGTTCACTGGCGGAGAGGTTAAGAAATGGGTGGTGCCCACCCCCCACCCCCCACCCCCCACCCCGACCCCCCACATACCAAGGTCACAGACGAGCCAAAGGCAAAGACCAGATAATGCCCCCTCCCCGGTGTGGGACAGCCCCTTTCACCCCTGACAGCCTCTGAAATAACCCCAGGTGTCACCCTCTGAGCTGGCACGGCGGGCGGGGGTGGGGGGGTGGGGAGGGGGCGGAAGCACCCGTTTCGAGAGGCTGCCCTGCCCAGGCCGCGCTGGGCGCCAGGTGAGCGCAGTGGTGGGCCTGCCAGCGACCCCAGGGACCCCACCCCCACCCGGTCAGCCTCTGGGGCCAGGACCCAGGCGGCGAGGTCAGAAGGGGGCTGGCAGGGCCACAGAGGAAAGACACAACCACTGTTGTTTATCGCGTGTTAACAGTGAGTCAGGAATCCCTCCGAGCTCTTTACATAGATTATCTGGTTTAATCCTTACAGCAGCCTGAAAAGGCAGGTGATACTAGAGTCCTCACCCTGAAGATGTGTCCTCTTACAGCTGAAGATAAATGTCAGTTAATTTGCCCAAAGTCATTGTGTAAGGGACGGGGCGGGGTGGGGGTACAGGGGCGGAGGGAGGAGCAGCGTTAGAACCCCGGAGTCACCGTCCCAGCCCCCAGGTGCTTCCGCCTCACAGCTGATTTTCTGCCTCTGCTCTCCCCCCTCCGTAACCGCACAACTAGGGGTGGGTCGGGGGAGGCTTCGGCAGGGTCCCCACCCACTCCCGGCCCCCTCCCTCACTTAGCTTCCCCAGAACAGATCTCTAGTTTCCACTGGGGACATCTTGTTTCCACTGAGGTGGCCGGTGGTTTGGCCCCGCTCTGGGCCCGCTTGGGGAAGCTACCAGCTGTAGACCGGGCTTAACGCAGTATCTCCCCGCCCCCCACCCGCGGTGTCTTTCTGAACCCCGCCAGTCTTCCGCAGACACCTTGACCATAACACTCCCTGGCGCTTTTCTTTGGGATCCAGGTGGCCTGGGACCTGGGGGAGCGAGCAGCCCGGTCCAGGGCTGTACGCACCGCTAGATGGCAATGTCGGTCCCTGGGTGCCAGCCCGGGACCCAGAGCTGGCAGTCAATCTTCGCCACCGCCCCCAACTCCGAAAGGACGGCGAACACTGAGGCCCCAAGCAGGGATCCCCTCTCCAGGCCGCACCCAGGAGCTGCCCTTAGCGCCGCGCGGGGTTCCGTGGTGGGAAATTAAGGGCGCCCAGTTTCCATCCGGCACCGGGCGAGGAACGTGTGGACGGAAGGCGAGTGCGTGTTTGTGTGTGCGATTACTGGGGAGCGCGAGTAGACGCTAGTAGCTGTCTGCATGTGCGTGTGTGCGCGCGCTCGGCCACGCCTGGATACCAGTGCGCCCCGTGTGCGCGTGAGCATGCCCGTGCCATGTGGACACGTGCATGTGCATGCGTGTGCGTGCCTGGAGCGCTGTGGCCTGGGGGTTGCACATGGTTCGGGTGTGCCTACGCCTGTGAGCTTGTGTACACGAGCATTTGTTGTACACGAACAAATGCAGGGCTGGTAGTAAGTGACCCGCCACATTCCAAAAGACTCTGCCGGGAGACCGGCCCCAGATCTTGGCTGTCTGAGCGCGGATCAAGTCGGGCCAAGAGCCGGCGTCTGGATCGCGCCGCGCCTGTGGTTGGGAGAGAATCCGGCGCAGGACGAAAGGCCGGACTACACTCAGGTTTGCGACGGCACCCTGAACTTGGGGCATTATGTTAGCAGAGTGCTCGGCGGTGTAGTGCCCCTCACGCGTCGGTGCGGAGTCCCAGCCTTGAACTGACTTTTGTGGAAGGGCCGCTGCTGGAGTCCCCGACTCGACCTTGCGGGACACCAGGCTCGGCTCAGCGTGCCCGCTGCGCGTTACCTCCAGAGAGAGCCGGCGAGAGGGTGCAGGCAGCAACCCATAACCAGGAGGCCCAGAAGGGGCTTTGGTTAAAAAGTGTAATATTCTTTTCCCACGCTCCTGACCCTGTCCGCCGCTAGGGAAGCACCGTGTGCCCCAGCGTCTAGAGGGGGCACCTGGTTTTTCGAGCCTGGGGATTGGGCCGGCATCCAGGGCCTGGCTGAGACTTATTACGGGGCCCATCAGGAGGCTCCTCCACGTTGCCCGGTGGTCGACGGGGCCCTGTCTCTCCACGGCCCCGCCCTCCCCCAACCCCTGAGCTTGCAGTTCCTGCCGCCTCTGGGCGTGGACACCGTTTTTTGCCGGGTCCCCGAGCTCCCCCATCCCCCTTTCCCAGACCGAACGGGAGCGCGTGCTCTGGACCCTGTGAGGGGTAGGGTGGGTTCTCAGGCTTTTACTCTAGGGCTCCGGGAACGCTGTGGCCCTTGGATCCGTCCCTGGAGCGGGAGAGAAGACTCAGTAATTCAGGGAGAGAGAAGGGGTGCAGGGGATTTGGCACCGACATTGTGCCTGACACTTCAGCCACGGGGCTCGGGCTTTAAAGCTGGATCTCCGGGCTCTGGGCCTGGGCACAGCAGGGTGGGTGAGCCATGGAACGGGGGAGTCCTGGAATGCGCCAAGAAAGGGCAAGGGTGCTTTTCCGTCGGGGCCCAAGGTCGCCGGCTGGATGCCTCCATGGCCAAGAGTGGGCTGGCAGCGCGGGGGGCGGGGAGACGGGCGGGAAACGGCTCTTTGGGGCTCCGGCGCCTGGCAGAGCTGCCACTGGGGGGGCTGGAGTGCGGGGTCCCGCCCCGACGGCTGCCCCGGCCTCCTAGGGGACTGAGAGCAGGCACACCCTACCGGCATCCAGAGGCGCACCTGGAGGACCCTTCCTTCCAGCGGTGCCCTCTGCAGTCCCTGGCGCCCCGCTCGCCCCAAAGAAGCCTGGGGCCCCGTCTCAGTCAGACCAGCAGCTGAGGAGCCTCAGAGGGTCCGGGAGCCCCGCATCCTTCTCCCCCAACCGAGTCCCCCCGCCCCCGCGCCGCCGCGGAAGTCACTTACCAGACACCTCCGCCCCGCTCCACTCGCACCTGACAGACGGCGGGATGGGAGGGCGGCCCCGCGGGCCAGCGGGCGGGGCGGGCGGCCGGGCCGCGGGCCGGGGGCGGGGACGGGGTGCCGAGGGGCGGCCCCTGCTCCGCCCGCAGCTCCCGGCGCTGTGGCTCCGACTCGCGCTCACGCTCGCACTTTTCCCCGAGCCGCGTGATGTCACGGGGTAGCAGCCAATCCTGGTGGGGCCGCGCCGCCCGCCCGGGCCCGGCCACCCAACGAGGACGCGCGGGGGGCACCACCCGGGCGTCGGGGACCCCAGCTTCGCGCTCCCCTCACTGGAGCCGGCCGGCAGCTCCCCGCTCGGGCACTGTGGGGGCACCACCCACGGTCGAAAGAGCTGCTTAGCTGGGGGCTCGGACCTCGGGGAGGCTGGGGGGTGGGGTGTCGCGTTGTCATGGGGACGCGGCGCCCCCTCGCGGGCTGGGGTGGGGCGAGAGCTAGCAGCCCCGTCTGGCTGCGCTTCCCGCCTCCGCTCTGACCAGGCCCCCGGGACTAGGCGACTGTCTCGCTCCCAGCCCGGACCTCGCTCCCTGCGTGGCCCCGTGCAGAGCGGGACCACCGAGGCGCGAGTGTCTGACCCCGACAGGAGGTCGTGAATGGGCGGGGTCGGCTCCGCGGCCACGGTTCCGTCGGGGCAGAGAGCCGAGGGCCGGCAGTTTCCAACCCCGCGGCTGCGGGTAGGCCGCCGGGCAGCTAGAGAGGAGGGGCGCCGTCGGGGCTCGGGAAGGAGCCGGGGAGGGAAGAGCGGCGACGGTCCGCCCGGGAGGGAGGAGCCGGCCCATCGCACACAACCCGCGCCCGCGCCCGCGCCCGCCCCCACAGCCCGGCTCCCTGCTCCCGCACTCCAGGTGTGCGCACCTTCTCTCCAGCCCCGGGATGGGATACGCATACGCAGCCCATCCAGCCGAGGCCTGAAGGGCGAGTTCACCGATTCCCGTGAGGGAAAGCTCAAGGTCACCTGGGCGGAGCCCGGAGCGAGACCCCAGAGGGCGAGCCACCGGTCTCTTGAGGTCTCCGGGAACCGCACTGGCCGGAGCCTGGGGACTGATAGCCTTGCCTGAGCGGAGCTGGAGCGCTCGGGGCGCCCGCGCGACCGAGAGCCGGGAGGCTTCAGCACCTCGGAGAGCTCCACCTCGGCCCTGACCTTGCGGGCTCAGCTTCACGCGACCAGGAACCAGCGCTTTCTGCCTCCCCCTGAGACGGCCGTTCCTGGGCCCGGCCAGGCTCGGGTTCGCCCCCACGCCCGGGGCCCCGAGGCCTGTCTCCCCAAACTCTCTGAGCCAAACACCCGATTAACCTTAAGACGCATGCATGGTTCCTTCTTTCGGAAAAACAACTCAAGTCCCGCCCCTCCTTCGCCCTCACCTAAGGGACGGGCGGAGGGCTGTGCAGGAGGTGGGGGGGTGGCGAGGCGGGTACGCACTAGAGGGGAAGCGGCAAGAGCTGCCAGAGAAGGGGCGGGAACGTGGGCCAGAGCCGGCGCCATGGGGCTCGCGGTGCGGAGCTGTCCGTGCTGAACGCGGATGTGGAGGTCGGTCCCCAGGGCTCAGGAGGGCGAGGGCTGGAGAAGCCATTGTCCTTTCCGTGAATGATCTGGTCTCCCACGATCCTCACCACCACGGGTGAAAAGTGCTATTGTTCTTGCCCCCTACTTCGCAGATGAAGAGCCAGGTTCAGGTGGCTCATAAGGCAATTAGATGTCAGTCCTGTAAGGGTGTGTGTGTGTGTGTGTGGGCGCGCGCAGGAGAATGGGGGGCGGTCAGATAAAGTCGGATGGGGAGAAAAGCAAGGCCAAGAACTGGAGGCCGCAGAATCCAGAAATGTCTCCAACCACTGGTTGAATTCTCCCACTGTCAGTCAGACAAACCTGCTCCAGTTTCTCTGAAATCCACTCCGTGGTGGGGCCACTGGCCTCCCAGTGGAAACGTGCAGAGCTGCGCTGGAAAGCAGAGACCTGCTTTACACAGTCTGTGGCTGGGTCTACAACTTGGGCCCACAGAATTTCTCTGGATCTATTTCCTCAACTCCAAATGGGCTGGCAAGCTGTCCTGCTGACCCCGCAACCTTGTTATGGCACACAAGGGGCCCCACGAAAGCCTCACCCCGGGGAGGCTCTATCCACCGTGCAAGGGCTTTCTAAGCAAACAGGTTGTTGGTGTTGTGACAGGAAGGTGCTGACAGGAGCCTCTAGCAGGTAGAGCTGGGCTCATCCTTGGCCAGAAAGGGCAGAGGTGAGGCCAGGCAGGGCCAAATTTGGACCACCTCAATCACAAGCTGAATACCCTTTTCCAAAGTAATAGAGCAAGTCAGGGTCCCACCTCGATTCACACCACGGCTCCACTAGTTGTGTGGTCTGGGGGTAACGCCAGTGCCCACCTCACAGGTTTTCGTGACAGAAGTCGGTCACGCACTGCATCCTGGGCACATGGTTAACACTTGGTGTGTTCCTAGTCCCCACTGTCAGACCACGGAATTCTTCCTCGATTACAGCAGGCCCCTTCTCCTTCCATCTGTAGATGCACAGCTCAAGTCCCACCTCTTCGCGGAGGTGGGCCCCAGCCAAGGCTCTCTGAGCGCGGACTGGAGATGACCGAGCTGGAAGCAACAGAGGCTGGATGGTGGGAGCCCTGCATCCTCCGACAGGGGAGGGCAGGGCAAAGGCGAGTGGCTTGTCCCAGGCCACACAGCTAGCCAATGTTTCAGTCCAGAGTCCACTGTTAAATGTAACTTTTTAGAGAATTCTGGTGTTCCTAACTATGGAACTCTTCACATGGTTTTTGTATTACTAGCTTGCCCACTTAATCTTGCTGTTTTGTCTCTTGTGGAGGTAGGATCTATAATGACCCCCAGTGTCTGGGACAGAGTTGGGCACTCAAGAGACACTCAAGAAGTACTTGTTGGCAAAAGCCCTAGACTGGCTCAAATTTTCCTGTATAGCTCTAAGATTTGGGGGAGATACCCTTCTGCCACTTTTCTAAGATTTTATTTTGGCGGGAGGAGGGAGGGAGGGAGGGAGAGAAACAGCATCCATTGGCTGTTCCTTGCATGCCCCCAACTGGGGCCCTGGCCCACAACCCAGGCATGTGCCCTGACCAGGGTTGAATCAGCGACCTTCTGGTTTGCAGGACAACTCCCAACCCACCGAGCCACACCAGTCAGGGCTCCCTCCCGCCACTTTCAACCTGGCTTGAAACTTACAGGGGTCAAGACCTATGAATACAGTAGGCCCTTCAGTCACTGCACTGAGGTCACAAAATAGAGACCTGAGGGGCAGTAAATGGCACCTTTGTGGGAGGGAAGTCTGCCGATGAGTGAGCGCCCTGCCTGGCCAGCCCGACACCCATTATGGGTGGCTTCCCAGAACTGGAAGGTCTAGTGTTTTGCCGGTTACATAGTCCTGGGTAGGAAGCAATCAAGACTGAGTGACCTTCTGCTGTTCCCACCTCCACACCCGCCACTGCTGGAGCTGCCCCAGCCCTCAGCCCTCAGCAAGCTCACAGGAAGCAGACAGCGGTGGTGCTAGAGATGGGGTAACAGAGCCGAGCCGGCAGCCATTACCTGAGTATCTTCTGCTGAGGCATCAGACAGGGCCCCACTCAGGACAGCAGCACCGAAACAGTGCCTGGGAGATCCTGGGCCCAGCTCAGTTCAAAGACCCCCTTTCACCTCCCACCCCACCACCACCCCTCTACCCTCCTCCACAAGAACAGAGAGGAGCCTGGTGAGGGGCGTGTCATCACTTTAATGATGGAGATCTTTGGTGTTTCCCTCACTAGCAGTCAGACCATCCCCTCTCCTCCCACCAAGTGTTTCTCTATCATGAGTTACAGACAAAAGAAATCACATTTCATACTAAAAACAGAATAATCAGAGCCTTGATTTTTCCACTAGAGACTACACGTACAGCTCAAGATTCCACATGCAACACCGTAAATCACAGACCGAGACCTCACATTCTGACCTGGAGTCTCACCCTCCCCAGCCTCGGGCGGGCTCTGGGCTAGGCTCAGGTAATACTGACACCCACAGGCGCTGCTCTGAGGGCCTCAGGCGAGGGGGGGAGAGGAGCTTGCTGAACAAGCCCTGGGGGCTGGCCCGCCTACACCCCACACTCCTGAGCGAGGACCTGTGCACCATCCCTTCACCCCATCCTGTATCAGGCAAGCAAGCCCTCCGCTCCACGGCTGTCCCCATTAGCAAGTGCAGGCAGCCCCTGTCCTCAGGAATCTGGGGGCCTGGCCTGACCCCCGACAGTGGTCTCTGTGCAGAAGGGTGAGAAAGAGGCTGAAGCTTGGAAGGCTCTGAGCCAGAGATGGTTTTGGGGGGCTGGGCTGCTCCTCTTGATCTGCAGGTCCAGGTGGCGTAGCCCACACAACAGGTGGACACCGTCCAGGACGGTTTGGCCTGGATCTGGAAGACTGCTCCCCTTTCTGGGGCTCTCTGCCCAGGGCTGAGTCCCTTGAGCCCTGTTTCCAGGAGAAAGTGGGACTGACAGCAGGAACACCCACTTCCTCCTCCATTCACGCCCGGCACAGCAGTGTGGCTCCCCGGGCTCCAGACCCTGGAGGGCGCTAGTCCCCCCCCCCCAAGGCAGGCCTTGCCCAGTCGACTGCCTCCTACCCACTGACTCCGACCGCCTATCGAGCCCCACCCTCTCGCTCGGGTCCAACGCAGCCAGCAGCTCTTCGGCGTGCACAGTCCCCAGTCAGCTGTGAGGTCCGACTTCTGCTCAGCGGTTTGAGGGAGGCACCAGTGCGTACATGTGTCTCTACCTGTTCCGAGGCTCCCCACCGGGTGATGCGGTTTCCCCCCTGCCGCCGCCACCACTGTCAGGAAGGTGGTTGTTATTGGTCAGGTCGCAATGCAGGGTTGGTCCCTCAGTGCTGGGAAGGGGGCCAGGAGTCGGGGCAGGGGGGGAAGAGAGCAGGGTGGGCTGGGGGGGCTCCCGCCCAGGGGCACCAGGCTCGTCCCAGGAGACTGTCCGGGGGCTTAGGCCTCGCTCTGCCAGTTGCCCGGGTTCCGGGAGCAGTCCCCGAGAGGTGGAGGGCTGGGGCGAGGAGGTGCGGGCAGCCCCGGGCTCCGCGCCCGTCTGGGAGCTGCGGTGAATGCGGTGGCTGACGATGATGTTGTTGCCGAAGCCGCCCATGGAGGCCATGGTGGTGCTCTGCTCCCGCTGCACCACGGCTGTCATGCCCCCTTCCGCCATCAGCCGCTGGATCCTGCTGAGGGCGTCTTCCCCGCTGGCGCCGTACTCCGAGCCCTCGCCTGGAAGGTGCAAAAAGCAGGAGACGAGGGCATTCGTTGCTGACCTGGTCTGCTGAGCCAGGCAGGCACCTGCTGGTCGTTGCTGGGGGACTCTAGGCTAAAGGCAGAACCATAGGCCCCCTCCCTCATTCTGAGGGTCACTAAAAAGACGTGAGGGACAAGACTCCCGGAATGATCCTAATTCACACTTCAGTTATACTGGGGAAACTGAAGCTTAGGATGGCGTGAAGTAGTCGAGGTTACCTCAGCCACTTAAGGGGCAGAACTGGACCGGAAGGCAGGTGTTTGGCTTTAACCTTTCAGCACTGATGCCAGGCTAGTCACTACTGAAGACGCCCCAGACGGGCCCAGCCAGCTTGCTGGACCTGCCTGCTCCCTGAAGCCGGTGGCCCGGTGGCCCCGGGAGAGAGAATGCTGCCTGGTCTTTGGAAAGACAGGACACCCTACGGAGTGTGGCCCAAAGGCAAATGGCTGCTCTGCCTCATTTCAAAACTGTGCTGACTTTCCTCAGTGTTGTTCTGTTTGGTTACTTCCTACAAGTCCCTGAGGAAGACTGGATTTTTAAATATTCCCTGCCAGGCTTTCTATCACCCGCTCTCTTCCCCCTTTACCCACCAACTTTCCCAAGTCATCTCCCACATACTGTCCTCCAGGGGCTGGATACTCTCACCTTTCCCTAGGGACAGACACCTGCCCCTCCAGGGAGGGAGAGAAGGTTCCATCCCTTTCCCACAAAGCGCTGGGCATTCCCTTTGTGGGAGCAGACGAGGCTCTGCCTCAAATCTCAGTTCTGTGTGCTCTTGCACAAACCCCTTCACATCCACATCTCTGTCTCCTGACTTGTAAAAGTGGGGTGCAAACACCCATTCTGCACAGTGCTGGGTGGAGGGATGACAGAGTGCTCGTCAGGTGCCTGGCATGTGGGGGACAGTCCGTGGTGACAGTGGTGATGAGCCTGGGATCTGGAGTGGAGCTCCGTGCCGGGGAGCTCCGCCCCAGGCTGTGCTCAGCCCTCAGGGGCAGATAAGCAGCCTAAGCCTGCGGGCAAGATCTGCAGGCCATCTGTGCTGGCCTGAAATTGCCCACTTATTTCCTCTGGCTACTTGCTGGCAGTTTGGGGCTTTGCAAATTTGGGGAAGTCTTTTCTTTTGGGGGTACTTATTGTCAACAACTGTTATTGCAAGACTTTCCTTGCTTCCCCCCTGTCCAGTCCCTTCTCTCTGCTTGTTAAGAGCTCGATCTCCAGGCAGCCAGTTTCACAGCTGTGCACCGTCTGAGGCCCCACTGGACCTTTCCCTCCTTACCGGCGCTGGGCAGCACTGTGGTTCTCCCTCGGGTCTTACCGAGGTGAGGGGTGGGAGGGCTCTGCCTGGGCTTCAGCTTGCTTCTCTCCAGATCGCCTGGTCAACTCCGCCCATCTATGGCCCACCCTTCAAGGCAACTGCCTGTCCACACTCCCCCTCAGACAGCTCGGCGCCAGGGCAGAAGCAATGAGGACATGCAGGGTTCAGAGCACCTCTCTCGGGGTACAGGCCGTCCAACAGTGGGGCGGCTGGGCGGAGGAAAGGCCAAATCAAGAGCCTGGGCACCAGAACAGCCTCTACCCTGTGAGCCCAAAGGGCCGCCTGGGGAAGACCCAGGGATGTCCCTGTGCTCACTGCCACCTCTATTGCTTTCCCAGAACTCCAGGCTGAGGGCCTCCCCAGCCCAGGCTGGGACGCACAGCGGGCTGGCCCAAGGCCAGCTGGTGCTGGAGCGCACTGTGCTGGGCTCCGTGCTGGGGTGGGGTGGGCAGGGGGCCACTTCAGCTCCTTCCACGGAGCTCGCTTCTGGAGGCAGGACAGGGCTGCGCTGGGGCCCTACAGGTGCTGCCACAGTCAGGCGCTCAGACAGGCCCTCAGACCAGGGCCTCCTGTCCTCTCCCATGGTGCCTGTGGCTCTCTGGTCGTGGCCACCTCTCACCATGGCCGTATTTTCTGCCCGGGCTTCTTGCTTTTTATATTGTTCCTTTCCACTCAGCCTCCATGCTGCTGCTATTACTATTCCAATTAAGCTCTGATTCACTGAGTTCTAGTTACATCCACACTCGTCAAAACCAAGCAGCTCCGAGAGCCTCCAAGTAGTCAGACTTCTTAGCTTGAGATTTAAGGACCCTCTGGTCAGGTCCCTGCCACTTCCTGACCAGGCCCTCTCCCTGCACCCGGTGACCTTACTAGGGCCAACTCAGCACCACTGTGTGGCCACCCGTGCTGCCTGCCCGCATAGGAACGCACTGTGGAGGCCCTGCCTGCTCTGCACTTGCCCACTGCCTCAGGTCTAAGGTCCACTTATGTTTGGGGGCCAAATCAAGTACTCCCCCTCACCTGGACCGCCACAGTGCCCCCTGCCGGCAGTGGCCACTCCTTCTCCACGCCCCTGCAGTGCCCATATCTCTCCACGAAACAGTTATCTGTGGCTGTGGCGTCAACTGTCTGGGCTATAAGTTCCTGAAGGCCTCAGACTAAGTTTTATTCATCTTTGGGTCCAGTGTCTAATGCGTGGTCTTGAACTTGGTGTATATTTATCAGATGAATGAGTGGCCGAATGAAAGGGCTCCCAGGCTGCTTACAGATGCTCCAGACCTAAGGTGGCTTCTGAACACTGACCACACGTTCCCCCTGTTGTGGGAGAAACACTGGCATGGCTGTTCCCTCTCTGGACTCTTTTGGGGGAAGAAACATGGCTTCATCTCTGAACCTAATTCCCTTGGCACTACCTTTGAATTCATGGTCCCTAACACAGGCATAATCAAGTACTCAGAAAAGACTGGATG
Organism: Trachops cirrhosus; assembly: GCA_028533065.1. Classification (NCBI taxonomy): domain Eukaryota; kingdom Metazoa; phylum Chordata; class Mammalia; order Chiroptera; family Phyllostomidae; genus Trachops; species Trachops cirrhosus. The sequence continues at coordinate 10,603,260 of CM052543.1, read as the reverse complement.
GAAGAATTAAAAATGTCCACACTGACGGACTCCTTGGGCTGGGTGTACACCACTCTAGCCTAGAGGCCATGAGCTGTGCTTCCCTCGGAAACCCTAAGCCAAGGCCAAAGGCAGCCATGGCCAAGGACCCAAGCTCTTAGTTCCAGGAGCAGTGGTGGCCACAAGGGCCAATTCTACTGTCTCTTTCCCTGTAGCAAAAGCATTTCTTTGTTTTTGAAAAATGGGAAATTGATTTAGTGTTGACATGAGATATTTTCCTTGGCAAGTTCTAAGTACATTCTGGAAGCAGAGGCCAGGGTGGATCAGCAACGTCCCATAATGCACTGTGACCTCATTTAATTCTGGGGGTTTCACTGCCCAGACGAGGAAAGGGAGGCTGGGTCAAAGGAGAAGTCGCCCTTCCTGCCCTCGGCAGGCGTGCTGGTCTTCTAGCCCCTCCTGGCTCCTCTTCCCCAGCCCAGGCCCCAGACCCCAGGTCCCAGGCCCTGCAGCTGCTCTGCCTGTCATCTTCACCAGATGAGAAAGAGGCCCCGGCAGCCTTTCCCCAGTGGTCACAGACAGAGCCATGTGCTCCCTGCAGAGTGTGGCCAAGCTCAAGGGCCGTGCCTCCACCCAGTTCTTCCTCCCTCACCGGTCCTGCGTGCCTGTGTGCCAGGCAGGCACTAGCTCGGTGCTGGGAACCAACAGTGAGACCAGCGATTGCTCCCTCCCTTTCTGAGTGGCAGGGGAGAGAAGCTTTAAAAGTTGGACGAGCAAAAAACCCAAACCTGCCAGTTCCCTCTGTGGAAGACCTCTTCCTGTAAGTTCTAGAAAGAGATGAATGGACTTTAATCAAATTTTTATAGAACAAGAAAATGAAGAGTAGCCTGGGAGCCGTCTGGTGTTCGCTGCTGGGAACGGGCTCAGAGAGGGGCAGGCCGCAGACGAGTAATTACTGCAGGCAGAGCTGGTTCCCCACACTAATAAATCTGGGCCCTGTCTTCCAGCTCAGCCCAGAAGAAGGGCTAGCCAATTTGACCAGGGTTTCCTCTACAACTCAGGAGTGTCTAGCCTTTTGGCGTTTCTGTGCCACACTGGAAGAAGAGCTGTCTTGGGCCACACATTAAATACAATGGACAAGTAAGCACAGAAAGATCTTGTAATGTGTTAAATTTATGATTTTGTGTTGGGCCACATTCACTGCCATCCTGGGCTGTATGTGGGCCACAGGTTGGACGCCCCTGCTGCAAGCCTGTGCAGATGTGGCCACCGGTCTGCCTCCATGGAGAGAGGAGGCAGAGGCTGGGCGCGGGGTGACGGGCAAAGTAGTCATACCTGCCTGCTGGGTGGGGAAGGTGGGCCAGAGAGAAAGTCTGCGCCAAGGAGAACCTGATTCCGGCTCCTTGCCTCACCACCAGAACAGCAGGAGAGGTCAGTGGTCAATGAGGTCAGCCCCTCAGAGCAAGGCTCCTGGCCCCAGGAGAGACGAGGCTGGCCAGTGACACCGTCTGTCAATCCTCACACCTCCTCTCCTCCCCTTACTTCTTCTGAAGGGGCCTGAGAAGAGCTGGAGGCCCAGAGCTCTAGGCCAGATTTACAAAGCGACAGACAGATGCAGCGAGCTGAAAGCCTACTGTGCCCAGGGGCCAGCTCCCAGCTGCTACTACTGCTGTAGAGCACCCTGGCCTCCTTCCTCTTGACAGCCCTCCAGCCCGAGCCCCAACAAGAAGAAAGGAACTTATCACTCACTGGCTGAAGGTCAGAAATGGCTGATCTAATCAAGGAAAAAGTAAAGACATCACTTTGTAAGTTATATAAATGTCTAACCGCTATGCTGTACACCGGAAACCCATGTAACATTGAATGTCAACTATAATTGAAAAAGTTGGAAAAAACTATGAAGAAAAAAGCAGAGGATTCTCTGGGAGGTTAAAGAGCTCTCTCCTCAAGCTCACAGGTCCTGGTCCCCAGAGGCCCTGTTGCACTTGACCTCTAGAATGAAGGCCGTGCCCCCAGTCAGGCCCTGTAGTCTGCCCTCCCTACTCATCCAGCCTCAGTTCTCGACATGGGCTGGACACACCGCCAACTCGAACCTGCTGGCGGTCGTCTGTGCACAGTGCAGTGATTCTGACCCCAGTCAGCGCCCTCGCAGGCGTTGTCCCCTTTGCCAGGAATGCCTCCCCGCTACCAGGCCCCCTTTGTTCAGCTAACTTCTACTCCTGCGTGAAGGCTCAGCTCAGGGTCACCTCCTCTGCAGTCTTCCCCGAGCCCCACAGGCTGGCATGGCTTCTTCTTCGAGGTTCCGAGGTCCTTATCACAGTAACTACCTGCCTTGCTCTCTAGACTTTGAGCTCCCTGGGGAAGGACCATGGCCCATCTGTCTTTGTGGCCCAAGTGGCCGGTACACAGTAGGCCATCAGGAATGAGGCCAAACCAGAGGGGCTCCCTGAGACTGTCTTGAGCATGGGGACAGCTGGGGGGGCCTTCTGGTCTCTCCTTGCTGAGGCCTGAAGCTCCAGCAGGTACTGCCAGCTGCTTTTGTCCACACCCTTAGTTAGGGGTTTCCACCCAGCAGAGTCATGGCCTCAGGTGTCGAAAGGGGCCTGGGCCACAGACCAAAAAGGGACCTAATTTTCAAAATTTTCAGGTCATGGCAGCAAGAGGGACAGTGCCCCGTGGGGGGACTGAGTGTGGAAAGCTGTTCCCAGGGGGGTGATGCAGCCACATTTGTGACTCTTTGCCTGATGCACACAATGTCTTCTCCTCCCATGATCTCTTTTTAGCAAATGGTTGAACACAGTCCTAGAAAACACACGTCTGTCTGGAAGCTGGCTTGTTTGGAGCTGGGAGCAGTAAGGGGGCTGGGGTAGGGGGTAAGGAAGGTGACTGAGTGGGAACAGGCTGTTTAACACAGCTGCTAACGGACTCCAAAGTGGCTTGAGCTCTACTGCTGTGAAGTGCTAATTGGTTCTTAGAAGTATGAGACCAGCATAGATGGCCAGATGGCCAAAGCTGGCTGCACCACACCTGAAACAGGTGAGAGGAATGGGCCGGGGGTGTGCCGGGCTGCAGCTGAAATGGTGATGACCCACGGGTGTAATCAGAGCATGACAGGGCCTCACCTGTGGCAGTCCCAAATCTGCCACACTTGCAGGGAGAAGACAAGCTACCCTGTGGGGTGCCCTGGAAGCCCGGGGCCCAGATCTCTGGAATGAGAGCTGGTGGCAGTAAGTTTCTCACAGCTTTTCCCATCTAGGCTCTCTCTCTGGAAGGACAGCCTCTGTCCTCCAAGTCTTAAGAAGAGAGGGCACTGCTGTGAGAGCAACACAGCTTGCCAGAGCCAGGGACAGATCAGGGGAATGATGTGCCTGCCCGAGGAGGCCGTTCCTGCCACCCGGAAGGCACTACCCAGGCAGGTGACAGGCACTCATCCTGGCTGGAGAGTGGCATTCTCTCCAGCACTGCCTGTCCATGTGGAGGGGCTAGGGGCCCTCAGGAGGGCGATGATGGTCCCAACCGCCCACCCCCAGTCATATTTCCCCTCTAGCATTACACGGCTCTTACCTTCCCCAGGGCCTGAGGCTGCTGCCCCTGGCTCCTGGATCTCCCTCTCCGTCTGTGTTTCAGCATTCTGCAGCTGAAGAGCCAGCGTCTGGGTGCCCTGAGATGTCACTGAGGTGGTGGGGTTCCGGGGCTGTAGCCCAATTGCATTCATCAGACCCATGTCTCTGTCTGTCCTCCACGTGGCTCTGCTGGTTCTAGGGAGCGAGAGGGAGGCTGAAGTCAGGCAGGGCTCGGGACAGCGTCCTTGGCAGAGCTCTGCTGGCTCCACGCCAGGCCTCTGGGCACGGCCTTGACCAGGGCCGCAGGCTCACGGGAAGCCTGTGCTCCCACAGCTCCCTCCCAATGGTAGTTGACCATCCGTGTCCATTCTCCCTCCAGTCAGCCCCTGCCCCGGGACCACGAGGGGTGCTGCAGAACCAGCGGCTTTCGGAAACCCAGCTGGTTCAGTCCCTTAAACAAAGGCGGACTTTCTGGTGAAGCAGAGATGGCTGAACTTAAAGACTCTGAGTTAGATACAAGCCACACTGAAATCCATGGGACAAATGGTGAGCAGCAGAAGGACTTTCTCTCTTTAGCTTTTCCTTCTAATTCCATGCTGACAGATTACAGTTTTCAATTACAAATTCCAATTCTGGAATTTCCACGGGATACCCACTTAGGAGGAAAAGTGCTGGGGCTCTCACGATGCTTCTGGGGTGCTTCTGGGCCTTCCGCAAAGCTGCCCAGTGAGCAAGGCCCAGGCCCCAGGCTAGCACCCCCCTTCCTCAGGCACTTCCCAGGCACTGACCCTGGGGAAAACCAGAGTTGTCTGCCAAGGGAGCCCAGGACTTTCAAAAGGATCATCAGTCACTCGTATTTCTACCTGTTTCTGAGGACTCTTCCTCCAGTTGGGTCCTCTAGGAAGCAGTGACTGCCTTGTTTTCTTAGAATGTCCCAGTCTTCATGAATGAATTAAGTGGTAAGAGGATCAGTACTAGGCTCCTACTCTCTAAATGGGCCCTGGACTGCAGCTCTGAGCAATTTGGTCCCGGGGACCCTTGTCACCTGGGAGATCACCCATGGTTCTCCCTGGACACAAGCAAACTCCGGAGGGACAGGACCCCTCTCCAGTGCCTGGCCTCTCCCCTCACTCCAGTGTGCTCAGACAGCACGGCCAGGATGGGTGAGGACCAGAGGGTGTCCTCCTTCACACACTCACCCGGGCCTTTCACTGCTCCTGCTGCTGGAGTGGACAGTGAAGACAGTCTCATTCAGCTGGTCCCAGTAGTACTCGATACCAGAGTTGGAGGCCCTGAAAATCAGTTGGGATGATGGAGAAGAAAAGGAGAAAGGCGTTAGAGAGAGCCTAGCCAGAACTCTACAACTCCAAGGCTTTGCAGGCAGCAGCCTGGTAGCCCTCCTTCCTCACTCCCAGCGTGGGCGGAGCCCAGGACGACAGCCCCTCCGTCAGGGTGCTCAGGGCTGGAGCCCTTCAGATAGATGCTGACAGGGGTGGTTTCAGCGCCCCCCCCACCCCACCAAGCCTAACTGGCTCCTCCCTGGCAGTAAGAGACAGCTAAAAAATTACTATGTCAGATGCAGACACTAGGCTCTGCGTGTTCTTCAGATACAGAGAAAGGAGGAAAGATAGCAAAAGAGGCTGGAGAGGCTCTGGAGGCACAGGGTGCCACAGACAACCCTGCCTAGCAGGCATGCTGAGTGCTCAGAAACTGGCTCCACAAGCAGGGAGCGTGCAGGCCCCTTGCTGCCACGGGGGTGGGGGTGGGAAGGAAGGAACACAAGGGCGCCTTAACCTCCTCCACTTGCCTAGAGCTCAGAAGTCTAAGCCGAGAAAAGCCCCCAAGGAGCTGTAAGAGCACCACCCCCCTCGCTTTATATTCTGGACCTAGAGCCTCCTCTGCCAGGGAAGGCTGGACAAAGAATTGGGGAAGATGCTTCTAGAGCTGAAGGAGACCCTAGGTGTGCTCCCAAACTTCTGGGAAGGAAGGAGAGGCTGGGGCCAGCGCTGACAGGAGAGGAGGGTTTCTGTCTGTCAAGCTCTCCAGGCTGCCCCCCCACCCCCCGCTAGAATGACCTTCCTCCCTGGAAGGTGTTACCTAGATCAGACCCCGTGGTTAGCGCTGGGGCTCTGATGCTGGCAGTGAAGGCAGGGGGACAGAAGTTGAAAAGGAGGTATCTCTGAGCCCGGTTAGAACTCTGGCATCCAGAGACCCTAAGTACTCCAAAGAGCCAGCTCTGCTCCAAAGTGGGACAGGACATGCCCACGTGCTTGAAGGGCTCTGCCGTGGGCTACACTGTGTGCTGCAGCCCTATCCCCAACGTGACTGTGTCTGGAGACGGGGTCTTTAGGAAGTCGTTAAGGTTAAATGAGCTCTTAAGAGTGGGCCCCTAATCCAACAGGACTGTGGCCTCATCACTATGTGAAGAAACCGGGAGAGAATGGCCACCTCAGGTCAGGAAGCAAGTCCTCACCAGAGCCAGACCGTGCTGGCACCTAATCTCAGACTCACAGCCTCCAGAACTGTGAGGAGAAAGAACTTCTGTGGATTAAGCCATCCAGTCCACGCTATTCGGTTATGGCAGCCCGAGCAGACTAACCAAATTCCAACGAAAGCCAGCCTTTTAGCCTGCGGGCCTGGGTTACCTTCCTTTAGTGACAGAGCTTCTTCACTGAAGAAGAAACGAATCAAAGTCAGCAGGTTCTGAGGATCAGCCAGGAAGTGCTTCCATCCGGAACAGGAGGACGAGACAGGTCCCTGAGGTGGGACCTGACTGCTCGCATGACGAGGAACTGTCTGTCGAGGGGCTGTGTAACTGCCGTGAAAAGAACCACGGTCGGGCACTGAGCCCTTGGCCTGTCGTCAGAGGGCCACTGAGACTTGGGGGCAAGGTTCACAGCGAGACAAAAGTGCTCTTCCTTTCCCTGCTCTATACTAGCCCTCTCCTGGCAACTCTTGGAGAGCCTGTGGAGCTGTGACCCTGATGTGCACCCCTTTGAAAAGTACAGTGCTCTCTCCCCCAACCACTCGCTGTTTCTGTGGGGGCTGTCTGGGAACAGCAGGGGCTCGGGTAGGTGAGGGCAAGAGGTGCAGACCCTGCTTAGGGAAGAGGCAACGGGACAGAAGGCAACAGCAGAGGCCTCCAAAAACAAAGCCATCACTGCCAGCTGCCAGGGAGGCCCTGATTTACAAACTTGTCAAGATTTATTGACAGGTGGCAATACCACGTGGGTCCCTGCCAAATCCTTCCTCTGTAATTCTTGCTAGCCAGGGCTGGTTATTGACAACAAATTGTTCCCATCAAACCTACACCAAACCATGCACTACCAGGAACCTTCCTTCCTCTCTCAGGGAAGAGGCCACTGAAGGCCCACTCTCCGGGCTGGGACCATCAGGGTGATGCTGATGGCCGCTTAAGAAGAACAGGGGTGACGGGACTGTATCAGATGCGCTGCTCTGCACCCCCACCCCAATCCTTTCTGCTCCTCACCAACAGGTCTGATGCTAACCCTGACACGTGCTGCTTTCTGTGGTCAGAGCAGTTCAACTACGACAATCTCATGCAGCTGAAAATGTGGTTGAAATTCCAGGTACCAAGGAACAGAGTTGAAGACACCTCTCTGGCTATGGAAACTCTTAGCCTTCAATACCAGGTATCACTAATATCCATCAATGAACTAAAGAGGGGTCCCAACTATCTCTTGTCTCCTTGGGTCTTAATGAGGGTGAATGAGTCACTGTTAGCTCTAGGTTCTTCCTGGAAGCTAGGCAAACACAGAAACGGACAAAGAAGAATGGGAAGACCACTCGGGGCGAGTCTTTTCAGATGGACTTCCATTTCGTACCTGGCATCTTTCTCTCTTCCTCACCTGAATACTGTTCAGTCTCCCCTGTCTGTCTGTAGGCTGCGCTTCTCGCTGGGCTCAACAACTCCCTCCTGGTGGGACGTCAGGGCTCCCTGAACACAGCTGAGAGCCGGCCTGGCTTCCTTGGCAGTGACAAGGCTCTCTCAAAGCCAGAACCCTGGCCCTGCACTTACCAGTCTCTAGAGAGTATTCCCTTTGAGAACATTCTTCTTTCATATAGCTGTTACATGACTGTCTCTTTGGGGAAAAAAAAAGACTGTGTTTGGAAGACTGGCATTTACCCCTGCCACCTCTGTGCTGCGGGAAAGAGCTGGCACCTGGCTCTGTGGGACAGCCTGGAAGTCTCTGTGGCTTCCGTTTTGATTCAGAGGCGTGCCTTTCCCCTCCGTGGTCAATGATGCTTGATTGCAATCACTGTTTACAGTGGCAGTTCCCTCTTAGGGGACAGAGCTAGGACCTTGCCAGGCCCCTCAGCCAAGGGGCCAGATGCCCCACAGTCCCAGCCTACTTTTATCTGTGAATTCTGTCTTCTGAGCTGACTCTGAGAAGTGGTCTTCCAGCTACACCTCCCTCCCATTTGCAGGGCTGACATATGAAGCCAGAAGTGAGCACGCACCCCCTCACATCAAGCTGGTACTTCACAACCACTGTGGTTATTGGTAGGGGTGTTGGCTGGGCTGGTGGTCAGCCAGAGGCACAGCAGCAGCTTGGAGGAGTGGTGGGTGGGGAAGCAAAGGAGAAAGGAGCACCTCGCTGCCTGGGAAGGGTGGGGTGACCTGGCTATTAACCACTGTAATGGCTTTGTATACCCATTACTGGGCTGAAAGGCCGGTTGTTTGTCTCCTCACCTGTCCCTGGAGGGATAAAATGTCCCCTTAGGGCTTTTCTAGCTGTCAGTGGGGTTTTAGTACCACTAGGAAATGCCAAAGGAGCCTGCTGCCTCCCCTTTGTGCTCGGAGAGAGCGCTGAGGATAAGACAACCAGGAGAAATCAAGAGTAGACTGGAGAGCGCAAAATGAGGTGCAGCTGCCCGTGCCTGGGACAAAGGCAGACAACCACCTGTTCTGGGGGGAGGCTGTAATCTTGGCCCAGCTGGCGGGCTGGCTCCTGTGCCCTTGGGAAGGGGTGTGCTGGGGAGCTGTGTCACATGGGGACAGGCGGCAAGCGTTAAACAGCTGCCTACTAAAGAGACAACAACCCTGAGCCCCTGCTTTCCTATTTATATCTGTCTTCTTCATTGTAGGCCACAGACCAGCCATGGTGACAGAGAGAGAGCTTCTCTGCATCAATCACCCAGCATGCTTGTCAACACCACCTGGAGCTACCTTCTTTACCTGGGGTTTTAAGACAGTTACCAAGTTACATGAGTGTTCTTTTGGCATGTTTTTCAGTGGAAGAGAGTTGCATTGCTTTCATCAGAATTTTAAAGGGGGTTTTGGTTGGAAAAAGGTTAAGAATCAGCTTAAGATTCTTAAGGGAAAGAGCTCTGGATTGGAAAGTTAGGAAACCTAATTCCCTCACCTGTCTTCTGGGACGCCTTGGGTGAGCCTTAACTTCCTTACCTGCATATCATCCAGTCTTCCCTGCCTAAAGCAAAACAGCCGTACAGATATGAAGGTGACTGAGAACTGGAGACGCTCTGAACAACTTAGGACAAAGTCTGTCCATCTTAATTTATATGGTCTCATTAAATGGCCCTGCGATTTGGGATATCCACCAACATGGACCAAGAAATCAGCAGGAACAGCGACACTGAAGCCAGTTAGCTGGCGCAGCCCTCTCTCAGTCCAACACAACTTAGGCTGTGACGGGCGCTGTTTCCTGTGTCAAATGCTGGTGCCATCTTGCTCATAAAAGAGGCTTGAGTTCCTGGGTGGGGGTGGGGGGTAAGGGAGTTCCCCAGGCCATCCAAGATGGCCTTGACCTGCTGAGACTCTGGATGCTGAGGACGATATGTGAGAAAAGAAAGGCCAAAGCCAGCTTCACGTCTGGCTGAGGTCTATGCCTCCGCCAGGTATGCAGGCTGGGGTTCCAGACTCCCAGCCATTGTGGGGCCACGGCTAACTGGAGGTGGAGATTCTGACTCCTTAGAGCAGATCGCTTTCGCAAGGCAGGGAGGGTGGTGCTGGGAGCCTGGCTGCGACAAAGGATAGTGGCTGGACCCACAGATAACAGTGCTGAGGGAGGAAGGATGTCTTTGAGAAACAGGGAAAGAAAGGCCACTAACTACCATGTTGGTAAGAGTAAAATTATGGTCCAGAATTCTGGGCCAGTTTTGTAAAACATAGCTAGTAGATTCCTCTTATGAATTCCCAAGAAAAGTAGAAGATACAAGATAGTCTCCTGTGCTTTGGGGAAAAAGAAATGTATCATGGCAGACTGATCCTGGGACTATGGACAGGCCAAGGGTGGGAGCAGAAAGGGACAGATCCAGAATCTTGGACTAACAGTGGCACAGTCATGGAAGAGGCAGGCTGTGTTCTGGAAAGGCACACGGAGCTAAAGAAAGGGGCACTCTGGGCACAGCCCAAGGAAAGCAAAGCCGGCAGAACCAAGAATTCTCCTAGCTCCAAAGCAGCGTGGCCAGGTGAGGTTCAGATAGCAGCCTTTCTTTGGGAGGGGCCCTCAAAGTTCCACATGGAATGGGCTGGGCCAGTGACCTAGTGCAGCTAAGGGCTCAATCGGCAGTCATCTACCAGGCTGCAAGGACTGACCCAAATACACACACTAGGAAAAACCACCAAGGGCCGTACCAGAAGGCAATGTGAACACTTCCAGTAGCCAGAGACCCCAGTAGACCAGTCATACCACGCTCTGTGGTCTGCAGAACACCGTCGGAGAAAACTGCAGTAGAGACAGCATTAAGACAGCCTGAAGGCAGGGGTGGCATTTAGTTGCTGGAACCCTGCAGTGGCCCACACAGCCACCAGCTTGGTCTGCATTGATGCACAGAGCTTCACCCTCCCCACCTGGCTGGGTGTGGAAACTGAGGACAGACCTGGCTGACTCCCAGGTTCTTGCCTAAATAGACCCTCCAGAAAGCCAGAGGAAGAGGAAGGGGAAGGGGTGTTATAAGGGCTGAAGAAGAAATGCTTCGGTTCCCTGTCCCTTCCTACTCCCTACTTCAAGATAATAATCATTTTGATTTTTAAATTGAGCTTTTTAACCTGCCTTTCCTATTATGAGCCAGAGCCTCAGGCAGAAAGGAAAACAGGCAGGACACAGAGCCAGGCAGTTAGAGATCAGTGGCTTGACAAATTAGGGCTTTAACAAGACGTTATTTCCAAAGTTAATGTCAAACCCAGGATCACCTGTTGAATTCTTCAAAAAGGGTTTAGAATAGAATCTTTGCTATGTTTTTGCCTGCAGAGCAACTTTTATTATCACCAGAGAGAACAAGGGAAAACAAACAAAAAACACTGTCTCAGAGTTCAGAGACAAAATCACTAAACCAGTCTTTTGAAGGTTTTTGGAACGGAAGGCTAACCCTACCATCCATAAGTGAAAAGGACACTTTAAGGAGTGATAAGAGCGAGGCAGGCCCTAGTGGAATTCAGACTCCCATCTAAATGACCCCACCTCACCGGCCAGAGCCGTGGGTGAATGCTGATTTCTCCAGCCCTCAGCCCAGATGACCCTTGCATACCCACCCTGCCGGCCCCTGGAGCCACTCACTCTGGTCGGCAGATCACCAGGTCTCCTTTGTTGGTACCATAGGCCAGGCCGAGCCCAGGCTCAGGCAGCCAACGGGCAGAGTTGATGCTGACATGTCTCCGCTGGTCAGCAGGCATGGGGTAAAGGACGTTGAAAACTCTCTGGGTGGGAGAGAAAGAGGGAAGAAAAGAGAATGGGAGGAGAAACAATTTGTTACGAAGAATGACAAAATCCAGGGAGAAACAAAGTCCCTTCTATGGCCTGAAGCAAGTTAAAGACAGGGAGGAAAGGCAATGGTTGGGCTGGGAATGGAGTGACGCCTACCACGAATTTGAGAACTTAGGGTAGCAGAGGAGAGGGTAGAATCCTCTTATTTTAGGTGAGGGCCAGGGCTCTTTCAAGAAATACCAGGGGCATACTCCGGGTTTTCTGCACGAGGCTTAGTTGTGCCTTCCTTACAGCCTTTTAGCACCTCTCACATCATTGCTTTAAGGAACGCCCCTGGAGAGCCCCATTCAGAGTCCGGCTCACCCAGAAGGACTGAAAGGGCCGCCCCTAACTGTCCTCTAACCAGATAAACCAGTGAAAGCCAAGCTCAACTGGCAGTCCTGTTACCATGGAAATCACAGTGCTCTCACAGCAGTGGGAAATTGAAGGTAATGGGGAGAGGGGTGGATAACACTGGGGAGAACATTCTTAATTCATCTAATTAAAAGCAATGTTAAAAATGCTATTTTTAAGGGAACCTAAAAGGTGCAATTAAGGTATAGAAAGCAGGACAGAGGGGAATCTTGAACACACAGGTACTCGATTTCTTTCTACCTTATGCAAATAACCATTAAATAGTTCATTTCCATTTCTCAAAGGGAGAGAGTCTTCTTTCAACAGCCTACATCTTCCCAAAGCTATGCTTTTCTCAGGGGGCAGCATAGCTATGACTAGGGTTTGGCTGAATGTGAAAGAAAGTCTCCCAGTCTCTTAGGCCACACTGACCTACACGATGTTCCAGAAACAACTTTGATCGAAGACAGGGGCAGGGCAAGAACGAAGGACGCGGACTTCAGAGTTTGAAAGACCTGGGTTTGAGTCCTGACATCACCATACTTCTTTAGATCTCAGTTTAAAAAGAGACAGCATCAATACTCAAATAACTGGGGAAATTAAAAGAAAGGATGTATATAAAATGCCCGGCATGAGGCAAGCTCATAAATGGTTAAGTGTTGTTATTATTACTGGAAATCTGCATCTGGAGCTTCAAAAAACGGTTGTTAGGACCTATGGGAAGGTCATGAAGCTGAGAATCCATAAACTAGACTTTTATTTTTCTAATTTTTTAAAAAAGATTTTATTTATGTTTAGAGAGGGAGGGAGGGAGGGAGGGACAGAAACACCGACCGGTTGCCTCTAGCACGCCTCCAACCAGGGTATGGCCTGCAACCCAGGCTTGTGCCCTGAGAATCAAACCAGCGACCTTTCAGTTTGTGGGCCAACGCCCAGTCCACTGAGCCACACCTAGGAGGGATCTGTAAACTGGATTTCAGTCAACACGGTGTTTCTCCCTTTAGTCCTCCTCAGGTTTTAATCAATAGAATAGGGACAAACTTCATCTGCCTTTACCTGTTGGTAAGGATTGATGGAAGAAACCAAATGAAAAGTATGACTTAGAAAGTAATATTCAAAAATAAATTTAGGGTGATACAATAGTTATTTTTCTGATTATCCTGAGGGGAGATTTACAGAAAAGAAAAAGAAGGAAAAAGAAGTAAAAACTGAGCTAGGAGTCCACGGGACGGACACAAATCGAGCCATAAGCAGCCCCGGATTTGGGACTGCTCGTTCGTGCGCCTTGGGTATTTATCCGGAAGGCCTTTGCCAGGACGGACTGTAGAACAGCATGTGTTCTCAATGCGCGGACACACCTCCAGGGAGTCCTGCTATGAGTAATTTTCCAGGTTTTGTAGTGCTGAAAAACGTGCCAGAACAGCCCCGCTGTGGTCCTGAGGTCTCTGACAGATGGGGAATTGGCTCTGGTTTGAGGCTTAAGGCTGCCCCGCAGCTACTGCATTAAGAATCTCCTATGACCTTCCTGTCCGACTCAACTCCAAATGTAAGGATTAGCCAGGGCTCCTAAGATCTCTGGTCTGGGGCCACTGGAAAACAGCCCAGTGGAGTATATGCATTTCCAGACTGGTCATCTAGAACACGGTTGCTTGACCTTTGGGTAATCTCTTCCTTGCTCAGACATATCTGGCAGGAGCCCTGAACAAATTCATGGCGTCTACGCCCCACCAGCCTCATTGCCGACTATCCACGGAGACAGCAACACCAGTACTCTCCCTTTGCACTCAATCAACCCCTTTCCTTCCAGGAGACGGAGCGTGGTGCCTTCATTTTATCTCACAGAAGTTTTCTCCTTTCCAGAAGACAGCCAATGGTTTCAGTCCCACCCACAGGTTATATGGTTAAACATGACCTGGTGCACACACTGAAAGGACAGAGTGGTTGTGATCGGACAACTGTGGCAGACACCCCTTATAAACTGATTTTTCCTTCTCCCAAAGGCCAGATGGGATGAATGGTACACACCTGGATGTAAGGAGGAATGAGTGCTAATTTCAGTGGGTTGGAGGAGGGGAGCCTCGGTCTACATGGGCCTCCCAACAGTCTCTCCCCTAGAATCATAATGGTTCGTAATTGCAGGGAACAGGGCAGAAGGGCCAGAGAAAGTGCTCTGGCAAGAAGGGGGTAATAAGGTTAGTAACTCAGGTGCTTGAATGTTGTGGTAAGTTTTTTAATGGGGATCTCAAAGAAAATATAAGAGAACACTTTTCTAGAAATGTTCCAGACCAGGAGAAAAGCAAATAAGCCTCTCACATGTCACAAATTCACCTTTTATAGTCTATTGCTGCAGAGGGATTAACAAACAAGTATTACCAATTTGCTTCTAAGTACAGGAACTTGCTTTGGAGACAAAACCTCAAGAGCAGGCACGAAAAACGACCCAGCTCAGGTGAGACAAGGTCAGAGGGAGGAGAGAAGTAACTGACAGTCGAGGCCCCCAGACCCTGCTGCATGGACGTTCACAACCTCCATGGCTCTAGGAGTCACAGGACATCGATCTGTCCTCTGGCTATGTCAGCCCTCCCTCAACCCCACCCCCACCCCTCAGTCCTTAGTAAACAGCACAGAAAAGTCAGCTCCCAAGTGCCCATCTCCTCCAAGGTTTGGGTATTAAGCTAAATCCTGCTTTGTGGCAGGAAGCCAGAAAATGCCACATGAAGATCAGCAGCCTCCAGGACTCCTGATAAGCACTTGCTTGCCTATCTCGCACTAATGTGGAGGTGGGAAGGAAGAGAATTGGGGGGAGGCAAAATGTCTGGAGGCGGGGAACTAGAGTGAAGGATGAGTAGGGATCACTGATTTATAGGTCCTGGGAGGTCATCTGGTCCAAGACTCCTTATTTCACACATGCCTGAAACTAAAGGACTCTAGAGGAATGAGAATCTGGACCATTTTGAAAATGACTAGAGATGCAGCTTCTACTCACTGCTCTGGCTGGAGCTGAACAGCTCTCCAGGCACCTCGCTGAGGGAAATACTCCTCACAATTAGCCCTAGAGACAAGAGAATATCTGGGTGGCAAGTTCCCCAGTGCTGACAGATGATCAGGTAGTGCTGGCTACTCCCTGGCCATTTGCGGTTCGGCCACCAGTCAGCCCCTCCAACGCAGTGACTGGGTGATCTGTGAGTCTCCCCCCAGGTTTCGGCAGGGACTGGCCCTGGCCCTGCACATGCAGAGTTCATCAGCACTGACAGGAAGTAAGATCTGGGAGAGCGTAAAGGACAACTCTGGCCTTCACTTAAAAGCACCCCAAATATATCTCAAGTACAGGTTTCCTTAACACTGGTCAGGTGCCCTGAAGCTCCCCATGGAATGTTAAGGACAAAGCTGGGTGGCCTGCCAAGAATCCCTTTCTCTCTGTGACAAAAGTGACACCCCATGAAGCTACAACACCAAATCCTGTTACACTGGAGGTAGATTATCAGGACCTAGGGACCTCTGCGGGCTGGACACAAACCCAGCTGCTAATTCATGTTGGCAGAGTCCTGGTTTCACCTGTCTCAGCTGCAGCTGTTCCCTGGCATATGACAAATGCTGACAGAAACCCCCCACCCAAGCAGACTGTTCTCATTTCTGCCTAGGAAGGAAATTGGGATCAGTATGCTAGAGGGAACAAATTTTTTAGAGTCAGGTCGCCAAGAACTTCATGGTTCTAAGGGTGTGGGAGAAGGTAACAATTCTTCCACTTCTGGGGTCTAAGACAATTATACTGCTGCTCCTCCACACCCTCCAATTCTAATAGGAAGTAGAAGCAAAAGAAAACAGTTCCTAGATCAAATGTAAATTGTCTTATTTCTTGTTCAAAAATACAGGAAAAGAATAAGAGGCGGTCAGAGGAGCTCAGTGGGAAATCTTCCTCTCCATCCTTTTCAAATTTGGAGGAAAAATGTATTGCTGTCCTCGCCAAGATGCCTTCTCTTCTACCGCATGTCAATAAAGCTCATTAGACCAGTGGTCCAAGCAGCAAAATGAACAGCTCAGATCAGACCAGATATAAAGCCAAAAAGAAAAAACTTTGTGGTTACCTTGTTTACATTTGGGAACCTCATCATCTGTAACTCTGAAACCTCACTATGGCAGCACGAGGCTGAGCGCGGTCGGTCGGCAGACCCCCCTTGTTTTAACTAAGACAACAAGCTGGTTGGGGGGAAGGGATAACAGGAAGTGGGTTGGAAGGGCCATGGGAGAAGGCGCAAGCCAAGGAGGCTTTGAGAAAGAAAAGAACTGTGAGGAAGGGAAATGCCTTCTGGGTAGTGATGGAAATCAAGGGAGGCTTTAAGATTTTAGAGAGGGTTACTAGGAGAATCCTCTCTGAACCTTCTCTGCAAAGAAAGAAAAATGGAAAGCAGATGCTCAGAGACAGGTGACCTTTCCTTTGGAAATGGACGGCTGCACACCTCGTCACAGGCTGAGAAACGCACACATCCCAGAGCCACCAGGGGAACGGATACGATGGCCCTTTTCTTCATTTTGAGCTCTTGGTTTGTTTAGAGTCATGAATTATTGGAGTTTCTTCATCTTTTAAGAAAATCTGATTGTTTTCCAAAAACTTTAATTTCTTTTACTAGCACAAGCCTTCTTTATAGTCTACTTTGGCGTTTAGAACTTGCAGAATGTTGACTTTAGAGTGGTTATTTTAAAACAATCTGAACATCAAGTCACCTCACTCTCCCCTTTATTCAGTTGAAGCAGGAACAAATCTGCCTAGATGAGCCTTAACCAAATTAAAGCACAAGCCTCCTTTTCTTAACTCTTTGGACTCTGTGGCCCTCTGCTGCTACTGATAATTGGCTACCTCGATGTCATTTCTAGCCAACCTCCTGTGACTCTGAGACCTGTAAACTTTCTTATTCCTTTGTTCTTCTCAAAGAGATCCCAAGGATGGAGGACAAGAATTTCTTTTCTAAGTGGCCTGATGGCCAAAGACTGTCTTTCCCCATTAGGATCAAACCACAGAGATTAGTTCAGTTAAGGAATCTACTTCTGTGCTAAATGAAATACTGAGGCATTCACTGCTCCTGGAACTCCTAGAAATTAAAATGATTACTTCCTCCTGTTCCCACTCTGAGCGTAGCACACGTTCTTGAACTTTCTTGGCTTTCTAAATCTCAAAGGAAAAGGCCAAATGAACAGCTGTTTTCACTATTCACCTTGGATAAGAGAGTCTTTCAATATATTTCAATACATTCAATATATTTTGGTTTTGATCCATTTTTTTAAGAACAATTATAGAACAAGGGCTACATTAAAATACTTTCAGGTAGGTTCTCTCACCAATTCTTGAAAAAAAATTTTCTTTTGGCCTTTCACTTCTGAACTGATCTACTGGAGCTCTCTCACTACATCTCAGTGCCAGGACTAGCACGCTGAGAAACTCACTGATATTGAGCAGAATTATGGAAATGAGTAAGACACTCCCTATTTTCATAAGGATTATCTCATCAATACTTTCATTCAGTCACTGTTTCCTGAGTCACACGCATGCCAGGCACACTGATGTTAGTGGCGAGTGGAAATGCATGTTCATGTGTGCGCAGGAAATCCACAGCACACGAGATTCCAAAGTGGCCCACGTGAACTAGGAGTGCCTCCTGCGTGCCAGCACAGTGAAAGGCCCAGTTAAGAAGCCAGTCATCGAACACGTGCGCACCAGAGGCGCAAGGACCAGGCCCGTTTTGTTCCCTGTATTCCCAGCCCAGCAAAATACCTGGCCCACGGAAGGGGGTCACTCAAATTTTGTTGAGTGAAAAGAGTTAAAATGCAATAGACTGAACTCTACTAAGAGACCATGGAGGAAAGAAATCGTCAGAGTTGGAGGAATCTGTCATGGAAAAATTTGCCTAAACTAATGACTCTGATTGCAGCTCCACTGTTATTTTTACTTCTTTATCTTGCCCCTTCCTTCTCCGACAAATTGCATCAGAGACACTCCTGACTTCTCCCATACTCCCCCCTTTCCTACAGTGTGCTGCAGAAAGGAACTTTCTGAAGATAGGTGCTTTGTACCACATCTCAGAAGTCAACTTTAAGATAATTGCAGCGGAAGCAGCTTTTAATCAACTGACAGGCAGCTTTAAGAAAATTAACGAGGACAAAAATCTTAGGAAGGAGTAAATCATTTCTGACAACACAAAGCTGTCTCTCTTTTATCCCAATCTCCCCTGGAAGAAATAGTACCCTTCCAGGACACAAAAATAAAACATCTTTATTTTGGGTTTTTGCCACTGGCAAGACCAGGCAAGATTATGAGGCTCAGTTCCCTTTTTGAAAATCAAACTATTACAATCTAGGGAAGTACAGATGACTGGATTATACCACAGGCTGAATTCAGGGCAAAGAGGGAGCCATAGTGAAGACTGCATATTAAAGAATGGAACTAGGACAAGCCAAAAGAGCCTACACAGGTTAGTTACATAAATGCTCATTATTGCTGACTGTGCTGGAAACCCATCCTGACCCAGGATCTAGACCATAATTTAGTTATGACTAATTTGAACATTTTGGATATCAAGCCTTTTTTTAATGGTTCATTTTAATGAACTTTTTACAAAAAAAGATTTTATTTATTTATTTTTAGAGAGAGGGGAGGGGAGGGAGAAAGAGGGAAAGAAACATCAATGTGTGGCTGCTTCTCACGTGGCCCCCACTGGGGATCTGGCCTGCAACCCAGGCATGTGCCCTGACTGGGAATCAAACTGGTGACCCTTTGGTTTGCAGCCCGTGCTCAATCCACTGAGCTACACCAGCCAGAGCCATTTTAATGAACTTTTAATAATGACAGTCATCATTAGGCTCTGTGAAGACAGCTATGAAACGGTAGAAAAGAAAGCAAATCAGAGTGACACAAAGATACCTATTAGTGGGTATCATAGTGATGTCTCCCACCCAAGGATAACAGTGAGTTGAACGCTGGAAAAAGGAACTCAAGAAATACTCCTTCAGATGGGGATGGGCCTGGAGAGGAAGAAAGATACTGCTCCTCACTCTTTAAGGCAAAGCATCTCTGTATTCTATGTCACGTAGGCAATCAGTCATGAGCTCACAGTTAAGAGCCTCAGTAAAGTCAACTGACTGAGGGCAGGTAAGAATTTTAATCAGAACAGGAAAGAGTCCTCACAGCATTAGTTCTTACAGTACCATCACTAGGATGCTAACATGAGCCTAAATGCCTGAAACCTTTAGGGCAGGAGGTACTCATAACTCTCTCAACTTTCTGGAAGTATCTGAAAAATCTGGTAAATAGAAACCACAGAATTAAACCAGCTGAGGTTCCAGAGACACGGTAAGAAACAGGGTGAGTGCAAAAAGAGAACAAAGCTACATGGACAGGCGAGGTCTACCCAGAACACCCACGCGGTCCATTTGTCCTCAGCCCTGACTGCCTGTGCAGTCACCTGAAGCACCTGGGAAAATAAGGATGGCTGGGCACCACCTCCAGAGCTTCCAATTCTGTAGGTCTCAGGTGGGGCAGAGAATCTGCATGTCTATCAAGTTCCTAGGTAATGCTGATGTGGTCCCAGAAAAATGCACATTGAGAACTACAGCCCAGTTAGATACAAGCAGGTTGTAGATATGTAAAAAATGCCAACAAATCTGCTCTCCTTCCCGGCTGCCTAAGACCTGTTGAGGATGAGGGGGGTGCATAGCTCTAGAGCTGCACTCCACAAAGAGAAGGGACCAGCACACCACTGAAGAGCAGAACTCCCAGGGTCAAGAAGTGGAGGAAGGGAGAGTAAACAGGAAGAGAGGGAAGGGCTGACTCTCTTTCCAACATCCACTCCAAACTAATAATCTGTGTAGGTAACAATTGCTCAATACTTGAATACAGTTTTAGCGCACAGCCACAAAGAAAAAGCTTTAAACCAAATTGACCTTTAAGTATTTGAGGCTTTGCCTTCAAGAGCACAATGCTGTTCCACAGAGAAAGAAGGGCTAAACTGCTTTCTGTCCTGGAGCTTCTGCTCCCATTCAAGTCAAAGAAAGTGTCCTGTTTGTCAGTAAGATGACCAGAGAGAAGAGCATATCAGCACCAGCGAGGTTCAAGCAACCAGTGCCTCTAGGATCCACAGGGATTAGGCAACGAGGGTCCTTTTCAGTTCTTATTAAACCATTTATATGCCTATAACCCCCACCTGTTAGGGGAATCCTCTGTGCACCTGGGAGCAAGTACACGCCACCTGTTAATTCCTGTGTTGAAAGCACTAATCCTTGTTTTTGTTTTCAGCTCAAAAGGCCCTAGCACCAACCCCCAAACCCCACCCCACCACGTCCACAAGCCCAGGTGCTGACTTTGCCTTTACTCCTAGGTAAAACAGCACTTATTACTGATAGAAACTGGAAAAACAGTTTGGTATATGACTATTTCTGGTTTCATTACTAATTTTATATTTTTTGTTATGCTTTCATTTGGTTACAACCAAAATTATTATAATGTGCAAGTTGCCACTATTTTGGAAAATTAATTGCAGTTTTCTGTTACTATATTGTGCCCTGTTCCAATTAGAAAATAAAAGCAGAGAGGGAACACAGGCAGTTTAGTGTTTTGAGAATTTAGCAAAACTTCAGCTCAGCAATCTCTAAATGCCTAACTTAAAAACAAAACAGAAATTAACAAAAAGCCCTCCCTGGCTCAACTGTGAGTCAGACACAGGGAAGGGGAAAGACAAAACACATGCCTCATCTTATTTTTCCTGATTTGCCAATCATACTAAAATTGGGAAGACTAACTTCAGTAAGCAGAGAAGGATAATATTAAAAGGACCCTCGATTCTAGAAAGAAGAATAAAAATTAAAATGACTCAATATGGAGAAGAAGACAATCCAGCATAGAGAGATATTCAGGGGAGAACCCTGGAAAGCAACAACAGCTGAGAAAAGATGGGAGGTGAAGCACAGACAGCCAAAAACCTAAGAGTTTGGTAGGAAATGGAACATAAATGCCACCATGCCTGCAATAAAATTAGCAAAGATGGTATCAAAGCACCACGCATAAAACCCCAAGAAGCAAGCCAGACTGTTTCTCTGCCCTACTGAAGGAGCTGAGGGCAGAAACCTAAAATGGAGATAGCAGCCATTAAGAACAGCAGTTCTCAAATTCAAGTGAGTATCAGAATCACCTGGAAATCTTGTTTTGCAAATACAAACACCTGGGTCCCTCCCGCCCCATTCTTACTCTGATTTTAAGTCTGAAGTGGTGTGTGTAGTTTAGCAAAGACCCCGTGAATTCTAAGGTAGGTTGTCCAAGTACATTGTTGACAAATACTGATCCAGGGGTATGAAGAACTGCTTAGAACAAATGCGCCAAGGCTAATAGCAATTAGCAATTCATTTTCAAAGAGTTTTCACATGGCATTGTGTAACAGATCATCTCTTGGGGAGAGATGTCACTTAGTGGGAATTAAAATAAGTCAATGCTCTGCAGGATGTTCTCTTGGGAATGTCTGTTGGCCCAACAAGCTCACCTCTCTGAACATTACCACTGTGAATTCCAAGAGGCAATAATACCAAAATGAAGGAGAATTCTGGGTAGAGAAGCTCTTGGACAGGCCCATTACCCACAAATGCATTCCTTCAAGGAAAGAGCTTGACATTACAGATGGAGACACCCACCTATACTTACCTGTGCAAAGAGGGAGATGCTCTACTGTCCCATTAAACCCTTGCTCCCTGTTCTCAGACAAAAATGCACTTCTTGCCTTAAACGGTGGTACAGCACAGCTATCCAAAAAAGCTGGTGTCTTCCCTTCCACCAATGACTGAATTCAGGGACATTTGCTGAGTGCTTTGGTGCCTTTGGACGTAAGGGGCAACCAAGACCTGGAAAACCAGAAACCTTTCTGTAGCACGGGGGTTTAAAAGTCAGACTGGATGGACATGGTGTGCAAACCCTGTTGAGAAGCCTGGATCCTGTCTCCTGGGTGAGAGGAACACTTCCCAAAATGGGATCTTTCTAGTTACTTCAGCTCCCTCTCCTAAGCAGCAGATGGTGCCTATTGAGAATCAAGAAAGCCTCACTGGGAGGCCTGAAAAATAGCTCTTGTCACGAGGAACACAGCAGCTGGCTAGTTTCCTTGAGCCCCTTAGCAGGATAGCAGTGAATTACCACATCCCCTCAGCAGACTTCTCCAAATGCATTCCCTGAGCTGCCAGCCCCATATGTGGCAATATCTTGGCTCCCACCCTGTAGCTGTTTGCCCTCAGCCAGGAGGTCGGGTAGCAGCCCTGGCTTCCGGAAGAGACTGGAGATGTCCATTAGTGTTGACAAAATCAGATCCTGCCTCTTAATGATGATAAACAATTATTCCATAATTAGGCAGGGTTAGAAAAACAGCTGTTGGGACCAGGATTCTAGGTAGTAAAAAAACAGACACCAGGTACTTTTTAACATCCAAATATGCTTAAGATAAGCAAAATAAGAATATTTAAACTACAATTCAGCTTCTACCCTCAAATACCTAGATAAGAAAATAGGCTTGATGAACTTCCCACAAAATCCTCTCCTGATCACTCAATGTCAAATGCTGTATTTCTAGTTACATGGACTCCAAGATCAGAACTTCTCTGCCTTTATGATGTCAAGAGTAGAAGATGCCTTGTTTCTACCCTTTCAGAGGCATGGTGGAACACCACTGGTTCTGCTACTTACCACTGGGAAATGATAAGGAGGACACTTTTCTTGAGAATCTCTTTCATTCATACAGTTTCTGCTAAATGTCAGTTTCCCTATTAGGTATACAGACTTCATAAAGACAAAATAGACAAGAGCTCTGCTCTCAAGGAGTTCACAGTGCAAGAGAGGAGAGAGACATGGAAACAAGTAATTGCAGTATGGTGTGTTGAGGGTTAACACGAGCATGTCTACTTGGTATAGTGGTGGCTCAGGGGTGATCAATTCTATTTAGGAAGGTTCCACAGAAAAGGAAGAGCTTGGGGGCAGTTGGGTTTGAGGAGAGGAGAGTAATCTCGGTAAAGGCAAACTAGCAGGAAAGAGCCTTATTAAATTCAGGGTGCCTGGAAAGTGGCTCAATGGAGTTGAATAGAGGGTCCCTGTAGGAGGTACAAGGGAGAAGAGTATAAAGACCAGGATGGATGCCAAGGCGGAAGCCACCACACATATACTGGGTCCAATCTCTAGGTTTTTCTTTAAAACAAATGCTGTCCATTCCAGGCATTCATAAACATCTACAGGCATAGCACTAAATGGGGCCCTGAGGGTATGGCCCTAAGGAGCTTAAACCAAACCTAATTGGGTAGATTAAACATATATACCACATAGCTAAAGAAAATACAAAACAACACATAAACAAGTGCATAAAACTACAAATGGCACAGCACAGAGTGCTAAGGGAATTCACAGGTTCTTAGCTTGAGACAGAGCTTAAATACCATTTAATTAGAGAACTGTTCAAATGCCTGACTCCCCTTGAAAAAATCCTGGTCAGATGAGCCCCCTCTGGGATGTAGGAAGCTCAGTCAGAAACCAGTCTAGTAGAGTCCAGAAAGCCACTAGCCCCATGATACCCAGAAGGCTTTTGTGGTCACACAAGAGATCTACCTCAGACAAGAAAGGGTCCTAAGTAGGACCCTTCTCTGCTGGTGAAATGGAGAGGGGCACAGTGAAGAGCACAGCAGCTGCCCGACGTCCTCATCTTCCATCATGGTTACAGCCCACAGAAAAGGACACTGCACAGTATACTATTTTTATAGCTTGCTTTCTCAAAAAAATTGTTTTAAATAGGCATAAAGATATCATTGGGATCTTTATGTATCTCTAGACTAAAGGTCTCATGTTGAGGTAAGAAGTATTCAGTTTGGTCTTTATCTAAAGATTCTTTCAGGCCTCTGGGGAACCCAGCTCAAGATCTAGGGTATGAGAAAGCCCCTGCCTTTTAATATTCCAGAACTCCCAAAAGTAAAGCCTGCTGGTCATGGATGGGCTGGACTGGAGTCTCCCCTCATGCCTTCTGAACACGATCTCTCTGCTCCTGGCCGGGAGATCACCCCACTGTCCTTCATTACCCTGCCAAGCCTAGCAGAGAAGCCACAGGCTGAAGGCACAAGCAGTGACACTCACCCTCATGGAGGTCTCACCGCCATGGGCCTGTTGTAGCCTGAAGACCTGGGCCACCATGTGCTCTGTGGAAGGGTGCAGCAGGATCCTTCGTGAGGCCAAGCCCACCATTACATATCGGCCCATTGGGGACAGGCTCACCGAAATGGCATTGGGACCTGAGGGCCGAAAGAGAGACATTTTCCAGAGTTCTTACTATTACAAGGAAATAATTCTTCCTCCCAATCTTTTCTCTTTCTCTCTAATCTACATCTTCATTTGGTCTTTGTGGGTTATCACATAGGACCGTAGTGAGGAGTATAATGAAAAGACATGTCAAGTACCAAGTACAGTGTCTGACATACAGAAAATACTTAGTAAATGTGAAGCATCGTTACAGAATCCATAACAGATTCACATTATTAAAACGTTGGCATCATACCATAAATACTATTTTGAAATCTACTATTTGCACTTCACACATTAAGAATATTTTCCATCATTAAACACTGTAAAGGCCAAATGGCATTCTATCCTATCAATACATCATCACTTACTTAAGCAACTCTTCACAATTTGACATTTTTCTCTATGATAAGAAACAGTACTGCATATAAATCTCTGTACAGTTTTCTTTAAATTTTTTTAAAATTTATTTTTATAGAGAGATAAAGGGAGGGAGACAGAGAGGGAGGGAAACATTGATCAGTTGCCTCTTGCATGCCACCAACTGGGGGGGCCTGGCCCACAACCCAAGCATGTGCCCTAACAGGGAATTGAACCGGCAACCTTTTAGTTCATGAAACAACACCCAACACACTGAGTCACACCAGTCAAGGCTGTATAGTTTTCTTACTATTTCCTTAGAAATGAGATTACTGGATCAAAGAAAAAATACATTTTGGGGGCTTTAATACACAATGCCAAACTGCCTTATAGTTTATGAGTGTGCCCACTTCCCCAAGCCATGAACAAAGCTCCTCCCTTATTCCTGGCCATTACAACAAGGAGTATATCAATGATGCTATTGTGGTAGGGAGCACTTTTATCCTAAACCTCTTTGGCAATGCTATGAGGCAGGACTCCTGGAAAGCAATCTTCCTCTCAGTGCCCCAGTGAGGCAATATGTGACCATTACACCCACCTACACCTTGCCTCTCCTAGGAATGCTCACGCCAAGGTACCAGCATCCCTCTGTCACTAGATTGGGCTTCCTATCCCTTACCAAAACGCTTGGTGTAGAGCATTTCACCCAGGTTGTGGGGGGCCAGGGAGTACACTGCCAGGATGCCTTCATCGGGAAAGCCCCTTTGGCTGCTAGGGATGAAAGCTGCCAGGAGCTGGCCATCTGCAGAAATGTCACAGCTGGCATCATTGTAGATCTTGCAGTTCTGCACCAGCACATTCACGGAGGCTGCATCAAAGAAAGAAAAGAGGGTAAGAATGTTAGAAGTTGATGGTGTGAGAAATTCAGGGTCAAGAAATTTGGGGGCTTTCCTAAGGGCCTGAACCCTCTCTAGAAATCCTACAGGCTGCTTAATCAAACTAAAATGGCATGTAACCGGCAATACAAAAGAGAATAAAGAGATGTCTCCCCTACCACTTTATTTATTTATTTATTTATTTATTTATTTTTAAAGATTCTATTTATTTATTTTTAGGCAGAGGGGAAGGGAAGAAGATAGAGAGGGAGAGCAGTATCAATGTGCTGTTGCCTCTCATGCACCCCCTACTGGGGTCCTGGCTTGCAACCCAGGCTTGTGCCCTGATTGCGAAGCAAACAGGTGATGCTTTCATTCATAGGCCAGCGCTCAATCCACTGAGTCACACTGGCTGTCTCTATCACTTTGATAGGAAACTACAGATAATCAGTACAACCACAACCACCTGCCAAGTCTTAGTTCACAATTTGGAAACATCACTTGAGAGATTAGATAAGAAAAAAGTTATTATAAATTGTTCCTGGAGAGCCACTCAGCAGCTTTGACAGTCCAAAAATTCAGAGCCAGGATGAATGAAAATGCAAACCCACTGATTCCAAGAAAAAGGTGATGATACAGGTAAAGCTTCCTTGGGGTGTGACTCCTATTCTACACCTGCTTTGGGACTTTGAAGAAGGAACTCATTTCACAGGTTTATGTCTTCCTTTCTCATTTAAGAAAGATGGAACATTTACAGGCATCAATCTTCTGGACAGCTCCTTGCTAATACTAACTCCTAACTCCACAAGACAGGATAAAGAGAAACAAAGCCTGGCCCTGACTGGCTGGCTGGTACTCTTTTCATTTCTCAATATGCTCTATGCCTTATCCATACCACAAGCCAGTCTCCACAGGCGGCCTCAGTCTGCACCTGGCAGTTACTGAGAATTAAGCATGGGTCAGCCAGGCAGCAGGCTCAGTATGAGGGAGTGGGGTGGGGTGTGGAGGAGGAATGTCTGTAGGTGGAGAGAATCTGCTCCCCACGAAGTGGGACTGTGCCTATAGGTTTTGTTTCAGTTTTCATTTGAATCCTTCTCCAAGGCTCACTGTGCAATTCCTTGCCAGGAAGAAGTGTCTTGCCCTTGATGTGAGCCTAGAACCAGAGTGCTCACATCATGGTATAAGCAGAACAACACAACACATCCAGAGGGTCCAAACTACTTTGGACTTGTCTCATTTAGGTCTACTTTACATGCTCATGCAGAGAGACCACTCCTCTTATTTGAAGATTACTTGGATGTCCACTGTCAAAAGAAGCAATATGGTTAAAAAGAAAACAAACAAACAAAAAAAGTCAAGCTCAGTGGCCCTCACCAGATTCCAGGTGATCTACTCCAGTAAGCCAAAAGGCATGACTTGGCAGGTCAAGGGCAAGTTTCCCCAGGAAATTACCTTAAGGAAAACAAAGCAGCCCTGGTCGGGTACCTCATTTGGTTAAAGTGTCATCCTGCTATGCCAAGGTTGTGGGTTTGATCCCTGGTCAGGGCACATACAAGAATTAACCAATGGGGACTTTCGGCCGAGATAGAGGCATAGGTAGATATACTTTGCCTCCTCGCACAACCAAAAGAACAACAGCAAATTTAAAAACAAACAATAACCAGAATTGCCAGAAAATCGAACTGCATGGAAGTATGACAACCAAGGAGTTAAAAAAAACATTTATCCAGACTGCGTCACAAGGCAGCTACGTGGATTGCCCCACCCTGGTGAATACCTAAGGCCCCGCCCCTTACAGAGTTAACAGCTGCACTGAAACAAAGAAATATGGCACAAATGAAAGAACAGATCAAACCTCCAAAAATAGAACTAAGCGAGGAAGAGATAGCCAACCTATTAGATGCAGAGTTCAAAACACTGGTAATCAGGATGCTTACAGAAATGGTTGAGTATGACCACAAAAGAGGAAAAAGTGAAGGCTATGCAAAGTGAAATAAAGAAAAATATACAGGGGGCCCTGGGTTGTGAGCCATGTCCCCAGTAGGGGGCGCACAAGAGGCAATCACACATCGATATTTCTCTCCCTCTTTCTCCCTTCCTCCTCCTCTAAAAATAAATAAATACATATATTTTTAAAACCTGTAAAATTTTTTTAAAAAAGAAAAATATAATAGGGAACCAACAGTGAAGAGAAGGAAACCAGGACTCAAATCAACAATTCGGGCAAGGAAGAAATAAACATTCAACCAAAACAGAATGAAGAAACAAGAATTAAAAAAAATGAGAGGTTTAGGAACCTGTGGGACAACTTTAAACGTTCCAACATCTGAATCATAGTGGTGCCAGAAGGAGTTGAAAAAATAATGAAGGAAAACTTCCCCAATTTTGTGAAGGAAATAGATTCCCAGGAAGTTTGGAAGCTCAGAGAGTCCCAAAGAAGTTGGACCCAAGAAAGCACACACCAAGGCACAACATAATTACACTACCCAAGATTAAAGATAAGGAGAAAATCTTAAAAGCAGCAAGAGAAAAGGAGACAGTTACCTACAAAGGAGTTCCCATAAGACTATCAGCTGATTTCTCAAAAGAAACTTTGCAGGCAAGAAGGGGCTGGAAAGAAGTATTCCAAGTCAAGAAAGGCAAGGACCTACAACCTAGATTACTCTATCCAGCAAAGCTGTCATTTAGAATGGAAGGGCAGATAAAGTGCTTCCCAGATAAGGTCAAGTTAAAGGAGTTCATCATCACCAAGCCCTTCTTTTTTTTTCTTTTAAGATTTTATTTATTTATTTTTAGAGAGGAGAAGGGAAGGAGAAGGAGAGAGAGAGAAACATCAATGTGTGGTTGCCACTCATGTGGTCCCCACGGGGGACCTGGTCCACAACCCAGGCATGTGCCCTGACTGGGAATCAAACCTGCGATGCTTTGGTTCGCAGCCCGCGCTCAATCCACTGAGCTAAGCCAGCCAGGGCACCAAGCCCTTCTTATATAAAATGTTAAAGGGACTTATCTAAGAAAAAGATGATAAAAATATGAACAGTAAAACGACAACAAACTCACAACTATCAACAAAACCTAAAACCAAAACCAAAACAAAAACTAAGCAGACAACTAGAACAGGAACAGAATCACAGAAATGAAGAGCACATGGAGGGTTATCAGTAGGGAGGGAGAGGAAGGAGAATGGGGAAAAGGTACAGAGAATAAGAAGCATAAATGGTAGGTACAAAATAGACAGGGGCAGGTTAAGAATAGTATAGGAAATGGAGAAGCCAAAGAACTTATATGTACGACCCATGGACATGAACTGAGGGTGAGGGGATGATGGTGGGAGGGGGTGCAGGGCGGAGTGTAATAAAAAAGTCAGAAAAAAATGGAACAACTATAATAGCATAGTCAATAAAATATAATTAAAAAATCAACCAATGAATATATAAATAAGTGGGGCAACAAACTCATGTTTCTCTCCACCCACCCCCAACAGCAATATATTAAAATAAATAAAATATAATAAAATAAAGCAGAAATACTTTTCATGGGCCTTGAAGCGTATGGGATCAGGGACTCCCAGTGATTTCTAAAACCCTACATTCACCCCCCTTTCCCTCTATGTTGCTAAAAGAACCACAGAGATGACAGAATAATAAAAAAAGAGAGAGATGAGAACACATTGATTAGGCTATTGTGCCAACTCTGGGGGGCTGCCACCAACAGTACCATTACGTATAAAACTGAGGAGGGACCACAAGGATGGTTCTGTTTGCTAACTAATAAAATAATAACATCCAAATACTCACTGCTATCACCATTAGGGCTCTGTACTGCTCATCTCCCAACCTACCATCTGCTCTAGCCTGCATGGCTAGATTTATCTAGTTAGCACAGAGACTGTTTGCTCCTTATTCAGGGTCCCAAGCCTGTTGCCAAGAAGATGACAATCTCCTCCTCCTTCCCTGGATTGACACATGATTCCATTTGGGGATACAGAACCAAAAGAACTGTGGGAAGCTTTAGGAGTGCATCCATCTTGGCTTTCTAACCTTGATGTTGGCACAACTCTTAGACAATAAAATGACAATTTAAACTATAACCATCAAAGGCAGAGAGAGTAGTAAAGTAAGGAAACCATTTTAATAGGACATGAAAATAAATAGGGAAGGAGATGGGATGCTGTGGACTTTGAGACAGCTTTGCAGTTACTATTTTATCCACATTTAATGTCTAAAAAATGCATGGTGGGTATTTTATGAAAGTATGCTTTTCTATCTTGCTGTTACAAAGATCTAGCTCAAGTGTGTTAACATGCAATTCAGTCAAACATACAGAGCCTACGATGACCTTCAAAACGCACTACCAACATAAAAAAATGCATTGTAGTGCTTACTGTCATATTAATTTCTAAGAGGGGGGGGGAGAGAGGAAGAGAGTACACGTAAGGTTTTCCTTTTACTGGAAAGCTTGGCTTTAAGCCCCTGAAAAACTGGGCACATAAAACAAAAAGCATTTGTCAGCCTCAAGTCCAAGCCACTGTTTGTGTCTGTACTATATTATGATCATTCTGAGTCAACAGCCATCTCACAATTTGTCCCCTCCCTGCAACTCCATCCAATTTCACAACTGCTCCCCGTTACAGCAGTGAGCTCACATATCTGCATGTAACAAAAGGAGAATGCTGAAAATTAAAACAGAGCCTCTCCAACAGCATGTCCTGCTTCAGAAATTGTGCAGCTAGTACCCAGCTTTCACTTCCACCCAAATGAAGGGGATAAGGTAGGCACTCAGTGATTTGGTTGTTTCATTTCAGTGAGCACTGGGTGGTGTGTTTACAATTTCGTTTTTATTTCAAAGCTCCAATTAGCAACTTACATTTGCTGCTTGCTGTCGATTAATTTCCCACATGGAAATGGAAATGTTCAGTTATAATGGTGAGTGGTCAATGCTGCAGTTCTCTTGTGCAGCTTCTTCTCAGCAGGGTGAAATTTTGATGAGTTAATTTATACAAGGAGAGATTTCTTAAATCTTTGTTACTAGTTTTTTTGGGCCACAGGAAGAAATGCACTAATGACAAGGACAACTCATCCTTTTCGACTCAACAATAATGTAAGCTGGGAGAGAAACAGGTGAAGTGAAATGTAGCCGAAGACGCTGGCGACCACTCACCACTAGAAATCTTTCTTCCTCTCCCTGCCTTGCCTTACTTACCACAGTGGTTCTCAAGCATCAGCCCACACCAGAATCATCTGAAGGGTGTATTAAAAACAGTGCCAGGCTAAGGCTTCAGAATTTGCATTTCTAACAAGTTTCTAGGTGTCTGACGCTGCTAGTCTGGGGCCAAACTTGAAAACTGCTGCCTTACCAACAGTCCTTGATCCTTAACCTGTAGATCCAGCAACCTGCCGTTCCCTTAAAAGTAAAACACGGGAGGAACAATGATGGAGCAGTTAGCTGTGCAGCAGAGAATGGAAATAAAGGCTAGGAAAGAAAGGATTTTTCAAATCAAAATTGCTTAAGAGCTTCTGTGGGGCAGCTCCAGGGGAGGAAAAAAACAACACAGAAGACAGCAGGAAGCCATGTTCCAGACTCTGCAATGTAATCTCCTTCTAATTATAAATGATTTCCAAGTGAAAATGCCCTAGCAGGGAATGGGAGGGGTTAGAAATACTGATGCCTAAAGGAGCAGATGGCTCTGCCTTCCTATCAGTTCCATAAATTATAAACAAACGCCTTGTACAAAGATTGAGTTATAGCCTGTTGCTGGCCAGCCAGTGAGGCCAGGGGACTGATTAGCAGGTGCAGTGCTTTTACAAATGCAAAACCCAAAGGGATTTAAATTGGCAGGAAAACTTGCTCTTGGCTATCCCTGAGTCCCTCCTATTTCAGAATAAGACCTCCTGCACAGAGAGCTCCAGGTGACACTAGATGCACTCCCCAAAGGAACCAGCTACTACATCCCTGTGGTGTGATCTGCCCTACCCCACTCTGGGCATGGCACCCTAGTGACCCATGCTATTTACCCAACAAGAGGTGACTCTTAAAAGGTTTATTGCAATTCACAGTGAATCTAATGAGTTCCTTCCCCCCCCCCAGGAAAACAGTTTCAAAGTTTTGCATTTCAGAACTTACAAACTTCTGAACTCTTTACAGATAGTATCCCCACTGAAACAGGTAGCAAGAATGTTTAGCTTAATTCCAAAAATGATCAAAACCCTAACTAGTCTTTATTCAGACCAACCAGAAAATACAAGCAGTTAAGAGCTACTGACAGGAACCTCAGGGAAAAATGACTATCGTTCTGAGGGTCATGCCATGAAAAGGAGCAATGGTTGTCAGCAGATGGTCCTAAACTCCTAGAATGCAGGTTTTCCCCAAGGCCAAAACTCTTAAGAAAAATAGGGCACTTTTAAAAGCAGAATTCTTACTACACAAGATTTAAGTGAGGGAGAAAGCTGAGCCGAACCAAATGAGTCAACCTGGTTGCACATGATGCTCCCTGATTAGCTTAGGTTTCTCAGGAGCCGTGATCAAAGAAAAGACGTAAGAAGAAACACAGAGTAGAATGATAGGAAGCTGTAGCTGGAACGAGCTCAGAGGCTTGCACAAAAAAAAATGTACGTTAAAGGCATCCAAAAAGGCCTGGTGAGCTATGCTACTAGCACATTCAATGCCTTTGTTCTTCTGAATATTTTGCTTTTCTCTCAAGGAAAATGATCTCCAACTGGGTAGAAACAGCATGCTTAACAAGGATCAGAAGAAGCCCATTACAGATGAGGCAACAAGTTAAGGAAGCAACTGTCTTGTTTACATGAACATCACTCTCCAGAGATGAAAACATGTTTTCTCAGACCGCTGAAAAAAGAGACAGGTGTGACTTTAGAATCATGACCATACTCTCAAAGAATCACAGTGCAATTTCCAAGAAAAAGGCATGATAAAAATAGCGAACACTTACTGACCAT
This sequence comes from Trachops cirrhosus, assembly GCA_028533065.1. Lineage (NCBI taxonomy): Eukaryota > Metazoa > Chordata > Mammalia > Chiroptera > Phyllostomidae > Trachops > Trachops cirrhosus. Next base: position 10,571,151 of record CM052543.1, on the reverse strand, counting down.
TTACTATAGTAAATGCCAGGTACTATTCAGAGTGCCTGATATGTATTAACTAATTTAATTCTCATAGCAATCCTATGAGGTTTGCACTTTTATAATCCTCCTTAGGTAGACAAGGAAACACATTCCGTAGAAAAGGAAACCACGTATGGAGAGATTAAGTAACCAAGGTCACAGTGCTAGAAGGTGGCTGAGCAGGGACTTGAACCTGGACAGTGTAACTCAAGAGTTCACGTGTTTGACTATCATAGAACAGCAGACAAGCAAAGTTATTAAAGAACTCACTCTCCACTCTCCCTGTGCTTATGAAAAAAAAAAAAGAGAAGGAAAAAGAGCATCAGGACCAGACCTTTGTATAAAAAGTATAAATAATTCCATGCCCTGGTTGGGTGTCTCAGTTGGTTGGAGAGTTATCCTGTATACCAAAAAGGTTGCAGGTTTGTCCCCAGTTGGGGCATGTGCAGGAGATAATCGATCAATGTTTCTCTCTCTTCCCTCCTCCCCCTTCCTTCCTCTCTCTCTAAAATCAATAAACATATCCTCAGATGAGCATAAAAAAAGGTATAAGCAGTTCCAATACTATTTAAACAGTTTCAGGCAAAGAAGAAAAACCTCTAAATTATAACACAAGCATAATAACACTGATTCCAAAACCCACAGATTTTAAAAACAAGAAAAGGGCAGATTCATCTAAAAAATATCAATGAAATAAACTTTAATTATTAGTGAGCTGAACATTAAGGGAACTGAACATTAAAGACTATATCATGAACCAGGGTAGGGTTTAAACATGGACTGTAAGGATGGGTTCAATAGTTCAGAATCTATTAACATAATGATTAAAGGAGAGGAAACACATGATCCTCTCCATAGATGCAGAGAAGGCAGGACTAAATTCAATATCCATTCTTGATAAAAAAAAAAAACTCTCGGTAAAATAGGCCTAGATGACTTTCTTAAAATGATAAGCTATTTCTATTTAGTTCAACTCAAAAGCCAACAACATGCTTACTGAGAAAAAGTTGGATGTTTTCCCGTTAAAGTCAGGAACAGTATGAGGATGACTGCTATTATTTAACATTGTTCTGAGGATAGCAGCCAATGCATTTAAACAAGAGAAAGAAATCACAGGTGTAAAACTAGGAATGGAGGAGGTAAAATTACTACTATTTATAAATAACACACTTAGAAAACCCATGAGATTTAGATGATAACAACTAGTAAATAAACTCAGTAAGATAGTAAGTTTTTTAAAATAAGCTTAGGCCTGGCTGGTGTGGCTCAGTGGATTGAGCACTGACCTGGGAACTGAAAGGTTTCTGGTTCGATTCCCAGTCAGGGCACATGCCCGGGTGGCGGGCCAGGTCCCTGGCTGGAGATGTGCGAGAGTCAAACGACCCAGGTTTCTCTCCCTCTTTCATTCTCCCATTCCCTCTGTCTAAAAAGAAATAAAATCTTTAAAAGCAAGCATATAACAATATATTTAAGAAATGGGTAGGATCAAACGAAGAAAACTTTTAACAGTCCTAAGAATACAAGAGAAACTTGAAGAAACTGGAAATCATACCATGTTCTTACATTGGAAGATATAAAGATATTGAATCTCCTTAATTTACAAAGTTAATGCAATCTCAATAATTCTACTAATAGGATTTTTTCAGGGGGAAAAAACAAGGCAGTTTTAAAGTGCATGCATAAAAACAAAAATACTTGAGCATGCAGGAAACTTTGGATTAAAAAAATAACGAGAGGAGACTAGTCCTACCAGATTCTAAAACTTAGAATAAAGCCTCAAAATGTAAACCCATGTGGTACTCTCACAAGAGTAATCAGACAGATCACTGGAACAAAACAGCCTAGAAATATGTCTAAATATACACAAGAAGTTATTAATAAGGTGAAAGTGACACCCCAAATTAATGGAGGCAAATGGATTATTCTATAAGTTGTCTGGGACAAATGAGCAGCCATGTAAAGGGAAAAGTTGGATCATACTTTGCTTCTTTGGGACTAGGTTAAATTTCTTAGTGAATCAAAGGTTTAAAGGTAAAAAACTAAAATATAAAAGTACTACCTGATCTTCCTAATGATGACACAAAATCTAGGAACCATAAAAGGAGAGTTGGATAATTTTGACTACTTAAATAAGTTCTATGAGAAAAACAACCCTCAGCAAAGTCAAATACAAATGACAACTAGGAAATTCCTCTTATAAGTTAATTTTCTCATTTATAAAGCCATCCTGTAAAACCAATAAGGAAAAGACCAGGAATACAATAGAAAAACAGGTAAATAAAGCACATGGATAGCCCTGGCTGCTGTGGCTCAGTGGATTGAGTGCCAGCCTGCGAACCAAAGGGTCGCTGGTTTGATTCCCAGTCAGGGCACACGTCTGGGTTGTGGGCCAGGTCCCCAGAAGGGGGCGCATGAGAGGCAACCACACATTGATGTTTCTCTCCCTCTCTTCCTTCCCCTTTCCCCTCTCTCTAAAAATTAATAAATAAAAGCTAAAAAAAAAAAAGCACACAGACAAGCCAAGAAAAGGCTACACACTCAATGTATGAAAGAAGCACACAACCTGGTTTGTAATATGAGAAATTAAATGTAAAATACCTATATATTATTTTTTTACCTATTAGATTTTCAGATATCTACTGAAAATATCATATGTTGTATCATATTTGTTGTATCAAAAATATGATACTACATTTTACAAGTAGAGTTTAGGGAAACAGGCAGTCTCATAAACTGAAGATGGGAGTATAAATTGGCATTACCTGCTCAGAGGGTGATTTAGCAATATCTAGTAAAATCACCAATATACATATTCTTCCTCCCTACAATTCCATTTCTAGGAATTTATCCTATAGACATACTTGCACAAATGCAAATGATAAACTGCACCATGATTTGCATAACAAAAGACTGAATACAACTTAAAAGACCCTCATCAGAGAAGACTGGTTAAAAAATGATAGTACCTTTGAACAATGGCATACTAGGCAATTAATTAAAAAGAACAAGTAAACTCTTTATTATACAATGGTATGAAAAGATCAAGTCATATTGTAAAGTAAAGAAAGCAAAGTGCAGAAAGAAGCATGTATAATATGTGCCATTTGGGTTAAACAGAAGGTAGAAAAAGTCATTTGTATTTGCTTATATATACAATGTTGTGTGTGTATAGATAAAAAATATTCTTGAAAAGACACACAAGAAACTGCTTACTATGGTTGCCTGTGGGGAGGAGTGGTGGGTAGCTAGAAGCAGGGCTGGTAAAATTTTCACTGTATAACCTTTTCTATTTTTTAAATTTTTGAATGATGAATGTATTTAAAATCATAGTATTTCAGAGTATCATAAACAAAGTAAACAAAATAAAGCAACAACATAACTGAAAGTAAATTATAGTGAACAAGATCTGGGCCAGAAATACAGAGATGAATAAGCAAATTGGTATTTAATAGGGCAAGGGTGGACTGCAGTTGATTCCCAGCAAAATGAAAGCAGATTATTGAACATGTGGGTTTTAAGTACTTAGAGAGAAATGATTGCTACTGAGGTTTCACTAAGAACAGGGTATGAAAAATTAGCCTCATTTTCGTTGTCTGATAAGGGTATCAAGAGTGGCATACTGGAAAATGCCACAGAGAATTATATTGATTATTTTAAGGCATCTGACAAAATCTTATAATACCTGGTAGATGAGACAGAAAAATGTGGGCTTCAGATGTGAACACCCAGCCCAGGCTGCTAATTCATGAACCAGAATCGACATAGAGGAAGTCCACAGTAACATACACAAGGCTTGATGCAACGTCCTAACTAATTCACCATTTTGCTAGCAATCCAAAGAAGACAGAGAAAGCATGTTCATCAAGTTAGTGGACAATGTAAGACTGAGAGAAAAAAAAATGACTCAATAGTTCAAATAGATGTTGAGAGACAAAAACTAGAAATTTCAATTGACATTATTAAGATAAAAAAACAAAACTGCTTTGGTTTTTTAAAAAAATTCAAATTGAGCCCTGGTTGGTATAGCTCAGTGGATTGAGTATGGGCCTGTGAACCAAAGGATTGAGGGTTCGATTCCCAGTCAGGGCACATGCCTGGGTTGTGCGCCAGGTTCCCAGTAGGGGATGCATGAGAGGCAACCACACATTGATGCTTCTCTCCCTTCCTTTCTCTCTAAAAATAAATAAATAAAATCTTTTTAAAAATTTCAAATTGCACAAGTAACTAACTACAGGATGGTAGTACCCTGGTTTATTAATTATCAAGGAATTTTAGGTTACTGCAAACTCAGTAATGGCTTCAGAAAAAACTGCTGACCTTAGGCTGAACTAACACAGTCTAAAGCACCACTGTACTATGCATTGGACAGCTCTCCCCTAGAGCTTTTTACTCTGTTCTGGCTCCCCAAAACTAAAAGGGCAGATGAGCAAAATTTGTCAAGGACTTGGACATCAGACCAGTGAAAGTCTGGCCTGAAAAGAAAGATTTAAAGGGAAACTGCAACTTATCTTCAAATAGCTTAGAAGACTGTCACTAAGAAGAAGCATCATTGGCCCTGTCTGGGTGACCTAGTTGGTTAGTGCGTTGTCTTGTACACCAAAAGGTTGTGAGTTCGATCCCCAGTAGGGGCACAGAGAGAAGGCAACCAATTGATGTTCCTCTCTCATGTTGATTTCTTTTTTTTTAATTGTACTTTTATCGTTTATGCTATTACAGTCATTGCCACTTTTACCCTCTGCCCACTTCCACCCAGCACGCCCTCCGCTGTCCCTGTCCATGGGTCATGTACACATGTTCTTTGGCTACTCCCTTCACCTTCTTTCGTTCCATACCACCCTCCCCTCCGACAACTGTCAGCACGTTCCATGTATCTATGCTTCTGTTTCTATTTTGTTCATTAGACTTCACATATAAGTGAGATCATATGGTATTTGTCTTTCACTGACTGGCTTGTTTCACTTAGCATAATTCCAGGTCTATCCATGCTGTTGCAAAAAGTAAGAGTTCCTTCTTTTTCTTCTTCTTCTTCTTCTTCTGCATAGTATTCCACTGTGTAAATGCACCACAGCTTTTTTATCCACTGATGAGCACTTAGGCTGTTTCCAGATCTTGACTATTATAAATAAATAATGCTGCTACAAACATAGGGGTGCACATACTTTTTAAAAATATTTTATTTATTTACTTTTAGACAGAGGGGAAGGAAGGGAGAAAGAGAGGGAGAGAAACATTAGTGTGTAGTTGCCTCTCATGTGCTCCCTACTGGTAACCTGGCACGAAACCCAGGCATGGGCTCTGACTGGGAATAGAACCAGTGTCTCTTGGGTTCACAGGCTGGTGCTCAATCACTGAGCCACACCATCCAAGGCTGAATATATTCTTTGGTATTGGTGTTTTGGAATTCTTAGGACCTATTCCCAGAAGTGGAACAGCTGGGTCAAAAGCAGTTACATTTTTAATTTTTTGAGGAAACTCCATACTGTTTTCCACAGTGGCTGCACCAGCCTGCATTCCCACCAACAGTGCACGAGCATTCCCTTTCTCACCAGAACTTGTTTGCTGATTTATTGATGGTAGCCATTCTGACAGGTGTGGTGATCTCACATTGATTTTTCTCCCCTTGCCCTTCCTCTCCCTCTAAAATCAATAAAAACATATCCTTGGGTGGAGGTTAAAAACATTGTTTTAAAAACAGGCATCATTAGACTTATCCTACGGAGGTTCAAAGGTAGAACTAGGACTAATGGGAGGAACTGACAACTTGGTACAAGAAATGGTGACTTAATACAAGAAAGAAGATCTTAGCCAGGGATTTAGCAGTGATGGATTAGGCATTTTCACCGCAGTGTGAATTATCATCAGAAGTACTCAAGCAGAAGAATGGAAGAAGATATTTGCCCATGATACATACAATAAGGCCTTAATTTCCAATAGTTATAAAGAACTCATAAAAACCTGACACCAAAAAAAGGCGAACAGTCCAATTAAAAAATGGGCAGAGGACCTGAATAGACACTTCTTCAAAGATGACATACAGATGGCCCACAGACATATGGAAAGATGTTCAACATAACTAATCATGAGAGAAATGCGATTTGAAACCACACTGAGATTATCACCTCAAACCTATCAGAATGGCAGTAATCAATAAATCAACAAATAAGTGTTGGCAAAGATGTGGAGAAAAGAGAACCCTAGTGTACTGTTAGTGCAAAGGCAGATTGGTGCAGCTATTATGAAAAATACTATGGAGTTCCTCAAAAAATTAAAAATGGAACTGCCTTATGACCCAGACTTTCCACTTCTGGGTATACATCCCAAAAACACAAAACGTTAATTGGAAAGAACATATGCACCCCTATGCTCATCGCAGCATTACTTACAATTGCCAAGATATGACAGTGATCTAAGTGCCCATCAACAGATGAGTGGATAAAGAAGCTGTGATACACACACACACACACACACACACACACACACACACACACACACACACTGGAATATTACTGAGCCATAAAAAAGAATGAAACCTTAACATTTGCGACAGCATGGATGAACCTAAAGGGTATTTTGTTAAGTGAAATAAGTCAGGTACCATATGATTTCACTTATATATGGAATCTAAAGAGCAAAATAAATTAACAAAGAAAAGAGAAACAGAATCACAGATACAGAGGACAGACTGATTGTTGCCAAAGGGGTAGGGAATTGGGGGGCTGGCTGAAAAAGGTGAAGGGATTGAGAAGTAAAAATTGGTAGTTACAAAACAGTTACTTGGATGTAAAGTACAACATAGGAAAAACAGTCAATAATATTGTAATAACTATGTATAGTGCCAGGTGGGTACTTGAAATACCAGGGGAACCACTCTGTAAAGTATGTGATTATCTAACCACTATGCTGTACACCTGAAACTAATACAAAATAATATTAAAGGTAAAAAAAATACTCAGGTAGAGGCTGCACTGCCACTCCTCAGGAATGTGTAAGAGCCCTTCATTACACAGAAAGTGAAGTGAGACGTCTGAAATGTCGTTCCAATTAAACAACTGGGACATGGGACTGCGGACCTCCCTAGAGGCTGGGAAACAAGATTGTCAGACGGACGTATTTGTAAACATGTGTGTAAACATGCACGTATCGATCATGATCTTCCACTCCACTCCATTCAGATCTGGATTAATAAATGAGTCTAACATCACTACAGTCTTTCCTCAAGAGTCACGAGGTCAGCTCGCAGTTCCTACACTCCCTTCTCTTTCTCTCAGTTCCACCTAAACTTTTTTTTTAATGTGCCCCAGGCATGAACCAGCTCTGGCCACCAACGCAGGCAACACGCTAAGATGAACTAAGGACTGTACAACTGCTTTGCCCCTGACTGATAGAAGAACGGCACCACCAAGCAGGTGTGTCCTCGCCCATTGCCAGGGGGTTCCGCCTAAACGTTCAGGCTTTGAACAATGAACTACTTGTCAGTAAACTTCTCAGAGCACAGACATCTTCGTTTCTGTGTCCACCTCAGTATTGTTCCTAGTAGTATACCTACCATTGTTTGCTGCTCTATACATGTTTGGTGAATTGCTTGACTGAGAGTCACAGAAATGGCACATGGTAATCAGCTCCTCAATGAGATGATGAAGAGTCTAGTGTACGTGGGTTTCTGAGTTCTGGCTCATCAGTAAGAGATACCCCTTCCACCAGTACCCCAAGTTCTACCTTGGCTTACCATTACTGATTTCTGGGAGGTCAAATTTAGTGAAGTCCCACCACTGGAGCCGGTAGGTAGTATTGGCAATATTACTGGCCACAGCAGACTGTCCATCACCAATCACTGCCCCTGGGGGGGGGAGAAGACAAAGAGAGCACATTACAGCATTTATCTACTTGTCTCCACTGAGAACGTAAGTCAATACAGTACTGTGGTTAGGAGAAGAGAAGGAAGAAGAACCATACTAAGGTTGAAGAAGGCTGGTGAGTCCCACCTGTCAAGTCCCTATCTCAAAGAGAAACCAGACATATCTGTAAAGAACAATTCTACATGGAAATATGGTCCCATTTATCAGCCCCTCCCATTATTAGCATTTACTCGTGCCAACAATGTGGCAGATACTGTATATATCCTGTTTAGTAAGCTTACAATATAAAAGACACAGATGAATTTTCATAAAAATGTGAGAGACAAAGAGTGAGGGGACACCATTAACACAGAATAGCATTTTAGTCCTGGGATGTCTCTGTAGTCAGCAGCACTCTTTGGGAGAAAGCATCTCCTCCTTAATATATTGACCTCCCTAATAAAACATCTCAAAAGGAGGCTTCCTCCAGGGGAGAGGCAGTCACCATACAGCTGACTAGATAGATAGAAATAGTAAAAAGCAAATGAGGCAATATTTGCTAATTTCTTCTGTACCCCTGTCATGTAACAGCAGACATTTATAAGCCTAGTTTTTCAACATCAAAATATTTTTATTAAGACAACATTTTATAATCCCACTCCCACCCCACCCGAGAATGTCCTTGAATCCAGATTTACTTGTAACATCGCACAGTTTAACTTTCCCTGAGATATATACTTCTGTATGACATGTTTCCCTTGGTTACCAATTAAATAAAAAATGGATTTTTTTTATAACAGTATGACACTTTAATTTGCAGTTGTATTTCATTTACATGAACATGTCATTTCCTCCTCCACCTTCCAAGGTGCATTTCATACACAACCACCCTTCTAATCAGACGGAGTCAAACCCTCTGGGGAGAACATCCTTGTGATGGTATTCTCCGCTGCAAATCAATTCCTACTCGGAGAAACTAAACTTATTAGAGCTTACTAGCTTAGGACAGTGGACGATTTTATGCCTACCTTCTTCAGTATCACTGTATTCCTCTTTTGCATATCACCGCAAAAGGGTCTTATCATCTGTTTCTTCTTTTTTTTTTAACTTTTAGAGAACTGCATTTATTGCTCTGCTACTCCTAGTGTTCTCCAATTCTTTCCTCAAATGGTCAAGAGATTGTTCAGGTCAAGAGACAGAAAATGTTTTCTATACAAGCCATGAAATATTAGAAAAGTACTCTTCTCTAGTTGCTGCAGGCCAGAGTATGAGTAGACTTCTCAACATTAGTTTACTGATAGCGTTCTCGTCCCAGTTTCAATTTGTAAAGAAAGGTACAAATACTGTAACAGCTCATTTCCAAGATGGTGATACTTCTAGGTTATGTGTGCTCAACATGGGCATTATCGCCCTCATGGGGATGAAAACTAGCTCATGGGGGAAAAAATCTTAGTGCAACTGCTAGTTCCCTTCCTAAGTACTGCGGTATATAAACAGATATACAGCATATCTATGATATTAAAATTTCATGGGCATAGAGAAGATTGGAAAAAATATATCTAAAAAGGCTCCTCAAGAGGATAATAATGAAAGCGAGGTTGAGAAATACTGTTTTAGAGAAACTATACCCCCAAAACAACACGCTCTTTAAAATCTTACAGATTCAAAGACATAGACCCAAGTGGTCATGGTTTTCCTAAAGCCCGAGGAATACAGTATTTGGGGGTGCTGTCAGTGAGTCCACTGACCTCAAACCCCTATCGAGGGTCCTACGGCACATCCCTCAATGAGGTAAATACCTGCCCTTCCTTTTAACCTTTACAGAAAATTCAATAATAATTACCCCTCATTATAAACTTTTGCTAAACTTCTGGGTCACGAGGAGGTTAAGATTCCTACAGGACTTTCTTAATAGGAACTTTCTTGATTTTTATAGGTCTCCTTGATAATCACAACCATTTTTTAATTCTAAGGTCTTCCCAGGACTATACCTTCATCTTAGTGGTCAGAAGCCTACTAAATGTTTGGGTTTTTAACAGGGTGATACTTCTCTTCCCGATGTCCTCGCACTCCAGCACTACTGGCAGAAACAGGCTTGGCGGGCCTGCACTTCCCAGGACAGAATTATTCAGTTTCACTCTCACCCAAACTCAATTCCACTGAGCTTATGAACTGTTCCCCTGGCTTGCTTATCTGATGGTTGACATCTCCCTTTGACCACTCGTCTCTCTCAAATTACTTTAGTTCCTTATCATTTCCTTCCACTTCTCGTAGAAAAAAGCACATAACCTGAAACGGAAGAAGGTAAAGTTGATTTTCTCAGTATATGATGAACAAACTGCAAGTTGCTAAAAGAAGGTAGAAAATAAATCAAAGTAACAAACCCCATATTCTAGGAGCTTAAAATATGGGAGAGAAGATGAAAGCTACGAACTGAAAAACAGTTAAGGAAAATACCAGATGCTTTACAAATTGTGGACCTGCAACTGGGAATACAAATGATTAAGACTCCAATTCACAGCTCTACAAGCATCCTGTGCATGCCTCAAGAAACATCTCCTGGAGAACATCTGTGCAATAAAATAAATGTGTGTGGAAGAGACTGGGGAGGTGTTTTCTGCCAATAGTGCCAGAGTGCTGAGAAGCAAAGAAGCCTGGCACCAGAGAGAGTCAGGTTTCAGTGCCATATAAACATAGATTAAGGAGCTAAAGATGCCAGCAACAGATTAGAGCACTGTCGCCAGGTTCTTTTCTGCAAGAACTAATAGGCCAACCAAGCCTGTCTTTCAGAAAGAGTATCAGAAGGAAAAAGTATTACCCTATTAAAAAACCCAACCATTTAGTAGGCCTCTGGCCACTAAGGTGAAGGTATAGGAAATGTGCAAGGATGAGTTAATGGACTGAGCTACAAAGTATTTATATAGGAGGCATTTAACCTCAGAAACCAAATCCTGAGACTGCTGAGGGATTTCTGAGGCCACAATTTTCTCAGTAACAACAGAATGGAACAAGCCTCAGGTTTTTCAATCTCTGCTATTGATATCTGGGTCAAATGACTCTTTATTTAGCGGGATATAGTGGGTCTCGTGCATTGCAGGATATGTAGCAGCATGCCTGACTACTACTACTACTACTACTACTACTACTACTACTACTACTAATACCACCTACAACTTATACAGCTGTGGGAGAACTTAGAAACAAATGTAATGTGATGGCAAATAATAAGTGTCTATTAAATGACTACTTTTAAAATTAATTTTGATCATTTACTCCAATCTTTGTATGCTTTTCCTCCATGGGTACAGCTTCGTAATCAACAACTCACAGAAGTCCTTTTGTAAGAGACTGCTCCAAATAGTGCAACCAGCACCAAGAGAGAAAAGTACTGAATTTTAGAATTAAAGTCAAATGTCTAAGCCCTGCAGTCTTTACAAAGTATGCTGTCAGACTTTGTAAAGAGTCCACAAGGGAATTAAAATAGAAATCAGTAATAAAAAGATAACTGGAAAATCCTAAAATACTTGGAAATTAAGCAACTCTTTATGTAACACATGGCTCAAAGAAGACATCTCTAGAGAAATTTTAAATATTTTGAGCCCTGACTCATGTGGCTCAGTGGGTTGGGCGTCATCCCACAGACCAAAAGGTCACTGGTTTGATTCCAGGTCAGGGCACATGCCTGGGTTGCAGGCCAGGTCCCCAGTTGGGGTGTGTGAGAGGCAACTGAAGATGTTTCTCTCGCACATAGATGTTTTTCTCCCTCTCTTTCTCCCTCCCTTCCCCTCTTTCTAAAAATAAATAAATATTTTTAAGTTATGAAAAAAGTATTTCAAACTAAATGAAAATACAACTTATTAAAATCTAGGGGTGCAGCACAAGCAGTGAAAAAGGGGACATTTACCACATTGAATGAATATATTAGAAAAGAAGAAATATCTATTGTAAAATCAATAACTTAAGCTTCTACCTTAGGAAATGGAAAAAAGAGCAAATGAAACCCAAAGTAAGCAGAAGAGAAATAAATAAAAATCAGACAGAAATCAATGAAACTGCAAACAAGAAATCAATAGAGAAAAAATATTAATGAAAACAAAAGCTAGTTCTTTGAAAAGATCAATAAAATCAATAAACCTCGAGCCAGGTTAAGAAGAAAAGAGAGCAAACAAATTATTAACATTAGAAACAAAAGAGGCCAGGACTACTGATCCTATAAACTCTAGAAGGATAATGATGGACTATTATAAACAATGACACGTGCAGATCTGATAACCTAGATCACAGGTGGCAAACACAAGGCCTGAGGGCCGAATCCAGCCCTCCACCTTGTTTCTACCCAGAGGCAGTGCCTAGTTCCTTGCCCCTAGTTAAGGAGTAGTTACATTTATGCAATCCTAAAATTACATTTGGCCCTTTGAAGGCAACCTCAAGGTGGATGTGCCCCCCTCCCCCGTGAAAATGAGTTTGACACCCCTCACCTAGATGAAACAGGCCAATTCCTTGAAAGACACACTCTACCAAAATTTACACAAGCAGCAGCAGATATTATGAATAGGCCTATATCTATTAAATTGATTCAATCATTAATAATTTCCCAAGATGGAAAGCACCTAGGCCCAGGCAGGTCCACTGGTAAGTTCTATCAAACATCCAAGGAAGAAATTCTATCAAATCTCTACATTCCATTCCAAAAAATGGAAGAAGGAATACTTTCTGACTCATTCTATGAGGCCAGTGTTACTGCAGTATCGAAACCAGATAAAGACATTGAAGGAAAAAACCCTACAGATTAATATCTCTCATGAACATACATAGAAGCAAAAATCCTCAACAATGTATTAGCAAATCAAATCCAAAAATGTATTAAAAAATGTATACATTATGATTCAAGTGAGATTTACCCCAGGTGTGCAAGGCTGATTTCACTTTTTTTTTAAAAGATATTTTTTTAAAGAA
>CM052543.1:10492750-10558248 GCA_028533065.1 Trachops cirrhosus | reverse complement strand
AAGATTTTATTTATTTATCTTCAGAGGGGAAGGGAAGGAGAGAGGGAGAGAAATATCAATGTATGGTTGCTTCCTGTGCATTCCCTGCTGGGAACTGGCCTGCAACCCAGGCATGTGCCCTGACTGGGAATCGAACCGTGATCTCTTGGTTCACAGGCCCGCGCTTAACCCACTAAGCTACACCAGCCAGGGCTGATTTCACTTTTGAAAATAAATTAATTATGATCTACCACATCAACAGGGCAAGGAAAAACTTATGATCATATGAATACACACAAGAAAAGCATTTGAAAAAACCTGAGACCTATTCACGATAAACACTACCAACAAACCAGGAAGAGAAAACATCCTCAATTTGGTAAAAGCCTACAGCTAGAATCATACAAGCGTATGGTGGCACAAGATGCCCTGGCTGTAGGTGGTGGGCACACAATGCAGTGTGCAGACCACGTGTCACAGAAATGTGCACTGCAAACCTCTGTAACCTCCTTACCGATGTCACCCCAATAAATTAATCTTAATAAAAGAAACTAACATTAAACTGTTGCTATAGCGAATGCTACATGCCAATTTTAAGAGCAGTAGAAAACAACCATCCTTTTGCTTTCTTGAGTCATTAAATCTGTGGTGCTGATAAAAAATAATAAAATAATAATAAAATAAAGTCACAGGTAATGTGAAAAACTATATGCTTTCCCCCTGACTGGGAACAAACAAGGATATTTCCTCTTACCACTCCTCTTCAATATTGTACTGGAAGTCCTAGCTAGTGCAATAAAACAAGAAAAGTAATAAATAAGAGATATACTGATTGGAAAGGAAGAAATAAAGCTGTCCTTATTTACAGATGATATGATTGCCTATGTAGAAAATCCCAAATAATAAAAAAAATTAAATCCTGGAACAATTAAACCATTATATCAAGGTTGCAGCATACAAGTTTAATATACAAAATGTCAACTGCTTTCCTATACACCAACAATGAGGAAATGGATAATTGGAATTTGAAATAAAAATACAATACCATTTATATTAGACCAAGTAAAAAGAAATACTTAGGTATAAATAAAAAAATTATGCATAAGATCTATATGATAAAAACTACAAAACTCAGATAAACCACAAAAGACCAAAGAGATTTCCAATAACATTGGGAAGATAGTCCATGTTCATAGACAGGAAGACTAAATAATGTTAATTTAAGATGTTAATTCTTCCTGACTGGATCTATACAGTCAATGTAATCCCTATCAAAATCCCAGAACACTACACTTTGTGAATACTGGCAAACTGATCCTCAAGTTTATCTGGAAAGGCAAAAATATCCAAAACAGCTAACGCAATATGCAAGGAAAGAACAGAGTTGGAGGACTGACACTATCTGACTTCCAGACTTACCTACCCTAAAGCTATAGTAATTGAGATAGTGAGGATGTGGCAAAAGAACAGACAAACAGATCAATGGAACAGAATGAAAAGTCCCCAAGTAACCCCACACAAATATAGTCAACAGGTCTTTGACAGAGGTGAAAAGGCAATTCAATAGAGAAAGAATAGTCTTTTCAACAAATGTGATTGAAACAACTGAATATCCACATGCCAAAAAAATGAATCTAGACACAAGCCTTATACTTTTCAAAAATTAACAGAAACTGAACCACAAACCTAGACATAAAACAAAAAACTACAACATTCCTAGGAGAAAATCTACATGACCTTGGATTGGGCAAAGACTTTTAAGAATACCACCAAAAGTACAATCCATGAGAGAAAAAGTTGATGAGTTTGACTTCAATAAAGCTCAACTTTTCTGTAAAATTAAGATTGCTCTATTAAAAAAGATACCATTAAAAGACAATGAAAAGACCAGCAACAGACTGAGAAAAAAATCTTTGTAAAATACTTATCTGATAAAGAGCTGGCATCCAAAATATACAAATAATGCTTAAAATGCAAAACTAAAAAAAAGAACCTGACTTTAAAAATGGACAAAGTATCTGAACAGATACCTCACCAAAGAAAATACAAATGGCAAATAAGCATATAAAAAGTTGCTCAACATCATCCCCATTGGGTAATTGCAAATTAAAACAATAATGAGACTATTACACATTTATCAGAATAACTAAAATCTAAAACACGGATAATACCAAATGGTGAAGAGGATGTGAAATAACAGCAACTCTCATTCATTGCTGGTGGGAATGCAAAACAGTATAGCCACTCTGAAAGACAGTTTGGCAGTTTCTTGGAAAACTAAATATACTCTCACACTATAATCCAGAAATCATGCTCCTTAGTATTTATTCAAATGAGTTGAAAGCATATATCCACACATGCATATTTACAGCAGCTTTATTCATAAGATCCAAAACTTAGAAGCAACCAAGATTTAATAGGAGAATGGACAGACTGTGGCACATCCATACAATGGAATATTATTCACCTCTAAAAATAAACGAGGCATCATGCCACAAAAATAAGGCAAGTTAATAAGAAGGTAGGAAAATTTCTTGGCAAGTGGAATGGGAAAACTGAGACAGATAAATGGTCAAGCAATTTATAGCCAGATAATAAATCTCAAGATCTTGTCTTCCCCTAACCAAGGACACTTAGGAGCAAATGGTTTATACATTCTACATCATGCTAGGGGCAGGCTAGCCTTGGTCCTAGTCCCTCTTCAGTGATATTCTTTGAAAGGGAAACTACCCAGAGAATGACCCTGCTCCTTCTATAAGCTTATTTTGATGCATTAGCATATCAAAGGACACACATGGAAAGCTGATGAATATTCTGATGGAAACTTCCCCTAAAATTCCCCACCTTTAGAAAACAGATAAAAACCCTTAAGACAAAAGGCTCAGTGTGCACTCTCCCTTGAGCACACACGAACCCCTCTGCCTTTTCCTCAGGCATGTACCTTTGCTTTCTTTCTTCTGACTCTAAAGGTTCCCAGGAGACTTACAACCAGGGGAGCAGCAGGCAGCAGCTGAACCACAAACCTAGACATAAAACAAAATAGCTTACCCCAGGCTAACCTCCTGAACCTGTCTCCAAGGGCCCTTCTTTTGCCTCTGTAGCTTGTTTCCTGAGTCCACGTGGCCCAGCCAGCTCACTTCTTCTGTCTCTGTGACTGTCTTTCTAAACGGCTTAGGCAGCCTTGCCCAAACTCAACTCTTCCTCACGTTTCCAAACAGCCAAAGCAGCTGTGCCTAGGTTCACTCCTGTTGCTGTGATCTTGCCTCTTCTATTCCTTTATTTCACTGTCCCCAGCTTTAATAAATGTACTATCAAAATCACCTGGACCCACGTGGTGAACTCTTCCCTGCATGAAGTTAACAACCCACATATTGCAGACCGTGCTGGGGCAGACCCACGTTGGTCCCAGTCCCGTTCTGGTGACAAAAAGACATTCGGGAAATTTAAATACATATTGCTAAATGAAAGAAACAAAAAGCTATATACTGTATAATTCTAACTATGCATCATTCTGGGAGAGTAAAAATTATGGACGCAGGAAACAGATCAGTGGTTGCCAGGGGTTTTGGGGGTGGGGGTGGGGTATAGCTGGAGCACAAGGAGATTTTTGGGGGCAGTTAAATTATTTTGTATGATACTATAATGGTGAATAAATGTCCTCATACATTTGATAAAACCCACAGAACTTACACAAATAATGAATTTGAATGTAATCTATGGACTTCAGGTAATAACAACATGTCAATGTTCATGAATTTTAACAAATGCACCACTCTGGTGCAGGATGTTGTTGCTGGGAGAGGCTATGGGTATATGATGCGGAAGAAGGTATACAGGCATTCTCTGTACTTCCCACTCAATTTTTCTGTAAACCTATACTGCTGTTTAAAAAGTCCTTTGCCACATTTTGCTGTATATAATGTACTCCCATGTATAATGTACACCCATTTTTTGTGCACATTATATGCACAGGATTATTAGGCCCACTGTTATACCCATGTATAATGCACATCCTTATTTTTACCTAAAAAATTTGGGCAAAAAAGTACACATTATACATGGCAAAATATGGTAATTTGAGTGAGAGAGAGAGAGAGAGAGAGAGACCAAGACTTTGATTCATGTTCTAGGAAACAGCAGCTGTCCACAAGGATACCATTAGTCAACCAGAGTTCTCTTCCTGGAGCAAAAGAGTAAATAAGGGTTATTCTGATGAGGACAAAACAAGGCGGGGGGTGGGGTGGAGAAAACTTAAATCCAGAGATCCTGGCCAACTACCAGAGAGCAATAATGGCATAACCCAAGCTGCCAAGTCTCATTCTATGAGTCAGGTCTTTGGTATTGAGTCTGGGATAAGATCTTAACAGTCATGACAGTCACATGGTAGGTGAGCTCTACCAAGCCTGACTTCCTGCATGCATCTCTCCACCTCTGCTTCTCTCACACTCCTCTCTTCTGTTGCCTGGAAAGGAGAATTAGGAGCTTTTTTTCAAAACAGTTTTTTCCCCCCTCGTGTCTCTCCAAGATCTGTTCTAGGAGCAGGGAAATGAAGACAATGATTCAACAGTGCAGTGAAAATATGGAACAATGGGAATCATTAGCAAATCTATCACAAAAGCTAATTTGGGAGGGTAAAAAAGGGCAAGTTACAAAGAAAGAAACAAAATATATTTCGGTCCTATAAAATTGTTCAGTTTGAGGCTGCCTCATTCAGAATGGGCATCTCCGTGCTGCTGTTGGGAAGACAGAAGAGGAATGGGGCTGGGGGCACAAATAAATGCTCATCAGCCTGGAAACACAATTACTATCTTGCTGCTTGGTTGTGATATAAAGCCAAGAACCAGCTTCCTAATTGGTCAGTAGAACTGAGACTCGAAACCTCAGGGGAGGTGCAACTGAACAACTTATCAAAATTCTTGGAAAGCTAGTCACAAAAGACCACATATTGTTTGACTCCGTTTAAATGAAATGTCTAGAATAGGCAAAGCTATAGAGACAAAAAGTACATCAGTGGTTGCCTGGGGCTGGAGAGTGCAGGGGAAGTGATGGGGAAGTTAATGCATGGGGTTTTTAGTAGGTGATAAAAATGTCCTGAAATATATAGATAGTGGCAATGGCTGCACAACTCTGTGAATCTACTAAAAATCACTGAATTGTATACTTTAAATAGGTGAACTATATAGTATATAAATTATATCTCAATAAGGGTAGCACTAAAAATACTATTCAGTATAAATTTGGATCAATTTGTGAACTGAAAAATAGCAATTCCATTTTTGGTGTCCCTTTGGATTTCTTTAATAATTTAGAGTACTGGTGAGCATTTTTTAATTTCCTTTAGTGTGCACTGCCTACCCACATCTTATGTGCATTTTTATGTTTGGTTATTTTAAGTCTTTTCTTATATGTTGTTTGAGTTCTTTGTAATAAATTGGTTTCTGTCTGAGAAAAAACAATTCTTCTTACAGCAATATAACACAGGATGAGTTAGACATAAAAATCATCCTTCTCTTAAGTATATAATGAATGGCGTCCTAGAAAGAACACTTCTCCTTTCCAGAAAGCTTCATTCAAATGCAGTCTTTATATTTGTTCTAAGGAGGTATAACTAAACATTTAGTCACAGTCAGTTTGTCACCTTACCACCACTTTCAAAGTCTCTCAGAAGAACACAGTTGATTTTTCTATAACCTGGGGACCTGGAAGAATCCCTGATGGCAGACAACAAGGTTTTCTCCAATGACAGAAGTTTCTCTCAGTTCCCATTTATGGTTTTGACACTGAGGAAAATGATCTAACTATAGTTTGTTTAAAAATAACAGCTTTAGCCCTGGCTGGTATAGCTCAGCGGACTGAGGGTGGGCCTGCAAACCAAAGGGTCGCTAGATCAATTCCTGGTAGGGGCATGTGCCTGGGTTGTGGGCCAGGTGCCCAGTAGGGGGCCTACAAGAGGCAAACACACAATGCTATTTCTCTCCCTCTATTTCTCCTTCCCTTCCCCTCTCTCTAAAAAGAAATAAACAAAATCTTTTTAAAAAATTTAAAAAAGCTTTATTTATATATAATTCACATACCATACAATTCACCTACTTAAAGTATACAATTGAAGGGTTTTTAGTATATTCACACAGTTGTGCAACCATTATCAAAATCAGTTACACAACAACCATCGCTACTATTTAATTTCAGGATATTTTCACTGCCTACTTCCCCCTATACCTTACCCAATTAACTGTCATTCCCCTTTAACCTGCCCCATTCCCCCCCGCTAGCCTAGGCAACCACTAATATATTTCCTGTGTCTACAGTTTTGCCTCTCCTACACATTTCATATAAACACAATTGTACAAAAGGTGGCTGTTTGTTTGGCTTCTGTTATTTAGCTGAGTGTTTTCAAAGTTCACCTAGGTCATAGCATGTATCAGCACTTTTTTCCTTTTTATAGCTGAATAATGTTCCATTGTATGTTTATAACTGAACCACAGGTTCACTTGAGAATAAGATAATATTTTTTATTTATAGAAAATACATTTCGCTGAACCCAGAAATCATAAAAGTTTCTGAGGGAACCAGAAATATTTCCTTTTGAAGGAAAAAGTAGGTTTTCAAAGATCAATTCTGAGTATATTACTTATAGTTAAAACCAAGTCATTTTTTTTCCTGAGGCTAAAATAAAAAAATAAAAGTATTAGGGGGTATTATTTTCTGTAAAAACACAAAAATAAAATTCCCAACAGGTATGTGTGTGCCTATAATTCTGACATAGGAAATGTTCTGAGTAAAGTGTGTGGTCTGTCCATGAGATTTAGGCTGTTTCATAACTGTTCTAACTGGTCACTTAAAAGGGTGTCAGTCATTAGACAACATTCATTTCAGATATATTTAACATAAATCACAGGATAAATACCTTGTAGATATAGACGTCAATGACATTCTCTTAGCAGGAATTGGGCCCCTAAATCAATATAATTTGATTGACCAATAAACTCCTAAAGGCTCCAAAGCTCTTGCTCCTAGAACAGCGGTAGCATTAGTCCACACACAAATCATGAACTTTAGGGGAGGAACCAAGAAATAACATCGTTGAGGTTAAAGGCATTGGATGAGGCCAGCAAAACAACAAATAAGTCTGAGAACTCAACAATGAAATTGGTTAAGGCCTGCAAATACAGACAGTGTGAAAGGTAGGAGAAAAAAACAGCCATGAATTATTTCTAGGTATTACAGTCTCATGGAAAATATTCTTGCCCTGGCCAGGTGGCTCAGTTGGTTGGAGCGTTGCTCCATACACCTAAAGGTCGTGGGTTTGACCCCCTCTGATCGATGCTTCTCTCTCATATTGATGTTTCTCTCTTTTTCTTTCTCTCTCTGTCCCTCTCCCCTCCCCTCCACCCTCACTCTCTCCCCCACTTCCTCTCCCTCCTCTAAAATCTATAAACATATCCTTGGGCAAGGATTTAAAATGAAATTCTCAAAACAACATTTCAAACTGGGTTTATGTAGCCACAACAGAATAGCTTTAAAACAGGCCAAGAGAGTCCTGACTGGTGTGGCTCAGTTGACTGGGTGACATCCTGCAAAGTGAAAGGTCATCGGTCCAATTCCCAGTCAGGGCACATCGCCTGGGTTGTAGGTTCAGTCTCTATACGAGAGGCAACTGATTGATGTTTCTCTCCCTCTTTTTCTCCCTCCCTTCCCTCTTTAAAAATAAATAAATAAAATCTATATAAAGAAATTAAAAAATAAAACAGGCCAAGGAAAGGAAGAGGAATTAACTGATGTTCATTGGGGCCAGAGCAGTAGATACAGATATAGCTTTTCTATCCAGACTAAGTAATAGAGCCAGCGTCTACGGCCATACAACCCTGAATGCGCCTGATCTCCTCCGATCTCAGAATAAATAGTACAAAGAGTCTGGTATTAATTTTTAAAAATTGTGGCAAAAAACACGTAACATAAATTTACCATCCTAACCATTTTAAGTGTATAGTTCAGTAGTGTTACTCTCATATACTCAATATGTTGTGAAACAGAGCCCCAGAATTTTTTCATCTTGCAAATCTGAAACTCTATACCTATTAAACAACTTCCCTCCCTCGCCCCAGCCCCTGGAAACCACAATTCTACTTCCTGTTTCTACGACTTTGACTGTTTTAGATACCTCACATAAGTAGAAGCATGTAGTATTTATACTTGTTTTCAACATGCCTTGAAATCAGAGGAGATACATAACTAGACAGGATGAACACAAAGTCAGTCATGGGCATGGTGTAAAATCAGAGTCCTACGCAACTCTACAGGAAAGTCGTTAGATCTGGTGGGAAGATGTAACCTCTAGGCCTGCAATGGCCACTTTCCCTTAATAAGTATTCAAAGAGGTCAAACAGAGCATTGGGCTCATGACATTAGATCTAAGTGAGCTTCAGAAAGTCCAAAGGTGGTAGGGCTGCCGTAAGACCACTCTGCTTCCTAATGCAATGATTCAGTCACACTGGCTTGAAGGTAACAGTGTCATCCAGAGTTCAGCAATGTATTATCACTCTACAGCAAAGGAAGTAAGCTGCTCTTCTCTGGGTCCTCACTTTCCTCCCATCACATTAAAACCCAGGATTAATCTTGACTGTTGACAGGACAGCTGGTACCTTCTAGCTCTCTGAAGTCAAGCCAAGATGCTTCTGTGTGATAAGATGATGAAGCTGAGGCCCATTTTCATCCACATTCTGTAGACCTGCCTTTCTTCAATATATTCAATCTAATGAAGCAATTATCTACACTTACACTAATGATGTAATTGGGACAAGTAATTATGAAAGCAGAATATGCATTTCCAAAGAAATGAATATCATTACGTTTTTTCCACCCACAAACATTATTTAAGACAAAAACAAATAAGCTCACAAGAACACATGCTACTGGAAAATTATTAGGAACAGCATTCCAAAACCCACAGCCTTCAGGAGAAATGGAGGGTAAAAACCTAACCCCAAAACAAAAACAAAAAACCTAGCATTCACTCCCACCAGGCAGGGATTTCCTTAAAACCTCTACCTCCGACAGAAGGCATCCAGGTGAATACGAAAGTATCAAGAATCACTCTACCTCCATTTCCACATCCCCCCAAACCTGGTATTTCCTATATTTAGGTTTCAGGAACCCCTGTTGCTGGGATGACACTGGCTTAGGCAGGAGGTCCCTGAGTGAAGCCAAGAAAAGAAGTCAGGAAAGCTGTCATCCTCATCTTGTGGCACAATGAAGCTGCTTAAAGGGGGTGCCTCAAGCAGCATAAGGATGGGCAGGAGGGGGGGGGAAGGTGGGAGAAAGCATTCAGGGAGAAAGGGGTGAGAGAGAAAGATAAAGCGAGCGAATGACTGGCCCAAACACTGAACAGCTCTCACCAATCACTTGTCTTAAATTGCTGAGACCCCTGCAGCTTTTATTGTTTGGTGGAAGCACAAATGAGTGGAATTGGACCAGAGGGTCTTGGGCTTGTCAGAGCAGGAGAAAAACGACCTTTACTGCTGCAAAGAGGATGCAGATTTCAAAAGCCTAAAATCTGCAAAGACGGGAAATGGAAATGTGCTGAACGTGGGTTTGACTGGCAGCTTTCCTCATCCGTCGATCACAGGGTAATAAACACTGGGAGATGGCAGGAATGAAGATAAATGCTTTCAGTAGCACCATTCCCCACCCTCCTCTCTTCTTCCGCCCCCAGTCAGCACATGACAAGAGAGTTAAAGCAAGAAAATAAATCAGCTTCTTAACCAACTCTTTTGTTAAAACTTTCCTTACAGGCCACCTACACGTGAATTATTGCTCTATGAGCCTACATTCTCATTAGGAGGCCCAGTTTGTAAAAGGTGAAAAGCTCCTGTCAAATCACACCTGTACATTTCAGGGTACAGTATTATTGGGCTGAGTCAGTCGAGGCCAACACCTAAGAAAGAGGCCAGGCCTCCTACCAGAGGGGTTGGACCAGAACCATTCCCCAAGCCAACGATATTCTCTAATCCACAGCCTGGCTCAGTTTAGAGGAGACTTTGGGGCTCCGAGGACAGCATGATGTCACTTCTCTGTGATCACTGCCACATTACTATCTACCCAGGGACAGAAAGGCTAAGCTCTAAGGAGTAACAAAGAAGTCCCTTGGGCTGGGAGGTCAAAAGTGAAGTGAGATCAGAAAGTGGACTAAAGAATACTTGGTCTTGACTACAACTTCACATTCAGTTTGGAATAAAGGGAACATTTTTAAGACCCATACTCTGACAGGTTTTCCACAAGTAGGTCCAAGGGAAAAACTGTAAATTTTGGGATTTGCGATCACAACATTGAGAAGAAATATCCAGCTGACTTGGTTTTTGTAAAGAGACTATTGTTTTTTGAGTTGGGTCAAAAGATTAGCAATTCCTAATGTGTATGTTGGCAGCTGCTTATAAAAAGATGGTTGGGAATTTTGTAAAAACTACATCCTGATTCTGCTAAAAGTGGGTCTGACAAAAAACTTAGTAACTAGGTCCTTTAGGCATTCTGCCCTACTTGCCCAGCCAGTCTGTTCCTCTAGATCCCAACATGGGGAAAAAAAGGTCACACACCTTTGTTCTAAAGTACAGGCACCAACTAGTGGAAAATATGGAGCAAAAATAAGTGGTAAAAAGCATGGCGAGTGGGTCTGTTTCAAAATACAAATTGCTCAGAAATTTGAGTAGTCCTAGAGCCGTACAAATGCTGTGTGATTCTAGGAGAACAATACCTGTCACATAAAGATAATTAATTTGAAATAGTTTCTAACTAAAACTCACTGTTCAGATAGTAATACTAGGCACAAAGTGGGAAAGCATTATTAACAAGCCCTATATTGAGACATTGCTAAAAGGATGCACAGGAAAGCTAGACAACAATCCAGATTAGCCTTTTTTGTCTTTACACCTAAAAAAAGTCCCACCTCTTCCTGGAAGCTTTTCTGAATTAGAGAGAAATCCCTGCCCACACAATATTAGCTATTTTCAAAACACAAAACATTTGTCATCTTTTAGGTTACCAGGCTATAAGTACAAAAAGTTTGCTCTGAGTGCAAGTATTTATATCTCTGTGCACACTTAGCCATCAATTTTCAGTCGGTACTGCAGTCTCTTTCTGTCTTTTTTAAGGTAGTGACCTCCTCAAAAGAAAGGGTCAGCTTTTCGGTAACATTTTAAAAAATTTTTATTGTGTTTTTTCCATTACCATTTAGTCCCCTTATACCCCCACTCCCTCTCACAATCACCACACTGTTGTCCGTGCCCATGAGTCCTTTTTCCTTTTTGCCCAATCCCTCCACTCCCTAACCACCCCCTTCACTATAGTTGTCTTCCTGCTCTCTACCTATGAGTCTGTCTCTATTTTGCTTGCTGGTTCAGTTTGTTCATTAGATTCCACATATGAATAAAAATCATATGGTATTTGTCTTTCTCTGACTGGCTTATTTCACTTAGCCTGTTCTCTAGGTCCATCCATGGCTGTCGCAAGGGTAAAATTTTTTTTCATTTTACAGCCGGTGGTATTCCATTGTGTAAATGCCCCACGGTTGTTTTGTCCACTCATCTACTGATGGACACCTGGGCTGCTCCTAAATCTTGGCGAGTGGAAACAATGCTGCAATGAACATAGTGGTGCTTACGCTCTTTCAAATTAGTGTTTTGGGTTCCTTTGGATATATTCCGAGAAGTTGGATCGCTGGGTCAAAAGGCAGATCCATTTTTAATTTTGGGGGGTATCTCCATACTGCTTTCCACAGTGGCTGCACCAATCTGCATTCCAACTAACAGTGCAAAAGGGTTCCCCTTTCTCCACATTCTCACCAGCACTTGTTTGTTGATTTATTTCACTTAAACTTGTTTTATTTTACATTTTAAATGCTGTACAGTCACAGCACTTAGAATATTGTCATTCACAGAGTAGACATGAAATATACCAGGGTGAGGAGCACTAATGGGAACTGCAAACAATGTCACGCAGCCTAATAATGTTCTATATAGTCTTTAGTACCTATTTATTAGGCTAAATTATAGAGAACCAAATCATGTTAAAGGAATTTTCGGTCCAGTATTTATATACAGGAATGAGACTAAGCAACTATGGCTTGTAAAAGAAGTTTGAACTTTACTGTAAATCAACCTAAACATCCATCAAGAAGAAAAGAGTTAAATACACTATGGCCAACTGCACTATGGAACACCATACCACCATTAAAAAGAAGAAAGTACATTTATAAGTACTGACACACAAAGATGTCCCTGATACATTGTTCTGTATGATCCTATCTCTCTTAAAAAATAAAACAAAGAAAATTATGTAGGTATGTAATTACATCTATGTGTTGATTAGGCATAGAAAAAAACGTGGAAAGATATATTCCAAACCATTAAACCTTTGGGGAATGGGACTGCGCATGAGAGTGGTGAAGAGAGAAACTTTTTACAGTACATATTCTGATATTTTTTGAGTTATTTGAAACAGAACTGTATTACCTTGTAAGTTTTACAAAAGCAGGAAGAATGAGAAACTACCTTTACAATGGCCTATTAAAACTTACATTTTACTAGTTAATATCCCCTATATTCAACATATACATTTATTTGTTCCATGAAGCTAACTAGTTGAAAGACTTGAGGAAAATTCCTTGGTCCTGGATTTGTAATAAAACTTACAAACCTCAAGTTTTCTGTTTTCACTGAGTGCCAGTCAGAATGATACCCTGAGATACCCTTTATAAATCTGAGAAGGTATGTTTTTGGTAGCCACTAAATCTGTGCTGTATGACTAAAAAGGAGCCACACAGTTTCATCACTGGGTAAATATCTTAGAGAAAATGCCACACCAGGAGATGTGTCAAGAAAGTTCAAGGCATGTTATAATAGTAAAAATCTAGAAAGTTCCATGTTTATCAATAAGGGAATAGATAATAAAATATGTATAAATCAATGTTAGAATACTATATAACAATTAAAAGGAACAAATCCAATTTGTCAAACTATGTCAATGGGATTTTATAAAAAAACATAAAGTTGTAAAATGATACATACAGTATACCATTTATATAAATGCAACTCAAACTAGGAAACAATATTTTAATAATATACTAAGTTATAGCCCTGGCTGGTGTAGCTTAGTGGATTAAGCGGGGGCCTGTGAACCAAGAGATCACGGTTCGATTCCCAGTCAGGGCACATGCCTGGGTTGCAGGCCAGTTCCCAGCAGGGAATGCACAGGAAGCAACCATACATTGATATTTCTCTCCCTCTCTCCTTCCCTTCCCCTCTGAAGATAAATAAATAAAAATCTTTAAAAAAAAATATACTAAGTTATAAAACATGGAATGCAATTATAAAAACTAAATTCATGACAGGGTTGCCTCTATGTAGAGTGAGAAATATAATTAAGGAGATCAAAGGAAACTTCAACTTTATCTGAAATAATTTTTTAAATTAAATTTTTATTTATTGATATTTTTTTTTATAGAGAGGAAGAGAGGGAGAGGAGGGGAAAGAGGGAAGCGGGAAAGGAGGAAAGAGGAGGGGAGTACAGAGCAGGGAGGAAGAGAGAGAGAGAGAGAGAGAGAGAGAGAGAGAGAGAGAGAGAGATCAAGTTGTTGTTCCACCCGTCCATGAATTCACTGGTTGATTCTTGTATGTACCCAGACCAGAAGTCAAACCCACAACCGCGGCACATCGGGATGACGTTCCAACCGAGCTGCCTGGCTAAGGCCTAAAACAGCTTTGTCTAACAACTGTTAAATCTTGGCTGTGGCAGAGCACAGATGCTTGTTATATACAGGGTGGGGCAAAAGGAGGTTTACATTTGTTTGAAAACAATGCAGCAATTAATAATAATACAAGAATAAACTGTATTTGGCATACTCACAACTGTAATCTACTTTTGTCCCACCCTGTGTGTGTGTATACATATATGCCTGTATATATGTATTTATACTTTTTTGTACTTAAAAAATTTCTCACTATGGAAGGGAGAGAGGGGGCAGGAAAGAAGTAAATAAGCAAGTAACTGAGGACACAAAGGAAACATCTTTCAAAGCTTTCCCACAATCTTAAGCCTTGTTCAACAAGGTATGGATGAGGCAATAACTGGCTAAAATGAAATGGTATGGAGACCCATTAAATTCCAAAGGTGGGCAGAGATGGCCACATTCTGCTTACTTAGAATTCCTGACATAAAAGATTTTGCCAATGGAAACAAGTCCTGAGTCTTGGCAAGTCAAGTTTATACCATGTAAAGCTTGAGCTACTGCACTGATAAAACCATCCAGCATAACAGGAAGTTATGAATGGCATATGGCCACACACTTTGCACCCTACAAAAGCAGAGACTCCAAGGCCACGGGCTTCTCAGGTTCACACTAGGAACAGTTTGTCTGCACAGATGAGGTGTACAACAGATGCCTAGCTCCAAGCTTTTCTCTTAGATGCCACCTTGATGCCTTATAATATCTTACCTTGAAACAAGAAAGGCTTATTTTTCAAGTTAGATACAGTAAATTTCTGAGAAAGGCCTGTGGCAAAATTCTAGTGTACTTCATTCACAAGGGAAAGTAAAAGAAGATTGAGATATGTTTTAGTCTCTTTCGTTCTGCCAGAGTGGCTTATATACATTTCTCAGACAATCCTGAGCCTGCTATCACACTCCAGGGATGCCTGCAAGCTAGCGAGCATGCATCACTAGCATGGTACACACGCCTTTGAAAGACTAACTCTGTTGCTGGTCATCATAAAGAATGCATGACAGCCCGCAACTTTTCTATAAACCAGCCCCTTGAGATGTGGTAACATCATGAAATGATCTTGCAATTAACACTAACCTATGGGCCCGTTTCTTAAAAAGTCACCTATCTTCCTCTCCTCTCCTCTCTCCAGTCCATCTTTCAATGCCAGATTAATTTATTTTTAAAAGCAGAGTTTTGATTGTGTCACTCATCTGCTAAAAAAGCTTTAATGGCCCCTCGCTGCCTAAACTGAGATGGATTCCTTGGTTTGCTTTTCAAGGCCCTCAACAATCTCTGTAATCTGTCTTTCTGTGCTTATTCTCCCACTGCTGGTTATTCACATAATTTTGTAAATATGTTTTAAATATACCCCTATTTTTATACTTTTGCTCATACTGTTTCTACTATTAGATTCCTTCTTTTCTCCTTTAATAATGCTAAAATCTCCCTGTCCCCTATTCCCCATCCAAGGACTTTATCAACTCGCTTTTCCTGAGAGGCCTTTTCTGCTCTCACTAACCTGATATGACCTTCTCTTCGGAAGCAACACAGCAGTGTTTCTCCCTCTTATTCTGTCACATTCCTTCTGCTCTATCTCCTACCATCCGGTTGCGGCAGCACTCCCTACCATTATTCACTCCACTCGAGAACAGGTAAAAATTCAGTCTACCAGAAGTCCAACTCCAAACCTACAAGCCAGGTATGCTTACTCCGTTCCCACTCAGCACTGTCCCTGAACCTGAATCCCCACAGCACCTTATACATCAATTCTTGACAGGAAGGACACACCATTTTTATCTTTACATGAAACATCTTGATGCTCTGCCATACAGAGTATGCAATAACTCCATATTAAATACAGAAACAAAGGGTTATTTGAGTGTGATTTGTACCACTGGATTGTTAGCCTCTTAAGTGGAAGGACTATCTTAAACCCCCGAGAGACTTAAGTGCCTCCTAGTCCTCGTGCCCTAAAGAGCACCTTGCACAAAGTACACAGCTACAACTCAATTTGTTGAATTGAAGCCAAAGTACCTTTGGTTTGAGAATAACCACTCAACCAGCAGAAGGACACTTCCAGAATTCCTAAAACCCTTCTTGTTTGATCTCTGAAACTCTAGGAAGACACCCAGCCTCTGGAAATCTACCCAGTATAGTACTCAGGGCATTAAGACATCTATGGTTACTGGTTACATGCAGGAAAAACACTGGAGAATTTACTTCCTTGCTAAGTGCAGTCAAAACAAAGTAGAGGTGGGTAGTTTGGGACTGCAAACTGCTACAATGTTAAAAAGTTTCTCCGTCTAGCCTCTAGAGGATCCAAGCTGGGAGCAGGCTGTCCCCTTTGTCTGCCTCTGCAAGGCTCTTGCCTGGAGGCCAGCAGGATTAGCACAGCCATTTCATGCTCTGAAAAGTCAGAAAAGGCAAGATGGGGAGCTTTTTTACTTGAGAAAATGCCTAGTAGTCAGAGATGGTTCTGTTTCTGTTCCTGTTCAATAGATAAGTGGGGATGCTGAGGTTAAAAAGCAAAAATCTCCAACAATGTTTAATGAAAGGTTTGGAGACAATGTACAGAATTAGGCAATGGGATAAACTCCAAGAAGAGAGGAGCAGGTGCCAGAGCAAATATGCAGCAGAGACTCAGCACCAGACATTCTGATGCATTCAAAAAATTTCCATGTATTTAAAATGTCATCAGGACGCCCTGTGAGGACAGACTTGATGCAGCAATTAGGGAATGCTGGCTTATCCCTCTTGGCACAAAATACCCACAAATAAGTAAGTAAGCTCTTCGCATAAAAGTCAAAAGAAAAAAGAAATAGAAGCTTTACCTTAAAAAAAATTGAGCAGTTGCTACATTCCCTTGTCCTAACTGATAATTAACTACAGGCCTTCCTCTGAAGAGGTAAACAAAATTCATACACTGTATTTGCAGGCACAGAGCTCCCAGGGCCCAAGTTGGGCTTTCAACCTTGGGTCCACAGATGGGCTTCAGGAGGTCCCAGATGTAAGGAGCAAGGAAAACTTAGCAAGAACAAAGGATTGTAAAACAGATGCTACCTAACATGTTTGGTTTGTAAAGCTACAACTGTTGAGCCAATGACCAACCCTGTTCCCTCCTATGAACTTTGTAAGCGAATAGCTAACTGCCACGTCTGCTTCTGTATAACGCTTGCTTGCCCGCCCATATATGAGGACTTAGCTGTAAGCGCACAGCGCGACTCTCGTCAGCAGCCTTTGCGGGTACCGTGTCTCCGGACACTTTGAGAGTCCACCCCTGTGCAGGTAAAACTTGGCCACTAAAGTAACATCTCTGAAACCCTGAAAGTCTCCAGCATCTGTTCTCACGGTTGCTGAATGCAACACCAGACACCACTGAAATAGCAGATAAAATTGTGTGCCTGCATGTTATTGTATTCATTGTTTTTTTGGATGCTTTTTTTTCTTTCTACAATATTTCATAGTGCTTTGACATCTTGGGGGCCTTGTAGACTAAGGGACTGCCCCTTTCAGGATTGGCTAATTCCTAGCGATAGCAAACTATCTGACTGCAAACATGCAAACCAACCAATCCAGAGTCCACACCCCCAACCCTTTTTTCAAACTCACACACCCAGCCAACCTTCCCTCTGCCCTGAATCGGCCAGAGCCGATTAGGGACCACCCCACAGTCCAGAACCTGCCAAAATTACTCAAACTATCTTGTCCTAAACTAACTCATTGTACCTACCCTGCCTCATCCATTTCTTCCCCTGAAATCACAACAATGGATTTGGTGAACTCATGTTTCCCCTCACCTCATTCTGCCTCCTGAGCAACCCTGATAACTTCCTCATGTGTCCCTGTGTGGTGTGTCCCCCTTCTCTTGGGAACTGTAAGAAATTATCTTTTCAATGACAACCATCTCCTCATCTGTTGGCCTTACCGTACCTGAATACAACTAAAATCCTGGGTATACTTTAATACAGCTATGTGTACATATATTTTTCTGAGGGGAGGATCCAGGTTTTAACACACATTCTCACAGCATTCATTGTCCTCTAAAACAGTGGTCTCCAACCTTTTTGACACCAGGGACCGGTTTTGTGGAAGACAATTTTTCCACAGACTGGGGAGCAGGGGGGTAGATAGCTTTGGAATGATTCAAGGGCATTACATTCAAGCGCCCCTCCTGCTGTGCAGCCCGGTGTCTAACTGGCCCAGACGGGTACTGGTCTACAGCCTGGAGGTTGGAGGCCTCTGCTCTAAAAGATTATGAACTAAACATTTCAGGTGCTCTAGCTCAATGGGTGAGACTGTATCACTGATGAAGCCTGTCTAGGGCACGTGCAAAGCCAGGTGGTTGTTATTAGAGAGTGCAAAGAGAAATAGTGGAAATTGCAGAGGGCTCTGTTTATCTTGTTTTTCTTGCCTCTTTGCAGTACAGGGATCATAAGGCAAGGAGTATAAAGGGAGAAGGTTTATAAATTCCCCCAAATGGCGATGACAATAAATTAGCATTTCTCTCATATAATACAGAATTTTTGAATGCTAAAAACATCCACAGGGTTTGGGAGATTAGAGACTGATTGTCTATGTTATGTTTTGTAGAAACAACTGGCACACTGTGCCAACCAAGGACAGTATCACCAGCAAAGAGATAAAGTCTTGGCCTTCAACCTCAGTAAGGCTGACAGAAATAGAGATTTTCAGACCGAAGTACAGAGTCTTGAGGCATGCCTAGAATAAAGAGTAGTGATCTCAACACAGAAAGCTTTCTGAGGGCTGAGTGAGGACCTAATATTAAACAGATAACTATCAAACATAACACTGTGAAAAGATGTATATAAAATGGTAATAAGATGTTCTTCTTCCTTGGTTGGAGCCTATAATCCAGTTGGGGAGATAAGACATCAAAAACATTACAAATGGAGACATCTGCAATAGTGTCCACAATAAAAATGAAGAGAAAAAAACTCTGCAAACAAGAAAAGGCGAAGAAAGTACCTAATGAGTGGCAGAGACAACTAGAGCCATAGCTGTTTAGTGGGGGCCACTGGGCTTGAGGAGGGGTGACCAGGAAAACTTAGGGAAGAAACAGAAGCTAAGGCTTAGAGGAAGAAGGACAGGATTTTGAGGAGAGGTGGAAAATGGTTCAGGATTGGAAGGGGCTTCTGTTAAGGGCACTCAGGGTTCAAGGGCTAGTATCAGTTCAGTGGGAAACAAAGGCTCATATAAAGAAGAATGAAAAAATCAAGCTGAAAAAGGACAAAGAATTTGTCATCTGTGTGGTAGGAAATAGAGATCCTTTGAAATTTTGAGTAAGAAAATTACAAAGTGGATAACTTTTTAAATTTAATTTTAATCAAAGCACTACATATATATAATTTTAAAAGTTAGAGCATTACCTGACAAATAAAGTTAAATAGCAGCTTCATGCTCCATTCTTTCCCTTGATTTCTGCTCTCCAGAGGCTATTACTTTTCAAATCTTTTAGCTGTTTTTTCTTCTGATAATTAACTTTCATATTTTTACTGTTACTAATTTTTCAATTTTGGCTATTATCTACTGGCTTCTTTAAAAGTTTTATTTTAATTGTTGTTCAAGTACAATTTTCTCTTACTCCCATCCCAGCCCTCCCCACCTCCCTCCCATTTCCAACCCCCCTAGTTTTGTCCATTTGTCCTTTATACTTGTTCCTGTAAACCCTTCCCCTTTTCCTCTGAAATTCCCTCCCCTCTCTACTGGCTTTTTATAACAGGAAATGACTTCTCTACCTTCTTACTTCCCTTTTCTTTCAAAAAGTTATATCACATTTTTAGGTCAAAGAATGTTAATTATTTACAGTTTTATGACTATATAAATATTCACAGCATATATTTGTATTTTCTTTCACATACAATTTTGTTTCTCCCTCAGGAGAATGTTCTCGTCGTCATTACTTGCTAGTCCTCACCCTTTTCTGCTCATTCTCCTTTTACAATGAGCACATGTTTTTTTTCTGACTCCTTTGTTGTCATTTGAAAGGGGATCTGGGAGAGGATGGAGTTAAACACATATGATCATGTTGTCGTGTTTACCAGAAGTCTCTGGTCACATTTTATGAAAAGTAATCTGGCAAGTATTTCAGAAGTGGTAAGAGTATAAGCAGGGAGGGACCAGTTAAGAACTGCTACATTAAATAAGCACTGTGTTACAACGATGTAAAAGTACAGGAAGTTATCCAAAATGCAAATTTTATAACCTAAATTAGATAGATTAATTAGGGAGCAGAAATTTGATCCCCAAACTGGAACATTCAGTTTATTTAGGAAAACATGATTGTGGTATCACCAGGGCAGAGATGGTGGAAAGCACACAGAAAGCTCTTAGACATTTGTTGAATGAAGGAATGTGGACCAAACAAGTGTTCTGTGCATTGTAGGAACAATGGGTGATACAGCTGACAGAACATTTAGTAAGCAGTATGTGCTGTTAGTTATACCAAAAAAAAAAAAAAACCAAACAAAGGCCAATGCATCATTCTTAAAGGAAGATTGTAATAAAATATCAGATTTTTAAAAAATGACTATTGGAGTTTTTTGAAGACTTTATTTTTAGAGAGAGGAGAAGGGAAGGAGAAAGAGGGAAACATCAATGTGTGGTTGCCTCTCACACACCCCTTACTGGGGACTTGGCCTGCAACCCAGGCATGTGCCTTGACTGGGAATCCAACCCACGACTCTCTGGTTTGCAGGCCCGTGCTCAATCCACTGAGCCACACCAGCCAGGGCTCAAATGTCAGATATAGTTAGTTTAGGTTTTATACTTATATACAGCTATAATATATTTTAATTGACATTGTCCCTGGTAAAATGTGTTGTTCGTTGAAATCTCTAGCTCCTAACCCTCCCTCCCTAAAATGAAACCATTTTTTAAATTAAATAATTAACTTTTACTTTAGAGAGAGGGGAAAGGAGGGGGAAAGAGTGAGAGAAACACCAATGTGAAAGAGAAACATTGGTTAGTTGCCTTCCGCACATGCCTGGACCTGTGATGGAACCTGCAACCCAGGCATGCGCTCTGACCGGGAATCAAACCGGTGACCTTTCGGTTTGTGGGATGACACCCAACCAACTGAGCTACACCAGCCAATATGAAACTGTTGCTTTTATAAAAGAATTTTTTATTACTCCGAATGTCTTAGGAATATAACCTGTGTGTTACAGCAAAGTAGGTTATAACAGAAACACTTGGGACTAGAAATATGAAAAAAGACAAGGTTCCCAACTCCAAGGAACTCAAAATCTAATAGAAGATAAAATATGTATATAAATATAAGAATACAAGGGAAATTATTACAAATATACATCCAGGTACATTTGAATGTTATCCTGAGAGTAAAATAAATCTAAGAATACATTTAATTTTTAAGTTATAATCATCTAATATCTATACCTTGCAATCTAATAGGGCACTGACTTATGTTAATTTTTCAAAAATATGTAGCCAAATAATTTATATATTAATCAGTTATATAAATAACACCTCTATTATCGTCCTTAGAGCCAAGGAAAACTTCAGAATTGGTACCACTTTCTAAATGTTTAGTATATACCAAGGGCCACAATAAGTTCCCATTGAATAAAAGTTCTCAATCTTCACAATTACTCTAAAGGAAGTTTGTTTATTCATCAGACAACTATTTATTGAATGCCAACTACCTGCCAGGCAATAAACAAAACAGATAAAAATTCCCGCCCTCATGGAAAGTATATTCTGGGGGTAAAAAGAGAAACAAAGAAATGAGTTCACCACATAGAGTGTTAAATTATGTTAAGTACCAAGGAAAAATACTAAACAGGGAAGAAAAACAAAATGCATGAGGTGATACACCGGCAATTTTAAATAGGGTAGTCACTAAAAGGCTTTACTGAATTTCTATTTTACAGATAAGGAAACTGAGGCTCAGGTTAGGTTAAACAACTTCCCATGGTCCACCAACTAGTAAGGGGGGAGATGAAATTTGAATTCAACCGCCCTTACTATTAAGCTATATGGTCTCTCCCCAGGTCAGTAATAAATTCAATTATAACAGTTTGCTTTACCAGGTATTTCTTTAAGATTATATTGGCACTTTTAATCTCCCAAAGGGGTTTAGGAATAACTTTCTATTTCAGTATTTGATATTTTATTTCACATCCACATTAACTTTTACAAAGGACGAGTGAATGGTGTAAGATCTCTGGTTAACAGTGTATTCTTTAAAAAGCCGAGAAGAGATCAAAATAATAATTAGCCGGGATGGTCAACAGACACTTCAGGAACTACACCCAGCCTGTGAGAGGACGATGCACAGCCGGTGGACAAGTCGTGCTTCCCCCTTGCTGCTGCTGTGAGTGCCTCCAGTTCATCAAGAAGTATTTATTTCATGTCCCAAGCGTGCCTAGCACAACTCAGATCTTCTTTAGCGACTCCTTTATTAAGCTGAGAATGCATCCTTTTCAGCCACCTGAGCCTGTCTCTTAGCACTGAGGTGTTCCTGTCATGGGAACATCTAAAGTTGGCAGTCCCAGCTTCTCTCCAGGAGTCCAGGAACTGCAAATAACCTGGGTGCTAAGGCATATATCTACTTTTATTCCTTTTGACTTCAGGTAATATCCTTTTCAAAGGAAGTGAGAGTGCTTTGACATTTTTTCCTACTTAATCCCTGGAAGGAACATGAAGGTAAGCACCACATCCTCACCTGTCAAGTGGACAAAGAGGCAAAGGGACTCACTCAAATTACATAGTGAATTATTGAAGGAGCCAGAATGACAACCACCTGGCTGTCAACTTCTAGATCAGCTTCCAACACACAAGATCAGTAGTTCTCAATCTTTTTGTATTCATAACATACATTTGGGTACTGGGTTTTAAAATAAGTATATTTGAAGGGAGTAAAAGACTCCAAACAACAGTCGAGTCAGCAATAAAAAAAATGCAAGCACTTGTAGAACAGTTTCTCAGTGCCTACCTGGTGGCCTTTGGTTCTGTGCCCACGAGCAGAACTGCTCTCTCTGGCTAACTAACTGTTCACTCACCTACTCACCAGGCGAACTTCTCACATGCTTAGGAAACACAAGCTTTCTTTGGCCCCAGGCTCCTACCTCTTACTCCTACCAACTTGTATCCTACTCCAGAACAGTGTGTGACTTCCTTAGCCCCAAAGTCAACCTAACATTGCAATAACAATTTTAGCAAAAGTGCATTTTACACATGGATCAAAACTTGGTGGCATACCAGTGTGTTAAGTTATGCAAGAAAAGTCAGTCTGTCTTCAGAAAGACAAAGCTGCCTTCTCAACTAAGAGGTCAAGTTGAATCTAGCAGTTAATTAATGTTTTAATGTAACATAACTGGGAAATAAGCAATTGACAAGCAATGCCAAAGGCATTCATTAAGGACTACATCCTCCTGTATCACATCAGAGTGACAGCCTGTGTGAAAGCCAGGAAGAGAAAAGTGACCTCATCTACAGAAGCCAATGCTGGAAAGACACTGTACTTCTCCCAAAAAACTGCATACAAGGAGAACACATCGTAGAAAGGACTTTGCAATTGTGTGGCCCAGTCTTCCCAACCGACAAGAAATTCTTTTTTGGCTTACCAGAGCCCTTTAGTCTGCAAATCAGATACAGCACCAATGTGGTTATGAATTATTCAGAGATCGAGTCTAAGGTTTGAGAAGCAACGAATGACGATCCTTGGGGACCTTCCGGGCAACTCATGGGAGAGATTGCCAAGGCTACATTTATGTATGAACATACAAAAGCTTGTTGAGGGAACAGCGGCTGTTTAAGTCTAGTTTGAGTGGTAGAAACTTTAGGTGAGGTTACGAGGCACAAGGAAAACTGGAAAAGCGACAACTTGCATTTTTCTAACACGTTTCTCTGACAGGATACGTATTCTATTGACGTCTTTGGGTAAAGCCTTGTAATTAAACAAAGTTAATTATTTTCCTGTACTTGCAGGGGAACTGTGACAGTGATTCAGGGACCAGGGGTAAGGAATTGGATTAAGTCTAGGACTTTTGGATTCAGAATAACCACCACAACTGAAATAACTGAAAACATAGGAAAATATTAAGTGAACTCGGAAGGATACTTACTGAAGTTCTCTTAATTTTTTATATTAAAAAATTCCAGCACTTTGTGTAAAACCTAGCACATAGCAGTACTCAGAAGTACATGCCACTAAATTTATTACACACAAACTTGAAAACAGGACTAATATCATCCAACTGAATCATAATGAATGCCATAGTAAAATTAGTCAGGGTTGAAATTTTTCCTGGCTAGTTTTAAAAATTTCATAATGAAGTTAGCAAATACTAGAACCACTGGAGGGAATAGTTTCCAATGAATAGGGAGTAAAAGAACAACTAAGTGATGTGAGTAGTAAGATCTATATGAACAGAATACATTCATGTACTTCTCAAATACAAAAAATCCCTAAATTCTGCCCTTTGTTCTGATGTAGCTATACTTTCTATTGGACTGAGGGGGACCTACAGAGGTCTAGTACTCATTCCAGAATCTCCCTATGGCTAGCAGACAGGATTATACTCAAGGAGAAACAGTGCTGGTTTAGAGAAGATAGTTGATCCTACCTACCTTCTCCTAAGGAGATGTTGGACATGGACTTTAAAGCCAGAAAGATGGGGGGTTGGAGGGGTAGTCAAGAAAGTTGGAAGACAAGCAACACAATGTATAGTTGAGAAATGAAAAATTTAAAGCTCGGCTTGGGCAGGCCCACAGATACCTACAGCACGAGGAGGATGACTACACTATGTTCCCTTATGATCAACTTGAGTAACCTGGAGAGGAGAGGAGAAAATAAGTGGGATGGATTGAACACATTTTTAAACTGGGGGGGCGGGGGTGTCTTAACAACAGCAAACCATTAAAATAAATAAAGTGCAAGTATAGGTCCTTCTGAAAGTGGAATAGTAACCTATCTAATTTTAAACTCTAGTCAACCTACTTGACAGGCAGCCTTCAGGGCCCAACATTAGGTATAATTTGGAATACAAAGGATTAATCATGATTAAAAGAAGAATTCAAACCTTTGGTTTCTTGCAACAAAGCAGCTATGGGTGACTCCTTGATCTTTCCTAATGTTAAACATTTAAGAGCATCAAAGCCACAGGAGAGCGTAAGCAAAATACTCAATAGTTTAATGTGCCGGTACTAGGTTGAAAAAGAACCAGAGAGGGAAGCATTTCTTTAGGAAGTAGGCCTAGGGGTGGGTGTCCAACCCTGAGCCCAGGATGGTTATTAACACGGCCCAACACAAAATCATAAATGTACTTAAAACCTTTTTTTGCTCATCACTTTTCTTTAGTGTTGTGCATTTAATGTGTGGTCCAAGACAACTCTTCTTCCAGTGTGGCCCAGAGATGTCAAAAGGTTGGACACCCCTGGATCTCTGTATTAGTTTGCAATAGTCTTTAAGTCTATGAATACATGCAAAAAATCTCCTTTCATCACAGACTGCCTAGTAAAGAAAGGAGAAAGGGAAAATAAAAGAGGAACTCTGAGGATAACTTGATTTGTCAAAATTAGAAGGTCTAAGGACCCGAGAGTCCAACATCTTCCCTTAGACCCAGGGCTCCTGAGGCCATTCATTTCCAGTTTGATAGCTTTAGTTACACAGCCCACACAAGAGTCATAAGTTATGTTAAATCGTAAAACACAAAACTCTCAACCTGTAACCAACATGGCTTAGCCCTTGATATAAGAATCTAACAGTTTCTTGCCATATACTTTTCACTTTTACTTTAAGGTCTTAGATCTGAAGAGAGGTGGAACAGAAAACTGTGGCATTCAAAATAAAGAAGGCAAAAAAGCAGGCATATTTAAATGAAGAATATCCCAGAACACTAAGACTAAGATTATTTTTATCAGGCTTTCTAAACTCTAACATCTTCTCTTTAGGTGTCAGAAAAGAGCATTGTTGCCCTGGCTGATGTAGCTCAGTGGATTGAGCGCGGGCCTACAAACCAAAGGGTTGCTGGTTCAATTCCCAGTCAGGGCACATGCCTGGGTTGTGGGCCTGGTCCCTAGTAGAGGATGTGAGAGATACAACCACACATTGATGTTTCTCTCCCTCTCCCCTTTCCTTCCCTTCTCTATAAAAATAAAAAAAAATTTTTAAAAATAAAATAAAAGTCATTCTCTCTTTAAAAAAAAAAGAAAAGAAAAGGAAAGAACATTGTTGCCCAGACCAGGTGGTTCAGTTGGTTGGAGTGTCGTCCCATGCACCAAAAGTTTGTGGGTTTGATCCCCGGTCTGGGCATGGACAGAAGGCAACTGATTGATGTTTCTCTCTTACACTGATGTTTCTCTCTCTCTCTCAAGTCAAAAATAAAAAAATATCCTCAGGTGAGGATTAAACAAGAAAAGTAAAGCGAACTGTCTCTCTCCATAGCTTCACGAGCCTTTCAGACAAGTCTCTCTCCCACATAGGACAGACACAAATGACACAAAGAAAAAGGTAGACAACTCCACTTGGTGCCTGAAAACAAAGACTAATAAATCTGTGCTAACAGAAACTAAAACACGGAATATCAGGTAATAATGGTAGAAAGGGACAACAAGTATACATGAGGTTGAGGGAAATATAGCCAGCCAGTCTTTTCTTCTACAATCTCCAAGTTCTTTAAAAAAAAAAAAAGTTTTTTCCTTTTTCTAAAAAAGATTTTATTTATTAATTTTTAGAGAGAGGGGAAGGGAGTGAGAAAGAAAGGAAGAGAAACATCAATGTGTGGTTGCCTCTTGCACACCCCCTACTGGGGACCCAGCCTGCAACACAGACATGTGCCCTGGCTGGGAATCGAACCAGTGACCCTTTGGTACGCAGGCTGGTGCTCAATTCACTGAGCCACACCAGTCAGGGCTATAATCTCTAAATTCTATGGCTAATTCCTGTTACTTCCACCCAGGGGCAGCTTTGAGAAATTTTATAAATGTGCCTTAGGGTTGCAGTTTAATGGGTGGGTGTGAGGACAGGTTAGTCTTGAAGCTGTCAGCAGAGTAAGCTCACTGTTCTCACTTAGATGGTTTATTTTTAGTAATGGCTTGGGTTGGATGATAGCAGTAGAGAGGTATCTAAAGATTCCCATGCTAATCACTGGTTGGTGCTGGCGTCTTCTATCCCACAGGACCTTCATACCCTTCTCAGGTAAGACAAAGATTAGAACTGCTGAAAACTTCTTCAGACCAGGTGTCCCTAAGCAGTCCCTATAGTCTCTGCACCTAGCACACGGGAGAGGAGAAACTGGGCGTTCAGAAACAACTTATTTCAGCTTTACATTGGTATTTTTAGTTTTAATTAGTTTACCTAATAAGCAAGATAGCATTTTACCACTTTCCCCCAGTCCCCTCACTTCAGCAGAATCAATGAAATTTATCTAGACAAAAAAACACTTTGTTGCTTTTATAAATTCTCAATTCACTCTTATGTTAGCTGTACTCATTTTGTTTTAAAGAAAATCAAGTTCAAACTCTGTGACCTGTGATAGATAAAGGTAAATGGAGGATGGAAAGGGAAGACAAGGAGCAAAGGCAGAAGAAAGAAAGGATTTTGGCTGAATCACACCACCATATACTCTAACCTCTTATCAGGCAATAAAAGATAAGCTCTAGTTTTTATTTGGGGATATTTTCTGCCCCTTTAGATTAAATAGTCTGTACATTTCCATTCTTGGCACCATTCTTCCTCCCCAAAGCACACCACTGCTCAAAATCCTCTTGGAAGTGGAATATACATTTCTTTCATGCCAGACTCAGCTGAGCAGGTCCTTATTTTCCAGTAGCAAACACGGCTACACACATATTTCAAGCTGTGGCACCACCTCCCTTTCTGCCTCATGGTCATTTCCTGAATCTTGGCTAAACTTCAAGGTAGGGCAAAGAAATGTTTAGTAAGCACACTAACCCACTGGGTGCCAGGTTGAGTTGGATGAAAAGGTTCTCATCAAAGCCAGCTTAAATCTCCAATGATAAATATACATCTTTCCTATACACAGGCTATCATATTTTGAACACAACTACCCAGTGCAAAATCCCAGGCTCAATAGTCAAGTCTGCAACCCACCAGTCACTGAGATGGCTGTGAAAAAACATCAAGAAAGTCCTAAAAGAATGACTGGTAAATATTAAATCTGTCTCTATGTGTCCTGAGGCCCAATTTATGCATCACACATGGAGCCCATAAAATAGTTAAGAAAAATATTTTAATTTATTGATTTTAGAGAGGGAGGGAAGGGGAAAGAGAGAGAGAGAGAGAGAGAGAGAGAGATCAAGAGAGAGAGAGATCAATTTGTTGTTCCACTTATTTTTGCATTCATTGGCTGATTCTTTTTTTTTGCCCCCATTGGCTGAATCTTGTGTGTGCCCTGACCACAGACAGAATCCGTAACAATGGTGTTTTCAAGATGATGCTCTAACTAACTGAGCTAGCTGCCAGAGCCCATAAAATAGTTTTTAACCCATCTCATTAACAAGGCCAAGTGAAACCAAAGTCCTGTATTTAAAAAGAATTAAATTCTAGCTTCTCCCAACCATTGGTATAAGAAATCATAAAGTACCCCAAAGATCCCTTGACTTAATTTTCAGGAAATTTTCTTCCAAGTTGCTTCTGTTAAAGGAGCTGTGTATTTTAAATGATGCCACGGGTACAGGTTCACTTACAGCCAATTTAGTAAGTGCTCGCACAGTTAATTCTGTCAGTCTTACTCCTACACAGAAATACATGTGGCCCCAGGGGGCCCAACCACCCACAGAGCTCTTTCGCACATCTTTTTACCCTCCGTCACACAGAAATAGAGGGCTACATCCCAGAAAACACTCAGAGAAAGAGAAAAGGCAGTTTCTATGAAACACTACTATAGAAAACCAGGATCCAGCTTCCTATTTGGATGTAATTTCTAAATGCATGTCTCTCTGAAAAATCCAAATAATGATCTAAGTTATTTCACCAAAGTTCCAAATCTAAATACCTATATCTCTTGGTATGCTGAAACTTTCCTTTTATGTATATGTAAGGACACTTTAAAAAGCAACTTGTTTAGAGTGAGCTACCAGGCTACCCCAGATCTCAAAATCTCCTTAGTTATGACAAAAGCAGTTATGACAAGCTGCAATAAGAACATATGAGAGATTCCAAAGTTCTTGTGCACTGGGGCCGGACCTCTCATTTCCCTTTGGAACCCTAAGACACTATGTGAAGAAGTACAAGTTAGCTTAGTGGTAAATAGAAAAGAGACAAGACAGCCCACCTAAAGCCAACTGGCCTGCCAATATGTGCACAAAGCCATCTGTATTAGCTTTCTATGGCTACCATAACAAGTTACTACAAACTTAGTGGCTTAACTTAAATTTACTAGCATTTAGTTCCTCAGGTCAGAAGTCTGACACAGATCTCAAGGGGTTAAAGTCAAATGGTGGCAGAACTGTGTTCCTTTCTGGAGGCTTTAGGGGAGAATCTGTTTCCTGCATATTTGGGGCAGAATTCAATTCCTTACAGTTGTTGGACTGAGGTCCTCATTTCCTTGTTGGCTGTTAGCTGAGGGCCAGTCTCATCTTCTATCCCTGGATCTCTTTGACCTGTCTGCCTTTCTCTTCCACTTTTTAAAATCCTTACTTGATGATATGTTTTTTTCTTAATTGATTTGAGGGAGAGAGAGAGAAATTAATGTGAGAGAGAAACATCATTCAGTTGCCTCCTGGACACAGCCTGACCAGAAAATTTCCTGAAAATTAAGCCAAGGGATCTTTGGGGCACTTTATGATTTCTTATACCAATGGTTGGGAGAAGCTAGAATTCAGTTTTTTTTTTAAACATAGGACTGAACCCACAACATAGGTGTGTGCCCCAACTAGCAATGGAATCTGTAGCCTTTTGGTGTATGAACAACACTCCATCCAAGTGAGCCACCCAGCCAGGGTTCTCTTCCGCTTTTAAGGGCTCCTGTAATTAGACTGGTAAGAAGAGTCCATCTAGATAATTCAGGATGATCTCCCGGCCTCAAAATCTATAACCTTAATCACATCTGCAATGTTCCTTTTGCCACATAAAATAAACATATTCACAGGTTCC
This sequence comes from Trachops cirrhosus, assembly GCA_028533065.1. Classification (NCBI taxonomy): domain Eukaryota; kingdom Metazoa; phylum Chordata; class Mammalia; order Chiroptera; family Phyllostomidae; genus Trachops; species Trachops cirrhosus. The sequence goes on along the minus strand of CM052543.1, from coordinate 10,528,417 downwards.
AGAGATCAGTATGTGGAGATCTTTGGCAGGTCACTTTTCTGCCTACTATTCCAACCAAGACCATCTGACCACAGAGAGCAGCCAAGTTGGCCCAGACCCGATGAACTGTGTACTACACACACAGAATTGTGAGAAATAGTAAATGCTACTGTAAGGCAGTAAACTTGTGAGGCAGTAAAAACTGATACAATGGCCAAGACTATAGACCACTTCTGAGGGGTCTGTGCAACCCTCAACTTGATAACATGGATATTTTCCCCTTCTCTGCTCTAGTTCAACGAGGCTATTGGCAGTTTTTTGCTCTCTGAATCAGAAAACAAAACAATTAAATTAGTTTTATTTCTTCTTCCAGTCTAGATCTAGAGAATATTGCTCAAATTTCAAAAGTCAGCCTTATTATTTCAACAGAACTGTACAGGGACTTTTTGATCCACAACTGGAAGCTACATACATGAAAAAATATACATATGCTAGAAGTCTTAGGGAAAGATCTGAAGGGAAGGGCTATATTTTGAAGAGCAAAAGCTGCTGGTGGAAAAGAAATTTCACTGCCACCCAACCATCTTTCCTCTATGCATAAAGACTGATGAAGGCTTTGAGGGACAGTGTATAAGCAAGGGTCTCTAACCCTTCATTAGCTAAAGATATTTTCTCAAATGGGCTCTCCCTCCAATCTGCTGATACTTAAAAGGTCTGGAAAAGTTCAGTAGAAGGAAAATACCAATAGCAAGTTAATGTCCTGTTGGCACTTTTGGCTGACTTCCTGTGCCTGGGCCTTGCCTATTAATTCAATGCTATTCAGATTCCATCTCAAAAAACAAACAAGGACGGAGACCAGAGGCCTGCCTTCCCCAGACTGATCAGAACAGCATGGTACAATTATACCAGAACAGCTTTCTTTGGAATGTAATCACCGCCCGGCCTTCTTTCCCAATGGGATGGCAACAGTGTAATTACCTCTTCAGGATTCAATGTTTGGGAATGCAATTTTTCTACATGGCCTTCTTTCTAGGGGAAAGAAGCTGCAATAAGAACATATGAGAATTTGTAGCCCCCCTCCCCAGTAGTCTTGTGAACTGAAGAAATTTTTTTGCTTTTCTTAAAGTGAAGCCAGAGTTCAAATTTCAGCCTCTTCTACCATTAAGGAATCACACACACCCCATGATGGTTTTGTTTGAAAAGTATCAATTTAAAGCTAGACTGCTTGACGTCCAATCTGTACTCTGTCAAGTACTAGCTAGTCTTGGGCAAATTACTTCATCTGTCTATGCCTCTGTTTCCTCATTTGTAAAAATGAGTAGTAACAGGACATCACTGGAATGTTGTGAAGATTAAGTGAATAATATATGAGACATATTTAGAACAGTACTTGGCATACAGTAAGTGCTCTTGGGTTTGGGGGGTTGGTTGGTTTGTTTTGGTTTGTTTATTTGCTCTAGCACATTAGAAGCACCATTTTCCACAGCCACTGAATTTTGCAAATGTGATTAACACTAGTTCACAGTCAAATCTAAACTTGAGTTACCTAAATCTTTCTTTCCACAACCCCTTTTACCAGCTCAGCCTGAGAGCTTTTTACCAGTTCAACATGAGGGGCAATGTTTTGGATAATTTTAAATGCTGCTATAGAACTATTATAGTCTCTGAGCTCTTTGTTTAGGTAAAACTTCACTCTAATAGGCAGGAGTGACTGTGGATATTTCCATGTCAGTATTTTCATTTGTGTTCCTAGTCTAAGGGAAATTATAATAAAGAGATTTGTGAAATCTTGCTGCTGATAAGATCAGCCAAGTATTATCGAAAGCAGCCATTGGCAATATGGCAGATTCTGGAGAAAATTCATCTTTCTAGCCAGATTTATGTATGGAAATAAATTGTGTACTTTCCTCATAAACGAATGTAGCACACTACAGCCCACCTCCTGGAATAATACCCTGTTTCCACTGGGAACTTCGACCTTTTACTTTCTGCACAGCTTTTCTTCTATTCTTTTGTATCCTAGACCTAGTTCTCTGTTTAGAAAGAAATATTTTTTTGGCTTATGCCTCACCAGAATGAGACACAAGAGTAAAAATCATGAGTTTGTTTGCTAGGCAGTCCCAAAGAACAGAGTTCCACAGCTCAAGAAGTGGGAATGATGCTGAGTCCCTTCTGCATGCACAGAGCTGCTGTGAGCTGGGTTTATGAGAAACCCAGGGACTCATCTCAGTAGCCCTATAATATGGTTACAGGATATCTAGCTCTGGGGTGACACTCAACTGCTGGCCACAAGAAACACCCCATGAAACTCAACACTCAGAGAGAACCATGGTCACCCACCTGCAGGTGCGTCTTTCCACATCATGGCTTATACTAACATACGCATGCTTGCTCTTGGCTTTCAGCTGAGTGGCACAATGACCCTAGGAGGAGTTGGCCTTGTGGATCAGCAGGAGTGAAAGAAAGGAAATTAATACCCACAGGTTGGCTCTACTTTGGTAGAGAGGGTGTGAGGTGCTGTCTGCCAGGTCCTGTGGGATTCCAGCCCATTTGGAATAAATGAGGCTGCTTGAGAACATGAGAAAGGAAAGAGAAAAAAGTTAATGTGAATTCAGAATTTTAAAAAGAAGGAGGTAGAGGGTTATCTTCATATTGATCACTTAGGTTAAAAACTGATGCAGTGGATAGGGTTGTGAAGAGGACTGTTCCAAGTCTTTCCAGAATTTGTAGAAGATTTCTAATTTAAAGAAAGTGGAGACTGGCTGCTGTCTCCATGAGGAAAAAAAAAAAATGGGCTTTGACCTCACATTTGGCTTTTTCTTTCTTCATATCTCCTCTGTAGATTTCAATATTGTTGTATCATTTTTCTGAGAGTTGTAAAGCATGTCAAAGCACATACAAAGCATAACCTAAGTAGAGAGAAGTAAAAGGGTTCTGGTACTACAGTGACTACTTTTAGATTAGAGGGCATCATCAGCTGGCACCTTCAAAATGCACAGTACTTCTAAGGAGCACACAACCTCAGGACTTAGCTTTGAGATCACTCTAGGTCTAGGGAAGCCCTGGAGTACAGAAAACAAAGTACAAGGGGTCTCAATACAGATATGTTGATGTTAACATTTCTTTTTCAGGAGGGAGGGGAACAGGTGGGAAATTGGTTAAGAAGTCAGAAGAAAGGATATAGGTCAATTTCTCCTAGGAATGAAACTCCTAGCAAAGCTGACAAGAAGGTGTTTACCTAGCATGAAAGCTTAATGGACTTCTATTTTCCGCTACAGAAATAGTGTAGGACTGAGCTCTCACAGCCAGCTTTGTGTTTATCCTTCTACTCTACCATTTGGCACAATACCCACTGTCCTATAGCTGCTTATAAGCATAATAGTTTTGCTCAGTAGACAGTAAGCTTATGGATAGCAGAGATCATGTCTTGTTCATCTGTATACTACCATATACCTAACAATAAACCCTGTAAACAACAGAAGCCCAGTAAATGCTTTTTGAGCCAAAATGGCCGATATGCCAACTAAACACTCTGTAGGTAATTACAAATTCATTCATTTTTCCCACTACTAATAAGTCCAGATCATGAAGAGTTGTACATCAGAAGCTTGCCAGCACGAACACATCCTGGATTGCTAGTATGCATAACCTCTTAATGTGTTACTAAGTCATCTCTTCCCATTCCTCTGCCTCTGTTCCTAGCTTAATGAGTTAATGTACACCAGTGGTTCCCAAATTTTAAGTGCACCAGGATCACTTAGAAGAGTCTTTAAATCCTGAGCCCCACCACAATCAGAGTTCCTGAGTCAGTAGGTCTGGGGTAGGGGCCAAAATTTGCATTTGTAACAAGTTCCCAAATGATGCTGATGCTATTGGTCTAGGAACTACACTTTGAGAATCCCATGTTGTCATGGTTACATAGTTTCACTTGTTCAGCTGAGTAGATGCTTATTTCATCTGCATAGGTTCTGATGGGGTACAGAAAATGGTTTTTCAAATGCAAACTTGTGACTCCTCTACTCTTCCCACCTTGGGTGACATGTAGGCAACAGTGGACACATTAGCTTGTCAAACTATCAACACAGGGACCTTCGGGTTAACATCTGTTGGTGTCACAGAACACAAACTCTCAGTTTTGTCAACTCACTGACCACAGCAAAGGGGGGAAAGCCCAGGGAGAGCACCACTGGGGGCGGGGGAAGGCAGAACAGTGAGCTATCTAATCAGTGAGGAGACTGGCATAGCTCTAACTCATACTGGTTCCCCAAATTTACAATAAAAACCATAATAACAATAATAGCTAACATCAACTGAACCTTGTATGCCAACAAAATACTATTCTAAGTATTTCACATATATTAGCTCATTTATGCCTCTAAAGAATCCTATGAGTTAGAAACTATTTCCATCCCCATTTTACAGATGAAAAAACTGAGGCCCAAAAAGGTAAAATAAATTAACCCAAATTACATTGTTACAAAGTAGCAGAATAATTATTTGAACCAGACAGTCTGGCTCCAGAGCCCAAGCTCTTTCCTACACTGCCTCTCAAGCTGCTATACTGCAAAACGGAAGCTGTCCTCTTCGAGCTCCACTCCCTTATGCACACAGATCCACTCAGAGCAACATTCATCAGAGTTTCTTCAGACTGTACCAAAACACCTAAATCCTTAGGCCAAGACCAGGTTTGAGTTGCACCCCCTTAGCTAATCTATCAGGATTGACAGTTAAAGTATTTGGGGAATTATTAAATTTTTAGTGGCAGGGCCAAAACAAAACATAGAAAGCAGGCCACTCCCTGGCTAGACTGTAAACTCCCAAAGGGCAGAATCATTTAACTCTTTTATGAGACCTGAGTGCCCTGGAAATTGCTAAGCCTTTAGAAAGTGCTACATTCATTTCAAAGTAACAGTACAGAAAGGGTACAGGTGTAAAGCTTCTGTGGGGAAAGATCAAGAGGAAATTTCCAGGGTGGGTGGGGTGAGTAGGGAGGCATGGCAGAGGCACAGAAAAACTTAGTCACATAATATAAAGGAAACGGAAAGACACGAGGCCCAATATTTTCCTCTATAAAAGCCAAAGAAGCATAGGCAATCAGCTTAGAAACTGGGCCCCAGGTTCTCAAAAAGCACACCTCTCACTAGTGGTTTGTAGTACATTAGTATATGGAGATGTAGTAAAGGGCTTGAACATAGAGGACGTGGATACTCCAATGTCTGCTAGACACCAGATAAGTAAAAAGCCCTGAGTGCTTGCTATAAGGCATCTGGGAAGGCTGGGTTCTCTCTGAGAAGTGCTGCATTTACTTCTGTCTCCCAGACAACAAAGCCAGCCCCCTTATCACTTTCACTTTCATCACTGGAGCAGAATGAAAGGTAATTGGGTTAATTATTAAAGCAGCACTAGCTAGTACCACCACTACTAATTGTCCGTTTATCTGGGGTTTATAAACAGCCATCTTAATTGATGATGAGTTGGAATGTGCCTCTCACTTTATTTGCCTAGCTACTGGATAACAGAGAGGTACAGAACATGCAGATAAGGGTCTGACACCAAAATTATTATTCATTTCAGTTCATACTCATTTAAGTATACCATGATGCCCTTTAACAGTATTCACCACTACTCATTTTTCCCAGATTTGCCAAATTCAAGTGAAGATCTAGTATACAGTAATTAAGTAATTTGTTGTATTAGAGACGTGTGATATTGAGTTAAAAAAAATCAGGTTAATTCCTAAAAGTTAGCAAGCTTCAAGGCCCCAGATGCCCACCTAGTTGGCCAAACCAGATTAGACAGGGCTCCTGAAAGTAATTCCCTAATGTATCAGGGAAGTGAGGAACATCTAGAGAGAACTGGTGTTCTTAAAAACTGGTGTTTTTAAGATGAGAGACATAAAAGATATCCAAAAAAGAAAGTTAAAAAAAAAGTAAATTGTTGCAAAAGAGGTAGCTCTGTCTTACCCACATAGGCAACAAACAGAAGGATGCCTGGACAGTGAAAATACATTAAGAAATCAACAACAGAAGGAAATGTGAGAGATTCACAAGTATGTGAAAACTGAAGAACATGCTCCTAAACACTTCTGAAGTATACTTGGTAGAGCTGCAGTAGCTTTAAATGTATTTATACCTCTTTAAGTACAGGTTCAGAATTGTGTTTACTGGATCAGAAAAGAAATCTTAAGAGAAGTTAGACTGGCTGGGCACAAAGCCATCGCTAGCTTAGGACACTCGACCAGGCCTCAATGACCTGTGGCTAGGAGCAAGAAAATCTTGACACTTCCCATTGGTTTTAATCAAAGTAGTAAATTAAGTACATCAGGCCCACCATCTGCTGGGAGCAGATGCTCATTAGGATGAAAAAGTCAAAAAGATTAGGCAGGCCAGATAACTAATACCCTCCATTACCCAGGTCCCAATCCCTCAGAAGTCTTTTGTTCTCCCAGTAATTACCAGGAAGATGTCAAATGCCAGTGCTTCTCCTTTCACTTTTAAAAGCCTCAAACATGCAGAAAAATATTATAAGCTTAAGAACATTCCTGCTGATACTCCCTACATGAACTCAGGCACTGCAGACAGAATACAGTTATTATGAGTCAGGCAGACATACCTGGTCTAAATTTCCAGGTCTACTACTTCTCCTGTGTTACAGTGGAGAAGTGACATACCTTCTATGAACCTCGGTTTTCTTCCGTGCAGAATGGAAATGCACCATCTACCTCACAGGGTTGTTACAATGATTAAAGGAGATAATATTGTATGGGAAAGCACTTGGGACAGTACCTGGTTCAGTGGAGGCAGTCATTTAACTTCTTTATTTCAGTTGCTATTATGACAGACCTGGAGCTGTCTGCTAAAAAGTCAGCAGGGGGAGCTCCTCAAATTTTTGTGTGTTTTTGCAAAAAAGTGTACCTGGCAGAGTTTAAGTAGCTTTAAATGTATTTATACCTTTTTAAGCACAGGCTCAGAATTTGTGTCGCTGAAGAAGGGGCATGATGTGAGTTGATGGGTACCAGAGGCCACCAGGGACCTACAGAACTGTGGGGACTGGATCGAGATAAGGTAGAAGAAGTGAGCATTAACAAACTATCAAAAACAGTTCTCTGCAGTAGCTTGTTTTCTATTATCACTCTCAGGCTCTTGTGGGAGGAAGTGGGCAGAATAGATCTTAGTTTCCTGCAAATCCATTTTTGTTGATGATTCTAAATGGCTTTGGCTAGGGGTCACTGGAGACTCATTTGCCACCATAGTACTGATCATGTCTCCCAAAACTACAGGTGTGTATATGCTTTGTTCTGCAGGTATGCCAAACTTCCATGCTTCATCCGGCAAAAAGCCATTCACCATACAAAGTTCTGCATTATGTTTGCAGCTAAGTAGTAAACATCAAGATTTAGGTAGAGCCAATCACCTCATGTTGACTGTGAACTACATAAGGGCAGGTCAAGTCCAGCTTAATCACTCTAGCAGCCTAGAACAGTACCTGGCATATGGCTATTGAACGTAATTATTCTGAGACCATCACAACCTCATTCCAATCATACAAGCAAAAGTACCTTTCCAGGAAAATTAAGAATGTTTACTGCTAAAAGACCAATTTGTCTTTTGTTTCAAAAGCCATTATTGTATCAGCAATATTACATGAACACAAGTAAATTCAATAAAAAGCAAAACATCTGTGTCCCACAGGGCACAAAGGCTCAGGGAAAGAAAGGGCTGCTACATAATAAGATTTTCCTCAGCAAGCATCACTGGATCATGAAAAGCTGTATCTAGAAGCCACTTAAAATACAGGCATACTTTGTTTTATTGTGCTTAGCTTTATTATGCTTTATAGATGTTGCTTTTCTTTAAAACAACAACAAATTAAAGGCAAGACCCTCTACCAGCAAAAAGATTACAACTAACTTTATTAAGCCACTCTGAAACCAAAACCACAATATCTCCAAGGTATGTATGCCCAAAGAGGAATTAAAATGAATAAGAAAAACCCTGAAGATCAGCCAAGTTCCCTGGGAGCTCTTTTCTCTCTTCCAGATTAAGATCCTGGAAGAAGAATGCTATTTTGATGCTTTGTCCTTTAAAATAACTGTGGGGAGGCAGACTAGGAAGCTTTGGAGTCCACTGCCTGGATCAGTTCTGGTTCCTCTAAACTTCTAGCTGCACGACTCTGGGCAAGGTAACCTTCTAGGCTTTAGTTTCCTTCACTGTTAGATAACAGCTCCCATCTCATAAGATTACTGCGAGAAAGAAATGCTGTATGACAGGGGAAAGCACTTAAAACACTCCCTTGTATACAGCAAGTGCTCAATAAATGTTAGGCTTTCTTTGATTGCTATTGTTATTATTGGACTTTTCTCAATAAAAATAAAAAGACAGACACTTATCATCAGAATCTGGAAGGACATCCAAACATATACAAATAATGAAGTCTGCCAACAAAAGGGTCTCCTGGCTTCTGTGGCTCAGTAGATTGAGCACCAGCCTGACAACCAAAGGTTGCCAGTTTGATTCCCGGTCAGGGCACGTGCCTGGGTTGCAGGCCAGGTCCACGGGTTGGGGGCATGTGAGAGGCAACCAATCAATGTATGTCCTGTATATCAATATTTCTGTCCCACTCTCTTTCCCTCCCTTTCTCTCTCTCTAAAGATAAATAAATATTTTTTTAAAGAAAGAAAAGGCCAAAAGGCACTCTATAACATGTATGTTGAGAAAATGGGAGATACTAGTTTAATTATGAATGGAAACCATCTACTAATCTAACTCAAGAGTGAGATTCCTAAGAGTCTAGATTTCCCTCCCCTCATGGTACTCTGTATCCTTGTTAGAGAACTTTTCCGTATCAGTAAACAACTGCCTACTGGAATACAACCCCAATATTCAAAAGTAGCCATAAGTGAAATTGGGCCATTTGGGGTCAGACCTCTGGGCAAAAAGTAGGGAACAGGAAATGGAGGTAGAGTTATTAAATCAAAGGAAGAAAAAAGAAAAAGAAAAAACCAACATACAGCTGTTCCAAAAAAGCTAAATGCCAAGAAACAGAGATTTCTTCCTAACAGCAGAGGAGCAGGAGGTGCTGTGTGGGGTGGTGGAGGCAGATGTCTGGAACAAAGAAGGGTGGAGAAGAGCTCGGTAGTGCAGCCTGGCAGCAAGTGATTATCCACCAGGGAGGAGCTTCCACACACTAGCAGCCAAACCACAGGGGTGCCAAAGCAAGGAGAAGCACAGAGCCATGGGGTCTGTTTACTGACTCGGGCCAGAAACCTCCTCAGATGAGGCTGTCAGGAGACCATGGTGTAGTCTGCACCACAGCCAAGCCCAGGCCTGTGAAGTCCTGATGTCTGACAGAGAAAGCACGGAGGTTTCTGGGATTTCTAGGCCTTGACATTGGGTCAAGGATACTACTTCTCAGGGGAGGCCAGATCCCATGCCTACCAGCTGTCACAGTAGCTTGGTTCAATCACAATCTCCCACCTGACAGTGCCACTGTCTCACACAGATCCCTACCTTTAACCCCTTTAACCATCACATGGCTCAGATTTTCCAAAACATAATTTCACTGAAAAATTTTTAATAAAGATGCTTATTAAAGATACACTTAAAAATACATACTGAAGTGTGGCTTGATTTTTATACCTTTTATGCCTTCACATACATAAATTTACAAGTTGGCAGTGGAAGTGCGGACAAGGGAGGGAACGAGTTTGATGGGGCAATAACCTTTGTCAGGAAAAAAACAGAATTCTGCCTTGTTTCCTTGTTTAGAGATTGCCCAGCAGCAGCACACACGCGATGTCTCACAGCCAAGTTGCATCACGTATCTTAGTCCAAAAACACTGGTCACTAAGCTATTCAGCCACCATAAAACTGCCTCTGCTGGGCTTGTCCAGCCCCATTTCTGTTCTGTGGAGCTTTCTGAGCCAGCTCTACAGGTCTCTTCTCCTCCTTCCTTGGGAGATTCCACAGTGCCTAGAAACTCCATGTGCTGCCAGTAGCAAAGGGTAGGAGAGGTGTGCATTAAGCTCCTAATTAAATCACAGGATCTGGCTCATGAGTATCTCACCAACTGAAACATGAACAGGACACCTTTATCATTCAATAGTCAGAATCTAACTGCTGAATTAAGAAACAAACGGTTTAAACAACAAAAAACATTTTTAAAAGACATTTGAAGAAAGTAGGATTTGGTAAGAGAAACAGCTTTCTTCAATCTTGCAGTTTCCTGCTCTGAAGTAAGAAACTGAGTAGAAGACCTCAAAACAGAGTTTTCAGCCAGATGGCAAGATGCCGTCACATCAACATAAGTAAAGGAAGGAGAAAGCTTTATCTGGCTCCCTGCACCTTCAAATTTTCACAATGCGAAGAAACATTTCCTTACCTGCCAGGACCCTGTTAACAGAAGAGTGAGTAGCCAAGCCAGGCTGTCCACGTTCATGAAAAATCCCAGCATAAGGCAAGTATTCAGGCAGCAAGAAACGCCTATAAGAAGGAATCAGGTGTGAAAAGCCTACTAAAGACAACCATAAAACAAGGGAGATATACTATGAACCTAACCTTGAGAATCAAGGATAAGGGATCTGACTAGGCCTAGGAATCCACAGAAGCCCAGAGCAGAGTAAAAATTCCTAGGATTTGTACATTCACAGATTTGTAATTCTTGATCTTCTAAAACGTTCCAGGGCTTCTATTCTTAACAGGAAGCGCCCAAAACCACTATTCTATCTCTTTTTACTGGGGCCAGTCATCTCCTGTCAATCTTTGGGTGGCAGGGCTGGAGCACAGGCTCACTAGGAAATAATTCCAGATATGGACAATCGAAAGACCAAAAAGTAGGTTTAAAAACTAAATCCCAGGTTATCATAGAGGCCTCCTCATAAAAGTCTCTCATAAAGGATGAATGCCCAGTTCTTACCTTGGGACAAAGCGTCCAAGAGAAGGTGCAGACATCCGGGCATTGCGCGGAGCTCGGTGCCTGGATCTGTCACCATTGTCCCTAGAGAAAACAAAAAGACTGCATGTGAGAGAGTCACTAAAGCAGAATCAGCCACCAGCCCAAAAGACAAACATCCCCCAAACTAAGTTCCTATACCTAGGAGACCCCAGAGAAATCAGTGATCTATTTGCTTACTAATTTGGGTGGTACATTCATATACTGTATTTCTGGAGTACCTCAACTAAAAGATTCATGAGCATTTACTAACAGTTGAGCAAGAAGGAGGAAGATTATTCTGAGTTAATGTGGTCTCTGAACTCTGCAACTTCTGAAACTGAAGACAGGTTTAGATCTTCTAAGGGATCTAGGATGGATGGGTACTTTTTTCTAAATTGAAAGATACAGAGAAACTTTGGCTTTGGAGCATCTTAAAGAAAAATTCCCTCATCAATTTCATCCAGCAAGTAGTTATCTTCCAGTGAATCTGTTTAGACCCTTGGTGTGGAAAAATCAATGATAAGTGAAAGACACTAAGCAGTCCCTTCTTTTAGAGACTGAAAAATTGACAATGACAAAGAATAATGACAACTAGACAATATAAACCTAAGTCAGGTCAGTTCAGCAAAAAGAAAAAGGTCTAGGTGTTTTCTTTATGGTCTGTAATAACCACCATTTGTTATGTATCTATGAAGTTCTAATACAAAGGTTATTACTGTGTTATCCCATTTAATACTTCTAGATATCTCATGAAGTATTATTAGCTCTGTTTGACAGATAAGGAAATTAAGAACCAGAGAGGCAAATGCCCAAGATCACACAACTAGTAAGCGGTTGAAGCAGGATTCAAGGAAGACATATTTAACTCCGAAGCCCCTGCTCACTGCATTACACTCCACTGCTTCCTACAAGGAAAGAGAGGGCATCGACTTCACGTGCCTTAAGTTTCCAATGTATCAAAGGAACAATAAGCCAAAGGGCAATGGCTGGACAGAGAAGTTAATTAGCTGCTTAAACAACTCCATAAAATAAATGAACCTCTGGGAGCCTGATTTGGGATATTTTCCTAATTCTCCCTTTGGATTATCTTCAACGTAATAAGCTAATCTTCAAAATCACCCTGGAACCAAAATTAAGATAACACTTTGGCTTTCAAATGCACCACTGGGAGCTTTACAAGCCAGAAACAAAAGCCTAGGAAGGTTTTTATATCTTGGTGGAATTGGAAGCTGAGCATTTAAGACAAATCAATACCAGGGATATTGGAAGCTGAACCATTAAAAGTCAGTACTTGGTTTGTATTTTCCCAAAAGAGAAAGCATACTATTGTTCTCCCTAACATATATTCCTTTGACTTGAAATTCTACAGATGAAGGAAAGAGGTAAGACTACACACACACACACACACACGCACACACACGAAAATTAAAAAGGGGACTAAAAAGAATGAGATCGGAAGTTCCCGACCAGTAGACTGAAGCTTTGGGGAGCCCACAAATTATTACTATAAGGTCTTAGTAGCCACATGTACACAAGGAGTAACTGAACATCAAACAAATAAGATAGCTTATTTGCATATCAAATTAAGCATATTATTTTTCAAACATGTACAGTCAAGTTGTGATCAAAGTACCAATTCATTAGAAGTACAAATGAATTCATGTTTTCATAATAGTATAATTTACTTATCCATGGGCACTAAAAGTACAACTTAATTATCATGAGAGGAGTTAGAAAATATTTTGAAGTAAAGAAGGGTCCTAGGCCTTAATAAGGTTAAAAACTGTATTACAGAATGAAGCATCGTGGTACAAATCCATGACTTTATTCCACAGCTATGAGAGAGAGCTGGTCTTCCCAGAATCACACTGTGGAACTGACAATGGTCACTTCTGCAAGGTCCAGAGGGCTCTCCATCTGGACAACCGACACCACTCTATCTGGTGTTAGAAGAGTTGAAGGGCAGAGAAGCAGAAACCAGTGCCCATCATGACACACAGCTTGGTGAAAGGACACTAGAAGGCAAAGAAAAACGGACAAACACTAGAGCTGGGGGAAAATTTGGGCTCCTAGAACATATTTCACAAGCCTCTTTTTATTGTTATTAATACCTAAAAACAATCAACTTCTTTCTGATCCAGTTTCTTCCTCCATTACAAAAAGGGGGAGAAGGGACTTGAAACATGGCCAGAGGTAATGGCTTTACAGTATTTAGAGATTGCTGGAGGGGACACACACACACACACACACACACACACACACACACACGAATGAAAGTAAGAATGAGATCTACTGGCTCAGTTACAAGCAACATCTCAGACTGATGGTTACATTAGGCATCATAAAAGAGGTATAATATATTAAGTGAGTGGAGGTGTATTTGCTGGCCCTCAGCTTAACATCTTAACTAATGATGAAGGAGGAACTAAATAGCATCTCAATAAAATGTAGAAATGACTTCAAACTGACAGTGTTGAGAACCCTAGCCAATAAAGAGAAGCAACAAAATGGGACCCAGAACGATTAGAAAAATGTGAAAATGGTGAACACACAAATGAGATGCTGCCTATGGGAGAAAAATAAAGATATCTAGGAAAAAACAGCCTGTAATAAAAACAGCTCGACCATTTACTGACCAGGAAAAACCTTGAAAACAGGAATGGGTAAGGTGGCAAAGGTCAGAATCTTCAACCAAAGAACAAATTAGGCAAAAAGAGGGAAAAGGTCCTGGATTTTAATGCTGGCACACTAAACTCTCTGACTAAAGGCACACCTTCAAATAAACTAGAGGTGAAAAGAGCAACTAATGATCTCAGGTTTTACAGTCTAGAAAGAAGGGAGGGTTCAGAAATAACAAGGAGGTGAGATGGGGAAACAAATTTCAACACATAGATTACTTGCCAGGAGGGGTGTGGTTTAGAGGGAGGGGAAAGGATGACTGGTAAGGGTGCCAAGAAAAGAGTACTTAAAATAATGTTGTTTTTAGAAAACTACACTGCTACTCACTTCAGTTCTGGTACAAGATCAACATGAAGCATGGCTCCCTGAGATGAAAGAGGCAAAAGCAGTCCGGAAGAGACAAATGAGTAAACTGGAAGATGTTTTACAGATGAACAGTGGGAAAAAAGGAAGACCCAGAGAAAGTCTATCCTAGGGACAGTGGAAGGTGGTAAATACTGGGGCCTAACATAGCCCATGCCCTTTTCAAGGAGGGCTTAAAAAACAAAACCAAAAATGGTGAAGACCAAGGTAGGCAGATATGTTGGTGCTGCTCCTCCATCGCAGGGGAATTCTTTCTCACCAGAAATACTTTGCAGGGAAAACACCAGAGAAATCCTCATCAATTTCGTCAACCAGAAGCTAGAAGCTGCCTTTAAGCCAGCAGGATAGATGCTGGCTGTGTTATTAATGGCTTTCCCAGTTGTTGAACTCTATGCATCTCTGATTATCTCTCAGAGGGGTATTTGAGAAAGAGAGGAGGAAAAAAAATAAGACTGTCTTGTAAAAGATTTCATAAGGAAAAAACACCCTTCAAACAATCAAGCATCTAAGACAAGTGCCGAATACAAGAAAATACATCTCAGAAACAAAGGAGAAACACAGCAGCAACTCTTGCTAAATGTCTGGAATTAATTGCCTGGGAGAGAGGCTATAATTTAAAGGAATGAAAAATACACCTACAGACTGCCGTCTGAGTCCTGACCAGACAGTCAGGTTGTCATTACTCCTCAGTAACAAACAGTTCCAACTCTGGCCTTTATAAATAAAGTTCTTGCAGCATACAGCTCAAAAGGCCATTGTCCTCTTAACAACACTAGATAGAAGATGTTGCTGAAAATTAGACTATTAAAAAAAAAATATTTGTTTCCCTGTGTTCTTCTAGTTCTCCTCAATCTCCAGATAATAAAAGGCCTAGTGGGTACTCCTGTCCCTGGATGGCACAGTGATCCTGGTCACGTCCTTTCCGTACTTGGGTGCTGTTAGGAACTGCGGCCCCAGGCTCTACTGCAGAACCGTGATGCATACAACTGAGGGCTTAGATTTCGGGGGCAAGGCACAGGCCCAGCTAATAACATTCACATAGAATATCTAATAGTATAGGTCTCTTGGAACAGCAAAGCTTTAATTTTTCTCCAAGGAATAGTGATATAACAGATAATTACCATCTACAAATTCCTCTCCTTGCTTATTCTACCTTTAATTTCATTTGCATACATTATGAGAATTGGTTATTTCTCTCGTGCATTTTATGTTAAAAGATAAATATATTTCTAAGTGGTTATTGTCTCTTTTCTCCCTCTGCTATCCTGGGAGTTTAATTTTTCCTTCTGTATTTTCCCATTCTAACCCCAAGCACAATCCAGACAGAGTCCATTTTCTTTCTCTTCTGCATTCCTCAAAATAAATACTCACATATATATTTTACTTGCATAAAAAGAGTACTAATTCTAGCCCTGGCTGGCGTAACTCAGTGGATTGAGCGCAGGCTGCGAACCAAAGCATCGCAGGTTCGGTTCCCAGTCAGGGCACATGCCTGGGTTGCAGGCCAGGTCCCCAGTGGGGACCACATGAGAGGCAACCACACATTGATGTTTCTCTTCTCTCCCCTCCCTCCCTTCCCCTCTCTAAAAATAAATAAATAAAATCTTTTTTTTAAAAAGAGTACTAATTCTAAAGTTGTCAAGCAATATTATATATTTCTAAGCAGTAGGCTGGAAATCCTCAGTAAAGAGCTAGAATTCAGGTAGACAGGTATTTTATAAATATTTTGGGGCTCTACAGGTACCAGATAATCTATTTCTAATCTTCATGGAGTCTCCCTCACTTTTCTGAGACTCTGATTATTCTACCTCTGTTGAGAACAAGGGAAATTCTCCCAAGGTCATTAATTCCCACAAAGATCCAAGAACTTTAGTGCTAAAAGAAAATTCAAAGAGTGAAAACCTCATTTTACAGATCAGACACTGAGGCCCAGGGTGGGCAAGGGACTTACCCAAGGACTAATGACAGATCACAAGCTCAGCCAAAACTACAACCCAGGGCTATTCCCTAGACCAGGGGTGTCAAACTCATTTTCACCGGGGGCCACATCAGTTTCACAGTTGCCTTCAAAGGGCAGAATATAATTTCAACTCCTTAACAGTTATACAGTCCTATAATTATTTTGGAAAGGAATATCTGAAATAGTCCATGCTGTTTGGTGTTTCTATACATTTATCTGCACAGAAACTGTGCATTTATTTGCCTTTCTCCTAAGTATACCTAGAGATAGACCCTATTTTAAGACTTACCCATATTTTTGGGCTATAAGACGCACCACCCCCCATTTGGGAGGAATAATGGTTGTTAATGCTGCTGTTGAGTTCTGTTTACATTTATATTGGTGAAATATTATGTTATTTATGTTATTAAATATTTTACCACATTTTCTGCTTCAAAATTTTTTTCCCTATTTTCCTCCTCTAAAACCTGGGTACGTCTTATGGTCTGAAAAATAGGGTGAAACTTTCTAAGTCCACTGTGTAAAATAATCAATTACCACAAAAAAATTAAGTAAATGAAATTACTTAAAACTCTCTGATGAAATGGAAGGGAACAGTTTCTCATCTCATCCCACTGTAAGAACTATTTTTATACAATACCACCCCTCAACAAAGGTAGTTGTTTACCTGAATCTCAATCGCTTTAGCAGGTTCTAGTAGGTAAAGAGAATAGTAACTTTACAGTGTTTCCTTAGTTTCTCTTGTACTTCTAATATTAAATTCTAATATTGCCCGTAAGTCAAAGGAAGAGACAAAGGCAATTCCATTTCAAAATAAAACAGATTACATCTCCCTCTGAAGATTTACTCTTCCATCTCTTGGCTACAAATTATATTTGCTATGAGTAGTCACTGACTCCCATAGGGGTCCTGGAAATTCTGGGCACAAGACAGAGCAGGAGCAAGTACTACCAAGGATATATGGCTCTATTGGAATTTCTAGCCATGAGAACTTGAAGTATGAGTCTCACACAACTGTCAGATTTCGCCGACAGACAGATAAGAGTAGTATGACTTGATTTCTATATTTTCTTTGCCACGGTTCAACTAAATTTCAGTTATGTCAAAAGGGAAAATGGAGCCCTGACCCGTGTGGTTCAGTTGGCTGGGAGTCATTCCACAAATTGAAAAGTCACCAGTTCTATTCCTGGTCAGGGCGTATGCAAGAGACAACAGATAGATGTTTCTTTTTCACATCGATGTTTATCTCCCTTTTTCTCCCTCCCCTCTGCTCTCTGAAAATAAATAAATAAAATCCTTTTTTTTAAATAAAAAAGGCACACAAAGAATATTAAATTCTAAGCCGAAAGCAAGCAACTCCCCCAAGTCACACCCAATCAAATGGCAGAGCTGAGTGACAGCCTTCAGAACTCAACTTACATCATATACCAAGACCTTTTAATGACTTCTTTGCCAGAAGGCGTCTACAAGGGGACCATAAAAGGAGATGCTCTGGCTGTGTGATGCTCCTCAGTACGAGTGTATGTGATACTGCAGCATGCCAAACTGAGAAACAGGAACCCACTTAGCACACCCAAAAATGACTGTCATACTCAAATGAAGTGTTTTTGTACATTACAGCACAATATGGATTTCTAGGTAAAGGGAACCAAATACAAGTAGATAAATTAACGGAATTAAGAAAATAAATGTAATAGACCTAAAGAGACTTCATCACAGGCTGAAGGACTAGATATCCCACTGGAATGTTTTTCCAGAGTACAGCCTAGCGTCACAACTGTGAATGGAGGACCTGTTCTCTTCTGTGCTAGCAACAATTTTTAAGAAGTTGAGAATGTCAACTATAAATAAACATTTTTTAAAAAAAGAAGTGGAATATAATTACCTAGTGGCTGGTATGTGTGGCAGAAATATTTGTGACTGATCTAATCTGAAGCTTCTGCAGTTCTGACTGTCATGAGTCGGGGTATCCCCCTTGCCTTGGAAGGCAAAGAGTTACAAAAAGAGTCAGGAAGGGCAGGGAAATGAGCTAGGAATGATTCTGGGATCATAAGTACATTCAAAATAACAGATAAAATGTGGAATGGGGCAAAAACAGCTAGACCAATAGTCATAATAAAGTCACATGCATCACCTCTTTTGCAGGCTTCAGCAACCACTGGGACATATAGCAGTGGGCTTCAGAAAAGCCTCCCTTCTGTCTTTCCAAAGGAACAGTAAAAATGAAAATGGAAATTTGCTTTATGCTTACTTGCTGTCTACACTCTAGCAGGCAGACAGCAATGTCACAGGCAGACACACCTTTACCCTGCTTGTGAATATCTTTACGCAAAGACAAACGCTGAGGGCCGAGGACAGACCTGCTGACAGGTCTGCATTTTAACAAACACAGGGGCCCTACAGTCTCAATCCTTACCGCAGACAGAGATAAATGGCAGAAGAAGCTGCCAGCCTGGGAAGATCATCATTAATCCAGACTACCAAAGAACAGAAAATTTAACCTGATGCTGACCAACCTTTAAAGCTATCTTCCCTAGAGATAAATCTAGACAGTTTTATTCCAGAGCAAGCTCATGGAGCAAGGGCTCAAATATGGCTGTATATCACTTTTAAAGGTTTTTAAATCTGTAGGACAATAACAGTCAAGACACTAAATGTGCTAGCTCTTGCTCTCTAATCTTAGGCATATCTGATTTTGGTGAAGTCTCAGTATCCTCATTTAGAACACCACACTGAAGTACATATCTCACTGTGCTATTATAAGGATTAAACAAGATTTAAAAATATATATATATTAACATATATACTACAAATATTTTGTATGTTATAAATTAGTATACATATGAAAATTATAGCGGATACCTTTCATTCAATAGATGATGGAAGAGAATCAAAATGATGGATGTGGGTAATGGCTCCCTTTCATTTTCTGGGGACTCTATACACATGGATGGGACAAGCTAGAGAACAGCACAGTGATGTAAGCCCTAGCCGATGGAAGCAAAGTGAAGAGGCCGAAGTGGGGTGGCAAAGGCAGAAGCATGATATGCTGTGAAGGTGAGGAAACCCAATAGAACAGTTTCTTTTAATGGTACCCTAAGTGTGTTTGGAAGATTTCAGGCCATGTGTAACTCACCCGAAAAAACTATAAATTATGACTGTATATGCCTCTAACTTTCCTTCCAGTTATTAAAACTAAGAAAAAGGACTAGGGCAGAGAATGTAAATGGGCCAGCGCATTCCCTAATTTCTCACTCTCTCCCTCCTCGGAGCACGTAGGTATTGAGAAGAGGAGCAACCACAAGCAGCACTCGGTTTACAGTGGGGGGAAGAGAGCAAGGAAGGATGCAGGGACAGAATGAACAGACAGTAAATAAGCATCAACCAGCCAGCAACATCCTTCACTAGAAGACCTGGACTACTAATATTGATGTGACCAATCCACAGTTGCTGTTAAAAACAAAATCAGAGTCTATATTAACCCAAAAAGAAAAGCAAGCACGCAAGACATAGACTTTCAGAGGGGCATTATAGAAATCAGCCCATTGTTACTAACCAGGGAGCAATACAAGACCCCTAAAACAACAATGGAAAGTTAGTCAGTCAGTGCATGGAAGGTGAAGAAGGCAGTGTAAATTCAGGTCATGCCGAAGCCAAGGGGAGGTGAGAGCACAGGTGGGATGTGGGGAGCACAAGGAGGAGGCAGTCTGACATAGGAAAACCGAGGGGGAAGGAAGGGGAAAGGGAGGAGGTGGTAGCAGAAGAAAGAGAAGGTAAGATGAGAACAGAACATTTTAAACTAACCCAGAACTCCATTGTGAAGGACAAGTCACGAGGCAAGATATAGCTCAAAGGCATGAGCCCCTCGTCCCACCACTGCGAAGAGATAACACAGAGCCTTCCAAGTGAGCACGGAGGGGCGAGGCAATCTGCACTGACTCCCAAAGCTCCACTGGATTGCTGAGGCTTTTGAGCAGCACCAAGTCCTAGCAGCCTCGGCACTGAAACTGCTTCCCTGACTAGATCCCGGTGCTGGAAAAATAATCACATCTACTGGGGAGCACATCTCACTACAGGTATCTGCCTGGCTAAGGGAGTGAAGACACTTTTCCTTTCCTGCCCCTATACACACCCACCTCCCCCTAGAGTGGACGGGAGAATGACTGCATGCTGAGGGTCAGACCCAGCTGAGCTCTTCTCTCAGAGGTGATGTCGGAGGGCCAGCCCCCCTGCTCCATTCGCCACACCACAGTGCTTCAGAGCATCCCTGAATTTCTTTCACATTTATCTCTTCCTCAGGCTAAGGAACCTCCCATTTAGTCTTCATTCTGCTTCCAAGTACACAACTGCCAGTGTATAGTGTGCTTTTAAGGATCGCATCAGGAAGAAAAACTAGTACAAAGGTTGCTCCCACCTTTTTAGTCCTTTCTGGCAAAGAGAGTTCTCAAACATATCATAAAGCTCTGTTGCAAGATGGTGCCTGGGGAACTATCTATTCACCTCACAGAAAAGGAAGGTTGAGGGGAGGCAAGAACTCTCAAGATCCCAGGCCTGACCAGGCTATGTCAAGATGGAGGGGAAAAGAGGAAAATGACTGATGGGTTACCCTATTCCAATACTACCAGCAAAAAAAGGAGGAAAAAAATTACTTAATCACCCTTCTCTCTCGTTTTACATCTTTGAGAAATCAAAATACAGGAATCAAAACAAAAGCCAAGTGTCCAATCTCATACAAGCCAGAAAAGCTCAATTTCAGAATGGAAACAAATGCTATTAATGGTTAGAAAGGTCAGGAGCAGCAGGTCGGAGAAGGCACAACCCAGAAGTCAAACTGGGAAGCTTGAATTCTGGAGGCTGGGGGTGACCCTGTTCCTTTAGCTCATCCCATCCCCCAACCAACAACTAAAAAACAGTCCAGAAGAGGAAGGAATCACTTGTCAACCCACCACATTAATCTAACAGGCAAGTTTCAAATGATTCATGGGGAGGGGACCTGGAGGGAGAATGAGAGCATTTAGGTAACAGAGTAAAACCTCAAAGTATCAGTGTGATGAAGGAGTTCTAAGAGAACCTAACTTTTAGGAAAATCCAGGCATTTTCTTTTTAATATCTCAATACCTACTCTGCTTAAGGGAAAAACACCAAGCCTCCTGCCTTCTTGCTGTGAAGACAGTCCATGAGATGCATTTCCACAGTCACTGTTCAGGCAAAGGGAAATTAAAACGCTGCCCGAAGAGCAGCAGCCACCTTCTCCCAGCCTGGCCTGGGGCCCAGTGGGCTGTCTCTCTCACCAGCTCCAGTGAATCAGCAACACAACTGCCAGAGGGGAGAGTGCCCTGGGCGTTTTAACCCTCAGTCCCTTACCCCATCCTATTACTCATAAATAGTGATTTAGGGGTCTGAAGTTAGAATGACACTCAGACAGTGGCCAACTTGGAAGCACTCAGAGCTTGGGAGCAGAGGGAAGAAAGCAAGCTGAGTGTGTACTTACTCAAAGTCCTCAAATTCCAAGTCGGTTCCCTCTACTGATGGACCCTGGTTGTCTGAGGAAGAGGAGGAGGTGGAAGAACGAAGCCGGTTCTGTTGGTAGCGCATGGAGCGCTGGCGAATACTGTCTCTCCGTGAGAGATACTGGATCATCCTCTGAGCGTAGTATGCAGCAGGAGATAATCTGGGAGAGACAGAGATGGACAAACACAAACTAGCACTAATGTGGGGAAAACTGTGAAAGACAGTAAATTCAGTTCTCCCATGGCATCTCCCTGCTGAGGTGAACTCCAGAGACATGAAAAATAAAGGGCATTTAACTCACCAGGAGGTCTGTACTGCACAACATGCTTATCACATTACCACCAGTGTTTCTGTTCTGAGATAAGGCAAAGAGACTGTTTAATCAGTCCTCATCTGATCAACAGCCGCCCCCTCCCAAGAAAATAACGCTGGACTTTCCTTTTTAGCTTTTAAGGGACCTCTAGCATCTTGGGGTACCCTTTACAGACTCACAGCTTTTCCTCAATCATCCATAATCAAAATGTAAGAAATGAAGGGACCAGAGCAATCACCTACAAGGCATCTCTTCTTTCGTTTCGTAGATGAGCGAACAGGCCAGGAGACAATAAGCCTAAAGAAAGGCATCTAAAGGCATCATCTTCACCAACACTCCTTTCTTCTCCAACAGACAGGCTTCAGATTTGTTCTAGCTCCTTAAAACTATCTCTTTGGGGCTCTTATCCCTCCTTTACAAATTCATAGATATTTGTAACAGAAAATATTCAGAATAGAGATTGAGAGTAAAATACACTTGGGAAAACAGAAAAACCTGAAAGGAAAAAAAAACCCAGAATTTTTCTATTTCTTACAACAGAGCATCAGAGGCTACATGAGGCCTGAGCAATAACAGAAGGCACAGTCATTCTTTTTTCCTCCCCCTACTGTGACTATTCTCAGCAAACAGTCTAGACCTCTATTCTTCCAACTGCTTGGTGTCTTCATACCCCATGAAAAGATCTAGTGTCCTTTCAACTCGCCACATTCCCTTCTTTCTCAGGGTTTCCCTCCATCTTTCACAACACTGTTATATAATTTGAGGCTGTTAACTGAGACCGTGAGAGACAAACAATAACAGAAGAATGTTTTAGATGATAATGTAAGTGGATTACTAAGAAATTTCCAGACTTAGAACCTGCCTGAAGCACACACTTTGACTCAACAATTTCACTAGAAATTTTATCATACAGAAGCACACAAGGATATAGATATATAATACATAGATATACATGTAGATAAAGATTCGGAATTAGCACAGGTGAAAAACTGGGAAACGCCCCAAATGCCCATTAGCAGATTAAATAAACTATATCCATATAAAGAAACACCATGTAACTATTAAAAAGAATAAGTTATCCCTATATACATACAAGGAAAGCTCTCTAAAATAAAATCTTAAGTGAGGGAAAAACTGAAGAATAGTGTGTATATACTAATATGTATATAACCATGTATTTCTTTAATTAGAACAAAAAACCCTAAAAGGAAACAGCAATCTTAAGGATTCCTGAAGACCTTACCTTCTATGATGTTTAATGTAAAAGGAAAAAATCATGGATCTTTTTTAAAAAATGAAAACCTAATAAGCTGATTAAGAATGGAAATAAAAGAGTTATTTTCAAATGGTAGGAACAGTGTTTACAAACATCTTGCTGCCTGACCTTTCTGGCGGAGTTTCTGGGCAAATCCTCAGTCTCCCTACTGACTCCAGCCAAAAGAGAATTGCTATAGGAACTAAGGCTGCCTCCCAAATACCTGTCACCAGAGGTAGTGTTCTTCTGGCCAGCCATCAAATGGAATTCCCAAGCAGGACAACTGACAATCTTTGGAACTCAACAGTCTGTGTTATGAAGCAATATGCTGCATTTGGCACCCCTGAGGCCAAATTATTTTCACACAGCTATTTTTATACAGCGGACGGATGCACAGATGCATCGGCTAATATCATGAGAGCACAAGAACTATTTCTTAAACGTCTCAACTCATGGAACTTCCATTTTCCATTTGGGCCCCTGTTTCCATGCATTCTGCAAGGATGAATCAAGAATCCTCTATTTTCAACAGATAGAAGTCAATACTTTTGAGTTGTTCCTCTATCTAACAAATACTTAAAAAAAAAAAAACCCTTCTAGCACAAATCAACCATTATTGGTTAAATTCTCAAGTCAATCAAACTAGAAAAGAATGTAAAAAAAGTTTCAAGAGGAGAATGAAGATTATTTTTTGGAACTGATTCTGAAAAGTGACTGTAAGTATATTCAATCCTCAGTTTAAAAGCTACCCTAATGGGAAAAAAAAAACAATATTATTGGTGATAAAGGAAGAAATATGTTGATGCTGATAATAAGTAAAAAGATCTTTCATGCTGGGGCACAATTTCAGCACTAAGTAATTCCAACTGTTTGATTTCACTATAGGATAAGAATTCCCTAAACTATAAAACTATGCATCATTGACTTTTAAAAAATTCCTAAAGAAAGGTATTGGTCTATACAAGGATCAGAAAAACAACCAAAAAACAAAACAAAACAAAAAACCCAAAACAAAAACATCCTGACACAATTATTAACTACAAATACATCGTTGGTCTTGTCTTTTTTGGGTACCCAGAGGGAGGCTAAGGATCGGAATGCTGAGATGGCTCGCAAAGGCTCTGACCTATCCTCTACATATTGCATACAGGGTGAAGTCTAAGAGGAAAAAGAAATAAAACCACCAGTAATGAGGTAACAATCATCCTCCTACCGAAGAGCTGGATAAGCATCAAACTCTTAAGTGTTCCAAGTAAAAATTTTCAATGTTTAAATAAATCCTCAAGTTTTCTCTAAGGAAGAATACTTCCCCCTCCAAAGAAACCTATTTTGTGTTCCAAGGGAAAATGTGAAAACACCAACAGTACAAAGAAAGTATGACACTTTCTGTGATAAGAAATCTGAGTAGGAATAAATAACATGAAAGGAGGACAAATAATGTCCTCGTTTAAGAATCATCAGTAAACTCTGTCAGGTTAAAAATCCTGAGGCTGAGATTCCCATTACTGTCCTAAAAGAAACTGCAACAAGTTCTCTATCTCTGTATTTCAGAGTATTTGACTCATGTGAAAATGTTCCTTCTCTTGTCTATTACCTCTCGAATATGATTATAGACTAACATAAATTTTCTTGCTTCAGTCATCATCTAAACTGTCTACCTGTTTTAAAGTCATCAATCCCCATGTTCCCGATCCTTGGATTTGCCATTACTGGGGCACCCAAAAGGAAGAGGATAATGGGGAACCTTTTCACTAGTATCTCAAAAAGAATGCTCAGTATCATCACATAACTGTGGCAACAACAAAATCATTCAATATACCTGTAATCAACCTGGTCTAAAGGTCTTTTCCAGATTAGAAATTTGTAATCTACAGCAGAGCTCATTTAGCTTTTTCAGACTTATATTAACTTGTTAACCCCACCATTATAAATTACCCTTTTCTTTTGGCAAAGCCTCACAATGTGCTCTGGCATTGCGTAAGTTATGCACAAATTATCCCTTTTTCAGGTCATTAATAATAAGTCCAGCTGTGACAACCCAAAAGGGCTCCTCACTATAAATGTTATATATCAACTCCAAACTTGGTCCTCAGTTACCAGTGTCAGGTAAATACAGGCCTTCAACTCACTTGAATTTTTTTATTTCTTCAAGAATTTTTAAAATGTCTTCTAATCAGTTTACGTCAAGCACTTTAATAAAATTCCAACTTACTTAATTCAGTTCCATTTGTCAGTCATCTCTTCCTTCAGATAGTCTCAAAAACTTCAACAACTGAATGACCTTGATTTTTCTTTTTGATATTCTAAAATTCTCTCTCAAATGAGAGTAAGTGGGATTCTTTGTTTGAATTGATGGGTAATTTCCTTATTAATAACCAACTTTTATTTCCCCTTTGGCCATCATCTGAATGGCAATAGCCACTCTGATGGAAGAAAAGGAATATATTATACTCTGTGACTCTGCCAGTGGCCTCCTCAGGTCCCTCCTCTAGTGCCACATTCACAGAAGTGAACCCCAAAGGACAGGCGCTCAGTCGTAACTGTCTGTCACCAGAGGTTCTGTTCACTTACCTGCAATACTTCCCAATCACCTGAACCACCTGTCTCAAAACTGTAACTGAAGAATGAAAGAGCACCAGGACCAGAGAGGCACAAAATGGGGCTTCCAACAGTTGGCAACCCCAAGGGCAGCCCCTCCCCCCCACTTAGTGCCATTTCTCACTTTGGCCTTACCTCGCTGGGTCTGGGTAAATTGGGTGCTCTCTGGATCCTGCTCCATCATAACGGGATAATGAAATGAGGGAAGATTCCAGCAGCCTCCTAGCAGAGATTAAAAAAATGGCAATAATCCCTGTCAATTACCAACTCAAGGTCATTTATAAGGAAAAATGGGGGGAAGATAAATAACATCCCCCTTTGCAGCTAGCTAACACCTGTTATCTGGAATCACACCCTTCCTACAAGCACTCAGAGACATATATTAATGAAGAGCTACAAAGCTCTCACACTAGATATGGCCACTGTATTATGTAGAATACTGCTCTTCAGTGAGAAATGAACAAGTGATTCAGAGACATGATCTTATTTCTATTTGCCGTACCTCCAGTAGACAAACAGGAGATTAGGATTGACAGGACACCTAATTAGGAAAATTGGGCATACCAGACAGAGATCATCGTGTAGTGCCAACATTTATCTTGGTGTTCAGTTCCTCCATGTCATCCTAATCCACATCTACTCTGCTCAAACCCTTTTTTCTAAGGAAGAATTCCTGGGACTCTCTTAACAAGCGACACAAGTTGTTAATTATATAATCTAGCCCAGTCATAAAGTCAACAGATCATATGTGATACATTTTATTGAGCACTCTTTTTGATGCCAGGAAAATACTAAGGACTTTGCATATATTTCTTTATTTAAACCTCACTACAACCTGAAAAAATAGGCATTACTATACATATATGAGAACAGTGAGCTGGGTGGCACCCAGTTGTTAAGCAATAGTGCCAAGGACTCCAGTGAAGGTCTGTCAACTCCAAAGTACTTCAAACCGCTATGCTATACTGCAGGACCTTCCAGGCTCCAGGCAGGTAAAAAGTGCATATGTATCCACTGTGAGTCCAAGATAGAATGTGGGCTCAGTATTGCTGGATCTAACTATTTTTTAAGAGTAGCCAGAAATCTGGACTTTTGCATGAAATCTCCTGACTTAAATTTTAGCTAAAACATTTTTTTACCCTTTTTGTACAAGGGCCAGTTAAAAACACACTTCATAATGTGGCCCAGGGACCTCCCCAGTTTGCCATGTCTGCCACACTGTTTCCCAGCTCAAGTGTGCCTTGGTCGCCAATCAAGCTCCTGCCATGAAACATGTTTCTAAGGAAATGGTCTCAGAAAGAAATGCATATTGTCCTCTCGAGCAGCATAGCATCTTGCCTGGCCCTCCCAGGAACAGGTCTCCGGCTCCCTGCCAGACTCTTCTTTAAAGCAGATCTGCAGAGTAAGGACAGCAGCTACCAATCTTTCACAATTGAATTCATGCAATCCACTATTATTAAAACCAGTTGGCTTTAGGTATAGTCACGTGCAGTCACTTTATCTAAGCAACTGGCTCACGGAAGCATTTCCTCTAATAGCCCAGAGAAGAGATACAGCAGAGGCCTAGTCAACCTGACTTGCTACCTTTCCCACCCAGGACAACCAACTGTTAAATGATGTTTCCTACCTGGAGAAGGCCTATTATCCCCACACTTAAGACACTGTAAAAGTTCACGGGTGTCCAAACTTGTGGTGTCTCTATGCCACGCTAGAAGAAGAGCTATCTTGGGCCACATATTAAATATACTGCAACACGTAATCACAAAAAAATCTCCTAATGTTTTAAGCAAATTTACAATTTTGTGTTGGGACATTAACAGCCATCCTGAGCTAAATGCAGCTGGGACACTCCTGCAAGTTTAAACCATTCCGAAGAGAGAATACAATGTAACCAAGAGGAAGAGAAGAAAGTAATAAAATATATCTCTCTGATTGAAGACCTGAATCTTGAATGATATCACTGTTTACAGCAGCAGAAATGCTATGTTTCATCAATTCTAAGACATACTTCCTCCTCCACATTTAATGTATCTGAATTTGAAATGCATGTTATAATAGTGTGACACAGTTTAATAGACAGGATTTTTTCCTTTCATAGGGGCACATAAAATAATGGCGTGTCTTTGCGTCCTGAAATACAGAATGTTTGTGAGAGGACGGGGTAGTGAGATGTACATAGACTGGAGGAAAAAAAAGAAAAGTGAAATTATGAGAAGAGTATTCAGGATATTTATGCCATCTTATATAACACCTATTCGTTTATCAATACATTAGTTCCATAAGGGGTGGGTGGGAGTTGCAGAATGGAAGCAGGATCTGAGAGCAGCTGACTGCCCAGGAACACCCAGAAGCTTCTTCCACCCAAAGGGCTCTGGAGTGAGTGCTGAACATCATTGAGCCCTGTCGTGTTATCCTACAAATGGCTGCTTAGTAAGCAGGGGTCCTTTGGCAAGGAGCATCCTTCAGAGTGGCCAACATTTATCCTTAAGTATTTCTGCCTGGAAGATGATCCTGCTAAGTTAGAAGGCCAACAGGATCCTTTACTATGCCAGGGCAGTGATAGTATTAAGAGAGATGAGATGACTTTTTAGGAATCTTGTGAAGGAGATTCCTGAACTGGAAGAGTCAAATCTGATCATTTCCATTTTAATGATTTTATTTTGTACTCCTGCAAAGTCTACTTCCCACCCTAACTTCCCATCTTAACTGGAAGACTTCTTTAAATCAGAGTAAAACCAAAATGTTAAGCCTTGTCTCTGGGGAGTCCCTGATGAGGTTCTTTTGGAACATGCATCCCCTGTGCCTATTTACTACAGACTGTTGGCATCATTTGCTCCCCAGGCAATAGAGTAGACTGGAAAGCCATGTATATATAGCATTTTAACTGCTAATACACAAAATCATGAGAGCCAATTACTATGATTAGTCCAGTCCCCTTTCCCCCACATATCACTGACGAAATATTAAGTTCTCTACTGCTACAACACAAATACTATCTGGAGGAATAAAAAAGTACTCCAATTGGTGTTAAATAAAGAAAGAACTAGAGTTACTAGACGAATAAATATCAGTACCACACCTAAACACGCCAAAGAAAACCTTTCTCTCGTCCAGTTAGCTAATTGCAAAGAGCCTTCAATGGAAAATGACAGAAGAAAATAGAAAGGGATGGCTGCACCTTCTGTTCTGGCAACCACAAATATGACTTGACTTAATGATCTACCATCCAATTTGTTAATGGAGTCAGGTAGGACTTAGGAAGAGCTCAGATAAGTTTGTGCAAGTTTGAAGCTACCATTTCATTTTGACCTATAATCTCAATTTAGAAATTTTAAAGAGTCATAGAAGCTCTGACAGGCAAAACAAAAATAAAACTTTTTACAAGTTTGCCTGATTTATAGTCTTTACCAGTGTTTCCAAATGAGGTACACCAGGGGTTATGCTATTTTGATCTGGGGAAAGGTAGGAAGAAAATATTAGAACTTTTGATTGATTAATGTATAACACACACATGCATTGCTCAGAATGCTTTAAGAGATTTTTTTTATTAAAGATTTTATTTATTTACTTTCAGAGAGAGAAAGGAGAAGGGAAGGAGAAAGAGAGGGAGGAAACATCAATGTGTGAGAGATACATCCATCAGTTGCCTCCCACATGCCCCCAACTGGGGATCTGGCCTGAAAGCCAGGCATGCTCCCTGGAGGGGAACTGAACTGGTAACCTTTTGGTACACAGGCCAATCAGTGCTCAATCCACTGAACCACAGCAACCAGGGCAACAGAGATTTTTTTTTTAAGTCTGGAGTCCACTGCTCTATCAAACTACATACCACTTTAAGAAAATCCAATATTTAAGAAAATATTACAACCACAAATATATAAAATATAACAACCATAAACATATAGAAGCATAACCATATTAATATATAGGTAGACAAAACAAGAGTGTTAAAGCAAATGTGGTAAAATGTTAATATCTAGGAAGCACGGATGAAGAGTATATGGAGATTCTTTGCACTATTTTTACAAATTTTTGCAAGTCTAAAATTATTTAAAAATTAAAACCATTCAAAAACTAAAATCTAAAAGTAAACTGAAAACTAAAGAGAAAACCGTTCATTTTCAAAAGAATAACTCACTTCTTAAAAAGGATTTCTTCAAACAGCATGTTGCCCTAATGCTCTAACAGGTTTGGTAAACTATAAGCCCTGGCCCAGTTGCCTGTTTTTATAAACAAAGTTTTTCCAGAGACAATCACATTTATTCATTTATTGCTGCTTTGCAGCTAACAAGGCAGTGTTGAGTAATACTGATGGAGATGGGCCGAAAATATTTACTACCTGGCCTTTTAGAGAAAAAAATTTGCCCACCCTTGCTCTAAAATATTTGCTTACACACTTCCGATGGAGGCATAAGTAAACACAGCTCGACTCCCTGCACAACCACAGCAAAAATTACAACTAAACTACAAAACAACTCTCACCCAGAATCATCAGAAAATCCAGCTTTATGAAAGTCTGACAACCAAGGAATTAAAGAAGTAACATTCTTTCAGACAGGTAGGAAGGGTGGAGATGCAGAGACACTGAATGGTTGGCCCCACACCCACATGTGGTGGATAAAAATCGGGAGGGATATCTCAGGATCTAGGGACCCAGCTCCACACCAGACCCCCGTGCCAGGAATAAATCCCCATAACTTTTGACTGTAAAAATCTATGGGGGTTGGGGTAACAGAAGAAACTGAGGGATTCTCAAATGTCTCCTCTTAAAGGGCCTGCAATGGACTTAAGACTTATGCAGATACACTCTCTCTGGGCAAAAGCACTGGGAAAGCAGCTTAAAGGGCACCAGGGATATACAGGGAGAAACAGGAGTATATGGCATCAGGGCGAGTACTGGGGAATACCTTCCTTCCAGACAAAACTCCAGAGGCCAGGCAGCGGCCACTGGCCCTCCCCAACACAGAGCCACAGAGCAGGACACCATATCTGAGACTCCATCAACCTGGTTCACACAGGGTGCCCCACCCTGGTGATTACCTAAGGCTCCACCCCATCCATCTTAAGGGTGAGCTTTTCTACAATAGACCATGCTACTAAGACAGGGAGTCAAAGCAGCTAAAAATAAGGCTGCCAAAATAAGACAAAAAATATGGCCCAAATAAAAGAACAGAACAAAGCTCCAGAAAAAGAACTAAACAAAATGGACATAAGAAATCTATCATCAGATGCAGAGTTCAAAACACTGGTTATTAGGATGCTCAAGGAACTCACTGGGTACTTAAACAGCATAAAAAAGACCCAGGAAGAAATAAAGGTTACACTAAATGAAATAAAGAAAAATTTACAGGGAATCAACAGTGGATTGGATGAAGCCAAGAATCAAATCAATGATTTGGAACACAAGGAAGAAAAAAATTCAATCACAATAGCAAGAAGAAAAAAGAATCCAAAAAAAAAAAATAAGGACAGGGTAAGGAGCCTCTGGTACAATTTCAAATGTACCAACATTCAAATCATTGGGATGTCAGAAGGAAAAGAGAAAAAGCAAGAAATTGAAAACTTATTTGAAAAAATAATAACAGAAAACTTCCCTAATTTGGTGAAGGAAATAAGACATACAAGTCCAGGAAACACACAGAGTCCCAAACAAGATGGACCCAAAGAGTACCACATCAAGACACATCATAATTAAAATACCAAAGGTTAAAGATAAAGAGAGAATCTTAAAAGCATCAAGAGAAGAGTTACCTACAAAGGAGTTCCCTTAAGACTTTTGAATTCTCAAAAGAAACTTTGCAGGCAAGAAGGGGCTGGAAAGAAGTTCTCAAAGTGATGAAAAGCAAGGACTTACAACCTAAATTACTCTATCCAGCAAAGCTGTCATTTAGAATGGAAGGGCAGATAAAGTACTTCCCAGACAAGGTAAAGCTGAAAGAGTTCATCATCACCAAGCCATTAGTACATGAAATGTTAAAGGGACTTATTTAAGAAAAATATCAAAACTATGAACATTAAAATGGCAATAAAGTCCTGGCTACTGGTGTGGCTCACTGGATTGAGCACTGACCTGCAAACCAAAAGGTCCCCAGTCAGGGATGTCTAAGAGGCAACCGATCAATGTATCTCTCATACATTTCTCTCCCTCTCTTTCTCCCTCCCTTCCCCTCTCTCTAAAAGTAAATAAATAAAACCTATTAAAATGGCAATAAATTCACAACTGTCAACAATTGAATCTAAAAAACAAACTGAGCAAACAGAACAGAAACAGAATCATAGATACGGAGATCATTTGGATGGTTACCAGTTGGGAGGGGGGAGGGGGAGAATGGTGAGCAGGGGCAGGGATTAAGAAGTACGAACTGGTAGGTAGAGAACAGGTAGGCAGGGCGATGTTAAGAGCAGTGTAGGAAATAGAGTAGCCAAGGAACTTACATGTATGACACATGGACATGAATTATGGGGGGTACTGCCAGAGAGAATGAGGTACTGGGTGGAGGGGGGCATATGGAGAAAAACTGGGACAACTGTAATAGCATAATCAATAAAATATATTAAAAATAAAATAAAACAAAATATTTGCTTACATAAAAATCCCTTGAAAGATAAGGTGTAGTCACTAAAGACTGGAACAAAAAAACAAAATCAATGTATTACACACTAGAGTTATCAAAAATAATTATTAAACCCTGCTAAAAATTATAAGTCAAGCTATAAAATTTCTAAAATTTTAAATTAATACCACTATTTATTTCTTCCCTAATACTTTGAATATGTATAAGGGGGCTCCCTAAATCAGCTGTATCGTTTGATGTCTACAAAAACAGTAAAAAAAAAATAGTGGAAGAAAGCTCTGGAAAAGAACAGTGTTATCAGGGCAGATGATAGATGACAGGTCATCCAAAAGAGAAGAATCTTTGTTTCTAATTCAATGAATATCAGGATTGAGCAACAAAAAGATTGGGTACTAGTCTAGACAGAATAGACAAGCCAGTGACAATTCTCCCTTACTAAACAACGATATCCTGAAGACATTCTTTCAACTAGTTGTCAGATCACAGAGAAAATCAATATCCTAAAGCCAACAAATGTTCAAATCTTCTGCAATCACTGGAAACAAATGATTGCCAGAACTCTGTGACCTATACTAATATGGAAAGCCTGCTCCTAGAAGCTAAAATGCCACCGGTGCCCCATGATAAAGAGTAATTGCCCAGCTTGGCTTTGATGTCTGAGTGACATCTGCTACTTCAGTTCAGGGGAGCCAAACCCAAACTAATAGCACCCTTCTGCATAGGAAATAAAATCCCAATTCCTCTGCTTGGAATCCAAAGCTGTGTAGTCAAATTTCTCATTTCTTCTGGATATACTGTATGCTCTAGACCAGTGGTTTTCAAACTGTTTGGTCTCAGAACTCCTTTAACCCTCTTAAATATTACTGAGGACACCAAAGAACTTTTATTTATAGAATGTTATCTATCAATGTTGACTATAGTTGAAATTAAAACAAAAAATTTTAATATACGAGCACACAGTCCACTAGCCATCAGGCTAATTAACTTCATTACATATCGTGTAGCCTCTAGAAAACCCCACTGAACACTCATGAAGAATGAATGGAAAACACACAAAAAACCAGCATTTTAGTTTTGTCTTTGGATATCCCAGGTCACACGTTGGGAACCATTTCTCTAGCTAAACTAAATAAACACCCTTATTATCTATGTTTTTTGGTTGGTCATTTCTTCTTTCTGGAAAGTTCTTCTCCATCTCTACCTGTAAAATTCATTCACAGCTCAAACACCTGGCTCTGCAAGCCAGAAGTTCACCCTCTCTTCCCCAGTACCCCATAATATTTTGAAACCTCTCTTAAAAGGCTTTCTCCCAAGTCACCTTGTACTGCAGTTAGTTGTGTCTTATCTCTGCTACTAGACCACAAGCTACATGGAAGAAGGCACTGGTTCCAAGTCATCTTTTTATCCCCATTAAAACTCACACCTAATTAACACATAATAGGAGACCAGTAAATATCTAAGAGAATAGCTCAGCATGCCTAAGTAGATCTGGAAGAATAAGCAGACATATCTGATTGCCCCTCACTGACTCTGTGACTTTCAAAGATTGCCAGATGTCAAAAAACTCATATTAAAATTCCTGAAAGAACAAGGTTTTCAGAATCTGCTTACATCACCTATCTTCCCTTTGGTCACTTAAGCTACTTAGGTTAAAGTGCTGACATAGCTGTCCCAATAAATGTAGTGCACCCTGGTCCCTGGGAGGCTTATAAAATCATAAAGTCAGAGGCAGGCTACTTGCCTGGGAAGCTACCACTGAAGCTCCTGAACAATGTATTGCCAAAAGAGACCTCATAGGATAAAGAGAGCAATGTTTTCAGGGGGATAAAGGGGCAGGAGTACAAAGAAACCAGGAGGTATTGTTGCCCTCTTCATTTCTGAATTGCACTCTGCCAGCTCCAGATCGCTGCCTTGGCGCATGCCTGGGCTGGGAGATGACAAGCCCTTATTCTTTGTAAAAAATAATTGTGTGTTCTGAAACGACACCT
Source organism: Trachops cirrhosus (assembly GCA_028533065.1). NCBI lineage: Eukaryota > Metazoa > Chordata > Mammalia > Chiroptera > Phyllostomidae > Trachops > Trachops cirrhosus. The sequence continues at coordinate 10,494,264 of CM052543.1, read as the reverse complement.
CTATTATGATTTCCAAATTGACATCTCTGCTTTAAAGCGGAGGCATGAGAGCCTCCCCATTTCACACACTGGCAATTATCGTTTAAGTTATCCAAAGATAGGCACTCATCTGATCACTGCAGGGCCCCCCAGTTTCTAGGGGTGCACTTGTAGCACATGGTGCAGTTGCCAGCAGAGCCTGGCAGGCAATTCCTGCCCCTGCTGTGGGGCAGACCAAGGCAAGATGGCACTCCTGTAAGGCTACCCTCAGAAAAAAACAAACACACTGCCTGAAGAGCTAACAGCTCACACTGAGAGGATAGGCCTTATTTTACTATCATCAAGCATAAACAATTCATGGGGTTCAAAACAATGCCTTACGCCAGAAAAGCTTTAAAATATCTTTACAAATCATTAATGTATCCCTCAATGCCTCTGTGCAATGAGCAATAGGTGGTAAAACATCAGAGTACAACAAAAGAAAAGATGCTGGAAACGGAACTCACATGTGGTGCACAACGGTGTATCTAGCCATATAAAAGCCTTGCCTAAGAAGTCAGCCAGATCCTTCTGGGAACATCTGATCCTCTGCTGTTTGGTGGGTGGTTCTTTTTAATACAATTGTAAAGTGATTGGTTGGTACTATGCTTAGCTCTTGTATATCCTCAACAAATTGCACTATAGTTATGAAACTTTGGTCTATATTAAAAACTCACTTTTGTCAGCACCTGAACTCAAAGGCCCAAGGTAATCTACATGGATATGTGTACTCTACCTCCAAATCCATTTTCTCTGGGACAATTGGGTGGTCTGCTTACAGACCAGACTTCTTTTGTTTCAACTAGGAATTTAGATCAGAGCCTTTTCACCAAAAGCTGAGTAAAAGCATATCTATGAAAAGTTCCACAGCTAGTTCTGATACTCACACGCACACATCCCCCCACGAAAAGCAGCTGTGATATACAGGTTTAGACTTTAATTAAGAGGTAGTACATCCTGATTGATAGATTGTGTCCCCCCACCAAATCAAAAAGAGGTTTGCATAATTCAATAATCCTGAATTCTCAGCTAATTTCATTCAGAATAGACAACTGCAAAAAAAGTCTATCTCTAGACACCCTAATTTTACAAAGAATATATTGGTAGAATCATTTAGTTCAATTACAGCAAAATTGCAGATTTCTTTTTAGATTATTTTTTACATTCTTGTTCCTGACCTAAAATTTAAAAAACCCTTGATCAAAGGCATTTGCTGTTAAGTGACAGGCTACTGACTCTGGTGTATTGCAAACACTATGTAATATGAAGCAAAACCTTAGAGCCAACATCAGAGTTAGTAAATGAAGCCTTACAATAATTAGGAAAAAGGAATGCACGGTGGACTAAGGCATTTATTTTTTTTTTATTTTTATTTTTTTTAATATATTTTATTGATTATGCTATTACAGTTGTCCTATTATCCCCCCTTCATTCCCCTCCACCCTGAACACCCTCTCCCACCCACATTCCCCCCCTTTACTTCAGTCCATGTGTCA
>CM052543.1:10480001-10492250 GCA_028533065.1 Trachops cirrhosus | reverse complement strand
TTTGGTTGTCCGACTTCCATAAACTTCAATTTTCTGTCAGTTCTGGTTGTTATTTTGTTTCTATATCTTTGTTGTCCCTATCTTGGTTGTGCGAGGAGGCACAGTGCGTCTACCTATGCCTCCATCTTGGCCGGAAGTCCCGGACTAAGGCATTTATTAACCAGAAGCAAAGAAGCAGCCTTCCTGGTTCATGTCTGTTCAGATAATCAGGTTTCTGGAGTCTACAGAAATAGACAAGAGGGCAGAGACTCTACCTACGTGGGACCCCAGACAATCCACTATTAGCCCTTGAGCTAACACAAAGCTCAGAGTACAATCACTTTTCTTATACCCTGGGTTCATTCTGAATGGCTGCTCTTAGTGACATTTGATTTTCACGGCTTCACCTCTCAGTACACTACTTGCCCTTTCACCCTGATCCTGACTTCAACAACCTTCTTGATTCTTTTTGGACTCAGCATTTGACTCCAATGGAATAATTTCTCCACCATTTCCCTGTCTAGACAACATGGAATTGTCATAAATGACACCTAAAGTACAATTAATAGAGAAACTGCAATTTCCACTCTCCTCCCCCATTCCCCAAAAGAATCGCTCCCCAGAAGACACGCACATTAACATCCTCCGGCATGTCAATCAGTACTACCCTGAAGATTAACTCTGTGAAGCCTGGAAGCCATTTAATTTCCAGCTCCCTAAATATTTATGCATTTCCCCCTTCTACTATAATTAGAAAGTAAACTGCCTTCTTTTCACTAGCACTAATGGTTATAATCTCAGAGATGTGAATGCCTGCTGAATCGATACCTGGGTCCTTACAAACACCGCAGCTGCATTTGATTTAGGGGTATCACAGACAAAAGCACAAAGACAAGGCAAAAGAGGAGTGAGGCAATGGGAGAAAGGCATGACTCAAGACCATCAGAACCAGGCAGTTCTATTATAACTATTATAAGAACACGATGGCTTGAAGCCAGCGCCTTGTGAGATGTAATATTAAAGAAACAACAAAATCAAAGGACAGCAAATCATGGCATAACTTACTGGTGGTTTTGAACAGGAGGGGTTCACCCAGGGGGCATACAGCAACGTCTGGAAACATTTTTTTGGTTACTGTAACAGGGTGGGGGGAATGCACTGGCATCTAGTGGATGAAGGCCAGGGATGCTGCTAAACCTCCTACAATGTACAGAACAGCCTCCCACAATAAAGAACCGTCCAACCCTAAATATTCAAATCACTGCTATTGAGAACCCCTCTGATAATATCTTAACAGTCTGTGCCTAACCAAGAGAAACTCTGAATAAACTAATACACGAGGCATACTCTGGTTTCTCTTCAGATTGTATAAATTTTTCCCTTTTTACTAATATATGAGGGAAGTCAATGCTTTAACTTTAAAATTAGAATGTAATTTAAATCATCATCTGTGTCACTAGCTGTTTGACCTTAGGCAAGTTCATTATCCTCAGCGTCCAATTTTAGGAAGAAATTCGTATTTCACAAGGTTGTTCTGATTAAGTAAGAGCATATGTAAAGTACAGTAGCCAGCACATAGTTCAATAAATAGTGATTAAGTTTTCCTTCCTTAGGTTACAACTCCCAAAGTATCTACAGGGAACATGATGCACTTTGGCCACCCAAGTCACTCTGCCTTAAAAAAGTGGTTTCTTAGAAAGAGACATGTGTACTGGAAAGGCATAAACTTGGTTATCTGAGCCCTAAGAATCACACGAATCTCGCTCGAATAAACCAACAAGAACAGTCAGTTATCTATCCACCAATCTGTCTGTTGCTCTCTCTAACCACTGATTCAAGCCACAATTGTTTATTGAGTGCCTACTTTTAGGCATATATTACTACATAAAATAAATATGATACATGTAGTAGCTAGTCTCCAAAGATAGACCCCAAAGAACCATACTTCTTAGTTTTCTTGCCCGTGTGTGGTTCCCTCCCAAACGAAATCTAGGCCAGTTTGTTCTTTGCTCTAATCGAGAGAATGTGCCAAGCTGTGCCAGTTCTGCACGCATCCATTTCCTCCCTCTTGGAATTGTCACTTTTAGAAGCTCCGCGCTGCTTTGTAAAAAGTCTGCTGGAGAGGCCACATGAAGAGAGGAGTCCCTGAGACTACAACGAGAGGGAGAAAGGCGTAGCTGTTCCAGCTGAGCCTCCAAATGGCTCTAGAGAGACTCCAAGCAAGACCAGCAGAACTTCCCAACTGAGCCCAGAAAGGACAATGAAAGATAATAAAATTATTACTTTAAGTCACTAAGTTTTGGTGTGTGGTTTGCTATATATACATCAGCAAATGAAGAAAATAGCTCCCGGTCTTGTGGAACTTTTGAGCTGGTCACAACAGTAGCAGTAGAACTAAGTCCATGAAGTTACCTCACAAGCCTACAGTAATCACATATGTACTGAAAGGAACCTTGGCCACTAAAGCAAAACATCAAACCTTTAGAAACAGACCTTTAACAATAAAACTCAATGCCAACTTCCTGTGAGTCCAAAAGCATGAGATCTTGAGATGGGTCAGAAGGGCCAATGTGAATTTAGAAAGACCTGCTACTCTTTCTCTCTGTCCCAATCAGGCTCTCCATCTTTCCGAAACATGCCTGCGCTGAATGGCTCCCTCTCAATGCAGAAAGTAGCGCTAGAATTCGGAAAATTAAAGCAATTTGTGCTCCCTCCCTTATCAAGATGCTGGACCAGTTTTGTGTTGTTTGTTTTGTTTTTTTGTGGGGGGGGGGGTTGCACAGATCAATACAAGAGCGTGCAGGAAAAATGAAGATAATATCCCATTCCCTTGTTTTGTACCAAACTACTTTTTGTATTAGTGAACTTTCTAAAATAGAAAGAATCTCATTGTCTCTATTAGCCTATCAGCTCTACCTCAATAGACATATTTCAAGGCACCTCACATTTTTATGTACATAGTTTACTCCAATTTTACATGGTGAGATTTCATGAATACTGATGTCCAAAAAATGATACTAACAGACAAAAAAGAAAATAACCTGGCAAAAGGAGAGGATTTTTTTTTCTTTTTCTTCTTTTGGGAGCAGAGTAATAATGGAAAAAGGGAGAAAAGAGTAGGCATTTCTTAAGCTTCTAAACTTGTAACAGCAACTGATGTTTAACTTATGTAACCCTCACATACAATTTTACAATTGAGGGAGTCAAGGTTTAGAGAGGCTACTTAACCTGCCCGAGGTTAAACAGAGCCAGAGTTGGAGTCTAGTGTTGCTCAACTCCAAATCATTCTGTCAGAACACAAGAGAAGAAAAGGAACCTAAGGAGATCACAGGGGCCGGAATAAAAAAAAATGGTGATGGATGGGGGTTAATATCTGGTATTACTAAAGAACTCAACTTGAGCCCTGGCTGGTGTAGCTCAGTGGCTTGAGCATGGGCCTACGAACTAAAGGATCAAGGTTCGATTCCCAGTCAGGGCACATGCCTGGGTTGCAGGCCAGTTCCCAGCAGGAACGCATGAGAAGCAATCACACATTGATATTTCTCTCCCTCTCTCCTTCCCTTCACCTCTAAAGATAAATAAATAAAATTAAAAAAAAAAAAAGAACTCAACTTGACATTAAAAATAATAATAGTCCAGTTAAAAAATGGGCAGAAGGCCTGAATAGACACTACTTCAAAGATGACATGCAGATGGCCAATAGGCATTTGAAAACACGCTCAATGTTACTAATTATTAGAGAATTGTAAACTAAAATCACAATGAAATATCACCTCACACCTGTCAGAATGTCCATCATCAATACACGAACAAAAAACAAGTGCTGGCGAGGATGTGGAAAAGGGGGAACCCTCGTGCACTATTGGTTCCCCGTGCACTAATGCAGATTGTTGTCACCACTATGGAAAACAGTATGAAGATTCTTATGACCCAGCAATTCTACTTCTGAGTAAATTTCCAAATAAACATAAAACACTAATTCAAAAAGATACATGTAACGCTATGTTTATTGCAGCATTATTTACAATCACCAAGTTATGAAAGCAACCCATGTGCAATACCTGACTCTTTAGTCAGGAGCACTGACCTCTTTTCCCTTAGATTGTCAAATAAAAAAATAACAACAACCAATACAACAACAGCCGTCTGGTGTAAATGCCCTGTCCTGAACCATAAATATATAGGTCATATACTAGAGTTGCATCTTATTGGTCATTCTCATAATAAGGTTGTGCCTGATTGGTTAATTCCTGGTATCAGAAATCCTTATATATAAGCATAGGCACCAGATTTTTCGAAAAAGTCACTTGGGAACAAAAAGGGTATAGAATTACTACTATTGATTTTTGTGATTCAATCAAAATTATACCTATTTTTGCCAGATCAGCAAAAATGTAATAAAATAAAATACATTAAAATAAATAAAATAAATATAAATACATAAAATATTTAAAAAACAGAAAATAACAATGTTGGCAAGGATATGAAAAAATTAGAATCTTTGTCCACAGTTGGTAAGATTGTAAAATGACATAGCCACTACAAAAAACAATATAGAGGTTCCTCAAAAAATTTAAAATGGAACTATCATATGTGATCTAGTAATCCCACTTCTGAGCACATATCCAAAAGAACTGAAATAGTTGTACACTGATGTTCATTGCAAAATTATTCACAATAGCCAAGATGTGGAAGCAACCTAAATGTCTCAGATGAGGGGATAAAGAAAATGTGGTACAGGCATACAATGGAATATTATTCTGCCTTCAAAAGCAAGAAAATCTTGTCATATGATGCAACATGGATGAACCTGAAGGACACTACGCTAAATGAAATAAGCCAATCACCAAAAGACATGGACATGATTCCACTTACGTGAGGTATCTAAAGCAATCAAACTCATAGAAAAAGAAAGCAGAAGGGTGGTTACCAGGGGACGGGGACAAGAAATTGAGTAATTGTTCAATTACAGTATTTTACTAATACAAAAAACAAAAGTTCTAGAGATCTGTTGTACAACTACATGCATATACTTAACAATGCTGTACATTTAAAAATTGTTAAGAGGGCTGCCCTGTCCAGGTGGCTCAGTTAGTTGAAGCATCCTCCTGTATACCAAAAGGTTGTGGGTTTGATTCCTGGTTAGGGCACATACCTAGGTTGCAGGTTTGATCCCTGGTAGGGGTGCCTATGAGAGCCAACCAATGTTTCAATGTTTCTAGCTCCTTTCCTCTCTCTCTAAAATCAAGAAACATATTCTTGGATGAGGATAAAAAATAAATAATAATAAAAAAATCATCAAGAGGGTAAATTTATGTGGATTTTTAAAAATTTTATTTTAATTATTGTTGAAGTACAATTTTCTATCTTTTACTCCCATCCCAGCCATATGTGGATTTCTTAAATCACAGTAAGAAAAAAATGTGGCCCTTGAGACTGCCTTATGCTTGCACAGCTGTGACCTAGAGCTGGAGTGTCATGCCCGCCCTTGGATAAACATGCAGACTGTTTCCTATGACCTGGATGGACAACATGCTCATTGATACAGCTGGGGGACAAGTAGAAAAGGTAGTAAAACTTTTACAATGAAAATAACATTTCAAAGAAGAGGCTGAAATCATTTGTGACAAAGTTCAAGTTAAACTAGCAAGGAATGTTTTCATCCTTCCAATCCATGCATTAGCAATCTATGGACTTCACACTGGGAAGAAGTAATTCAGGAAACAAACGGTGGTGTAGCCAATATGAAATTGGCTGAAGAATGTTATTTTCTATGGAAATCTATACGTTTACAGCATGACACTAGCAGGCATCATCAAAGCAATGCTCACTGAACTTCGAAAGGAGATCTGGCTGCTTTTATTAACAAATGGAGACATATGAACCCAGAGGGGATCCAGAGGAAGAATGGAGGCTTGTGCCTGTCAATCCTATTCTGATGCTATTGTGGTAGGTGCAGAACTGAGAAAAGAGAAACCAGCACCTTCCATATTTTATTACTGCTGTGATCTCCTCGGGGTACACAGCCTGGGGATGGTGAGATGGTTAGTGACACACTAGAAAACGATATACAAGGAGGCCTCAGTGTAGGGCTGAAAGCAACAGTCTGGATAAATAAAAATGGAATAGTGCCACTAAAGTCATCACCCGTGCGACACTAGATAGTTCCTTCTGTGCTAGAGATACCTGCTCTCTTACAAAGTACTGACTGCAAAGTCAGTATGTCAACTTAAAGCAAATAAAAGGGCATGGTTATATATGTTACAGGATTTAAACTAAGAAAAGTTAAGGCATTCCATATACTATAATCCAGTTCTAAGAATAATTTTACTTATGATGTAATAGCCAACCACCCATTGACTGGTATTTATATCTGTAAGTCTAGAATAAATTAATACAAGTTACTTTTAGTGACTGAGTCAACTTGAAGAAATATATTATTTGTTAACCTGTGACTTGAGGTTTTTAAAATTCTATTCTATTAATCTTTTAGCATCTCAGATCCAAGAAGATACCAGCAGGATAGCTTATATATGAGTGCATAAATACAGGTTTTATGTGCTGTCTTAAAAATAAATATTTTTTTAAATTTAAAAAAAAAATTATTTAATTTTAGAGAGAGGAAGGAAGCCAAAGAGAGAGAGAAACATTGACTTCGTTTTTCCACTTATGCATGCATTCATTGGTTGCTTCTTTTTTTGTTTACTAAGAAGAATTTTTAGCCCTGGCCGGGGTGGCTCAGTGGATTGAGTACTGGCTTACGAACAGAGGAATGGCTACTTTGATTCCCGGATGGGGAACATGGCTTGGTCTCGGGATGGGTCCTCAGTGTGGGGTGCACATGAGAGGCAACCACACATTGATGTTTCTCTCCCTCTCTCCCTCCCTTCCCCCTCTCTAAAAATAAAGAAATAAAATCTTTTAAAAAAAGAAAAACATTTTTAAAAAGTATTTTAAATTATATTTTATTGATTACACTATTACAGTTGTCCTGATTTTTCTCCCTTTGCCCACCTCAACCCAGCAGCCACCTCAGGTAGTCTCCACACCATTGTTCACGTTAATGGCTCATGCATAGGTTCTTTGGCTACTCCATTTCCTATTCCGTACTTTACAGCCCCATTGCTGATCTGTAACTACCTATTTGAACTTTAAAAAAATAATAATATTGAATGTAAACTGTTATTGAAGATTTTATTTATTGACTTTTAGAGAGAGGGAGGGACGAAGAGAGAGAGAAACAGCAATGTGTGAGAGAGAACATGGGCCTCTCACACATCCCCAACCGAGGACCCAGCCTACAACTAGGCATGTGCCCTGACCAGGAATCAAACCGGTGACCCTTTAGCTTGCAGGCCAGCACTCAATCCACTGAGCCACACCAGCCAGAGCACTATTTCAACTTCTTAATCCCCTCACCTCTTCACCCATTTCCCCACACCCTCTACCCATCTGGCAACCAACAAAACACTCTCCGTATCTATAATTCTGTTTCTGTTCTCATTTGCTTAGATTTTAAGATTCAATTATTGATAGATATGTATTTATTGCTATTTTATTGTTCATAGTTTTGATCTTTCTTTTCCTTAAATAAGTCCCTATAACATTTCAAATAATAATAGTCTGGTGATGATGAACTCGTTTAGTTTTTTCCTGTCTAGGAAACTCTTTATCTGCCCTTTAATTCTAAATGATAGCTTTGCTGGGTAGAGAAATGTTGCCTGTAGGTCCCTGCTTTTCATGACTTAATACGTATTGCCAGTCCCTTCTAGCCTGCAAAGGCTTTTTTTGAGAAATCAGCTGACAGTCTTATGGAAACTCACCTGTAGGTAAATAACTGCTTTTCTCTCGCTGCTTTTAAGAGTCTCTCTTTAACATTTAGCATTTTAATTATGATGTGTCTTAGAGTGGGCCTCTTTGCATCCATCTTGTTTGAGACTCTGGACTTGCATGTCTATCTCCTTCACCAAATTAGGAGGGTTTTCTTTCATTATTTTTTCAAACAGATTTCCAATTTGTTGCTCTTTCTCTTCTCCTTCTGGCACCCCTATGATGCAAATATTGGAATGCTTGAAATTGTCCCAGAGGCTGCTTACAGCATCCTCACTTTTTTTTATTCCTTTTTCCTTCCTGTTGTTCTGATTCGTTGTTTTTTGCTTCCTTATGTTGTAAATCATTGATTTGATTCTCAGCTTCATTCACTCTGTTGTTTCCCTGTAAATTTTTCTTCAATTAGTGTATCCTTTGTTTCTGATTGGATATTTTTATGCTGTTGAGGTCCTCACAAAGTGCCTTCAGTATCCTTATAACCAGGGTTTTCAACTCTATATCTGATAGGTTGCTTATCTCTATTTTATTTAGTTCTTTTTCTTGGGTTCTGATCTGTTCTTTCATTTGAGCTATGTTTCTTTGTCTCCTCATTTTGGCAGCCATCCTGTGTTTCTTTCTATGTATTAGGTAGAGCTGCTATGACTCCCTGTCTTGGTAGCATGGCCTAATGTACTAGGTGTCCTGAGGGTCCAGCCGCACAGAGTCCTCTATTACACAAGCTGGGGACTCAAGGTGCGCCCCTCCTACCAGTCTGGATGGATGCGGTTTCTTTAGTTCCATAGTTGTCAGAATTCCATTCAACTCAATTTCTGACCGTTCTGTGTGATGGTTTTCCATATTTTAGGTGTAATTTTTTAATTTATTTTATTTTTTATTTTTATTTATTTTTAGAGAGAGGAAAAGGAGGGGCAAAGAGAGGGAGAGAAGTATCAATGTGTGGTTGCCTCTTGTGTGGCCTCCACTGGGGACCTGGCCTGCAATCCAGGTATGTGCCCTGACTGGGAATCGAACCCATGACCCTTTGGCCTGCAGCTCATGACCAATCCATTGAGCTACACCAGCCAGGCCTTTAGTTGTAATTTTGATGTGGTTGTACAAGAAGGCTAACTGTGTTTACCTGTGCTGCCATCTTGACTGCACTGGTTGTTTCTTGTATGTGCTGTGACTGGGGGATCAAACCCATAACCTTGGCATATCAGGACAATGCTCTAACCAACTGAACTACCTGGCCTGGGCAAAATAGATATTTTTAAAAAACAGACATTCTAAAACATGTTCTAGGGGTTTACCAGAGCAACTGAATCTGGTTAACACAAAATAAGTACTAAGTCATATCCAAATCAAGGCATTTCATAATGAGATTATTTTGTATCTGTTTGAAAATATATATACCATATACCATTTTTTGCCTACTTTAAATGTATACTTTCTTTTATGAATCAAATTTTTCTGTATTACCTTTTTTGGGGGGCCTCTAATTTTCCTATGGTATAAACATGACAAATAGATTCTCCCAGTAAAAAAAATCTGTTAAAATCAGCATGTGGTGCTCCTTTTCCATGACATTATCACATCTTTCCAGAATGAGCTTTGTAGTTAGTCTTTATCTCTTATGGAAGTATTTTTACCATCTTTTCCCAGGCATACAATGGAGTTGAAGGGTCTTGCTAAGATAAGTGCAAGCCACAAAAAGTCATTTTCCTTTTGTGGATATATCAGAGGGGAACTGTCTTACTACAACCTAACCAGGAGCCCCCACTCCCACCTTCATCTATTCTCTGACTAAATGACGTTCATGCATATGATGAAAATTAGATTATTAGGTTTTGCACCTTGGCAGGGCAGCTCAGTTGGTTAGAGCACTGTCCCAATACACCAAGGTTGTGGGTTTGATCCCCGGTTGAGGCACATAAGAGAACCAACCAATGATTTAACCAAAAAGTTCATTTGTTTTTTCTCGGTAAGATGCTCTAGTAGCACTTAGTTGTCTTTAACTTTATTTGAAACCATTTTGTTAGACTGTATTGTGACAGCTATTATATCGGCATTCATTTAAAAAAACTTATCAAAATTGGTGAATTTTTGTGTAGCCATTTTAATACTGAAGATGGAAAATATGCAACATTTTCGGCATAGCACACTCTATTATTAAGAAAGGTAAAAATTCAACTGAAGTGTAAAAAAAGATTTATGCAGTGTATGAAGAAGGTGCTGTGACTGGTTAAATGTATCAAAAGTAGTTTGCAGATTTTCATGCTGGAGATTTCTCACTGGACGATGCTCCATGGTCAGGTATAAAAGGATCAACCAACAAATGCAGTTGAAGTTGAGAGCAATCAAATCCAGACATTAATTGAGAATAATCAATGTTATACCAGGCAGGAGGTAGCCAACACATTCAAAATACCCAAATCAATGACATTATTGGTGAAAATGAAAAAATGTGTCTTTTATTTTACAGAAAAAAACTAAACAGACTTTATATCCAACTCAAAAGAATGTTAGGTTTTGCGCCCTGGCAGGATAATTCAGTAGGTTAGACACTGCCCCCATACACCAAAGTTGAGGGTCTGATCCCTGGTCAAGGCACACACAAGAATCAACCAATATCCCTGCTGGTGTGGCTCAGTTGATTGAGTGCTGGTCTGTGAACTAAAGGGTCACCAGTTCAATTCCCAATCAGGGCACATGCCTGTGTTTCGGGCCAGATCCCTAGCAATGGGTGTGCAAGAGGCAACCACACATTGATGCTTCTCTCCCTTTCTTTCTCCCTCCCTTCCCCTCTGTCTAAAAAGAAATAAAATATTTTAAAAAAGAATCAACCAATAAATGCATAAATGAGTAGAACAATAAATCAATATTTCTCTCTCCCCCACTTCCTTTCTCTCTAAAAATCAATAAATTTAAAAAATTAATTAGGTTTTGGTATAACCTGTTTTCAGGGTACCATTTTAATATCTGACTCTTCTTGGTGTTGTTATCTGCCTTATGTCTCCTGTTTTTAAAATTCTGGGTAATATATTATTGTTTCATAAATTTTTTATATCCAATGCAAGGTTCACTTTGAGTTTACTAATTAATTATTGCATTGCAAAACATTTTACAACTAGAAAAATTTTCCGAGATAGTCTCATGATTTCACCAACTTCATGTAAAATAAATGGTAATAGTAAACCAAAAATGACTTGGGTTGTTTTTTGGTGGAGTTTTTAAAAAAAACTTTTGCATAAGAATCTACTGATGTAAAATATTAGACAGGACTTCTGGTCAAGACAGAGGTATAGGTAGACATGCTTCACCTCCGTGTGCAAACACAAAAAGAAACAAGAATTACAATAAATCTCAAAACAAATAACACCCAGAATTGTCAGAAAACTGAACTGTATGGAAGTCTAACAAATAAGGATTTATTGAAGCCACAATCATCCAGATGGGGAGGAGGTGTGGAGATGTGGAGACATGGCAGACAGGTGGCAGGTGCAGCAGAACAAGCACAGGTGGTCTCACATTCACATGAGGTGGATAAAAATTGGGAGGGACACCTCGGGAGCAAGTGGTCCCAGCCCCAGACCACACAGCTCTCAGTTCCAACACCAAGAAGATAAATCTCCATAACTTCTAGCTGTAAAAACCAGTGGGGGTTGGGGCGGCAGAAGAAACTGCCAGATTTTCAGGAAACTTCACTTAAAGGGTCCGCACAGTCTTAAAACATATGTAAATCCACCCACTCTGGGATTCAGCACCAGGGTAACAGTTCAAAGGGCGCAAGTCACATACAGGGACTAGGTGAAGTGACTGGAAACAGGGCAAGTACCAGGCTAACCCCCAGAAGTTAAGCAGTGGTGTGTCCTCCCTCCGAGCCCTCCCCCCAACACAAAGTCACAAAGTGGTGAAGTGGGTTGCCCCACCCTGGCTCCACCCCACACAATTTACAGGTACCTTTCACAGGGATTCAAAGCAACTCTACCTAGTGATACATGGAAACTGCCAAATTTAGGAGACAAAGAAATATGGCCCAAATGAAAGAACAGAACAAAACCCAGAAAAAGAACTAAACGGAATGGAGACAACCAACCTATCAGATTCAGAGTTCAAAACAATGGTGATCAAGATGCTCAAAGAACTCACTGAGTATGGCAACAACATAAAGGAAGAAATGAAGGCTACAGAAAGGAGTTCCCATCAGACTGTCAGCTGATTTCTCAAAAGAGACCTTACAGCCAAGAAGAGGCTGGAAAGAAGTGTTCCAAGTCATGAAAGACAAGGACCTACATCCCAGATTGCTCTATCCAGCAAAGCTTTCATTTAGAATGGAAGGGCAGAGAAAGTGCTTCTCAGATAAGCTCAAGTTAAAGGAGTTCATCATCACCAAGCCCTTATGGTATGAAATGTTAAAGAGACTTATCTAAGAAAAAGAAGATCAAAAACATGTGTAGTAAA
>CM052543.1:10468279-10479901 GCA_028533065.1 Trachops cirrhosus | reverse complement strand
GAAGAATAAGAAACATGGATGGTAGGTAGAAAATAGACAGGGGGAGGGCAAGAATAGTAGGGGAAATGTAGAAGCTAAAGAACTTATGACACATGGACATGAACTAAAGGGGGGAAATGTGGGTGGGGAGAGGGTGTTCAGGGTGGAGGGGAATGAAGGGGGGGTAATGGGACAACTGTAATAGCATAATCAATAAAATACATTAAAAAAAAAGAAAAAAAAAGAAAAATCTACAGGGAACCAACAGTGAAGGGAAGGAAGACGGGATTCAAATCAAAGATTTGGAACATAAGGAAGAAACAAACATCCAGCTGATTTCTCAAAAGAAACTTTGCAGGCAAGAAGGGACTGGAAGAAGTATTCAAAGTGATGAAAAGCAAGGACTTACAACCTACATTACTCTATCCAGCAAAGCTATCATTTGAATGGAAGGACAGAAAAAATGCTTCCCAGGCAAGGTAAAGTAAAGGAATTCATCATCACCAAGTCACTATTACATGAAATGTTAAAGGGACTTACTGAAGATAAAGAAGATCAAAACTATGAACATAAAAGGACACCAAATTCACAACTATCAACAACTGAATCTAAAAAACAAGCAAGCAAACAAAACAAACAACCAGAAAAGGAACAGAATCATAAGTATGGAGATCATCTGTAGGGTCACCAGCTGGGAGGGGGAAGGGGGAGAATGAGGGAAAAGGTGCAGGGATTAAAGTATACTTGGTAGATACAAAATAGTGTGATGTTAAGAATAGTATAGGAAATGGAGAATCCAAAGAACTTATATGCATGACCCATGGACATGAACTAAGGGGGAGATTGCTGCAGGGAAGGGGGGTACTGGGCAGAGGAGGGCAAGGGGGGAAAAACTGGGACAACTGTAATAACAGAATCAATAAAATGTACTTAAGAAAAAGAAATGATGTAAAAAAAATATTAGCCTCTGTTAGGATTTGTATGACTTTTTCAAGTATCCTGCCTGTGATTCTGTTACTTAGCTTCTAGATTATGCTTCTCCATAAGCCTATTTCTTTAGCCAATTCTTTCCTGTCTACTACCAAGAACAGAATTTTCTACAATTGTGCAAGAGCCCTGATGTGTTCACTTCTCTTGATTTTTAAAAATGTGACTCTGCTGTGGACTGTTCCAGTGTGCTGTTGGTATAAAGTTGAACATTTATGAACAGAATGTGTTTGTGCGTAGTTCCAGGTATGGTGCCCCTGTGACCTCGATTATATTTTAGTTATTTAAAAACTGTTAAGTTGGAAGATTTTTACAGAAAAATAATTATGTGCACAATTTCTCTAATAGATGATATGTCATACTGAGGGTTGCTCCCTTGTGGCTATCCCACAGGCAGATGTAGACAGTGTCACATTCATTATGCTAACTGGAAAAGGTTCATTGCCCGTAGATCACGGTGATCTCAACAAGACAGCTCCTACGATATTAAGTGAGCAGCTCTTTAACAAAAGTGATCTGGAGGGTGGAAACAGAAATAACTGAGTTTCCTTGTCTTCTCAGCTTGTATTCTATGCAGTGCAGTAAAGCAGTATTGCTTTCCACTTACACCCATCCTTAGGGAGGGGCTTTGTGGTTTTCTACCTTCTAAGTGGAATGCTACAGAAGATATTAAGAAACCTTGGAATAGACCTATGACTTTATTACTGTTTTTGTTTTAGAATAATATTCCTTAAAATTAAAAATGAAAAAAGAAAAAAGGCAAAATAGGTTATATCTGCCATTAGAACAATGAAAGAGAAGGAGAAAAGCCATCTTGCTGAGGTGAAGTGATCTAAGGAGACAGCAGGGAGATAGAGGAAAAGGAGAGAAATGCATAGGAATACGTGAGGGGGAATAAAAGACAAAAAGATTGGCATGCATACCCTTTGATGTAACAAAGGAAAAGGGCACAATGTTAACAAGCTGCGATTCTGTTTCTATGACAAGACCATTCTTTCAGCCTTTGGTTCCTTTATTATCACAATTTCCTTCTCATATGCTAACATGATTTTTAATTTTCTAGCAGGTGACACCCAAATCAAGCAGCCTTTTCAGTGGAACCCACCCCTCTGTCCAAGGCACTCTGCTCACAGGGAGAAGTGTAAGCATTCTTCTCCAAGATTTTACTTTACATAGTCCATCATTAAAGAAAGGTTGCTTTCATACTGCATAACCTCACATTAACAGAGGTCTACTTACTAAAGTATGCCAGCCAGCAAAAAGCTAGGTACCACCACTTTCCCTCTTTGGAAACAGAGAAGGAGTTTATTAATTGTTGCTATTAAAAATTCAGGCAGCTTCTCAGGTGAGGGGGCTGTCAGCATGTCAGCCTCCAGCAGCGGGGAGCCCCCTGTGGATGAATTAGGCAGGATGCGTGGGGTACTGGGTACTGCAATGTCCAGTGCCTCCCCCTAGTGGCTCTGAGTGGTAGGGCACTTAGAAGATATTTGCCTACACAGAACCACCAGCTATTTTGCTTTAACTCATGGAATAGTAACCAACACAAAATTGGAAATAAGTAGGAAACACAAATGTGTAAAGTCAACCCACTGCAAACTAAGGCACAAAGAAAGTCCATGCCTTGAGTAAAGGGGTACCAACTACTCAACTCCTGTTGATTGTTATTAAATGGGAATGCAGACCAGATGCTTCCCATTTTTTCAACAGAATCCAGAAATCTGTATTTATGTGGGAAAAAAGAAATTTTTAGAAACAGGATGAGGGCCAAACACACCTGAAGATTATTTTGTAATCTGTGGGTTAATGTAACAGACCCACACACTAAAGCCAAATTTGCGCACATGAGCATGTTTTCAGGAGTGTTCCCAAAAAGGATATACTGGATCCTCCCTCCACCCATAAGTGTACAGGAAATACAAGAGGATGAAGGGAAGCCATCTGCGAAGCTCTAATGGGCTGAGACCAATTACAATAAGCAAAATATACTATACAAACAAAACCCCATACACCTGGTGTTATTGTCTTAGCAAAACCTCCAACGCACCCTTTAGAGCGCTACTCTGAATAAATACAGTAGAAAGGCGACTTGAAGGGGGAAGAGTGACTATATGGGAATTTGCACCCAATGTATTTGCAGCACACATATAGATCCCACTGTAGTCCCTGTAGCACTCCAAGACTCTGAGCTGACAGACGCGATTACATCTTTTCAAGTTCTCAGTGTGTGCACAAAGCACACGGCCTGCTCTACACCATTCAGCCTCCTAGAGAAGGATAATGGGGGATAATTTAGATCAGCCTAACAGGCGCTAATTTGACCTGCAGTGGGGGAAGGGCTGCTTGTCAAGCACACCCCCTCAAGGACCTGGAGGCGCACGTCCTCTCCAGCTTGCAAACAATTTCGAAGACATATATCATGAGGCTGGAAAACCTTTGCTTCAGGGCAGATAGCATAGAAAACAAGAAGCTCTTTATGCAATTATGCCAGCTCTTAACCATCAAAATAATCTTACAAGAGCCAGTACTTGGAACCTCTAGTTCAAAGTAGAGGGAGAGGAGCCCCCTACCTAGCTCTTCCTGGCCCTCATTATCATAATACCTTCTATTACAATAGCACCTGACTCTCTTCCAAATCTCATTCACATAAAGCATGGATTAGTAAACCACTGCCTGCCAGCCAAATATGGCCTCCTGCCTGTTTTTGTACGGCCCACAAGCTAAGAAGGGGTTTTATATTTTTAAATAGCTAAAAAACATCAAAAGTAGGCTATTTCATGACGTGAAAATTATATGAAAAACGCATGTGTCCACAAAGTTTTACTGGAACACAGCCACACTCATTCACTTACATACTGTCTATGGCTGCTTTCATGTTACAACAGCAAAGTTCGGTAGTTGCAACAGAGACTAAATAGCCTGCAAAGCCTAAAATATTTACTATTTTATCCTTCACAGAAAAACTACCAAACCTTGATAGAGAGGATATAATAACTAGGAGTTACACAGAATTCAAAAAGGCTCAAACTGGGCAGGTGAGCAACAAAGGTGAAAAAGATTAACCACAATGGTACCTCTCTCTTCCACCCTATCCTCACCCTCACATTGCCAAAGAGAGAAATGGGTCAGAACTACCCCTAAAGACAAATAAGTCAAATATATTTTACTGCCTTATGATAGGACAAGAGATCCCTGGATTCTCTTATCATTTAACAATACCCAAAAGACTTTGTGGCCCAAAATCAGTAAGCAGTGAGTGTCACAGATAGAATCATGGTTATGTCTCCCTCATAAAAGGCTGTTGAGAAGAAAAAGTACATGAACACCTACCTCTAGGTGGCAGACATTCAGAATTAATAAAATGGAAGTCCTTCCCAATCTTGAAGAGCACATTCCTGAAAACACCAGTGCTACTGAGTTTTTCTACTGAGAAACCTTAAGATGGGAGAAACCCTTTATGGGAGAAAATAAAAACAGCAATAGGAGTTCCAATCTATGAAATTATGAATATCTATAAAATTATGTTCACTAAAATAAATAGGAAATAGCTCTGACTGGTGTGGCTCAACTGGTTGGGTGTTGTCCAGCAAAACAAAAGGTCCTGGTTCAATTCCCAGTAAGGGCACATGCCTGGGCTGGGGGCCAGTCCCCAACTGGGGTGTGTGCAAAAGACAATCAATAGATGTTTCTCTTCCTCTCTTTCTTTCTCCCTTCCCCTCTCTGTAAAAATAAAGAAATATTTTTTAAAAAATAAAAATAGTAAATAGAAAACGTCGCTTTATACATCTTAATAATAATGAATACTATTCAATTAATTTTCCTTTATCATTAACAATGTTCATATCTTTGGCCCCAGTAACTGTGCCTCTAAAAATTCATCCTCTCTAGAAACACCTGCACAGTACAGAAAAGATGCTGCAGCAGTGTTTTTGAAAGCAAAAAAGAAACAATCCAAATGCTACCGAAGAGGGAACACGTTAAATTAATTGTGGTGCATCCAACTGTTGGAATACTATACTGTTATTTTAAAAATGTAACATCTGCCCTGGCTGGTGTGGCTCAGTGGACTGAGAACCAGCCTGTGAACCAAAATGTTGCTGGTTCAATTCCCAGTGGGGACACATGCCTGGGTTGTGGGCTGGGTCCCAGGTGGGGGGCACTCGAGAAGCAACCACACATTGATGCTTCTCTCCCTATCTTTCTCCCTCTCTTCCCCTATCTAAAAATAACTAAATAAAATCTTTAAAAAATAAATAAATAAAAATAACAACAAAAATGTAATATCTATATAGATTAACATGGGAAAATGTCCAAGTATATCAAGCAAAATGTGTAAATAAATAATGGACAGAAGCTTTACAAATAAAGAAAAAATGTGTTTTCATTCACATAGAAAAAATTCTGGAGTTAACAAAAATTATTAATAGTGGTTAACACTGTGGAGGACATTTACTTTATATGTCACACATTTCTGTAATGTCTGGATTCTTGAATTCTGTTTATTTTTAGAGAGGGAGAGAAACATTGATGTGTGAAGAGAAATATTTCTCTATTAGTTGTCTCTCATACACCCCCAAATGGGACCTGGCCCACAACCCAGGCATGTGCCCAGACCAGGAATAGGTTTGCAGGACGGTGCCCAGGCACGCTGACCCACACCAGTCAGGGCTGGATTCTTGAATTTGTATCAGTTTTGTGAGCAGAAAGAATGCGCATCTTAAGATTTCCATTTATGATCCCTTGCTCACTATAAATTTTTCAGCCCCTTCCTTCTTCAGTCAGTAACAAGCCATCATGATTGGCAGAGGGGGAGTAACAGGGCTTTACTGCAATAATGCGCCTACTAAGAGGCTTTATTTCTTTTTTTGTTTAGCAACCCTTCATCCAAACACTTAAGGTCTACCTAACTCTGACACGATCAGTGACTCCTGCCTTCTGGTTTTCACCACTGTCGCAAGATATAAATTAAGCTAAAAAGTGTATGACGTTGGCCTAACCCTAATTTAGTCTATTCTCAATTAGCAGCCAGAGTGATTCTTTTAAAATATAGTATCATTCTAGTCCACTTCTGATGGCTTCCTGGATCACTCAGAATAAGAGGTAAAATACCTTAAATGGCTCAGAAGGCCCTGCATAATCTGGTTCCCATTTCCTCTCTAAATTCATCTGCATCACTCCATCCTTTGTAGTGCTCCAGCCAAGTGCCTCAGGGATTTTGCATTTGCTCTTCTCTCTGTCTAGAATGCCCTTGTCCCCAATATTTATAGAGGTTACTCCCTTGCTTACTTGAGGTCTCTACTCCAGTGTCCCCTTATCAAGACTTCCTCTGATGACCCTTTTTAGTACTGCCAACTTCCACCCAAGCACCCTTTACATTTTAAAATATTTTTCTCCATAGAATTTGTCATCACCTGGCAGCCTAAATATTTTCTTTTTTATTGTCTGCCTCTTATTAGAATGACAGATCTATTGCTGGTGCTTAAATCATATCTGGTACACAGTAGATGCTTAGTAAATATCTGTTAACTGAATGAATAAACAAATTGATCAGAGTACATTTTTCACCAGTCCAATTTCCAAGATTATAACAAGAGCCATGCTCAGCAAGGAGCAGCCCTTATTCATATTTCTCAGCTTCCTCCTCTAAGGCCTGGGTTTTACCTTCCCTTATGTCTCTAAGCTAAGCTGCTTAGCCCTGGCCAGGTAGTTCAGTTGATTAGGGCATCACCCAAACACACCAAGATGGCAGGTATGATCCCTGGTTAGGGCACATATAAGAATCAACCAATGGAAGCATAAGTAAGCAAAACAGCAAATCGATGTCTCTCTAAAATAAGTAAACTTAAACAAAAACACTAAGTTGTTAAATTCCACCATCAGCTTTGTCTTTTTGATTTTTCAATACCTGGTTCTCTCTTTTTCCAGCAGGAAAAAGTCATGATTTTCCCATTCCACAAAGGATTCTCCCGTTCTTCCCTATTATCTGTTCTCGAATGCTAAACTTCTGAGAAAGAACTCAAAAGTTGGGAAGGGTTTGTTGTAACTTGAATACCAAAAATTGAATTCCAATGTTTTAGGGGCATAATTAGAAGTAAAGCAAAACTCTCACTTAATATAAGGAATCTCCCCATGCCCAGGGAAAAAAGAACCTAAAATCATTTCAAAACTAAAAAAGGTTTATTCTAATGATGCATGGGCCCCAAAACAAAAACGATAAGCACCTACTTTCTTAAAACCAAAGCACCCTACTTCTAAGCAAATTTAGTGAACACCTTCCACAGAAACCACAAGAAATATGAAGCACCAATTGAAAACAGAACCGTCACATTTAATTTTGGTTTATTCACATCTAGTTTGGATGTTATCAAGACTTTATCAAGACCAAATATACCACCACTGAGACTGCGGAGAGACTTTAAGTAGCAAAGCAAAACAACAGCACTGACTGACAGAGATATCAGTGTCACTGAAAGGTCAAGCCAAAGACCAATCAAATGGTCTCAAGAGGAAGCTGTATAACATGCAGGCCCTGAGTCATCAGTGGGAGTCAATATGAAGGACAGCTGACCAAGTGCATAAGACTTATGACAAGCTTCAGGACAACCAATACGCAAGTCAGAAACATGGCACAACAGTGAGAAGGAGGAATAATTTCTAAGTCACTTGAGCTCAAGTTCCTGAAGGTATCTTCCATGCACTCTAGGTAACGCCAATTCATTTAATCAAGGAGTACTTGTTGAACCAACAATTCTCTGTAAGATAAAGGATATAATATAATAAAGGGTCTTTCTCTTTTTACTAAAAAAGACAGGATTTACACTGCACACTGAATCATAGGAGATGTAATTTCAATCCCATGTAGTTAATTCAACTACCATTTACTGAGTACCTACTGTGTGTCTCAGGTAGTATTCTAGGTACAACAGGGACACAGACAAAGTCACTGCCTTTAGAGAGCTCACTGGCAGGAAGGGAAACAAATACGTTTCTATCGTGGGTGCAGTGTTACAAGGAAGTGTCTACATCTAATACATAAGCAGCAAAGAAGAGGAAATGATTTTTTTGGAGCAGTCAGGGAAGGTTTCACAAAGGAAAAGGTGACAGCTTTGCTAGATCCTAAATAATGAACTGTGTGCACTCCCCATCCACAGAAACTGCTCAAGTTGGACCTCTCTCTCTATTATAATCTGAGAAAACTGGATACCGTCCTAATTTCTAGGTTGCTTCTTCCTCTGTGAACCTACAACTAGCCCCCCAAACATAATCATTTATTTCTATCAATAATGTTTCTGCTAAAAGCTCCCTGGAGAGTCCCCATGGGACAAAAGCTGAAGGATCAAACTAGTTAGTTGACCTATACAGTCTCAAGAGGCTTCAGACTGCTCCAAACTCCAAAGCAAATTCCCTCACAAGTCTAAAAAAAAACCCCTTAGAAATCTAATGAGGGCTTCCAACTCTAACTTTTGATGTCCTAGACCAAATTTTATGCTACAACCATCAATGTCCTCCCCAATTTTCATCTATCACAAGGGGAAGGGAAAGACATCAGTTCTCAGAACACACTCAATCTTACTAAATACTTCAGAGCTATGGCCTTGTTAACTATCTAGAGAAGGAGTGAAGAAGCAATTTATTTGGGAAGGTTTAGCCCAAATTTGATCTCCCACTTGTTGGGATTTTAACAGTGAACTTCCCTAACTCGGATCATCCGGAGTACACTAGACGAACTAACCATGCAGTTCTGTGGGCAATTAAAACAGTGTTTTTTCTGAGTCCCTAGAAATGATTGTGTTGGTGACATTTCTACCCAGAGGCAGTAATTACAAGTGATCTGTGAGACCTTCAATTTCTTACAATGAGACCTGACTCAAGAACCACTCAGTGATGATCTCCAAGAGCTGAGGTTTTTTCTTTTTTTAAAATGTTTGAAACTTGTATTTTCTCTTTTAAAATTTTTTTATTTATATATTTTAGAGAGAGGAAGGGAAAGAGAATGAGAGAAACATCAACCTCACTTTATTTATGCATCTACTGGTTGACTCCTGTATGTACACTGACTGGGAATCAAACTCGCAACCTTGGTACAGCAGGACAATGAACTGAGCCACCCAGCCAAAACAAGAACAACTGAAGTTTTGAGGGCAAAAATGGCTGTATGAAGGCATTAATTTCAAATGAAGTGGAGGAAAGAGCCTCTTTTAGACCCAGGGATTTGAATCCCACCTTTGTTACAAGCACCTCTTTAAAGTTATTTCTTATCTCTGCACCTGAGTTTTCTCATCTTTAAAAAAAAAAAAAAAAAAGAGGTTGTTGCCCAGGCTGGATTGAGTTTGAGCCTGCAAACCAAACGGTTGCTGGTTCAATTTTCAGTCAAGGCACATGCCTAGCTTGTGGCCCAGGTCCCCAGTTGGGGGCATGCAAGAGGCAACCAATCAATGTATCTCTCACACATTGATGTTTTTCTCCCTTTCTTTCTCCCTCCCTTTCCCTCTCTCTAAAAATAAATTAAAAAAATAAAATAAAAAGAGGTTGCATTTTCAAGCTCTAGGCTTTCTACTTTTAAGATGCCATTTAAATAGTTTTCTCTTTCCTAATAGTAGCCTTTCAAGGCCACAGGGCTCCTGTTTCAAGAAGTCATAATATCCTGATCTTCTAGTAGATCCTGGGCTATCTAACCCCCGCCCCCCAAAAAAGTTTCTTGTGGTGAAGCAAAGGGCCTGCCACCCAAGTTATAAGCTACAAGTTGGAGTAAGACTGCTGAGAAAGTTCTCCTTCCACTGCAAAAGGAGACAAACTCTACATGTTATTACCACCCAGCAAGACAGACCTACACTAAAATATACACTACTGCTTAATAATCTCACTATTTGCAACACTATTAATTCTATCAGAAACACCAAGGACCAACACATGTCTCTTTAGTCTCTCCCCCATTACAAGGCCAAAGAATAAATCCTCTCTCTTCAAGTAGAAGGTACATGTACAGTAAAAACACCTTCTTTTCTTCCCTAACATTCTATTCTAGACTAGTGGCAGCAGCAACAGCCCAACACTGACACCTGCTGGGGAAATCCAAACAAGGGTTCTGTACTGTATTATCATCAGCTAGAGAACGTTGGCCTCTTTAGTACAAAATGCCAATTAGCACCTGTTTCTATTAATGATTTATACTAGAATGTAAGCCACCCAATTCGTGAGGAAATGGTGGCCCTTTTGTGAAGAGCATACACTTAGAATACTTAAAAATATACCTCATTTTTTGCCCTGGCTGGTGTGGCTCAGTGGACTGAGCACTGGCCTGCAAACCAAAGGGTAGCCAATTCAATTCTCAGTGAGGGCACATGCCTGGGATGCAGGCCAGGTCCCCAGTAGGGGGCGCACTCTCTCCCTCTCATCTCCTGTCTAAAAATAAATAAATAAAATATGTAAAAAATATGTATATAGACACCTCAGCTTTTAGTAGACTGTCAGCACTCAGGGTACACCTCATCCTAATGTATCTAAAAGTGATTCCATAAATAATGTGATTACTGTATTAATTACAGAATTTTACAATGATAACATGCATCATTTGTATATTTTAAAATTTGAAAAACAGCCCTGGCTGGTGTGACTCAGTGGACTGAGTGCTGGCCTGTGAACCAAAGGGTCACTGGTTCGATTCCCAGTCAGGGAACATGCCTGGTTTGCGGGCCAGGTCCCCAATGGGAGATGCACAAGAGCAGCTGAGGCAGATCCCGGCTCCTGGGGTCCGAGTCGTTATGGATGAGATGAGACAAATTCACACAGACTACCGAGTCCTGTGGAGGAAAAGGGACAGTGCAGCTTCTCTCTTAAGATGAGAAAAAGCCTTGGAGCTCCTCAACCCTTGCCTTGACAAGCTTTTACTGGGTTCAGTTCACACAGGAATACAGGGTGTATACGCAAGGCTCATCAATCATTGTCAGGCAGAAATGATTAAACAATAGATAACATTCAAAGAACTCTGAGGGCTTATTCTGAGCCAGGGTAAGATAGTTACAGGGCCATAAAACTTTGGAGAACAAACTCACTTTCTACTTGGACCCTATCATTTAAATTGAGGATATTAGCAAAGTAAGTTGCATAGGATTTTATGCATTCTTTCTTAGGCCTGATCACCCTAGGGAACTCGCCCTTTCCAGAACAAGGGGTGCACCCACCTCCAGCATTGTTTCAGGCTTAAGTCAGGCAGGGGAACTAAGGCAGCCAAGAGATTAGGAGACTTCTTGCAGACAGAATGAGGACTCAGGCTAGGTCAAAGCCAAGGGGTGAGGGTCCATCGCCCCCTTTTTCTATACCCCCCGAAGTCCTTCCCTGAGGACCCCTTCAAGACCATGCCTGTCTTAGTTCATTCCTCCTTTGAGGAAGCTTACCCATCATTGGTAAACCAGTCATCCACCTGGGGCCAAGCAGGGTGAGATGAAAGAGGGCAGAGGTGGTGCTCCTACAAGGAAGATAAGCTGTTGTCTCCTAAGTGGCTTATTGTCCCAGGGTCCTTTACTCAGCTTTAGCCACAGGGGATTACAGCTTCTGAAACCAGGCTGGGCAGTTCCCAACAGCAACCACACATCTGATGCTTTTCTCCCTCTCTTTCTCCCTCCCTTCCTCTCTCTCAAAAAATAAGTAAATAAAAATCTT
>CM052543.1:10435727-10467779 GCA_028533065.1 Trachops cirrhosus | reverse complement strand
GGGCCAAGCAGGGTGAGATGAAAGAGGGCAGAGGTGGTGCTCCTACAAGGAAGATAAGCTGTTGTCTCCTAAGTGGCTTATTGTCCCAGGGTCCTTTACTCAGCTTTAGCCACAGGGGATTACAGCTTCTGAAACCAGGCAGGGCAGTTCCCAACAGCAACCACACATCTGATGCTTTTCTCCCTCTCTTTCTCCCTCCCTTCCTCTCTCTCAAAAAATAAGTAAATAAAAATCTTTTTAAAAAAAATTTAAAGAACATATGTAAAATTGCAAGATTACAAGGGACCTTCTTTTCTACAACATATATTTTAACTGCTAGAACTTTATTTAAACCACAGACACATTATTTTTTTAAAGATTTTATTTATTTATTTTAGAGAGAGGGGAAGGGAGGGAGACAGAGGAGAGAAACATCAATGCGTCGTTGCCTCTAGCACACCCCATACTGGGGACCTGGCCTGCAACCCAGGCATGTGCCCTGACTGGGAATCAAACTGGCGATGCTTTGGTTCGAAGGCCTGTGTTCAATCCACTGAGCTACACTAGCCAGGGCCAATTTTTTTTCTCTACAAAAATTTTTGGTAGATCCTTACTAGTTTCCCAACTTTAAAGGGCCTGCTTTATTAAAACCTCAGTTGCTTAGTGTGTCATCCCAATATGCCAAGGTTGGGAGTTCAATCCCCAGTCAGGGAACATACAAGAATCAACCAATGAATGCATAAATAAGTAAAACAACAAATCAATATTTCTCTCTCTAAAATCAAGAAATAAAAAAAGATTTTTTAAGGAGTGATCATTAATATTTTAGTCACATGTGGCTGGCTATTTACATTTAAATTAAAATTTTAAACTTTAAATGTAGATCCTCAGATAACAGCCTCATTTCAAATGCTCACTAGCCACATATGGCAAGTGGCTACCATCTTGGACAGCACAGGTACAGAACATTTAATCATTGTAGGAAGTTTTATTGGACAGTATTTCTCTAGAGAAACATACTGGGAGTGTTTTCAGAAAAAATTATATAACATCTAGGTGGGGACATTGGATAGGGGATAAAAACAAAGATGCCTGGCCAAGTCCTGATAAATTCTGAAATCACGTGATTGGGGTATGAGTTTGTTTACTATGCTTTTCCCATTTGTATCCATTTGAAGGTTTCCATAAAAAAAGGTAAAAGAAAAATAAATAAAAGTGGTTCACCTAAAAATGAGGTTAACCTATTAGGAATATGAAGTCTGTTAGGAAAAAGTCCAGCCATCGTTAATATAACAAGAACAGTTTGCACACCAATATAACCTGGCAGCCAAGGACAGTGGCCTGAAATATGCATATGTAAACAGTGATGACTTCACTGTACTAGTCAGTGGGGGCAGTAGATACCGTTGAGTGAGTATATGTACTATGTAGCTGTCTCATTCAAAATGACTGAGCAAGTAGAGCACGGAAATCTGCATCAAATTTTGCAATAAGCTTGAACAATCCTCTGTGGAAACTATTTGGATGATTCAGAAGGCCATAGCTATGGGCAGCTGGCGATTGGCAGCTTCATCATGACAATGCACCCACTCATATGTCACGTCTTGTGTAGAGTTTTTTTGGTAAAACATAAAATCACCCAGGTGACTACAGCCCAGATTTGGCACCCTGCGACTTCTGACTTTTCCCAAAACTAAAAAATCATCTTTGAAAGGGAAGAGACTTCAGACCATTGATGAGATTCAGGAAAATACGATGGGACAGCTGATGGCGATTAGGAAAACTGTGTGAGGTCCCAAGGTGTCTACTTTGAAGGGGACAGAGGAGTCACTGTCCTGTGTACAATGTTTCCTGTATCTTCTTCAATAAATGCCTCTATTTTTCATAATGCATTGCTGGATACTTTCTGGACAGACCTCGTACACCATGGAGAGCAGTTTCAGTCATCAAACCAGAGTTCAAATTCCCACTCAGTAACCTACTATGGGGCCTTTAACAAGACACTCCACTTCCCTAAGCCTCAATTTCTTCAGCTGTGTAAGATGGGAAATTTAATACCTGATTTGCGCAGTTGTGGGAATTAAAAATAACTAATGCAAAGCAAGAACACGTTACCTAACACACAGTAGGCCCTCAGCAATTGATATCTTTATTATCAAACAGCAGCATTTATTTTAAACCTCCCAGATATTTCTCAGAACAATGAAGAGGTCCTGCCGGAATGGGGTAGACAAAGGCTGGTAAGAAGCCCACAGTGCCAGGGAAACAGAAAATGGTAGGTTTTTAGAGCAGTAAATGAAGAAAGAGAGTCCCATTGTGGCTACCTTTAATAAACTTTTTGAATGCTGATTATATGTCAGACACAGTGCTTGCTCTCTTTTCACTTCTCCTGACAAAGATGAAGAGTAGAGTCCCAGGATTCAGATATAAGGCAAAATATCCCAAAGCCAGGAGTTTAGGAGATGCTAGTCCAGAACTGGCCTCAATCAAATGGGCATAGTAACAATCTCTATTACTTTATCTTTTACATCCAGCCATCCTTCCCCCTTCTCCCCTTAGTAACTACCTACTACTATCTTGTATACACACCATACCCTCTCCTCCCTTAATATGTGCTGTTCCCATAATAAAAAGTTCTTTCTCTCTCTAAATCCTACTCATCTTTCAAGACTTAATTTTTATACTTCCCTTTATCTGAAATTATACATTTAATCTCAGTAACATACAATGCAATATTCAGTCATCTGCATTTTTAAATTATTTCACGTAAATAAGTCTTGCCTCTACAATAACACTGTATACTCCCACTGGGCAAAGACTGGGTATGTGCTTCTTTTGTGCTCCCCACAGTGCCTACCTAACAAAGTTCTGGAACAACTGTAACCACTTAACAAATACTTATTAACTGGGTCCTCTCTAAAGCATCCTCCTAAAATAACAAGTACATTGTGTGCACAATCCATATTCTCTCCCATATTCTCTTCTTGCTAGAAGCTTATGTCAGAGAAATTTCAGTTGCTTCAACAGAGGATGTAATGCAGAGCAATATGCTGTTTGGATCCAACAGGCATATTCTGGGAGTTTGTGATTACGCTAGATTTGACCTTTACAGAATTACAGAAAGAAGTCCCTAATAAATCAAGGTAGTTGCGCACGCAGCCATACATAGAACATGTGGTGGGCGACGGATGACACCCACTCTGTTTCTTCCATGACAGAGTTGCCTGGGATGCTGATCCGAGTTTGGAGAGGGCCTTCCTTCTATGAATTATTCTTCTTTCACACCCCAAGGTGAATGTCCATCTGGAAGATCTACTCAAAAAATCTTAACTAAGAAACAACTTGCTGCTGAAAAAGTATATATCTCAAAAAATATGAACAATCCTTGACACATTATGTATTACTTTCTTTTCTCTGTCAAGATGCACTGTTCCAAAAGATAAGATTTAAGAGGTGAGCACAAAGTGACACAAGAAGAGCCAATACACTAATTTCTAGGCATACAAGGACAATTTCTTATTTCACAGGAACTGGTCCTGAACATAAAGTCCTTTAAGGTCAAAAGGCCGGGCAGAGGACATCAATGGTTCTCTCACCTCATCTCCTCATGCCTCTCCAACCTAATCTATACTCTCTTCTAAGGCTAAAGGTCACATGACCTTGACCAAAAAAGGAGCTAGCAAAGCCAACTGACCCATACTGCTAGACCCTATCTTCTCTCTGCCACCACAGCAAGATTTTCCAAGAAGATGCAACGGAAGCTAGGGAGAGCTGAATCAATCATGGGCCTATCTCAGACTCTCAGGAACCAGCCACGACATCTGTAGGACTGAAGGAAGAGATGTAAGGAGAAAAATAAGGGATGTAGAAGACAGAAAGCACCTGCTTACCTCCTGAGTGAGTCTTCCTCAGAGCTTTCCTCAGGCATATCCTGATGTAAGGCCTCCTGTGATACAGTTCCAGTTCTGCTGGACTGGGTGTAAATTCTTTCCCAGTGGCCTGTCTCCTGGTTGAAGGCCACCCCCACAGTCCTCTCCTCCTGCGGACTAGCAGAGCTGCTCAACTCCAGCCTGCTGGAGCTGGGCGTTTGGCCCTCAGTCCGCTCGAGAGGTGGCAACTGGCTGCCACTCGATGGCATGCCCTCAAAGGTACTGGAGACCTGCCAGGATGAGCTGGCCTCGCCAGAGTAGTTAGGTGTGGTTCTTTCCCAGCGCAGGGTATCGTTGTTGAAGGTCAGGAGATTGTGGCAAGCACGGCAGTGATTCAGGTGGCCACGGGATAGGTTAGAGTTGTTCTCACTGCTGTGTGGGGTGGGCTGGTGGGAAGGGCCTGGCCTCTCAGATTCAATGTTATTGTTGAGCATTTCCTGGGCCTGTTGGGTCTGGGGGGCTTCCCCATTCAGGCTTTGGTCCAGCTCCTGAAGCCGGTCATATTCCAAAAAGAAGCGTCTCAGGTCACATGGAAGCTCATGGCGAATGCTGCCCGAGTTGTTTTGGCTGGAGCCACTCCCTCCATCCGACTCAGCTGCCAACCCAGAAGCTGGAAAACCCCTCCCTTCTGTGGCTGAAGTGTACACAGATGCTTGAGAGCCACCTTCCTGCTGCCTTAGCACAGACAGCAAACTCACCGAAGAGGCACTGGTCCTGGGCGGGGGCATGGATTCCGCCTCAGGGCGGGAGTTCAGACTGAGCACTGTCCGGGTCCACTCAGAGCCTGTCAGCCCGGGAGCTATTTCTCGGTGATACCTAGAAGGGTGGCTAGACAAAGGGCCTCCCAAAGAACGACGGGTGGGACCCAGACTGAGGTTGCGGAGCGTGTTGCCGGCAGTGCTGCTCTGGACTGTACTGAAGGCAGACGGCCGGTTCAGGAGGCCCTGGTCCTGCTGCGTTGATGAGGCCTGCTCCGGGGGATGGAAGGGCTCGGTCTGTACAAAAGAAAAGGAAGGGATAGTAGCCCTGGCAGAAGCAGGGGGGACACTGTCCTGGTGTGGCAAGAGGGAAGGAACTCGAGTGCCAGAGCAGCGGCTGCAAAGGCACAGGATCCCAAGGTGCTGGCAGCACTCAGCTGTGGGGTAACTGACCCGCTGTCGGAGCCTGATGTAAGCGGAAGTCCTGGGGCGCTCCGTGGAGGGCTGAGGGGGAGGCGGTGGGGGTGAGGGGGTAGCAGAATCTTGCACTGTGCTTTGCTCTCCCACCTGGATGCCAGAGGATCGAGAGGACAGCATGTGCAGGAAATTGTGGAGGAGAGGCGTCCGGCGAACTGGCTGTGACTGCAGAAGGGCACGCTGACGGTAGTGGGATAATTCTGTTCCGTCTATGGGGATCTCTGGTTCGTCATCACCCTGCAAAGTGGACCAAGGTGGGGTGGAGGCAGAGCAAAGCAGTTAGGTAGAACCTCCAGGTAAATCAAAAAATGCTATTGATAATTATCCAAGGAAAACCTTCACAGATAGGCAGTAACTCTACCTCTGAAGCTTGGAGAACTGGCTTCATTCAGATTCAGAATCATCATACGGTTATTAAGTTATTCACTTCCAATTAGCAACGTTTCTGAATGAGTACAGCTGACAGACCAATTCTCTCACAAAAGGCATATCCGCAACACAGAGGCAGTGGGGACAGACAACACGTTAACCATCCAGAGGCACATGAAAGACAATCAACACTGCCTGGTTACTTCCAGTGAAGCGATTACTCAGGGGTTTCGAAACTGACTCCCCTGTCACGATTACGGCGGTAACTTTGAATACACAGTCTGAAACTGGTTTTGAATCTTGGCTGGAGAGAAACACTTTGGCATTGAAAATTAAAGTCCAATATAATCAGAATTAGAGTACTAGTTTAAAAAATAACCCACATTTACATGGAGCTGGAACTGCTTACGGCCTTACCTGCTGATTAGAGGGGTTAACAATTGCTGTGAGTAAGTAGTGTCCAAGAGGATCAAATCTCACCAGACTGAAAACAGAAAAGAGACAGAGACATGCATAGAGACTATGTTAAGTGAGAAGAGGCCACGTGTTCAAATTTACGGTGATTATTAACCACTAATGTCAAATTACTCAGGTATTCACTTCACTCTAGAGATTTTCAAAACTTTCAAAGAGATTAAAATAATAGGGCTAGATACTTCTTGTTATATCCTCACACTTACCAGAATAAGGGAATTTGTATCACAAAAATAATTTCAAAAAACACCTAGGCTTCCACCCCAGGAACCACCACATTAAGCACACACTTGCTCATATCTAAGAGTTCATTATAATAGTAAAACAGAATGCTCTCATAGTCTGCCACAAGTTCAGTTCTTCCCTCATATGGCAGCTACACTGGCAAGAGGCATGAGTTCTGGTGACAAGGAACAGCCTCAGCATCAAGTAACATAGCTCAATCTATAAGCTAGCCTAGAGCAGCTTATATCCAACTCTATTACCACAAGAACCAAAGGAAAACAATGCATCAACTTTAATTCAGGCAATGTGTGTTTTGATCTTGAAGGTTAAATAAATATCAACTGGCATATCTGATGCATACTTACATCTCCCTCTTCCAGTTTGATAAACACAGATAACCAGGGATGAGCAATTATCCATCCAGCTACCCACCACCTGAACACCTTTCAGGTTTCTCAAAAAAAGGGCTCTCTTCCAAACCCAGATAGCTTTGAACCTAAAAAAGATTCTAAAGACCCCAATCTTCAGAGACCAGAAGAAGAGGCCAATAATAAACAGCTAAAATGAACAAAATGAACTGCTTCCCAGCTGATTGGCCAGCTGCTTAAAAAGTAGGAGGAGCTGCAGGGATAAGAACCTGCCCTGAGCAGAGATAAAAATCTGTCTCATCAGTGTAAATGTTCTCTGCCATGCAAATACTATGCCAGGCATCACTGGTGGGCAAAGGACTCACCGGACCCGTTCCATCTCACTAGCTGTCTTCACCACAGCAAAGGGCTCCCGTCGACTCCAATCCCAAAAGTGGATCTCATTGGCAGTGGCAATCAGAAGAAGCTGAGCCGTAGGGTGGAAAGCCAGAGAGGCAATGGCATTGTTGCTATCTGTGAACCAGCTTTCACTGCCACCCTATGAATGAACCAATCCCAAATATTCTCAGGTTACAAGCTGCCAGCAAAATGGGATGTCAATCTCAAGAAAGATCCTTATTTAAGGTAAAATGACTACATCAGGGCCAACTTTAAATGTCCTCTGTAAAACAATGTAGAAAATCAGTGATTGAGCAGTGTCACCAATTTATCAGAAAAAATATTACTGTCTGCTCACTTCCCTAAGTCTACAAGCCATAGGCAATGAACATCAGTACAGTTATTGTTTATGAAGCCTGGGAAAACTTAAGCTTGGTGCATGACATGGTGTGTAACAACCCACTAGTCATTCTCTAGGACAAGGAGCACATTGCGTTAATGATCATGATCAGAGCACAGTATAATCCTTGCTATATAGTATGACAAAAATCCATCTTGAACATATCTTATAGAGCATGGGCAGATGCAAGAACACTTAATAGGCTGCTCATTGTAGAACAGAGGCCTGTGGGCAAGGCTTGCTGTCAATGAAGTGGGCAATGACTACCACCTACTCAGATGCAGTACTAAAAACCTGGCTAATCTCTCCTCCAGAGTTAAGAACCCAATGGTAAACAAGTCTCTTCATTTAGAACACCAAAGAAAAGGAAATACTTACGTGTAAATCCCAAATCCTAACCTCCCCATCCAGGCAACCAGAAGCAATGAGGCCTGAGATGGTAGGATGGAAAGTGACACACCACGGAGTGCGGCGGTGTCCGATCAGAGAATGGACACACTTGCCAGTCTTCACCTCCGTAATATAGATGTTATGGTTCACATGGGTGGAGGCTAAGAGAGTCCTAGGGAATCGAAGGGGACAAGTCAGTGTGAAGCATGCGGGAGGATAACAAACTACCAGCTTTGGACAACACAGAAAACTGGTACTATTCCCCATCCCAGCATGAAAGAAAAAACCACGCCTCAGGCATTACAAACAACAGAAATCCTCTAATGTTTAAAAGCTTCTGAATTCTCCACACTGTCCCCAAATGACATATACCCGCTTTGGTGACTATTTTTTCTAGATGGGAGACTACTGCACCAGTGGCCTATATCACACAAGCAAAGGATAGTCATTGAAAAACTTTCCAAGTTTTCACTCTCAATGTTTGTAGTTTTCTTCAGTTATTCCCATTATTTTTAGTTAGAACTGTTCCTCTATGTTCTTTCCATTTCTGATACACTTTCAAAGTTCTATTCATACAGTGCTTCCAAGACCCTTTCGGGATTTGACTTGCAAGATCAAGTTAGGTAAAATATACAGAAAGCCATGGTATCACAAGCCTTAAGTTATAGATAAATACTAGTTACCTGTCTGGGCTGAAAGCCAGTAAGAAGGTAGAGCGTGGACTATCTGGTAGTTCTACTCTCTGGGAAACAAACAAAAAAAGGTTAAAACACATTATTTATATGTAATTCTATGGCCCACTCTATCTTAAAAGTACATGAACATGTCTAGATTAGTATTCTGAGTGTAAGTTTAAAAACTGGACATAACGATTGAACTAAAAAATTGAGAAAGACAAATCTAAATTACCTTTAGGAAAAATGTCTACCTCTAAAAAAGATATCTCTAAGCCTATAAATTCTTCCAAATGTGCTTTTTAAAAAACCTCCCTAAGTTAGATAGCATATCTATTCTCCTACACAAAATAAATTACACCCCAGCTCTATGTTATCAACCCAAGGCCCCAATCTACTGTCACTTCTACAAACCCTACATCAAAAATAACCGTTATTCTTACCTTGCCCTCCCATTTCATCCACCGGGTCTTATCTTCCACCAGCTCCTGCAGAAGCCGCTGAGCTCCAAAGGCGCGAGTGCCCCTTTCTCGCCCCCAGAGTATGCGGACAGCATTCTTCTCCGGAACAACCTTCATAGTGCTCAGTAGCCACTGTCACACCAGGCACAGGAAGAGAAGGAGCAAGCAACAGCTCCACACGCTGAAGCAGCTAAAATGAGGCCATTCAGGTCCTTGTAAGTTGTCTTCATGGAAATCTAAGGTATGAACGTCAATGTCAAAGAACAGGTATCCTGCAATCGGGAGAAGTTTCCCATTGCAAATACGATTCTAGCTCAAAGAAGGAAGTATGCTTTTCACATTTAATGATGCTCTCTCAGAAAAGACCCTTTTCCCAGAACTTTTCTGCCAAAAATATTCTTCCCTAAATTCCTCCCATATCCTATAGCTTCGCCTTTTATGCAAAGAACAGGCCATTCTCTAAAGCAGCTATTGTATTATTATTTTATCAGGCAGCAAGAGTTTTTGCTACTAAAATAAAGGTCTAATAACCTGTCAAAAATAAAACACAACACGAGCCCTGCTGTGTGTGCCACACTGCTCCCCTAGTCGCTGGCACCCCTCCTTATCACTTGGGTAGCCTTCAAACTAACGGACAAGAAACAGATTTTAAAAGGCTATTACTTGAGGTATGGTTCTTACGGAGCAGCTTCCATCCTATCTCCTACCTAAAAGCAAGTGCATAAGGACTGCTCTGAAGTATCTTTCTCACTTTCTTTTTCTCTTCTCTGCTAAAGTTCCAGAGTAGAGAATAAAGATTTTCAGTTCCTTTTCCTTAACCAACACAACATCTTAAGGGCATAAAATTGCCATAATAAAAATTCAACTAAAATGTCAACTAGCAGCAAAATATACGTATGTGCAAAAATTGCATTGTGGCTCCTCTATGCAACGGAATATGCAGCCCAATAAAATGGCATTTCAAAAGAATCTATATTATTCGTTGCAGCAGTTTCTTCAACTCTATTATAAAAAATTTCAAAAATACAGAAAAGTTTTTAAAACAATAGAATAAACATACACTATTCACCACTCAGACTCAAGAATTGTTAGTCTGTCTTGTGTAGCTCAGTGAATCGAGCACTGGCCTGTGGACCAAAAGGTCACGGGTTCGATTCCCAGTCAGGGCACATGCTGGGTTATGGGCCAGGTCCTCAGTTGGGGCGTGCAAGAGGCAACCCATGGATGTTTCTTTCACAAATCAATATTTCTCTCCTCTTCCTCCCTCTCTAAAAAAAATAAATAAGGTCTTAAAAAATTATTAATATTTTATTAAATTTGCTCTATCCATATCCATGAATAGAGATATAGCTATATATGTGGGGTTTTTTTTTCATTTTTGTCTGAACCATTTCAGGAGGCATCAACACACTCTAACCCTATAAACCCTACTATGCATCTCCTAGGAATAAGGACATTTAGCTTCATAAGCAAGCCAAATACTGGGTTGGCCAAAAACTTCATTTAGCTTTTTCCATATGATGGCTCTAGCAATGTTTAGTTGTCTTAAACTTCATTCAAAACTATTTATTCATTTATGTATGTATGTATGTATGTATTTTAGAGATGGGAGAAGAGAGGGAGAAGGAGAGGAAGAGAAACATCAACGTGCTAGTGATATATCAATTGGTTGCCTCTTGCATATTCCCAACTGGGGACCTGGCCCACAACCCAGCACATGCCCTGACTGGGAATGGAACAAGCAATCTTTTGGTTCACAGGCCAGTGCTCAATCCACTGAGCCACACCAGCCAGGACAAAACAGTGTTGTTAGACTGCACTGTGACAGCAGGCATATCAGCATACATCTTAAAAAAGCATCAAAATTGGTGAATTTTTGTGCAGCCATTTTAATATTGAAAATGGAAGAAGACAGGCAACACCTTTAGCATATTATGCTTTATTATTTCAAAAAAGATAAAAAGAACTGAAATGCAAAAAAAGATTTGTGCAGTATATGGAGAAGGCATGGTGACTGATCAAAATGTGTCAAAAGTCATTTATAAAGTTTCTTGGTACTATTGATATTTTGGCCAAATAATTCTTTGCTCTGGGGCTGTCTTACGCATTGGAAGATGTTTAGCAAAACCCCTGGCCTCTACCCACTAGAAGCCAAGAGCAGGAGATAGCCAACATACTCAAATTATCTGAATCAATAAAGTTATTGGTGAATATGAAAAAATGTGTCTGTCTTTTATTACACTGAAAAAACTAAACAGACTTTTTGGTCAACCCAATATTCTTATCACACCAATTACATAATATCTAGTCCTCATTCAAATTTCCCCAACTGTCCAAAAATAGGTCTCTAATAAGTTGGCATTTTTTTAAAATCCAGAATTAAATCAAGACTCAAGCAAAAAAAATTGGATACCATGTCTCTTTAGTCTCTTCTATTCTAGAATGGCCTTAAGTTTTGTTTTGGTTGGTTTATTTATTTATTTACAACACAAGCTTTTTAAAAAGACAGGAATAGTTGACTTGCAGAATGTCTGACATCCTAGTTTTGCTTTATTATTTCTTCACAGTGCCATTTAGCTTGTCTTTTTATCCCTTATATTTCCTGTAAACAGATTAGGTCTAAAACACTGATTAGATTTAGGTTAAGTGTTTTTTGGAGTGAATGCTTCATGGGAGATGCTATCTATTACCTCCTAATGCAATATATCAGGTGACACATTTTCAGACTGTTCTACTTAGTCGAACTTGATAACTTATGTGATCACTTGGCAAAACATGATCACTTGTTGAATCCGTAGCAGCTAGAGAGAACTCCCTTTATAAAGGTATATTTCTCCCTTTACAATTAGTAATCTGTGGCTAACATTTGGTACATGAATATCCTGTTCCTCCTTAACCTTTTGCTTACTGGTTTAGCAGTCACTGATGCTTCTTTCTTGAACTGTTTCATTTGGGGGCAGAAAAATGTTAGATTTCCTAATGTCATCATTGTTTCTACAATAATTAGCTTGCATTTTGGAAAGAACTATCCCTTAATAACTGATGAAAGGTAAATGCCTAATTTTTTACCTTTAATTACTACTTCAGTCTTATTGTTTTTAATAGCAAAAACTAGGGACAACTCAAGTATCCATCTAAAAAGGACTATATGACTAATCTACATAAGGAATGGTCTTTCAGTGCTGACAACAAGAGATTCCCCAAAATACACTGTTAAGAGAGGGAAAAATCAAGGTACAGAACAATATATGTAGTAATGCTACCTTTTTAAAAACTTTTTTTGTAAACTTACTTTTTAAGTTTTATTTATTTTTAGAGAGAGGGGAAGGAAGGGAGAGAGAGAGGGAAAGAATCATCCTTGATCGGCTGTACCACTCTTGTATGCACCCCCACTAGGAACCAAACCCACAACCCAGGCATGTGTCCTGACCAGGAATCAAATCCGTGACCCTTAGCTTTGGAGGATAATGCCCAACTGACCCACACCGGTCAGGGCAGTAACGCTACCTTTTGAACAAGAGGAGAGTACAGCCATACCACCCTGGACACTCCCGATCTGGTCTGAACAAGAGAAGAAATTAACAGTCACTTATTCAGGACTGAGGGACAAAATGAATGGAGAGTGAGAGAGATGGAAAGAAGACATTCATCTTGCTTGTTTACTTTATGTCATTTTTTTATTTTTGAAATGTATTACCTATTAAAAAAATTTTTTGAAATATTTGATGATGTCAAAAAATCAGAATACAAAATTACATACACAATATGATCCCCATTTTAATTTAAAAAAAGATCTTGGAGCCCTGGCTGGTATGGCTCAGTGGACTGAGTGCCAGCCTGTAAACCAAAGGGTCACCAGTTCGATTCCCAGTCAGGACACATGCCTGGGTTGCACGTCAGGTCTCCTACTGGGGTCGTGTGAGAGGCAACCAGACATTGATGTTTCTCTCCCTTTCTCTCTCCCTCCTTTCCCCCTCTCTCTAAAAATAAATAAATAAAATATTTTTAAAAATTAAAAAATTAATAAAAGCTCTTGGAGAATAATAATACAAAAGAAATATAAGCAAATAATGGCCATGGTTATCTTTGGATTGGTGGGAACTCAGGTGATTTAATAATTAGAAATGACAGTGTTCTTTTTACTTTTTAAATTTAAGAAGTAATAAGTGCTCATTGTAAACAGTCAAACAACAAACTGGCTCTTTACATTTCATGAAAGGCTGCAATGTAAAAAGTACACAACTAGATGCACCCAAATACAGACAGAAGCAAAAATGTTTATAGCCTGTGCTGAAAGGAGCATCACCCTGAAATATTAAAATGTAAAAAGTCAGAAAGATTCTGTAGAAAGACAAAACTCCAAGTTCCTAGTCACATACAGCACAGTTCCCTGAAGAATGACAAAAGAACAAACTCTAGCCTGTATCCTCATGATATAGCTATCACCCCTCATTAGTGTATGATGTAAAATGTACACACTGAAAATGTCAACATGCTATAATAAACCAAGGATGAACTAACTGAAAGGAGACAATCTCCTTGATGACCCTGACAACTCATTTAAAACCAAAAGTCTAAAAGTGAAACTGCCCTGCAGCAGAATTATTACTAACCAGAAAGATGCAGAAATACAGTTCACATTTGTTCACCTTCAGCCTTTACTGAGTCTAATTCTTTTTGAGCCTACAATTCTTTAACCTAATACAGAGAATTTCAGAAGAAATTAGTTTTTGTTCAGAAGAAATTGGTTGCCTCTCGCACGCCCCCTACCGAGGACCTGGCCTGCAACCCAGGCATGTGTCCTGAGTGGGAACTGAACTGGCAGCCCTTTGGTTTGCAGTCTGGTGCTCAATCCACTGAGCCACACCAGCCAGGGCAGAAATTAGGTTTTTTAAAGATTTATTTTATTTATTTTTCAAGAGAGGGGAAGGGAGGAAGAAATGGAGAGAAACAATCATTTGGTTGCCTCTCGCATGCCCACAACTGGGGACCTGGCCCACAACCCAGGCATGTGCCCTGACAGGGAATCAAACCCATGACCCCTCAGTTCACAGACAGGCGCTCAAGTCACCTAGCTACACCAGCCAGAACCAGAAGAAATTAGTTTTAAGCGTCCCTTGCATATTAGCATAGCATAAAAGTACTTTCAAAGAAATACATTTAAACTATTTATAATTTGATAACATGTGAAAACAGCAGCAGTCTAATTCCTAAAAAAGAAAAAAGCTGACCTCTGACCCGATGTAATTCAAGAAGAAAAAGAAAATATAGGTCACGAACACCATATGATTCAGAAAACTGTGATGCAGCCTGGAGTT
Source organism: Trachops cirrhosus (assembly GCA_028533065.1). Lineage (NCBI taxonomy): Eukaryota > Metazoa > Chordata > Mammalia > Chiroptera > Phyllostomidae > Trachops > Trachops cirrhosus. The sequence goes on along the minus strand of CM052543.1, from coordinate 10,453,639 downwards.
ACTACAGGTATCAGAAGAAAGAGGAAAGAGCTGCTATAAACACTGTCTTTCAAGAAAACTAAAACTAAAGCTCAGGATTACCAGAGCTTGTCTATAAATTCCCAGGGACCTAAACACACTGGAAGTTCAAACAAGATAAAGTCTGACTGATGCCAAGAAGTCAAAGGGACTAAAACAATTGCAGTTTTCCTTTTGTCTGAAGAAAAATATTTGCTTGTGTTTCTTTAAAAGGATAAGGTACTTCTCCCTGATACACTCTTTAGAGGCCACAAGAGAAGAGTGTTTACTTAGTTCTCTATAAAGAACAAAAGGAGCTAAATCAAACTGCAGTCAGACTAACTGTAACTTAGGAGGAAGTGCCAGTCAAGTGTGTTTTTCATTCTTCTTTTTAAAAAGGAGGAAGAAACAATGTTTCCCAATCTGTCCCTTAAGCCAGACTGAAACAAAGGGTACCAAGAGTCTTTGTGAAGCCCTTACACAGTCCCCAGAATCAACTCTTGATCACCAAAAGCCTCACTCAAGGAGAACCAGACGGACACAACTGGGATATACAGGGTGGGGCAAAAGTAGGTTTACGATTGTTCACATGGAAAATAATACAATAATTAATGAATAATAACACAAGAATAAACTCTGTTTTGCATACTCACAGCTGTAAACCTACTTTTGCCCCACCCCTGTACACATAACACAAATGCCACGCCAAGATTCTACCCCACTTCCACCCTGACCCTCTGCCCATGCCTGATTACTTTATAAGGCTAGGAAGATAATCCACCTTTAAATTTTTTTCTCTGCTTAATTCAAGGACATAATTATACTGGGTTGGCCAAAAAGTCCATATGGCTTCATTGTCACCAATAACTTTATTGATTTGGGTATTTTGAGTCTGTCAGCTATCTCCCCTCTGGTACAACATCGACTGATCTCAATTAATGTCTCAATTTGATCGCTATCAACTTCAACTGGTAACCTCAAACATGGAGCATCATCCGAAGAGAAATCCTCCAGCATGAAACGTCACAGCACCTTCTCTATACATTGCACAAATCTTTTTTTGTGTTTCAATGAATTTTTACCTTTCTCGAAATAATAAAGCATAATATGCCAAAAATATTGCACACTTTCTTCCTTCAATATTAAAATGGCTATACAAAAATTCAGCAGTTTTTATGTTTTTTTTTAAATGCACACTGGTATGCCAGCTGTCGCAATACAATCTAACAAAATTGTTTCAAATGAAGTTAAAGACTTCATTAGAAGTCTAAGCACTACTAGAGCCATGTTACAGAAAAAAAAAACAAACTAACTTTTTAGCCAACCCAATGTTTACTATTACAATACAAAATCACCTAACGAGTATGCCACAACCAGGTGGGAAATAAAAATTGGATTTATAGTTTCTCCCTGTAACGTGATCATCTTATGCCAGCAGTTTTGCTCCACCTTCTAGCTATATGACTTGGGGCAAATGAAGACTTCTCTGAGACTGAGTTTCCTCCTGCATAAAACTGGAATCAAAATATCTGCTTTATCAGATTGTGTGAGGCTCCAACAAAAAGAAGGTGGAGCTGTTAATTGTTGTCATTAGTATTCAGTCCTCTTTGGGGTTCACTATGGTTTCCCTCACCAAAGGATAAAACTCCAGAGACTGGATGTGCCACAAATTCCTAAGAATAGCAGATTTCAAAGAAACATTTCAAAAGTTGTTACCAGACAACAAAGTAAAATCTACTCAAGAAAATAATTTACATGACAAAATACTCAAATGATATTTGGACAACCTGCACATAAGTGAATTAAAAAAAAACAGAACCAGGCCCTGACCAGGTTACTCAGTCAGTTAAAATGTCATCCCAATATGTCAAGGCTGCGGGTTCGATCTCTGGTCAGGGAACATACACGAAGCAACCAACAGGTGTAAGTGGAACAATAAATCAATGTCTGTCTGTCTGTCTCTCTCTCTCTCTCTCTCTCTCTCTCTCTCTCTCTCCCCCCCGCACTTCTCCCCCTCCCTCCAAACCTTCCCCACCCTCTAAAATAAATAAATAAAAATTAAAACAAACAAAGAGCCAACAACCTGGAGCTGTATCTGCAACCTGGCTAATAATTCAGACCCCAAATCTTCCCTTCCAGTAGCATTCCAGGGTATGAATCAGAAAACTATTAGACCTGGAAGGGAGTTCATTGAGTGCAATCCACTCATTTATCAGAGTAACTGCATCTCTCCCCACTTCTGGTTCCCTCCTCCACATACTGTTTCTCTCCTATTTCATGTACTAGTCTCTCATGAACTAGGCCCTCAGTCAATGTTTCACTGCCTTACAATATCAGTTGGAAATCTGCTTGCTTTACATTTTTAATGTTCACTTCCACAAAAGTAAAAAAATTAAATGATGCTGATTAAAAAAATAAAAATCCCACTCCTTCCTTTACAGAAATTCGTTTACATAGTTTTTGAAAGAAAAGGGGACTTCAAACTCTTTGACCAAAAATCACTTTAAATTTGATGAAGTACCGATTGAAACTAGATCATAAATTCAGCTACTATGTCTTTATCCTATAAAACTACAAACTCCAGCAAAGTAAGAAAAATCACCTGTCAGGGAATAGATGCCACAGTAAATTTACTTTTCTCTGGCAACTAGGATAGAATATAAATCTTAAGAAATATAATTAACAGACAATGAGATTGTGCTTTACTCTGTCGAATCTGTGCATACACTTTTGTCAAACATGAAATGTGGCCCAAATATACCTGTAGACATAAAAACAAAATGTCCAAACCTGTAGAGAATTTTTATGAGTTTATTTGAGCCAAACTGACAATAATTGCCAGGAAACAAAAATCTCAATGAACTGAGAAAATGCACCCAAAATGGCAGTTTATACATTAGAATAAAAGAAGGAGATATAAGTGGGTGGTTACATGAAATTCATCAGTGGTTGATTAAGGGGATAGGAAAAAGCAAAACTGGGGAATCTGACTGGATAAGGAGCAAAACAAAGACAAACATACTCCTTTTACATGGGTGGATATAGGAGATAGTTAACATTTACAGCACAAAGAGTGGTATTTGGTGACCAAGATACAATGAGGGGTTCTGTAGTCTTGCGGTCTGCTCAAGTGGGTGTGCCACCCTAAGGGGTCAGAAAAAGGGAATTACTCTGACATTCCAAAGGTATGTTATCTTAGATCCAAAAAGACAAAAGACAGGCTCACTTGGGGTAAAAAGATTGACCCAGTCAAGGAATTAACAGGCCTGGGGCGTGACTACCCACCATGATCCACTTTTAGTTACAAATTTTTATGTTCAGACCACTCCTGGTTACTTTTGGTCTCTGTGTTTGCAGAGCTTGGCATGCTGGCCTCCCCTGAGCTTGGAAGGTTTGGTATGTGGCCCCTTTTCATCCACATACCTGAGGGGAAAAAAGGAGTCCTCGTGTACAGTCTCATGCAGACCCCTTCCCACCCACATGGCAGACCAAGTGCTAATGACCTCCCTGCACTGCCAGAGTTCATCCCAAATCAGTATTCTCCCTAAGTTTACCTGCCTGTGATATATCCTCTCCAAAGACAGCGGCCACCAATTCCTTCCTACCCTATACCCATGCTGCTCCATCCATTGAGAGATGATAACATCTCTTCCCTTGAATCTGGGCTGACCTTATGACCTGTTTTTTGACCACAGAATGTAGCAGAAGCAATGATGTGCCAGTTCCAGGCCTGGCAGCTTCCACTTTCACTCTTGGAAACCAACCACCAAGCTGTAAGGAAATTCAGTATGTCCTGCAGGAGCGCTGGACCAAGTAGAGAGGCCCTGGATGATAAAATATCACTTGGAGCCCTGGCTGGCATGGCTCAGTGGATTAAGTGCCAGCCTTTGAACTGAAAGATCACTGGTTCAATTCCCATTTAGGGCACATGCCTAGGTTGCAGGCCAGGTCCATCATTTGGGGGTGTGTGAGAGGCAACCAACCAATGTATTTCTCACACACTGATGTTTCACTGCCTCTTTCTCTTTCCCTTCTCCTCTCTCTAAAAATAAATAAATAAAATGTTTAAAAATAAAGATACCACTTGGAGAGATAGAGGCCATGTGGAAGACTATCAAGGTGCTAGACCAATGATTTGAAACCCTACTGAACCCTTCAACGCAGCCCAGCCACTAGACAAAGGAGTGACTCCAACGGATCCCACACTGGGCAGAAAGACCATCTAGTTCTGCCCAAATTCCTAACCCTGGAATGTAGGATTGTGAGAAATAATAAATCATTACTGTTTTAGGCTACAAACTTTGAGGTGATATGATACTGTGATTTGTAATAAGAAATACGTATTTGGTCTTCTTCCCCATTTCAGGTGCAGAGCTCTGAAAACCCTTGGAATTTCCTAAGTGAAAGGAGCATCTTTTGTCCTTCCTAAGGAGCCCCTTTGAGTTTATGCTAATGAGGTGCCCCTAGATAGCTTCAGGATGGAACTTGTCACCAGGAGTAAGAGATTAGAGGACTGAACTTCCAGTTCCACCCACTGACCTCTGGGGAGGGGAGAAGACCTACAGATGAAACTCTGTAAAAAGTCTTGAACAAAATCTGATGAGTTTCCAGGTTCGGGAACACATTCTAATACCACGAGGGTGATGCACCCCAATTCCACGGGGATAGAAACTCCTGCACTTGGGACCCTTCTGGATCTTGTCCTATGTATCTTTTCATCTAGCTGTTCATCATCACTACAATAAACTTAAGGAAAACTTTAGAATTACTTAAGGAAAATCAAAGTAAATGTTTGAGTTCTGTGAGCTGCTCTATCAAATTAATCAAACCTAGAAGGTTGTGGGACCCTCACAACTATCACCAATCAGAAGCACAAGTAACAACTTGAAATTTCAACTGGCATGGAAAGAGGGGGTGTTTGTAGTTTTATGGGACTGAGCCCGTAAACCTGTGGGATCTCGTACTATCTCCAGGTGCATAACTACAACAAAATAAAAAAGAATATAGAAACCATTAAAAAAAAGTCAGAATTACAGTATACAATATCCAAAATGAAAAATAGAATAGAAGGAAAAACCAGTAGGTTGGACGAAGCAGAGGATCGAATCAGTGAGTTGGAAAACAAGGTAGCAGAAAACACCTAATTAGAGCAGTAAAAAGAAAAAAGAATTTTTAAAATATGAGGACAGTTTAAGGGAACTCTGGGACAACATGAGGCGTAACAACACGTGCATCACAGGAGTACCTACGGTGCTCCTATGAAGAACAGAGAGAGAACAGGGATTGTGAAACTATCTGAAGAAACAAGGACTGAGAATGTCCCTAACCTGGTAAAGGAAAATGACACACAAGTCCAGGAAGCAGCGTACCAAACAAGATCATACACCTGAAACCTATACAATTTTATTAACCAATGTCATCCCAATACATGAGACTTTTTAAAAAATCACTGAAAATGAGAAAAAAAAGACTATGAATATATATTCATATCATTATGAGAAAAACCCAAAACAAAGACCAAACTCTCATAAACATCTATATTAAAAAAACATAGTCAGTTATGAGGTAGTGTTAATGAGTTCAAAATTATAAATTCAATTACTACAAGTCAAATAACTCTAAAAAGAAAAAATACATACTTTGACCCTGGTCAGGTGGCACGGTTGGTTGTAGCACTGCCCCATACAACAAAAGGTTGAGGGTTCAATCCCTGGTCAGGGCATGCACATGAGGCAACTGACTGGTATTTCTCTCCGACATCGATGTTTCTCTCTTTTTCTCTCCCCCTTCATCTCTCTCTAAAATCATTTTTTTAAAAGTCCTCAGGTAAGGATTAAAAAAACAATACTTACCTCAGAAATGGCAACACTTTTTTACCCTCGTATGTGAAACACAGAATACTTACAACAAAGTACAGAGGAAGTGAATATATTCTGAGAGTAGGGATGGGAATGGGGGTGGGAAATTATTATAAAATTTTAGAATGCCAGATTTAAGGGTAAAGATAAGACTAAGAAGTAAGAAGCTCCAATAACTAATTTTTGACCAGAATTGCATATATTCTTGGACAAATTCTCTTGCTGAATTTCAAGTTCCTCCATGTATGAACTGAAAGTATTAATACCTTCTTTCTATCCTAACAGAATAATGTCCTCTGAGTGTCTCAGAAGTGGGAGTTCAAAGAATTCAAGGCAGGCCCTGGCTGGTATAGCTTAGGGGATTAAGCGTGGGCCTGTGAACCAAGAGATTGCAGTTCGATTCCCAGTCAGGGCACATGCCTGGGTTGCAGGCCAGTTCCCAGCAGGGAATGCACAGGAGGCAACCACACATTGATATTTCTCTCCCTCTCTCCCTCCCTTCCCCTCTCAAGATAAATAAATAAAATCTTTTTTAAAAAATTCAAAGCAGGATTACTATTGCACTTTTATTTTTTAAGATTTTATTTATTTTTAGAGAGAGGGGAAAGGAGGGAGAAAGAGAGGGAGAGAAACATGGATCAGTTGCCTTCCTCAGGCCCCCACCTGGGACCTGGCCCGTAACCCAGGCATGTGCCCCGACTGGCGATTGAACCAGCAACCCTTTGGTTCACAGGCTGTCGCTCAACCCACTGAGCTACTACTGTACTTTTTAAAGCAAAAACCAAGTTAGAAACCAACAACCGGAGCGAACAATAAATGGGATGTGTGGCACCTACAGTTAGTTCTGACAGAGAGGCTATGACACAGAATCAGAGAGTATCTTACAAATTGAAAGCAAGAAATTTGATAGAATCAAAACCAACACAAACCAATTATTATATACAGTCCCTTTTACAAAAAGCCAAAACCCAGAAATAAAACACCTGTATACAGAGCCTGCACCCTCTACCACATTTATGTTCAGAATTACAAAAACTCTAAAATATAAGCGGTCTCTCCACCCAAAAAGTCAGGCTAAGAGGTAACAATGAATCCAGTACCTGATACAAAGATTGTCAGCCCAAATTTACCAAAAAATAAGTAAGCAATATAATCTCTGTTTTGTTCTCATACCCACTACCACCCCCAACTTTTTTTACATACAAACTCAGAATAAGGAAGAACTCTACACAGTGTATCACAAGCAGTCTAACAACTTTACAAAATGCTTTGAGGATACAAAACTAAATAAATTCTAATTACTATTATTATAATAAAGCAGAGGAAAAAGCACCAACTTTTCTGCTACAGACTTTGCTTACTAGGGCTTTCTAAAGTAACTTACAATGATGTAACCTGACATCCAAAACACAGGAAAGTTTGTGCTCAAAAATGGAGTGATCAAAACTAGAAATAGAAAGCCATACATCCCAAATTTGAGACCAACAATCTCCCTTAGTCCTACTTACCTCGGAAGAATGAAGAAAAAAGAAATGACGTTTTATCTGCAAACTATTCTGGAGGAAATAGTGTGCTGAAAACACAAGAACCCCTGAAAACTCAAGGAAAAACAAGGAGGAAACCACTGAACCCAAAGAAAAATGGAGCTCAAGTTTTGGGTCCCCAAACTATCATAAAATCAAGAAGATCAGGAAGGCTACCCTTAAGTGGACAATACTGGCAAGAGACTGTCTATTAGCAAGCAAAAAATAAAAAAGGTAGCTTTTGAAAAAAAATTTATTTGAAAAGAGGTAGCTTTTGATGAAAGAAATTTCCGAGGCATAAGCTGTTTAACCCCAGAAATGGGAACTGACCCCAGCTGACTCAGGCAAATGGGCCTAATGACTTTTGCAACAACATCCACCAATAGTACTGAGGCTGAAGTGGAGCCAAATCACAAAGGATCACCTCTTTCTGTTTTCTACAGTCTGGAGGTGAAAAAGAACCCAGCTCTCCTCCCTGAAGCACCCACACTGCCCCCAACCATTCTTGGAAACCCAGGGAGCCACACACAGCAACAGTATTGTAAAAAGCTCTGAGAACATTTACCTAGGAACCCTCATAAGCCCCAGGACAGATGAGATTACTCACCAGGCACATAAAAATAAAACCTGGAAAAGGCTAAGAAATTCATCTAGGTTCATAAGATGGGTCAGTCGCCAAAGCAGGATTTGAATTCAGGCTTTTCCTTCAGATACCATCAGAGCTTGACTCCCAGTCCTTGGCTCAGCAGATACTGTGTTCAGTGTTCTGCAATGTTAGAGTCAGCCCAGGTCAGGTTCTTGGCTGACCAGAATAGGGAAAGTAAAAATTTCCCTGAAGGCTTCAGGAAAAGAAGTCAAATTACTAAGTGCAGAGCTTTTATGCTACAAGGTCCAGATGCCCCTCCACCTTGCCAATCACATTTCTCAGCCAATCAAAATAAGAGACTGGATTTAAGATCCTAGTCACTTTAAGCTCTGATTGGAAGCTGGATTCCATTTCCCCAGATAAAAAACACTTAAGGGCAGGGGAAAGGATGCAAAATCAATGACAGACAGCCAAGTGTTTATTGAACATCTACTATGTATGCAGCACTATTCTAGACACTGAGGATACCACAGTAAAGAAGACCATTCCTGCAGGATTGGTCTTAATAATTAAACTAATTATCCTGCAGAAGCAGGATTATTTATGTAATTATGTGATTATTCATGTGATTAAAAATTGGCGATACTTTCAAGTACTGATAAATACAAAAGAAAATACGGAAACTAATGTTTTGGAGGGAGCAGATTAAACCAATAATTTACAATTACTTCCTATTTTTTATGAATATGAGCCTGAGGAAATATGAATAACCCAGGAGAAAGTTTAAAATGTTTTCATACAAATTAATACAATAAATACAATCCAAGATTACTCCCTATTTTAAAATAATTACATATAATATTAAATTTGAAATAGCATTCAAACAAAGTATCCTTACCTCAAAAATAACAATAATCTTAAAGCCCTGTAAGTACATGACAGAAACATCCCAACACTTATCCAATTATCAACCAACTGATAAAGTTAAGTGGCAGAACATAATACATTTTTAAATACTTGCAACATTCATTGAACATTTGCTACTCACTTGCAGTGCTAAGTACTTTCCCACACAATGTATCATTTATTTCTCACAATGACATGCAAAGATAGGTACTGTCATTATCCCCATTTCACAAATCACAAAACTGAGGCTTAGACAAGTTAAATGATTTGCCCACATGGAAGAGTTTAAAAATCAAATCAATTGCCAAAGTGCACACTCCAACTACCTCCCCATAGTGCTTCTATAAAACAGGCATTAAACCTCAGATACAGAAAAAAGAAAAAAAACTTTTTCATGTCCCCACACCTAGAAGGTCATAATTATAAAGAGCTGATTCAGGAGACAGAGAGAGGTAATGAATAAATCCAAATGAATCAGAGTCAGAACAAAATGACTCATGCCAAAACCTCAGGCAAATTCCATGTTATCCCTGACTCAACCTACCTATCTCTAAGGGAGCTAACTTCACCAGAGCTAACCATACTTGCCTCCTCGTGGGTTATGAGTATTAATATGTGTTAACATATATACAAATCCTGAGATGAATGAGAAGCAAAACCACAGTGTTATTATTGCTTTGATGCCAGAGCTAAGCACCAGAAATCAAGGTAAATAAGTTATGTACACAAAGAATGTAGGCTGGTGTAGCTCTGTGGATTGAGTGTTGCCCTACAAACTGAAAGGTCACTGGTTCAATTCCCAGTCAGGGCACAGGCCTAAGTTGTGGGCCAGGTCCCTAGGTGAGGGCGTGCAGGAGGCAACCAGTTGATGTTTCTCTTACACATCAATGTTTCTTTCGATCCCTCCCTCCCCTCTCTCTAAAAATAAATAAACAAAACCTTAAAAAATGAAGAACGTAGGGTTTGAGCCCTGACCAGTGTGGCTCAGTTGGTTGGGCACCATCTTGTGGGTAACCGGTCTAGTTCCTGGTCAGAGCACATGCCTGCCAGGACAAAAAAAAAAAATTTCACACAAAAATATGTACACAAATGTACACAGAAGCTTTATTAAAAATAGCTAAGTACTGGAAAAAAACTCAATGTTCCTCAATGAGCAAATGAGTAAACAAACTGTGGTACATCCAAACCTTGAAATATTACTCAGCAATTAAAAACAAATGAACTACTGGCACTCTCCCTCCTAGGAGCATACACACACCTGAGCATGCCCACACCTTTCTTCCCTGTCAGGTGTACACCACCTAACTCTAAGGGTCCCCACAAGACTAGCAACCAGGACAGCAACGGACAGTGGAAGCTCGTCCGGCAGTTTGTCCTCGAGCAGCTCATCCTGGGCTAACCCCCGACCCTGTCTCCAAGGCCCCCTTTTCGCTGACTTTCCAGTGAGCCAAAGCAGCTTTCGCCCAGGATCCTTTTGCCCAGGATCTCCCCTATCATTTCTTCTATTATAGCCCCTTCCTTGTTTCACTGTCTCCACCTTTAATAAATGTACTGTCAAAATCAAAAAAAGGAACTATCGATATGTGCCACTTGGGTGAGTCTCCAGGGAATTTTGCTGAGTGAAAAAGGTCAATCCAAAAAGTTACTTACTATATGATTCTATTTCCATAACATTCTTGAAATAACAAAGGGAGACAGATCGGTGACTGGCAGGGATTACAGATAGGACTGGGGTAGGGAGAGATAAACCACGTTCCCAGTGGATATTTTTCCTTGATTCTCTGCACAAAGCTTTAATGCAACTTCATCCACCGCGCTGTAATATCTTCATGATTTGGGGGTGGGAGTGGCTACAAAAAGGCACCAGGAGAGTAGTCTGTGGTGATGTTCTGTATCTAGACTTGTATCTTGACTGTATCAATGGCAATACCCCAGTTGTAATAAATAGTGTACTATGGATTTATAAAATGTTACCATTGGGGAAACTGGGTAAAGGGCACACAGGATCTCTCTTTCTCTCTCACTTCCCGGCAACTGTATGTAAATCTACAATTATCTCAAAGGCAAAACTTTAATTTTTTTTAAAAAGGTAACACATGCTCCTTATAATAAGTAAAACAGTCTGAGGTCTATCTCCCTCCCAAACCCTCCCATTTCACCCTCCTGAGATAAACATGCAATTCACTGCTCATATAAACATGCATGCATGTAATAGTTCTTGTTTCCTGTATCAAAATGGGAACACATATACTACATATTACCCTGCAGCCTAAGTTCTTCATTTATTACCATTATGTTATAGACAGCTAAAAAAAATCTTTGAGCATCAAGCAAGATGAGAAGCATAGAGTATTTTCTGACTGGGGCAAATCAAATGTTTATGAAGCTAATGTCAATAGCTGAGTCAGCAGCATTCAGTCAGAGTAAAAGAGAGACTATGTAATATAGAAGTAACATTCTAAAGAGATCTGCAAAAAAATAAAAACAAGGCCCTCAGCAGCTATTCTAGGATCCCATCCCCCGCCCCATGACTCCTCCATGTAACTATCCTGTGGGCTCACACAAGGAAGAAATGCTAAATGATTTAGTTTCAGTACAAAATTGCAAGAGGAGATAATACTCCCACATACTCAAGCCACAGCAAACAAACTTCTGTGAAAATATATTCCTCCTTCAAGCAAAATGTATTATTGATAATTTTTAAAACATCCATTTGTAATAACAGCTGCTACCACTATTAAGTACTAAGATCTCTACATGCCCCTCCTACCCTACTCCAATTTAACATACAAATCTGGCCCAATGTGAAATTACTTGCCCGTGATCAAACAGCCAGTAAGTGGTAAAGCTGGAGTTCAAAGCTATAAAACAAGTGGTTTTTCTACTTTACCAGGTTTTTCTGTATTATTCCATGCCAACAGAAGAGTCAATAAACTTAACAAGTGTATTTAGGTAGAAGCAATTTTCTAAATATGTCTACTGACTTTGACTCATTTTTTCCCCATGTATCATATTTGGCAGCAGGGGTGGGGCAGGAGGTGAGGCAGGGGTCAAGGGCTATACTCTGTGCCAAACTCTATGGTAGGTGACAAGGTCAAAGATGTGGGAGGGAGACGGGACCCAAACAAGCTAAATGGCCTCCAACTTTCAGTCTAGTGGGGATACAATACATTATAACTCTAACTAACATACTGAAATGTGGCAAGTGTTACATCCTCAAGGAAGTACAAAAGTACTATGGGTTTGAAAAATCCGACCATCCCTCCAAAAGCAAATGATAACCTCTCACATTAGCTTCCTTACAACTGTTTTTCCTTTCAATTTTGCTGATATTCTTTTTACTTTTTTTAATCCTCAACCAAGGTTATGCTTCTTGATTTTAGAGAGGAAGGGGAAGGAGAGAGAGAAAAAGAACATTAATGTGAAAGAGAAACATCAATCAGTTGCCCCTGGTACTCACCCCAACTGGGGATTGAACCTAGATATGTGCCCTGATTGGGAATTGAAACCAAAAACTTTCCGTATACTGAACAATGCTCCAAACAACTGAGCCATCTGGCCAGGGCACTTTTAATTTATTGATTGATTTGAGGTGGGGGGAGGGAGAGAGAGAGAGAGAGAGATAAGGGCAGTGGGATGAGGAGGAAGAGACAGACAAACATCAATTTGTTACTCCACCCATTCACACATTCATTGGTTGATTCTTGAATGCGCTCTGCCCTGGGATTGAACTTGCAACCCTGATGTATCGGAACAATGTTCTAACCAACAGAGCTACCCAGCAGGGTTCTGCTCTGATATTCTGCAAGTGACTTATTTCCCTCCTTGATCCCGGGGCAAAAGGTCTATAATGTCCTTCTAAACAAAACACTTCCCTGGACGTGCTCAATAAGTATGAGTGAAAGCTTGCCAGCTCAAAACAGGGTAAGGCTCTTTCTCCAAAAATAATACTGTGATTTTTTTTTTAATTTTGGCAATGAAGTTAAGGTATTTTTAACATTGTTGGTCAAAATAATGGATTTACAGAATTAAAAGTGACTCAGGCATCATTTTGAACATAAGATATTAAAAAGTTAAATTCACCTGTCCATTGTTACAAGACTAAGGGCAGCTCTGAGACAAAAGCCCAGGTCTCTCAACTCACTGTATGGGGTTCCTTTCCAAAGCTGCTTCTTTCAAAATCCAATGAAAATAAACTTAATGCAATTCAAGTTTTCTCATTTCATCAAAGATAGATGCATTCATGAAAAAATAATCATGCACAATTTAAAGACCAACTTTAAAGTGCAGTTTAAAGAGTAACTTTATCAAAAACAAACATGCTAAGCTCCCACCAGGATGCAGGGAGAGGTTAAAGGGCTGCTTATCCTTGATACAGCAGGAGCTCTTCGGGCATTTGGGAACTATTCTAGGATCTCTCCCTAAACAGAGATCCTAAATAGGGAGGGATATGTCAATACACTAAAAAATTGCCATCAACATCTTCATATTAGCAATAGCTAGTATTTGGGGGGTATCTACCATAAGCCCGGCACTTTACGTGTTATTTCTGATCCTTACCACTCTTCAAAGACAGGTGTTATCACCCCACTGTATATTTGTGTGCACCAGGTTTAAAGAAGTCTCCCCAAATCCCACAGCTACCCAGAGGTGGGACTAAAAATCCAACTCTCAAGTCCATGCTCTTTTCCCACTATTCTACTTTCCCTAAGGACAGAATAACTGCACTTGCATACGTGGCTGTGACATCGTCGCTTCAAACTTTGACACAATTCCTTGATTGGCAGTTATGTAATTTAGCCATTTTTTCAACATTCAGGTTGTTTTAACTAATTTTCTTTCATGATTCCTCAGTAGTTTTCCAGGCTTTATTTTTTTTTCTCTTTAAGAAGCAAAACCTTTTTCCAAATGAAATCTTATGTGAAAACACTAAAATATAAAACAGATCAAAATTGAGCTGCTCTGATTTAAGCAGAGTGTTAAGACAAAAGCTCTTCCCTACTCTCACATCCATCCCTGAGCATCTCCAATGAACACAACTTGAAAAAAACACTAGCTTGAAACACAAGACTGCATATTCCATCTCAGATTTGCCATTCAGCATTCATATAAGTTTTGGCAAGAAAAGGTTTTACTTTTTCTGGTCCTTTACAAGAGATACCACCATCCATTTTATAGGTCTGTAATGAATATTACATGGAGGAACAAATATAAAATTCCCAAGACACAGTAATGTAGTATTACTCAAAAGTTAGCTCCCCTCTCTTTTATCCTGCAGAGATAATAGTTGTTGCCAATTCAAGAAAGCTCCATACAGTCCCTGGTGGGGTACCTCAGCTGGTTAGGGTGTTGTCCCAATACACCCAAGTTATGGGTTCGATCCCTGGTCAGGGCTCATACAAGAAGTAACCAATGAATGTGTGAATGGGTGGAATAACAAATTGATGTTTGTCTGTCTCTTCCTCCTCATCCCACTGCCCTTCTCTCTCTTCCTCTCTCTCTAAAATCAATAAGCTGGGAACTTAACATTGACTTTAATGAATGCTTTTACGTTCATGTTCTGCAACAGAATCTAATGTTCATTTGCCAATCTTTTGGGCTTCTCTTTCTCCAGGCACCACAAACCAAAAATACGTTTATGTTGTGTGCAGCTTCATCTAAGTAATTTTAACCTCGCACATCCTAAACTAGTAATAAAGAATCTATTACCTTAATCTGTTATTGACAATGTGTTCCTATTTCTACAACAGGAGCCCAAATCAATTTCTATAGGAGTCTCAGTCTGAATCTACACCCAGCCAACAACTTTCAAATCACATACTCTACAGAAGCCACAAATGTTGGCTTTGATCCCCATGTTGTAGAAATAAAATCATAACAAAAATATATCATACAAAAAATAAAATTAAAATTAAAATTTCATCATATAGCCATGAAAACTCATTTGTTATAAAGTACACATTCCTCAGCATAAGATTCAGAATGTCAATCGCCTATTTTACCAGAAGACCTTGAGCAATTCACCTACTTGCTATTGATTATTTCTTCATAAGGAAAATGAAAATATATTAATTAAAATGCCAGAAATACTGTTTTGATTAACTATCAAACAACTGCGTCTGGGGGTTACCAGGGACTTCAGCAAGTCATCTTTGTTATCTCCCTCCTTTCTAAACAAGCCCAAACCTAAATCATCCTAGAAAGATAGTTACTAACTCTTAGGGGAAGGTAATTTCACAACCTCCCTTGGTAACATTCCAGCATCTTGCAGTCAGGAAGTTCTTTCTGATTTGTAAGCTATATCCCTTCTGTTGCAATTAAAACATATTCCCTCTTGTCTTGTCCTCTATGGAAAGAGAACATCTGCTTAACAGCACCTGAACAATATCTCTTCAAGACATTATAAAGTATAGGAAGCCCATTTCAAACATCTTCATGTAAATGCAACATGTCTTTAAATGGGTCACCTTAGACAAAGAACATGATTAAGTCTTAAATTTCCAGCTCCATCACTGACTTGCTCTGAAGATGAGGCAGATGCTGTGCCTCAATCATACCATCACTAAAATGCAAATAACAAAGCCAGTATGTTAGGGTAACACAGTTCCTCAAAAAATTAAACATACAGCCAAAGATTCTCAATCCCAATCCAAACCCAGCCAACAATTCTCAAATCACACACACTCTATGGCCCTGCAATTCCACTCATAAGCACATATCCAAAACAACTGAAAACAAGTACATGCACACACATCTCACGCACACAGTAGCACTATTGACAATACCCACAAGGTGAAAACAGTCCAAGTGTTCAATGGCTGAATGGATAAACAAATTATAGTATATACATACACAAATGGTTATATATATATTGTATGATTCCATTATAACCAAAACAGGTCAACCCATAAAAACAGAATGCAGATTGCTGGTTTCCAGGGGCTGGTGGAAAGGAGGAATGAAAAGAAGCTGCTTATTTTGAAAAGAGGTTTTACTTTGGAGTGTTGAAACTAAATAGAGATGGCAGTTACACAACACTGTGAATATACTAAATGCCACTTAATTATTCACTTCAAAATGGCTAATTTTGTGTTACATCAGTAATTTTTTTTAAAGAACGCTAGAAGAACTAACAAGGAAGATATGCATAAAATGCCTAGCCCTTCCCAGGAAAATCATGATATAAAATTCCAGGTAGAATGGTAGCCAAATGTTTAATGTTATTTCAATATAGCCAACTAGACTCTGAGCAAAGAATATGTAAATGGCAAACAAAATAGAAACCAAAATCAAGACTAGAGTCACAATTATACAGTATCCTATATGGAAATAAGAGTCATTAAATAAGTGAATGAATAAAGAGACAGAATAAATAATTAAGCATATCGGCTAATTAACTATGGCAACAATTACACAGGAGAACAGTAAGAAAAAATACAAGTAAGGAAAGAACTTTAAAAGCTAATACCAAAATACAAAGACCCATTAGGTAGGAAGGTGCAAAAGGAAAGGTTAATAATAGCCAAGTTCAAAAGTACATAAACCCTGAACTCCCAGACCACATATAGAAACCATGGGAATCATTACCCTCCCCATTTTGCAAATATCCTCATTCCCTCACCCCTTTCTCTCTTAATACATCCTCCTGGCACACCACCAAAGCTAAGCAGTCAAGAACACAAAAATGAAAAGGTATTGTTCCTATCTTCACAGACCTTATTGTAATTACTTCTTCTTAAAGTATTACTCCTTATGGGAAGGCAGACATTCTAATAATCAAAATATACAAACGATTCCCACTTTTTAAAACCACTTCAATATGGCTTCTTGTCCTACTTTCCTCCAACACTGTTCTTGCTATAATCATCAATGATCTCTATGTTGCTAAAATAACAAAATACAGGTGGATCATTTCCTTCTTGAAACATGCTCCTCCTCTCTCCATCTCTGAGATTTTTCTCTTAAGTTCCTTAGAGATAGATCCTGAGCACTCTTCCTAAACTATACATACCTTTCCTCCAGGTAATCTCCTCCATTTCTCTTGCCTGTATATACCACCTATACACCAAAAGCATCCAGATTTATTTCCAGCACCACTTTTGTGCCTTCGCTCAAAGGCTGCTTGCCTGATGTCTCCACTTGTATGTTTTCCCACATCTCACATTTAGCATGACTAAAACTGAGGTCTTCATTCCACTCCCCAACTCTAATCAAAATCTGCTCCTCCTCCAGTGTTTCCATCTCAGAAATGGCAACTTCATCTACCCAGATGCTCTTGCCAGAAATCTGGGAATCATACTTGACACCTCTCTTCCCACATATACTATCCATTAGGTCTTGCCTGTCCTGATTCTAAAATACCTACTGAACCTTTTTACTTTCCTCCATCCCCACTGCCTACAGCCTAATCCAAACCATCATCATCTTTTGGCCAGATTACTATAAGACATTCCAACTATCATACTTCCCTCTTTTCCCTTTCCAAATTTTCCATAATTTCCAATTTTTTTTTAATCCAAAAAATTTGCACAATGTAGCTAGCCAGAGAAATCTTTTAAAATCATATAAGGTCACAACACTCCTCTTAAAACCTTCAAAGGCTTCCAATTATACTTTAAAAAGAAATCCAAACTCCTCGACACAGTCCTGTTTTAAGTCTCTATCCGTGTAGTAATAAGCCTCTTCCCTTCCTCCCCCACTGTATTCCAACCACACCAATCTCCTTTCGGTTTCTGAAATGTGCTAAGGCCTTTCCTACCCTAAGTCTGCCCTACGTGACATTGCCTTTACCTTTGCAATTACACATTTACTGGTGCTTTTTTTTTTACCTGATTCTCTCCTCTGGACTATGATTTCTATAAGGGCATGGGTGATGTCTATTTTTTTCTCTCTAGTCTCAGTACAGTGGCAGTAGTTTGGAAAGTTTAGAATTGTATGTATTTTAGAATCAATATAATTTGGGGATTAAGAGCAGGGGACTCTGGAGCTAGGCTACTTGGGTTTCAAATCCTGGTTCTGCCACTTACTATGACTTTGGGCAAA
>CM052543.1:10394804-10435227 GCA_028533065.1 Trachops cirrhosus | reverse complement strand
AAAAAATATGTTCATTCTTCCAGAAGTTTACCCAAGGCAATTTGGTAGCTTTGTCTTTTCCCTAAATATTCTTTTCCATGTCTCTAGTCAACTTCAAAATCCTTCGAGCATTAATCATGTTTAAATAGATGGTAAATCACTGTTTAAATAAATGGTAAAACTCGCCCTGGCCAGTGTGGCTCAGTTGGTTAGAGTGCCCTCCCGTAAACTGGAAAGTCGAGTGTTCGATTTCCTGTCAGGGCACATGCCTAAGATGCAGGTTTGCTCTCAGGTTGGGCACAGAAAAGCAACCAATTGATGTTTCTCTCTCCCCCTCTCTTTCCCTCCCCTCCCCTCTCTAAAATCAATAAGCATGTCCTCGAGTGAGAATTTTAAAAAATTGAAAAAATAATATAAAACAATTAGATGGTAAAATTCAGATGCTAATATTTTCTACCTGTTTTGCAAAGAAATGTTCTTCTGTTCCTAAAATACCTCTGGCCTGTTTTGCTACCTGTATTACAAAATCCTCAAAATTTTGCCACCTGTCTTTTATTTGGAACCTGCTCAGCCAATGCTGCTTTCTGGGTTTCTCTCTCCCAGTAAGGACTTTACCTCTTACTTTAATCTGAAGGGCATTCAGGGGAAGGAGGCGCATATGTGCTGCTTTAACTTCCAACTCCCTATTCAAGTTTTCTCGAAACACCCTAGGCTTCAATCTAAGTATCACTATTATTTGTTCTCCTTTTGAAGGACATATACGACAAGAACCGTCCAGAAAAAGTCCAGCCACTGTTAATGTAATGAGAACAGTTTGTGCAAAACCAATGTAACCTGGCAGCCAAGGGGAATGTGCATGCATGAACAATGACAATTTCACTATATTAGTCAGTGGGGTGGTAGACTGCTAAGCAAGCATCTGTACTGTGTGGCCGTCGCATTTAAAATGACTGAGCAAGTAGAGCAAGGAATCTGCATCAAATTTTGCATTAAGCGTGGACATTCCTCCATGGAAACTATTTGGATGATTCAGAAGGCCGCAGCTATGGGCAACTGGTGACTGGCAACTTCACAACAACGCGCCCGCTCATGCATCACCTCTCCTCCTCTTCTGCAGAATTTTTTGGCGAAACATCAAGTCACCCAGGTGACTCAGCCATACAGCCCAGATTTGGTGCCCTGTGACTTCTGGCTTTTCCCAAAACTAAAAGCACCTTTGAAAGGCAAGAGATTTGCCACCATTGATGAGCAGTCAAGAAAGTACAACAGGAAAACTGATGATGATTCCAACAAAGGATTCTGCAAAGTGTTTTGAACAGTGGAAGAGACACTGAGAGAATTGTGTGAGGTCCCAAGGTGCCTAGTTTGAAGGGGACTGAGGCGTCATTGTCCTATATACAGTGTTTTCTTGTATCTTGTAGCTTCTTCAATAAATGCCTCTATTTTTCATAGTACATGGCTGGACACTTTCCAGACAGACCTTGTAGTCTTTATCTTGTTATAATAACACTGAAAATGACACTAGCATGTGCAGTGCTATGTGCTGTTCTTTTACACATATTAACTCATTTAATTCTCACAACTATGTGATATTCTACAGATGAGGAGGGGCACAGAGAGATTAATAACTTGCCCAACTTGCACAGCTAATAAATAAGCAGTGGCACTGGGATTTTGCACCCAGATTGCTTGCCCCCAGAGTCAGTGCCACTATATTGTTATTCAAGAGTTTGGGAAGACATTTTTCTGCCCTGTTTTTACTGGTCAGCTAGACTACAATATCCCCCAAATCAAACATGCATATTAATCCTCTTCAATTCAGCAAAATTTTAGATGTTTCATTATATCATTGGCATATATGCCCAAAATAAAGTAACTTTGATTCATGGAAGAATATATGTTTTGTCCTGGGAAACAGAAATAAACAAATGATGAAATCATTAAATGTGAAATCTACCTCAGTTAATTCTATAGATAAAAATATGATTCCAGGTTTCCTCAGCCACACCAGCTGCCCCGAGGGACGTGGATCCGCAGCCAGCACCATGTTGCAACTGGAGACGGCCACGGCCTTGATCATCAAGGTCTTCTCCCAGTATGCATACGAAGACGGCAAGTCCCGGAGCCTGAGCAAGAGGGAGATGAAGGTGCTCCTGGAGAAGGAGCTGCCAGGCTTCCTGCAGAGTGGAAGGGACAAGCAGGCCGTGGACAAACTGCTCAAGGACCTGGACGCCAATGGAGATGCCATGGTGGACTTCAACCAGTTCATAGTGTTTGTGGCTGCCATCACAGCTGCCAGTCAGCAGCTGTACTTCCCTCAGAAGGAGCTCAACTGAGGCCCTGCAGATCTGGATTCCTGAAGGGGAGCCCAGAGAGCAGGCCCCTGGTTTCCAGAAAGCTCTGGGCAACAATTACTTCTCTGGGCTGAGCAAGCTGATGGTTGTCTGATTAATAAAATGCTTATGAAATGAAAGAAAGTACATATGGTTCCACTCTCTACAGTGCTTGTTCCCCCTTCCTCAGTTCACATTCACTTCTCAGCCTGATCCAGTTTTGCCTTCCCTCAAGATCACTTAGGATATTACTGATGATCTTCTTGTTTCCAAAGGCAACTGTCAATTCTCTGTTCTTATCTAAATTGACCTCTTAGCAGAAATGCAAACATGTAACAAGCTTCCTTACTTTTAAAAAATCCTTTCCCATTCCCCACTTTCTTCAATGTCTCACCGGTGGGATTTTCCTGACCCCTTACTGGATCTCCTTTTCAAAACCCACGATTTCTCCCCTTTGACTCAATCTTTAAATGTTGCTATGTTCCAAAGCTCAGTTCTTACCCTCTTCTTTCCTCTATCAAAAGAAAAGGAAAGGAAAGGGAAGGAAAAGGAAAGAAAAAGGGGCCTGGCCAGGTAGCTCACTTGTTTAGAGCATCATCCTTATACACCAAGGTGATACACCAAGGTTACAGGTTAGATCCCTGGTAGAGCACATATGAGAATCAACCAATGAATGCATAAATAAGTGGAAATAAGTGGAATGACAAATCAATCAATATCTCTATCTCTCTCCCTCTCCCCACCTTCCTCTCTCTCTTAAAAAAAATAGTAATTTTTTTTTTGGAAAGGAAAAAAGAGATTCCAATAAGTAGTACTAAAAATGTTTGCAAGATCTTTTAATTCTTGGTCCTTGGCCAGGTAGTTTAGTTGGTTAGAGCATCATCCTGATGAGCCAAGGTTGTGGGTTCGATCCTGGTGAGGGTACACATAGGAGTAAACCAAAAGATGGGCATCAAATAATGGATGCGTGAATGAGTAGAGCAATGGGTCAATGTGGATGTCTAGTCTGTCTGTCTCTTTCTCTCAACAACCCTCCATCTAAAATCAACAAATAGCCCTGGCTGGTGTGGTTCAGTGGACTAAATGCCAGCTTGCTACCTGAAAGGTCATTGGTTCAATTCCCAGTCAAGGGGGCGCATGCCTGGGTTGCGAGCCAGATCCCCAGTTGGAGGTGTGCGAGAGGCAACCAATAAATGTTTCTTTCACATATCGATGTTTCTCTCCCTTTCGCCCTCCCTTCCTCCCTTCTCTCTAAAAACAGATAAATAAAATCTAAAAAAAATTATTTAAAATCAATAAATTAAAATTTTTAAAGGTACTTTTAATTCTTAGAAGGCACCAAACAAGATTATAGATATTGTTATAGAAACAGTCAGCAGATGCTACATTTTTCCTCTCTCAAATTCATGACCATCTCCTAAGTCTGTCACTTTATATAACGTACTTCAGCTTATTCCCTGCTACAAATACACCTGAAGGCATGGCATGTATCTAGTGTTCGAATTCACTGATCCCAACTTCCAAAGAATAGTTATTTGAGGAAAAAAAAAGAGAACTAATTAAATTTAGGTCACATTAGAATTAAAATATTAAACTCATTAGGCAAGCACGCTGGATATTTATAAGCCCTAGTTATCCTTTACCACAGCAAGTCCAGTGTCATCATACATTAAGTAACAGACAACTATTACATGTAGCAATCTTAAATGAAGACTTCCATTGTGATGGCAGCGGGGGGAACTATAATTTACTGAATGGTGGTATGTTGTAACCACAACTTTAGGGGGATTAAGGATGTCATGACTGGCAACTGCAATCCCTGTGAACACACAGTGCCCTCCTCACTCCTTCATCTGTCTCTGTCAGCCCGGGATTGTTTCTTTCAGAGCACAGCCTACATTTCAGTAGTATTCATCAGATACCCGGTCAACTCTGCTTTCCACTGGAATAAATTCCGTAAGAGCAAGAACCCTCGTGTCTACCTTTGTATACCAGCATCTAATGAGCATTCAATTAATATTTGCTGGATGATGGTGGGGGGGGGGCTGGGATGGGAGTAAAAGACAGAAAACTGTACTTGAACAACAATTAAAATTAAAAAAATGTTCTCAAAAAATAAATGAATAAATAAATATTTGCTGGATGAACAAAAGTCTTAAATAGTAAGGGTTGAAATACAGGCTCACAATAAAGAGAAATAGTTCCAAAAGGTGTAATAGGCATACTTCATACCTCAGGAATAAACACAGTAGAAAAAAACACTCAATGAAGAAGGGGAACAGTTTAGATGGAGAAGTGGAAATATCAACCCCAAGAGCAAAGGAAGAGACAGAGAGCAAGTTGGAAAAGACCCTACACTAATCTCCAGACACACAAACCGGGACTGACTGGAAGAGAGGGGTAAATATGCTTAGTCTCACTCCATCTCAACATGCAGCACCTAAAATTCGTATTTCACTAGCACTTCCACGCACTTACTCCTTTCCACATCATGTTAGTAAGCTCTTTCAATGATGGTTTAATGTTTATCACCTCTATTCTCCTTAACTGTCAAGCATAATGGTGCCTTAAAAACAACAAGTAGTCCAAGAACCTAGATGACATCTGTTCATTGTTGCGGTAAGATAGCATGGAAGTTAACATTTGTAGAGCACTTTATCTTTTCAAAGAAGCTTCATGTACTTTTTCAATAGGAAATTTATGATTGAAGTGAATTCTCTTTCCCATTCTTTAAATACAGACTCGTAGCCCTGGCTGTTGTGACTCAGTGGATTGAGAGCCAGCCTGCAAAGCGAAGGGTCACCAGTTCGAGTCCCAGTCAGGGCACATATCTGGGTTGTGGGCCAGGTCCCTGGTGGGGGTGGAGGTAGGTGTGAGAGGTAACCATACATTGATGTTCCTCTTCCTCTCTTTCTCCCTCCCTTCCCCTCTAAAAATAAATAAAATATTTTTTTAAAAAATGAATAAATAAATACAGACTCATAAAAGCATTCAAAACCTTGGATCTCAAGCCCAGCTCTACTATACACTTGCTGTGTGGTCTTGGTCAAATTATTTACTCTGAGTTCAGTATCCATCAGGAAAATAAAATCTACCTTGAAGGACTATTATGAGTATTAGATGAGATTAAACACATGTAAAGGACAGTCACCTTCCCCACGGCCTCCTTTAAAAATTTGTACAAGACTTCTCAGCTAGTTAAGCTGGTAAACCTAGGACTTAAACCCTGGTCTCCTGATTCTTTAATCTTTTTTTTTTTTTTCTTACCACATCACTTTGGCAGATTGACACATCCTACTAGATACATAACTATACACTGACAAAAACTGATCACAAAATTTTTTATCTATCAGTAACTAATTTTAGTTTTGGAAAAAGAAAAAATAGAACTAATTAACTTAAGGGAAAGAACAGGCTTTAAAATGTAAAATATAAATCACTCTTAAACCACAGAACAGGTTGTACCATAGTACCTCTGTATAAACAGAAATTATGACAAGAAACAGAAAAGTTCTCTTTAGGTTTATGAGGAACAATTGGAGAAAGAAACAAGAATGACTATGATTAAAGGAACTTTAGGCTTTGGGAGGTTTTTGGGTTGTTGTTTTTTTGTAGTAAACCAAACCACTGGGCAAAAAGATGTGCATCCCATTCCAAAATAACACTACGGTCCCTGACTGGAGTATCTCAGTGGGTCAGGAAAGGTCGCTGGTTCAATTCCCAGTCAGGGCATAGGCCTGGGATGAGGGCCAGGTCCCCAGTTGGGGCGTGTGTGAGAGGCAGCCGATGAGTGTTTCTCTCCCTCTCTTTCTCCCTCCCTTCCCCTTGCTCTAAAAATAAATAAATAAAATCTTTAAGAAAAGCAAAACTATCAAGACATAGCTTTAAATGAGACCTAAGTGTGATAACAGCAAAACCCTTTCTCTAACTCCTTTAAGAGTGAGATAAATTATCAACATAAACTGCCAACATTCATGAAGATCCTTGAAGACCATAAATGTATGCATTCAGTATTAATAAGCAGCTTAAAGGACCATGATGAAAAATATAAAAGTTTCATAAGCTTCTTAACACATGTTGAAAATATTTTGAAAATATATAGTATAAACCTAAGTTATTACTTTTCTAGTGAAAATAACCAGTTATTTTCAACTGATACACATGACTCCTTCCAGGGCAAGTTCGAGAACACATTCAAAGAAGTTCACATCTTTACTAATCCCAGAGAATGTTCTTAACTGAAAGAGAAGATAGAATTATTCAGTCACGTTCTGAGCCTGTAGATTTCTGAAAGGAAATGCCACAGGAGAGCGTGATCTGACACTGACACAACAGCACAAGATTTAACCACAAAAAAGAAAAGTTGAGTGAATTTCTATTGCAAAGCAGGGGAGAAGCTGGTAAGAAGCTGCATTTGTATAACCTCCCTACCACGACCACCAAATTTCTGGTCCTCCTCAATTCAACTTACACCTCTGCTAATTATTTCCTATAAAAACATAACAAAACGTTCCGAGCATTTGTTTGGGACTCTCACGGCAAACTCCATTTATTATGCAGTATTCACTAGGAGCCGAGGAGACTCTACACTGCCTCCAAATTCTGTGCAAAACCTATCAATCCCAGGGGACAGTGTCCCTTCCTTCTCTCGGGTCTTTCCTCCGACACCAAGTCTCTCCACCGCGAAAGCTTTTCTCAGAGAACACACATTCTCAGCCTAACTTCCCCGTGTAGAGTCTCCATCAAGATCCTCTGGTGGCTCTTCCCTAATCCCTACCCAGGGGCAGGGAAGTCCTGGTATCTAGGAAATCACTCATCACATGTAAATCCTGCTGACCTCACCGAAAACAAAAACAACAATAAATGACAGGAACAACGATCCTGACACCCTCCTGTTAGACTCTGAAATTGCTAAAGGAATGTAAGACCTGTATAGTTCCTATCCGAGGACGAGGAATTCAGTCTGTCCTCCCTTAAAACCATTCTCCTGCTGCCTCCACATACTGCAGAAATACTTCTTCAACCTAGAACGACCTCTCCGCTGATTACTTTGTTCAGCAAACAAGTTACACAAATTAGCACCATGACACTGAATCCAATGAAAATAAAATGAGTTAAGGACACTTAGTCCCCAAAGTCTCCAAGCTGGGAGACGAAAGGTAAACATAAGGGAGTTCCCAGAATGTTAACTTTCAATTTAAATATCTCAATATTTGCGTGCGTGTTACACCCCACTTTTTCAACTACGGTGTGTGCAGTAACCAAACCACTACTCAAAAGTCAAACGACTGTTCTGAAAAAAGAATCCTGGGCTTGGATTCTCCTTCGAAACCAAACTCTCTCAGGACAGACATCTGACTTCGAAATCGTGACCATCACGTCAGACCTTAACCTCTTAACGCCGCAGTTGCAAGATTTCCGCTGAGAAACAGGCTGAAGGGGCAGAGAAATAGAAGTGTCAGCTGGAAAGCAAACTACACAACAAACGAAATGTTCTATCAAGAGACAGGATGGAAACTGGCATTGGTACTCTTGCGAAA
Organism: Trachops cirrhosus; assembly: GCA_028533065.1. NCBI lineage: Eukaryota > Metazoa > Chordata > Mammalia > Chiroptera > Phyllostomidae > Trachops > Trachops cirrhosus. The sequence continues at coordinate 10,427,375 of CM052543.1, read as the reverse complement.
ATAACACGGACGTCGAGACGCAAAAACGACAAAAGGTCGCAAAGTCCCTTCACTAGCGGAGTCGCCAGTGACAAGTCTATATTCCTGGGAAGGAGAAACCAAACGGCAGGTCGCCTTTTAAGATCTGCTGGGGAGACGCGGGACGACACATCCCAGACCTCAGCCTCAGTTTCCCTGCCTCCCCAAAACAGAGGACCTGGCTCCTCTCCACTCCAGAGCCCCTTCAAAGGCTCATCGGGGGTCCCCAGCGCGACCGAGTCCTGACAAGACAGCCTGGGTGGGAGCGAGGAGAGAGGAAGCAGGGTCAAAGCGCACGACGCCCTATCCGATCCTGGGAAGCGATGTCCCCCCACAGCGGGGATGACGACACCCGCCCTAGACCCGGCATCCCCCGCCTACCGCACCACACCGAGCAGCCCCAGCATCTCTCCCTCCTTCCGGCTTCTCTCTCAGTGCCCCGCCGCCTCTCCGACCGCGCCCCCGAACGCAGCCGGGAAGCTCCTCCTCTGGCCGCGTCTCCGCAGCCGACCCGCCCGCCCACCCGCCGGCGCCAAGGTCTCCTCAGCCAGACGGCGGAAGGATGCCGGGCCGGGCCTCCCAGGCTCCTCCCGGGCCTACCTGCAAGGCGGACGGGGGCTTGGTTTGCAGCCCAGCGAGGGGACGGAGCCACGAAGAGGAAGAAGAGGCAGAAAGGAAGCGAGGGTCCGCTCTACCGACCAGCGGGAGAAAGCAGCCTCAGCGCGGGGCCTCGCGGATGTAAGTCAGCCTTCGACCCGGCGCCGCCGCCGCTGAGGAGACATCAAGCAAGAAGACGGCGCAAAAGATCACCGAATACACGAACGTCCCAGACATCAAAGGAGGAGCGCCCGCGCAGTCGTTCAAGGAACTGCAGTCGAGCGCCGAAAAAGCATTTCGGTTCTACTCAAAGTCCGGCTGGTGTCCAAGGCATAAACAAACAAACCCAGATGGATCATAAGCCAAGGAGTAAAGAAAACCTGTGTTTCTGCCATTTTCTGTGTCGTGCCGGCTAAATTGTTTAGAGAACTGGAGTTTTTCTTGAGAGTGTTGAAGATCCAGTCCATAACACAGTTAACACTTGTCTGAACTATAGTTCAGCTACTACCTTATGGACTCCCAACACTATCCCAATTGAGCAAATTTGATACATAGTTTCCTCACGGACCAGTGAGGTAAAAAAAAGACTTTGGATAGATACTTAGATATAGATACGTGTATGTGTACACATACATATGACAAAGGCACAGAGGGAGAATCCAGACTGAGGAACAAAGTGAAAAGTCTATTAAAGCTCAAATTTAGCTCTCATAAGCATAGCAAGGAGAAGCTGGGAAAATTCAGGGTTGTGTAGTCCTTAAGACGGGGGGAAAAATAACACCCGTACTGCCTATCTCTTTTATTTTTTTCCAACGGCCTACAACCACAGGCAAATTTCTTACATAATGATCGAGTCTCTGCGTTCAAAACCTGACAAAGTGTGTTGGCATTTTCATTGTCACAACATTAGTCTCTTTCTGGTCTCTTAGTAAACAACCAAACACGTTCAGCACAAATATGGGTTAATATGTACATCCTAGGTACAATTCAAATAAATCGCATAGTTAGATCAGTACAAATATTGATTACCAAGCATTAGCAATAATACAGTTTACCGCACCTTCCCCTAAGGAGGGAGACCCATAAAGATATAAAAAGAAAACAAGATAGTTCCTTAAGAGTTTATAATCCAATCAAAATGAAAGACATTATAACATTAGCGTCATAATTTATTGCGTATTTTTTCCGAAATATAAGAGAAAGTGTGTAGAAAGTTACAGAGGTGGTAAAGTAAGCCAGCCGGGCTGCCTAGGCTCAGGGAACAAGTTAGAGAAACAAAAGAAAGGCCCTTGGAATTTAGGAGAGAGAAGGGCTGGGGAAGCACGCCTGAGTGGAAGAAGAGAGGGAAGGGAGAGAAAGCGTGCCTACTGTTATTTTTAAACAATCTCCTCCGTTAAGTCCCTGAAAATGTTCATATATACATATATATGAATTGACAATTATATATATGACAGACTATATGTATATATGTATATATATAATGACAGATTTATTTCTCTGTCATATGAAAGAAATGCAGAGGTTACAACCCAGGGTAAGGTGTGGTCATTCAGTGTCAGGGGCCAGGTTTCTGTTTTGTTGCTTTGACATCTTCAATATGTGCCTTTCAGGCCCTGGCTGGGTGGCCCAGTTGGTTGGGGTGTCATCCTGTACACCAAAAGGTTGTGGGTTCGATTCCTAGTCAGGGCACATACTTAGGTTGTAGGTTTGGTCCCTGGGACCCATTCAGTAGGCAACCGATCAATCACATCAATGTTTGTGGGTTTTTTTTTTTTATCTCTCTCTCTCTCCACTCCCTTCTTCTCTAAAATCAATAACCATATCCTTGAGCGAGGACCAAAAAAAAATTTTTAAGGTAGTTTAGGCTTATTCTGCTGGCAAAGTTGCATCTCTACAGATAAATTTCTTTAGAGAACTGTTTCTTTCCAAGTGTGGGTTAAGCTTCAGTGTGACGACAGTACTCTTGTTCTTATGGAGAAGTCTATTGGACAGAAGAGTAGATCACAAGAGATCAGTTGAAACCCTGAAGCCTACAGGAAGGATGACCTGAAAAAGGAAAACAGGTGGGCAGAAGTAAAGATCATCCTGAGATGCACCATCACTGCCTACGTATTGGTGTCAAGACTCAATAATTCATCACTATGTTGTTGACTGTAGTATTCTCAGAGGATTCTCCTAGGGTAGCCACACTCTTGAAGGTAAGATGGAGTGAAGGGAGGGAAAAGGAGTGAAGGGAAGGATATTGATCTTTATCTTGGCTTTGGGCTCTGAGAAACAAATCAGGCCTAAACCTAGCATGAGATAACTAGCAGTACCATTAGTCCTCTTATTAGGAAGTCCAGGAAGTAGAGTTAGGCCTTAAGCAGCCAAAATGATGAGCCAGTTGTAGGTTTTGCTGTTGCAATTCAATTGTTTTTGTCTCACAATTGAGTCCTGGTCTCACAGCACTGTAGGATAATATACACACTTTGGGCTGGATGGTAACGTTAGAAGCAGTGTGGCTATACTGCAGCAGCCCAGAGAAGGAGAGATCCAAAAAGGCTTTTCCTTCTTTGGAATTATTTATATTGAATAAATTTCCAATGGTGGTGAAAAAAACAAAAAATTTCCATGCATCTATGTAAACTTGTAGGGTTTTAATGTGTGGATATGTTTTTGATGTATGTAAATGGTACTCAGATACGAAATAAATTTTCCAGCAGTGGAATTTATCAATGGATTAAAATACATGAACATTTTAAAACTCTAGAATGACATGTCAGTCCTTCCATGAAGAAAGCTGTGTATATAAGGTTAGAGTGAGTCTCAACACAATGATGCTTAATGTTTTGCTGGGTGAACATGGAGATGCCTTTCAAGAACTTTTTTTTATTGTAAGATCTGATGGGATCTAGCGACCATGTGCCATGGGCTCTGAGGACATGTGCGTGCACAATGGGTAAGACTTATTGATTTATTCTCTGGCCTTCCTCCTAAATTCTCCTAATTTGCCAGGGAAAGTGACTGGTAAGCTCAGTCCTGGAGTTGGTTTGTTTATGGTGTCAGTCAGGGATAAAATCATAGTATGTCTATTATCTGTCTAGCCTCTATTTTACCCCTCCCCACCTTTTACAGGTCTTCACTGTACAACACCACTAAAATTGTGTCTTCTTTTTTTGTCCCCAAGTTAGATTAACTTGCTATAGACTCTTCCAGTCCAAGGGTCAGGAAAAGAGCTTCCTCTTTGTTAACAATTTTTTTTCTTTACGTGTGTTTTTTTTTTTTTTAGTTTTCTGTTCATTTTAAACTAAGAATATGTTTATGGTCCCTCTTTTGTGTAATTTGGAATTGGTTAACCAGTGGCAACCCAATACTGTAGTTTTCTCTTAATGTATCTTCGGACTTTGCTGTCTTGAAACATCTAAGGGCAAATCTGGAAAACTCCTATGCTGACCGGATGGTCATCTATGGGAAGATGAGGCTTACATAAGGCAAGCAAAATCCTTGACTCTTTCCCAAAGCTGTGCCAGGAAGACACTATGAATCCACAATACGGCCCTCAACAGAAGACTTCTCAGGCACTTACATAAAAAGCCGCTATGAGCAAGCTCTTAGCAATTTGGAGGTACAAACTTTGATCCCTTCCCTGGGTCATTTTGGGGAAAATGTGACTATGAACTGAAAAAAATCCTGGCCTGTCAAAGTCCAGATTGAAAGGAGATTAAAAAAATATATTTATATAGTTACTCTGTAGAATTATTAGGAAATATTAATAAAATGCTCCCAGGGAAAAACACTGCCAATCTTCAGTCAATTCAGCACTTAGAAATTATCTTTGGTATGTAAGTAAGACTTGAAATTGCTTTTGAAATCTCTCCAAGACTGTCTTTCCAACTCAGACTTCATGTCACCATCGATTGAGTTGTGAAAGCCCCAATTTTCCTTTAATGTAGTTTTTTAAGGCTAAAATGCTAGGCACTTTCCAAGATTACTCTCCACCTTGCCACTTACGATGCATGGGTGGCCGTAACCCTTTCCTCAGGCAATAGGCAGAACCAAAACTTTATAGGGTAAAACATCCACCTCAGGAAACTTGGAAAGACTGTGAGAGTTAAAATATTACCTTATGAAGGAAACAAAGCAAGCTTGGATTACAAGTTAAACTTTACAAAGGAAAAAATGTAACAGGGCACCTCTATTGCACAATAAGCAGAGCTGAAGTTTACAGTCCCCTCTTTGTTGTCCACTCCCATCTCAATGACTTCATTGTACATCGCAAGCTCAGCCTCCTGCCAAATGGACCTACTCTTTATAGTGTAGGATGATGATGGAAAAATAGCATTTGGAGAAGAATTAAACGGCAGATAATAATCCATAATTGTTTTTAATCTTGTGGATGAGTCACCCTCAATTTATTTCCAAGTTTCTCTGTCATCTGCTGCTCATTTCTTTACTCTGAACGTTACCAGATTAACACTGCCAAAGGCAGGTAGGAAATGATCCAAGAGGACAACTCAGAGGTATCACATGGGGAGTGGATGAAAAATTGGGAACAAGACAATCCTCAGGAAAGTCCCTTTTTTTTTTTGTCCTAGCAAAGGCACCAATGTGTGAACCTAATTTACACTTTCATTATCCCAATCAGGTTATTTTTATATCAATATAATTTTAGAATAAGATGTGGTGGGGGATTATTTATTTCCTGGGAAATTCTGTTCATTACTTTGCATACAAGATATCCAAGTAGGTCTAACTTCAAAATTAATTTCAAGTGAAATTATGTTCTTTTTATCTCTCCTTCTTAACACTTTCATATGCCTTCTTTATTCCCTAAATCTTCCTTCAGTACAAGGAATTTCAAAGCTAAATGGCCAAACAGACATGCTAACATCACAATTGTAAGAAATGTGATCTATGACCTGAGCTGTTAAAACCTGGGTGACTCTCCTCTGTCCATCAATTTATCAGGGTCTTTAGATCCCCTGTAAAGTGTAAGCCTGCTATGTTGCCTATATTTGACTTTTCTTCCTTAAGCTGATTGGGTTCTTAACCTATTTAGCCTCTAACTCCTACTCAGGGCTGGAAATAGGAGATTGGAGTCCAGATGCCCTCCCTAGGAACTAGGTCCAAGTCACAGTCCAATTAATGCAGAAAGACTAAAGACAAAGGTTTCAGGTTTCACACTGTATCTAACATCTTAAAAACACAAAGCTGCAAACTCAGCTTAGTAGCCATTTGCCAATGTCAGACGATCATCCTCCAACTTAAAGTTACTTTTTACACTTGCCTCAGATTATGCCTGTATCGGCAGCAAAGTGGAAAAGCTAAAATCCCATCTGAATAACTCAGGACAAGTAAACATTGTTTTCATTTGAAATCTCCAGATAATTGAAACAAAAATAAAGTGTTCTGGCTGGATGCCACTTCCTCTTTGTTTGATGTTGTAGGCACAATCATAAATGTCTGCAGACAGTGACCTTTCTTTCAAATGACTGATGATCAACCTGGAGTTCAATGCATAGTAGGGAACTGTTGTCCTGATTTTGGTTTAGTTAATAAAATTGCAAATGAATCAAGATATTCTGGCATAGCCCCCACTCTTCTGAAAAACACACAGATTAAATGTCAATTTCAGACGAGTGTCCACACTCAGTTATGCTAGACGATGGAACTGTGCAGGGGTTAGTGAGGGAGGAAGTCTGCCACAGGTCCTTCTGGAAGGTTTTCCTCCTCCTCCCCACCTTTCACATTAGCTAAAGTGAGTGAGCACCAGCTCCTGGCGGGTCCGGTCAGCCTCCAGGTCCAGGGACTCCATGTGTTCATACCCTTCCTCAGGGGGCTGCTCCACGGGTCCTGTCGTTGGAGAGGACCAAACGTCTATCCCGTGCTCCAGGGAGATGTTGTGGAGGACACAACAAGCCGAGATGATGTGGCTGGACTTCTCTGGTGAGTACTGCAGTGCCCCCTTGGACCCATCCAGGCAGCGGAACCGGGAGCAGAGTGTTCGGAAAGTCTTCTCAATCACACTGTGAGTTGCAGAATGGGCCATATTATAGCGATATTCGGCTGGAGTCTCATGAATGTGAAGAGGGGTCATGAGCCAGGTATGGAGAGAGAAGGAACTGTCACCTGTGGGGAAGTCCCAAAGAAATCATAAATGATTGCAATTGGAATACAAACAAAAAGGAAAACCCAGGAACACATACAGAGAATGCACAAGAAAATGCAACAGCCCGTAGAGCCGAAGTGCACCAGAAAAACCGAGAGGGAAAATGCTTTGGTAAAGAAAAGGCTTGCCAGTCACAAGGAGGTAGACAGATTGTGAGTATTAGCTGGGGACATCCTTGGTTAAAATCAAGAGAGGAAAAAACTGATAGCTAAAGAAAGCCAAGTCTGAAAAAATGTAGGAAAGAAGTTAAGGCACTGAAGGAAATAAAATTCCTGGATTTTCTGATGATAAAAGGTTAGTAAACACTATCACACAGCAGACCAATCTTCAAAATTGTTAAAGAGCTAAAGCTCAAGAGAGGAAAAAAAAAAAAGAATTCTGTCATGAGATTCCAAAACACTTGTGAAGAACATTTCTAACTTTACCACTAACATGTCAGGTCTGAATGCACCACCTGGGGAATGCAGAGTATTTCATAATAATTCATTCTCTTAGTGCTAAGAATAATAAAATAAAAGTCCCAGCATCTGTGGTAGAGACCAAAACTCAGGTGTCCTGCCTTCCTAGATATGCCATTCACTAGAACAACACCTTTGTAACAGGCAGAATTTTACATGAACAAGGAAAGCATAAATATAATGATGCAAATATTACTAATGATAAGGAAATAAAATCAGAAGTCAATTAAAATAATACGCACAAGGCATTTCCCTTAGTGACCTATCAAATGATCTCGGGAAGTGCTAAAAATAAAACAAAAACTGGGATACAATGTCCTGACACAATGTTTCTATAATGTTTCATAGTCCTGACTCACTAGTCTGGCAGATGAAATGTCTCAGACAGAGAGGCACAGCCTCTCAGCAATCTGAGGCAAACAGGCCCTAGGCGTACCAACTTGCACAACTGCTGTTCCTGACCCACCGTCAATTTTGGTAAGTAGTTATGGGGAGTGCTAGGCACTGTTCCAAAACACATAGTACTCCTTTGTTTTTGGAGCTTACATTTTTAAGAACTGGATTAACTTTATTTATTTTTTTTTAAGATTTTATTTATTTTTAAAGAGAGGGAAGCATCATTTGGCTGCCTCTTAAATGCCCCCAGTGGGGGATTAGGCCCGCACCCCAGGCCTTTGCCCTGACCATGACCGAGAATAGAACCAGCAACCTTTCACTTTCCAGAACAACGCCCAAACAACTGAGCCACAGGAGTCAGGGTAATTAACTTTATTTTTTTTTAATATTTGTTGTAGCCCTGGCTGGTGTGGTTCAGTAGATTGAGTGCTGACCTGTAAGCCAAGGGGTCACTGGTTGGATTCCTGGTTGGGGCACATGTCTGGGTTGCGGGTAGGTTCCCAAGTGTGGGAACATGTGAGGGGCAACCACACATTGATATTTCTCTCCCTCTTTTACCTCTATCTAAAAATAAATAAAATTAAAAACAAATTTTTTGTAATTAAATTTTTTAAATTGAGATATAATTGACATACATTGTGTTAAATATCTAAGAAGTCTTACAAAATTTTCAAATTTTATATTTGGCTGGCTTTTTTTTTTTATTTGTCCTAAGTACAACCTATTTAAATTGAACTCACCTTTACTAAATGTTGGGAACCGCCCTGCCTGGTTTCAGAAGCTGTAATCCCCTGTGGCTAAAGCTGAGTAGAAAGACCCTGGGACAATAAACCACTTAGGAGACAACGCTTATCTTCCTTGTAGGAGCACCACCTCTGCCCTCTTTCATCTCACCCTGCTTGGCCCCAGGTGGATGACTGGTTTACCAATGACGGGTAAGCTTCCTCAAAGGAGGGATGAACTAAGACAGGCATGGTCTTGAAGGGGTCCTCAGGGAAGGACTTGGGGGGCTATAGAAAAAGGGGGCAATGGACCTTCACCCCTTGGTTTGACATAGCCTGAGTCCTCATTCTGTCTGAAAGAAGTCTCCTAATCTCTTGGCTGCCTTAGTTCCCCTGCCTGATTTAAGCCTGAAACAATGCCTTAAGCCTGAAACAATGCTGGAGGTGGGTGTGCCCTGTTCTGGAAAGGGTGGGTTCGCCAGCGCAATCAGGCCTAAGAAAGAATGCATAAAATCCTATGAAACCTACTTTGCTCATACCCTCAATTTAAATGATAAGGGTCCAAGCACGAAATGAGTTTGTTCTCCAAAGTTTTATGGCCCTGTAACTATCTTACCCTGGCTCAGAATAAGCCCTCAGAGTTCTTTGAATGTTATCTACTGTTTAATCATTTCTGCCTGACAATGACTGAGGGGCTTCACATATACGCCCTGTATTCCTATGCAAATAAACCCAATAAAAGTCCATTCAGGAAAAGGCTCCCAGTCCTTCTCCTTCGAGAGACATGGACTACCTTTCCTCCCCAAGCAGATCATGTCTTGGTAGACTTATTCTCATCCATGGTGGGTAGGGGTGGGGGGCCTGCAGGTGGAACCTCCCCCCCGCCCCACAGCTAAATACTGAATTTAAGAAACTGATGTAGCCCTGGCTGATGTGGCTCAGTGGTCTGAGCACCAGCCTGCGAACAGAAAGGTCACTGGTTTGGTTCCAGTAAGAGCACCAGCCTGGGCTGCAGACCAGGTCAACCAGTCAATGTATCTCTTGCACATTGACGTTTCTCTCCTTCTCTTTCTCCCTCCCTTCCCATCTCTCTAAAAATAAATAAATAAAATCTTTTTTTTTAAAAAAGAAACTGGCACCCTGGCTGGTGTAGCTTAGTGGATTAAGCGCGGGCCTGTGAACCAAGAGATCACGGTTCGATTCCCAGTCAGGGCACATGCCTGGGTTGCAGGCCAGTTCCCAGCAGGGAATGCACAGGAAGCAGCCACACATTGATATTTCTCTCCCTCTTGCCTTCCCTTCCCCTCTAAAGATAAATAAATAAAATCATAAAAAAAAAAAGAAACTGATGTAAATAATAATGAAAATAATATCTGTGACTCACTGAATAGCTATTATGTAGAAAGCACTCTGCTGGGCAATTCTAAAATATCTTCTTTTTTTAAAAAAAAATTTATCAGTTTATTTGTGCCAAACAGATGACATATGCAGGGAAGCAAGATCTCCAATACTCCTTGAAAACATTATCTTTTGTTATCTAATCCCAACTCTGCCAGACTAGATAATATTAAACCCATTTTACAAATGAGAAGATCAAAATATGTGTCTGCCAGCATTTGATATGTTAGGTAAAGGAAGGAGAAGAAGCCAGTCACTAATGCTGATGTCAGACTCAGTGTCACTAAAACAATAGTGTAATGTAATAAAAGAGAATAAGATAAACATTTAAGATGAATGTCAAAGCACAGAGATGCTAAATGATGTTTGTTAAATGTTTCTGTAAGAAACAGTCTGAGCCATGGACATGAACTAAGGGAGGGGGAATGATGGTGGGAAGAGGATACAGGGTGGAGGGGAATAAAGGGGAGAAAAAAATGTGACAACTGTAATAGCATAATCAATAAAATATATTTTTTTAAAAAGAAACAGTATGAGGATTAAATGGGGAGACATACAGGACAAACTAGTTAATGTAAGCTTTTTATAAAATGCTCAATGGTCATTAACTGGTTATAATCCAAGTACCACTGGAAGGAAGTCAGACACTCAGGAGGGGATTAGGATCAGAAGCGTTGAACAGATTACAATTGCTTACACAATCAGTCATCCACAAGACATTCTGGCAGGTCTTACCAAAGCTGCTTAATAGCACTAAGCCAAAAACTGAAGAAATAAGAACTTGCGCTGATTTGTTTGCAGGACCACATACACTTAGAAAAGCGGAATAGGTAATGCACTCTGAAGGGACAGATGAGAATGAGGACATGAAGGAATGACACCTATGGTGAAAAACCCCAGAAAACAAAGGAGAATCAGAGCTAATTCTAGATTTGGCAAATCTAGATCTAGTTCATAAATCTGATGGTGCTAAGACACAATCAGCTAGCCATCTTTGTTTAAGCATCTTGACATTGCTCATAATCCTGCCAATCTACCCCCACACCACCTCACTGTCCACACATCCTCTAGATACCAGTGATCTCCAAACGTGTCTGTGTGTACCAATCCATTTAGCACGAATCCGTCAGGATACCTGTTAAAAATGGATGTCTAGGTTCTTTCCTTGTATATTCTCATTCTCAAAGTTTAAGGTGGGGCCCAGTGATACGCATTTTTAATAAATCCCCAGATGACTTGGGAAAGTTTGGGAAACATTATAGTAGTTCGGGGGTCTTCAAACTAATTTTCCTATTAGAGCTGGCTTTCCAAAGAGTGTCTGCATCAGTTCCCCCAGAACTGACAGTACTAAGGGAATCACTTTCTACATGGGTCTACTTCCCCCATCCTTAGTGCCTGGCGTGTGGCCTGGCACTAAAACCGGCCTTCACAAACATTTGTTAAATATTGTTGGAATACCCAGCTCTCACACTTCCACTCTTCCTATAAAGACATGAATCAAAAAAGTACATAAACCTGGCTGGCATAGCTCAGTGGATTGAGCGCAGGCTGCAAACCAAAGCATCGCAGGTCCGATTCCCAGTCAGGGCACATGCCTGGGTTGCGGGCCAGGTCCCCACTGGGGACCACATGAGAGGCAACCACACATTGATGTTTCTCTCTCTCTCTCCTTCTCCCTCCCTTCCCCTCTCTAAAAAATAAGTAAATAAAAAAAAAATATATATATATATATATAAAAAAGGGATGGGAGAAAATTTTTTAAAAAGTACATAAAAATTTGTCAGAGTTTTTACTTATTTTTAACTTTCCTGTGAACAAATCAAAAAACTACTTTAAGCCCTGGCTGGTGTGGCTCAGTGGATTGAGCACTGGCCTGAGAACTGAAGGGTCACAGGTTTGATTCCCAATCTAAGGCACATGCTTGGGTTGCAGGCCAGGTCCCCAGTAGGGGGCACGTGAGAGGCAACCACACTTTGATGCTTCTCTCCCTGTCTTTCTCCTTTCCCCTCTCTAAAAATAAATAAATAAAACAATCTTTAAAAAAAATTTTTTAAAACCTACTTTCAAGCCATAATTCCAACCCAGTCTGGGGTCCCAAGATATGAAGGGAAAGAAAATCAGTAATTCCTACATGACCTTGAAGTCCTTAAAAAAAGGAGTATTTGCCAAATAGAGTAACTCCTCATATAATCTAATTTTTGTTGTTGTTGTTTGTTTGTTTTAAACAACAGACATTTATTTCACAGTTCTGGTGGCTGGGAAGTCCAAGAATCAGGGTGCTAAGGTGGGGCTTGGGGGGTCATATAATCTAGTTTTAAAACTTAAACACAGTGACTTAAACAATTTGTGCCTTAATTTTCTCATCTGTAAAAATGTTACTATTATTAGTATTTAACTCCTTATGAGTTTTTATAAGGATTAAGTGAGATAATCCAATGCAAAGTGCTTACAACAATGCCTGACAAATTCTAAATGTTCAGTACATTTTAGCTGGCTTTATAGGGTACCAAAGTAATTCTGTATGAAATGAGCTTAGAACCGAAGTACCCCCACAGTTGTGGAAACAGCCAGATGGAACACTTGTAAAACAGACTTTCCTTCACTTTTTGGTGTGAATTGTATGATATTTGAAAGTTCAAAGTAGGCACACAATGGGATTAAGACAAAGGTCCAGTAAAGGAGAAGGTGGTACACTCACTGCAAATGGTATGCAGAAACAGCAGCTCAAGAAAAATCACCAAGTTCCAAGATGTTACACATGGCACCCTGGCAGCTCTAAACCACTCAGTGTGACAGCAGTCTCTTCCCACTTGGAACAGGAGAGGTTTCTCTTTTATGAACCAGTAAATTCATTAAAGAGAAACAAAGTACTTTAGAGAGAAAGAAGTGTTGATTGTCTGGTATGTATTAAACACTGGGTTATGAACATGCACAGTGAGGATATGAGCATTGGTTTTGAAAGAGATGTCTTCAAATCCTAAATGTATCTCTTCATCTCTCACTTATGTTGTATATAAGATAACCCTTGTCTTGTTGCTCACATCAGAGTCAAAAAAGAAAAAAACCCAATGAATGAACCAAAGCTACCAGCCTCAAGGGTTTTATCGCTGTTAGCACTACCCCTCACAGCTATACAGTCCTTTCAGTTTGCACTGTCCAATATTGAATGGGTCTTGTCCTACTCATATCACTGCACTGGCTTTCAAATGGCACTGGGATTTGGGAAGTTCCTGTAACACCTGTGTAAGTGCACTATCTACTCTCATTTTCATGTAAATACAGTGACAATCACCAATGGTAAAAATAATATATTTGTATAATACTTTATCATGAGCTTGCCTAATCCTAACAATAGGTATTACTGCTGTTGACATTATTTTCACCATTGTATAGATGATAAAAAACTAAGTCTCAATTGTATGGCTATTTAACAAGATCTGTACTGATAAGTATTTTGACTGCATTGAAGGGACTGTTTTTGTAGGCTTGCTGTTGTTTGCAACTACAAAACACTACTGCAATGCAAATTCTTATTATGTAATTTTGTTTTACACCATCAACGTTCCTATCTATGAACATGCACCTCCATGTAATCTCTCAGAAGTGGAAGATCTGGGTCAAATAATATGCTCTTAAAACTTTAATGTAACCCCTGGCTAGTGTGGCTCAGTGGAATGAGTGCCAGCCTGTGAACTGAAGGGTCACTGGTTCGATTCCCAGTCGGGGCACATGCCTGGGTTGCGGGCCAAGTCCCAAGTTTGGGGCGCATGAGAGGCAACCACACATTGATGTTTCTCTCCCTATCTTTCTCCCTCTCTTCCTATCTCTCTAAAAGTGAATGATTAAAATCTTAAAAAAATTTTTTTAATACATGTCCTTTAAAATGGTGATTTTTAAAAATTAAGGCTCAAAGAGTTCTCACCTTGAGGTCTCAAAAAAAGGCCGGGACTGAGACCAAAATCTATAGACTCCCATATTTCATTTACTCTGCTACATAATTCCATGGCTACAAAATGAAGCATTTCCACCTGCAAACTTACCAAGCAGCCAGCTGTCTTTGTGCATCCCAGCTTCAAACTGACCACTAAGGGAAGACTGCTGCAGCACCGCGTCGTCCTGCAGGCTGCCTGGCCAGTTCGTCTCCACAGCCATGAGTGCCCCTCTGATGTCGCACACCATCAGGCAGTTTAAAGAATGCAGACCTTTACGGTTCACATAGGAGAGGTCTTCAGCATTTGGTGCCTTGATTGCCACATGCATACAGTCAACCACTCCTATTACCCCTGGCATCCCAGCCAACCCATAGAACTCATCCTTCAGAGCCTGAATGGACGCCTCATCAGCGGGAAAGCGAATGAACTGTGAGGCTCTTTCCACAAGTGCTTCAGTGACATTGGCAACACATCGACTCATAGATGCCTGACTGATTCCAATAGCATCTCCCATCCGGGTCTGGAAGGAACCTGAAGTGTAGAAGCCCAGTGCTGCAAGGATCTGTGTCTCTGGGCTAATAGCCCTGGATCTCTGAGTAGGTCTAGAAAGACTGGCTCCCAAGAGCTCCACCAAGTAATAAATGAACTGTCGAGGAAAACCATACATGGACATCAAGTAGTCATCAGTGACATCATCAAGCTTAAAACGGTCCAAGGTTCGGTGACCTCGGCCATACAGTAAGAGATCACAGTCAAGCACTGTTATTGGTATAGCCATGGCACATGTAAATGTTGACTCTCTTTCCCTCTGCTACTTTTCCTGAAAACTTCCCACTGAAGAGGTTGGTGCAAGAAGGTATTTAAAGAAGTGTCGCAATGCAACAGTTAACCATCAGTTAAATGGCTCTGGCATTTATAATCTTCTTTCTGTAAAGGTTAAAAGAAAAAAAATTAGAAACCTACCAAGGACTTTTAAAGGGATTCAAAGGCTACAATAGCTCCTTTTCTCAAATTTCCATTTTGTTCAAGCAAAAGGTGCTATACTTTAACTCTGGGTTTTCCTCCTCATGGCTGGCAGTCTTTGTTTTGGTTTCAAGGATAATGGGAGTTGTATTTCAGTGACTCATTAAATGCCCAGCATTGTAACTGGGAGGAGCAAAAGATTAATGGAGGAGATGGCATAATTATCCACAAAGTAAAAGAGGCCTGCACCTAACTATACAGGCCACGAAGCAGCTGACATAAATAGGAACTACCCGGAGCAGGAATTAGTCATGGCGGATTTCATTACCTAAAGCCTTCTGGCACCACCTGAACGGGATGGATGGGTATGGGGGTGTGTGTGTGTGTGTGTGCACGCGCGCTCAAACCTGTCTAACAAGGGAGAAGGGGGGAAAAACCACCCACGACCCAGGCTGGTGGACGTGGATTGTGTGCTCTCACAATAGTGAGGCGGAGGGTTAGGAAGTAGAGAAGAGCAAACAAGTTAGAATGAAGGTGTGAAAGAAGACGTTGAGAAAGTTAAGAGTTGAGAGGCGACGCTGCAGCTTTTAAGAGGCGCCTTAAAAATACGGAACACGGTACATTCCGTAAATCTGATGGCGCCGGCCACTCTCAAAGTCCAGCTAAAGTCCGTCACCCACCTCTCGACAGCTGCCAGGTTACCAGCCCCAGTCCCCACCCACCCAGCCTAGTCCGGCCCTCCTCCAGGGCCAGCAGTCGCTCACAGTCTGCCACGGCGCCCACGCGGCGGCCTCGCTGCCGCGGCCGCGGTGACTTGCGGTTCGCAAGTGCATATTCTTCACGCGGCCCAAACGTCCTAGCTCTTTCAAAGACCCCGTCCTTTACGCTTTTATTTTCTTCTGAGACGCTTGGAAATATTGACCATAAAGACCTATAGAAAGGAAAACAACTTTTATGGGAATTTCGAAGAGGAAAGAGATTAACTAGGGTGTTTGTATGTGGCGAAAGTGCGGCGGAGGTTACACAGCTGTATTTCCTCCGTAGCCCTCTTCCTCCCCCCTCCTTCACCCAAGCGGATGAAAACAAACACTAATGATGGCGGCGCCGGGAAGCGACCGGCTGCTGGGCTTAAGGCAGGAGTGATCGCTTGAGCCTTAAAGAGTTCCGGTCGTCGTGAGTGCGCCAACTCGCCTAGTCTTAAGAGCTAATACCTGGGGCCTACGAACCACGGGCCTCCTGAGGCGTGAGACGGTATCTGTCTGCGACCCGGGCTGCCTGTGCTGCCTCGGAGCGCGGAGCCCTCAGCCGGGAGGCGCATCTGGCCGGCCCCAGGCCCCGGCCACCGTAATGAGAGCCCCGAGCCACTCTTTGGGTCGCAGCTTTGCAGGTACTAACTCTAGAGGGGTACCCCCAGATCTCTCAGCGCCCCCGGGTGGGAGGCTATGGATCTGCGGCCTGTCGCGTCCCTCCTTGGGAAGCTGAAGTGGACTAACCGCAGTTCGGTCCCCTGAGCTTTGTTTGCGAAGTCGGGTTGGTGTAGGTGGCCTCGGCCCCTGATTTTACCCAGTCTTTACAAAGATCCCAGAGCTCTGGTCTCTACTTTCTCAGTTGTTTGGATTAAGTCCTGAAGGTTTTGGGAGATAAGTTTGGGTCCATAACTGCGGGGTTGGGTACTAGGATGAGTCAGGTAGGTTTTCTTGCGATCCAGGTTCGCTGAGTGCCAAATATGTACTCCGCGTGTAGGTGAGGGTGACTCTTGACTAGTGAAAAAAGGGACCCAAGGTTCACGACTGTCTTCTCACTGGCAGTGGAACGGCTTGTGGAAACCTGCGATCCATTGTCATTAAGTAAATCTCTGGGTAAGTAAGCATCTTGTTGGGGTCATCACTAACTCGTCCCAGTTTTCACTTTCCCAGTCAGTTCTCAGTTGGCCTGGTCGGTTCAGCGTAGCACTTCAGTTTCAGTGTCTTTTCTTCTGGCATCCCTCCGCCAGGGAGCCGGCTAGGGACAGAGATAGGGAGAAGGAACATGAATGAATGAATGAATATTAAAAAAGAAAACTACCCATTTTCTTATTCTTAGTTTAAAACTCATCATCTAAGTTGGTAGAATGAATTAAACACCTTCAATGAGAGTTGTGCAATAGTAACAAACAGTAGACCCTTCCCTTGCACTAAATTAACTTCCAGGTTTTTGTGTGTTTCGTGAGTGTTCTTTTCATGTGTGGATATTGTGGCTCCAACTAAATTACGAGTTTTTTGTTTTCAACTCCATTTTCACCTGAGCAGAAGTCTTTTAAATGCTCGTGGAATGGAATCCTGAGTTAATAATATGTTTTTTAAGGATTTTATTTATTTATTTGCATTTAGAGACAGGAAGGGAAGGGAGAGAGTGAGAGAAACTTCAGTGTGCAAGAGATAGGTCTACCGGTTGCCTCTCACACGCCCCCTACTGGGGTCCGGCCGCAACCCAGGCATGTGCCCTGACTGGGAATTGAAATGGCGACCCTTCGGTATGCAGGCCAGCATACAATCCACTGAGCCACACCAGCCAGGGCAATATTTGTTTTCCTTTTAAAATCCTTTAACTTTATTATAGAATAAATGAATAATTACATTACATTGTGGTTGAAGAGCTGCTTAGATTACAGAGAATGAAGAGTACACTTAAAAAATTCCTGCCCTGGTCAGGTAGCTCAGTTGATTAGAGCATTGTCCAGATAAGCATGTGACCTGACCGGGAATTGAATCTTTGACCTTTCGCGACCATGTTCCAACTAATTGAGCCACACCGGCCAGGGCCATGCATGGTTTTCATAGAGGAATGGATGCATGGAGTTGCTGGTCCTCGCTTATTCTTTGTCAAAATGTGGAGACCAATAAAAACTGCAAGTAGTCCTTGATGTGATAAAGGCAGTGTAGCTAGGAGTGATGCAAGGGAGGTTTGCCCAGAGGGAAATCAAGAAACTTTTCTTAAAGTTTGGATTTTAAATCTTAAAAGGATTTTTAAACACTTAAAATGGATATGAAATTAGTTTTAAATCTTTAATAGGATTTTAAAGGGATTCAAGATTAATTTTAAATTAATCTGTAGATTAACTTTAAATTTTTCACTGTAGAGTAAATGTGGGCCAGTTTGTTAGAGAAACCCTCCAAATGCCAGTGTAGGTGGCACAGGAAACCCCGCTCACCCTAAGATGTCTCCCATCTGCCTTTGGTTACAAGAGAAGGAATAAGGTGGCGAACCACCACTATTTAGAAAAAACATCTCAACAGGCACCGTTGACTGTCAGTCAATATTTTCTTCTTGGTAAAAGTAAAGGTAAATAAAAAATTTATGAATTTTTTGAAAGAGAAGAGAAACACCAGTGTGCAGAAGACACATTGATCGGCTGCCTCTTGCATGCCCTTGACCAGGGAACCTGGCCCGCAACCCCGGCATGTGCCCTGACTGGGACTCAGAATTGCAGCTCTGGGATGCAGGCTGGCATTCAGTCCACTGAGCCACGCAAGCCAGGGCCTTGTAGCCTTTTCTTTTAATATTCATTTTTTAAAAAATTATTTATTGACTTGAGAGAGGGAGGGAGAGAGAAAAAAACCACAACAATTTGTTGTTCCACTTATTTATGCATTCATTGGTTGACTCCTGTACGAGAATATGGACCCTGACTAGGGATCAAACCCACAACCTTGGCGTATTCTCTGAATTCTCCTTTTGCTGTATCTCATTTATTTTGTTTTCCAGTACTCTCCATTTTGTTAATTTCTAGATAACTTGTGACTTTGGTTTTTATTTCAGTGTTTATTAAAAGCTTCTTAATGTATATGTGGTTAACTTTTTATTGTATATTTCCAGTTTATTGGGTTATATTATTTCCAGTTTATTGGGCAATAATATCTTCGGGAAAAATTTTTTTTAGGTGGAAGAATTTACTTTTGTTTTTCATTTCTGCTGATTTTATTGTGACGTTGATTAATTATGTAGGTTTCAGGTGTACAATCCAATAATATATCATCTGGGAAATTTATAGTGTCCCTTAAACCTGAGAGAAGAATGTGGAAGGTAGAGGTAAATAACTAAGATTTATTGAGGATCTCATATATGGCAAGTACTCTCTATAGGAACTGTCATTTAATCTTCACCACAACCCTATGAGGTAGGTGTTACTATTTATTGCCATTTTATAACAGAAACACCGAGTAACTTGTCTTATATGCAGTTACATATATATTAGACTTTTATTATTCAGATCCTCTATATTTTTGTTTATATCTACTTGAATTCTGAAAGAGGTGTATTGAATAGTTTTGGTTTTATCAAGCTCTCCTAGTGTCTTTAAGAATTTTTGCTTCATGTATTTTATTGCTATATTGCTTATGTATAGAGGTTTACGGCTATTGTACTTTAGAGATTATCATTACTCAGCATCCCTTTTAATCTCATTTCATCACTTTTGGCCTGTATAAATATTGCTACTTCTGCTTTCTTTTCTCTTTCTTCTTCCTCTTTTTTAAAAACTGAATATACTTATTTCTTTCAAACTTTTTTTGTAACTCTCTTAGGTAGGAAGATGGTTTCAGTTGTTTAAACTTTTCTGTTCTGTTTTCTCCTTTGTCTACAAATAACTTTTTGAAGTACATTTTATTGATTATGCTATTACAGTTGTCCTAATTTTCCCCCTTTGCCCCCCATCACCTGGTACCCCCTTCCCTCCAGCATTACCCCCCTCCTCCAGCACTCCCTCTCCCTTAGTTCATGTCCATGGGTCGTACATATAAGTTCTTTGGCTTCTCCATTTCATATACTGTTCTTAACCTCCCCCTGTCTATTTTGTATCTACTGATTATGCTTCTTAATCCCTGTACCTTTTCCCATATTCTTCCCCTGCCCCACTGATAACCCTCCATGTGATCTCCATTTCTATGATTCTCTTCCTGTTCTAGTTGTTTGCTTAGTTTTTGTTTTTTAGATTCAGTTGTTGATAGTTGTGAGCTTGTTGTGATTTTACTGTTCATAGTTTTGATCTTTTTCTTAGATAAGTCCCTTTAATATTTCATATGATAAGGGCTTCCTGATAATGAATTCCTTTAGCTTTACCTTGCCTGGGAAGCGCTTTATCTGCCCTTCCATTCTAAATGAAAGCTTTGCTGGATTGCGTAATCTTGGATGTAGGTCCTTGCCTTTCATGACTTGGAATACTTCTTTGCAGCCCCTTTCCAGCCCCTTCTTGCCTACAAGGTTTCTTTTGAGAAATCAGCTGATAGTCGTATGGGAACTCCTTTGTAGGCAACTCTCTGCCTTTCTCTTGCTCCTTTTAAGAATATTTATCTTTAACCTTTGGCATTTTAATTAGGATGTGTCTTGGTGTGGTCCTCTTTGAGTCCAACTTGTTTGGGGGACCCTCTGTGCTTCCTGGACTTGTATGTCTATTTCCTTTGCCAAATTAGGGAAGTTTTCTTTCATTATTTTTTTAAATAAGTTTTCAATTTCTTGCTTTTTCTCTTCTCCTTCTGGCACCCCCATGATTCTGATGTTGGCAGTTTTAGAGATGTCCCAGAGTCATCTTATACTCTCCTCATTTTTTTTGAATTCTTGTTTCTTCATTCTGCTCTGGTTGAATGTTTGTTTCTTCTTTATGTTCCTAATTGTTGATTTAAATCCCAGCTTCCTTCCTTTCACTGTTGCTTCCCTGTGGATTCTTGTTTATTTCACTTAGTGTAGCCTTCATTTCTTCCCTTATGTTTTTGCCATACTCAGTGAGTTCTCTGAGCATCCAGTGTTTTGAACTCTGCATCTGACGGGGTGGCTATCTCCATTTCATTTAGTTCTTTTTCTGCAGTTTTGTTCTGTTCTTTCATTTGGGCCATGCTTCTTTATCTCCTCAATTTGGCGGTCTCCCTGTGTTTGTTTCTATGTACTAGGTAGAGCTGCATTGACTCCCTGTCTTGGCGTACCTGTTAAGTTATATGGAGCAGTGCCTTAGGTATCCATCAGGGCAGGGCAACCCACTTCACCACTCTGTGGTGTTGTGGTGGGGGAGGGGTGGAACAGGGGACAGTGTTGCTGCCTGGCTCCTGGAGGCTTCCCTGGCACTCGCCCCATTTTCAGTCACTTCATCCGCTTGCTGTATGTGACTGGCGCCCTCCTAGCTGTTGCCCTGATGATGATTCCCAGAGTGGGTGGGATTGCATAGTTCTAAGCCCATGAGGGCCCCTTTAAAGGGACTCTCCTGAGAGACAGATAGTTTCTTCTGCTGCCCCAACCCCATCAGTTTGTTTTTTTTCCTGTTCTTTCTTTTTTTAGAAGTTTTTTTAAGATTTTATTTTTAGAGAGAGAGGAAGGGGGGGAGATGGAGAGACAGAGAAACATCAATGTGTGGTTGCCTCTCACACACTCCCAACTGCGACGTGGCCTGCAACCCTGGCATGTGCCGTGACTGGGAATTGAACTGGTGACCCTTTGGTGTGCAGACTGGCACTCAATCCACAGAGCCTCACCAGCCAGGGTGCCCTCACTGGTTTTTACAGCCAGAGGTTAGGAGGCTTTTTCTTCCCGGCTTCCTGAGCTGTGTGGTCTTGTCTTAGACTGGGATCAGTAGCTCCCAAGGTATCCCTCTGATTTTTATCCACCACATGTGAGTGTGCGACCGCCCTTTCCACTGCCACCTCTCCGCGCCACACCGTGTCCTTTCCGCCGGCTCCATGGCTCCCCGCCCCTCCTAACCATCTGGATGAATATGGCTTCTTTAAATCCTTGGTTGTCAGACTTCCATACATTTCGATTTTCTGGCAGTTCTGGGCGTTTTTTGTTTTGAGGTTAGTTGTGATTCTTCTTGTGGTTGTGCAAGGAGGCGAAGTGTGTCTGCCTACGCCTCCATCTTGACCAGCAGTACAAAGAACTTTCAAAATGGAAAAAGGATCTTTGTATTTTAATAATAACTGGTGCCTGAAAAGTGGGGAAATGACTGTTTTGTTCAGTTTGCCCTTGAATTTAACTATTTTTTTCTTAACTGTTCCTGATACACAATATTGAGCTTTTTCAGCCTGAATCCACAACATTAAAAGATTCTGTTAAAAATTGGAACACATAGAATTACTTACTGAAAGTAATTGATATTAACTTTCCTTAGTTTTAAGAACTAGAGATACTATCTAGAGTCATTTTTATATAATCTTTTGTCTAACTATTGTTATTTTTTTAATTACTTGCCCCTTCATTTTTTGATGTGTTGCCTTAATCCCGTGTGTAAATAATCCTGCATTGTTTTAGTAACGGTGGGCTTCCTGAAATAGCTTTCTCACTGACGTCTCTGCTTCTAGTCCCTTTACGTTTCATCTCTGCCTTTCTATATTCCGATATATGTCTCTGCATCTTCACCTACAGGAGAATCTGCATTGACTCCCGGTGAATGTACTGTTAGAGTCTTGCTCACTTTCATGACTCCCTAGTAATGTGGCCTGACCACGTTTATCCACTTCATTTTTCTTTACCTATTTACATGAAAATTCTCAGCTATGTATTTCCTGTTTTGTTCCTCCCCTGTTCTTTCCTCCTGTTCACTCTGAAAAGCACCCCACAGGTATATATCTACTTTGTGTCTCTTGTACGCTTGTCGTTATTTCCATCCTTTTGCCTTTCTGTACTTCATTCTGGATATATTTTCTTTTGGCTTATGTTCCCTTTCAGTATTTGTATCTTCTGTTGGTCTAATCTGTTAGGCTCAAACAACCATTTAGTTCTTCATTTAGTGGTTTTTGTTTTGTAGTTCTAGAATTTCTGTTTGGTTCTTGTTATAGTTTCTAGTTCTCTGTTAAATTCTTAATTTAGTGCTTTATTTAATTGAACACAGTAAGCACGGTAATTTTAAATTCTGTCTGATAACTATTAATATGTTTCTGATGTTTAATGCCTGTTGTGTCTGTTGGATTTTGGTTGTTTGGGTTTGTGTCTATGAATGCCTAGTTTATTTTAATATGTACCAGACATTGTATATGGAAAATTGTCAAGATAATTTGTGGGCTAGAGTAACATTATTTTTTTCCAGAGAGAAAGAAATGTGTGTTTCTGGCAGAGACTAAAGGCAGACCTTATCCCACATTATTGAAGTTGAATAATGTTTAAAATTTCTCACCATAAAGACTTTTTTAAGTTAGCTTAAAGTCATATAAATTACAACAACATTTAGTTTTCTGGGAGAAAGAAAACTAAATTTCCTCTGTTTTTGCAAATTAAAAAAATTTAAAGAGGACAGCAATAGCATATTTATCTGGGTTGTACTTTACACATTAAAAGGGAAAGGAAGAACAGAGAGGGACTGGGAAAAGCAAGAAAGTACTTGAAGAACAAGGAAAAGAGGAAAGACCCATGTATAATATCTATTCTCTTCTACACACTTAACAAGCTCATGTAGGGGGTGAGGAGGAAGTGGGTGGAGATGGAAGAGGGTATAGGGCGATAAATGGTGATAGAAAAAGACAATAAAAATAAATTAAAAAAGAAAACACAAGTTCATGGATAAGCATATTTCCTCATAGCTTGTCTACTCTGTCTCAGATGTGTAGCTTATCATACTTTTGAGTTTTCAGTGTGTTCTCTTCATGTGCAGTCTGCACATTTTTAAATTATGAACTCACCTAGCTGAAGGCTGGGAGGAAGGGTTCTGAGCGTGGATGGGCAGCAGGCTGTTGAGCAGGGCTGGGAAGCCTGCTCCCGAAGCTCTTTCAGGCTTGCGTCTGCCGGTTTCTGGGGCTTTCAGTGTGTCGGGCCACTTTCTAGGTTAGCTTCTTGGCTCTTTGTCTCCCTACCACCCGTGTAGATAGTGTAATTTTGGGTCTATGGCTGTGAACTTTCATGACTCAGGCTTTCCGGATTTTGAGGGTGACTTGCCTACCTCCCCACCTTGCCATGGTAGGTAGCAAACGTCTTTATTGCTCCTCTAGGACTGTTGTGTCCTCTTGGTCATGCAGCACTCGGCTCTGGGGTTTTATGCAGGGACTTTACTAAGATTAGTCCTTCAGCAGTTTGCCTGAGGTTTAATTTACAGTAAAATCTAGAAGAAGATGTTGGGGAGGAAGACTTTTCTGGTACCTTCTTAGGTTCAGTAGCTGAGAACCTGCGAATTAAACTGACAAAAGACACAGAGAGAGAAAAGGCAGGTTATTAACACCTGCAAAGTGTATGCTGCAGGAATGCCCAGTGATGAGGAACTCAAAGAGGTGGTCGGAACTTAGGACTTGCACGCCTAGCGTAGTAGGAAAAGGTAGCAGGGGGGTGGGGAAAGGCGTTTATGTCTTTAGGACCCACAACTAGGTCTTTAGGAGAATAAATAGGAGTTCAGAAAGTTTGTGGTAATACTTGTTTATGGAGGTGAAACTCCCCCAGCGAGGGGACTGATGGTACTTTTACGCACGGTCTCTCTCCTGGGAGTAGAAGCCTTCCAGTAGTGGGAATTTATGGCAGTCTCCATTTCTCAGAAGTTTCTGCTGTTAGATAAGGGAAGCTCGAGAAGGTTTCTTTCTACATTTTTTGAATCTCAAATGTCTTCCTCTTAAAATAATCTCTATGCCATAGTGGCATATTTTGGGATGGCATATCCTGTTCCCTTTCAAACGTAAAGTAACTAACGAAATAAGTCTCTTCCACATCAGAAATGAGACCCGGGGAAGGTGCTACAGAAATGAAAATGCAGCAAATACAAAGGATTTTGTATGAGTTACTGGCTAGTAAAGGGCAGAAAAAAGGAAAAAGTCAATTGTAGATCTCTTTTTACTTAATGTTTGTACCAAATTTCCCTTTATAGTCCTTAGAGCACTCAAAGGAGGAGTTTTACAAAGAGCAAAGCATAATGTTAACCTTATATTAACCTAAAGTTAAAAAGCCAGAATGAGAGGAAACATAGGATCACGGAATCATACTCTGGTGACCACAGATCCAGGCAAAAACCCAAACAGTGTCCTGTTGCAGGGCGAAAGCAATGGGGTTTTAGGAGAAAAAGGAAATGAATAATTACATGAAAAGAAGAAAAATTTCTATTGGTGCTGACAAGTTGAGCCACTCTTGGCTACCCGTGGTTGGTTACTGATTCTCTCTTCAGATAGAAGGTCCATAACAATCAGTCCTTGTTATCAGGATATCAGCTTTTTTGCTGACTTTAAAAACAATTCTTTATAAAACAATTGTGGTTTAGCCCAGTCCCGAGGTTTGTCCTATCCAAAGGTTCAAGGGGCACACTACAGCCCATTGCTCTGGAGTGGCTGCTCCAGCTCCAGGTTGAAATGGCTCCATTCATGTCCTGTTTCGCGGGTCTGTTGCACTTCCACTGTGAAGAACGGGCGACGAGGCTCCAAGGGCACGGCAAGCTCTGATGCCTGAGATCATTGTTTCCCCGGTGGAGACCTCACCCCTTTGGCTCAGTAGCTAATTCTTGTTCCACAATCCCTTTATTGCTTCCAGGGTACAGTAAGTCGCAAGAGTCACTGTGCCGTTCCAGTGTCCGCATGGGCGGAGGCTCTGCTGGTGGGACGCAGCTCCCACTCAGTGCGCGCTAAGGGCAGCCCAGTGCTCCAGCACTTGTCCCATCTCGCCAGGTGTGGGGGTGGGGGGTGGGGCGTCAGGGCCTTGAGCTGTTGTTTAACCTATTAAAAGATCTTTTCATTTTTACTTTAGCATTTGTTAGTGTCCTTAGTTAGATCTAAAGTGGGTATCCATTACAAATGCTGTCCAGCATACAGATGTTAGGCCCCAAAAGACACATCCTTTATAATTTGGATCACTATAGGCTTTACTCTCTTTTGATCACAGTGGACTCTCCTGTGGCATCTTACCCTGATTAATTTTTTTCAGAGGTGTTTTATTTCTCCCTCATTGATTTCTTCTCCCTGCTTATACATTTGCTGAGATACCCCTATCCTACAGGGAAAATCCTTTTAACAGAACAGCTTGAGCTCTTTTCCTGTCTGACTTCTCCCGAGAAGCTGAATCTATTCTTTACTCTAAAAAACCATCCTTTCAAAGGTCTTTAGCAGTGCAACGCCAGTGGCCTTTTTCTCACCTTTTGAGGGTGAAGGAAACCAGAATATGTCACCCCAGAATAAATTATTATGAGCTAAAGGCAATTAAGCAAATGTAGGAAAACCTCTCTTCACTCTCCCCGCTTTCTACCTAAAGGCAAGCTGTAAATTCTCCTTTCACTTGAGACAGACTCTCACCAGCTCAGGGAAGGCACCAGAGGATTCGGCAAACAGACCTTACTCTAGTTTCCTCCCGTGCAGTTAGTTACCTTCCCCCAGTCGTAGCCCCTGGATGCCTAAAACTGCTTTCCTTTGTCCTGTCTTTTCTCTACAAATGTGTTGTTCTTTGTTGATGATCCTGTATGAGCTGCAGTTCTAAGCCACTACTTTGGAGTTACTTCCATTGAAATTTCTCTTACCTGATGTGTGCTGTACATGTTAATAAACTCTTTCTCTTCTTAATCTGTTTTTTTGTTAAAGAATCCCAGCTTGAGAACCTAAGATTGGTAGACCTAATTTTTTGCCTTCTCCATAAGAGCTTTATATTATTTGACCATCCCTTTCAACCTGAAACGTTAATTTCCCCTCAATTTCAATGAAAGCCACTAGGAAAACATTTTGCCTCCTATTTTCTGATTAGTTCTTGCATTCCTCTTTATGGTTCTTTTATGTAGATATTTTCCTAGAGTCTTTATTTTCTTCCTTCCTTTTTTTTGTTAAGTAAATTTTATTGGTTGATTTGAGAGAGAGAGAGAGAGAGAGAGAGAGAGAGAGAGAGAGAAAGAGGGAGACAGACAGACAGACAGATGCAGACGTCAATTTGTTGTTCCACTTATTTATTGCTTCTTATATGTGCCCTGACCAGGGATCAAACCTGAGACCTGGGTGTATCCAGATGATGCTTCAGCCAACTGAACCACCTGGCCAGAGCAACAACCTAATTTTTTGAATGGACAAAAAAAGGCTTAAACTAGCACTTCACAAAAGAGGATATCCAAATGGCTAATAAGCACATGAAAAGGCAATAGTAGGGGAAATGCATCACCATCTAACCACTGATTTAATCATTAATCTTTTAATACACATTAACTGAGATGCTACCACACATCTACCAGGAGGGTTAAAACTAAAGAATTAGAACTAGCACGACGTGGTGATATAGATGTGGAGCACCTGGGACTCTCATACCTTCCTGCTGAGGGTGTTTATTGGTACAGATCCTGGAAAACTGTTTGGCAATGTCTGTTAAAGCTAAACACAGGCATACTCTGTCAGCCATCATTAACTCCTGGCATTATGTCTGCCAGCAGTGAGTGTTTCTGTCCACGAAAAGCCTTGGTGCAGGAATGTAATAGCTAAAAATAGGAAACAACCCAACTGTTTGTCAACAGTAGAATTTATAAATAGATTGTAGATCCTAGTACATTCATCAAGTGGAGTGCTACATAGCAATGAAAAGAATAAATTGCTACGTGTATAGTGTTATAAATGAATCTTACAGATATTTTACTGAGTAAGGGAAGCTACACATGGCACTCAGGTCTGAGTCCCCATTTGGAAACCTCCCAAGTGTGCTTTCCCTTTGCTAATACCCCACTGCCCCCCTTGCTCTCTGCATCTCTTGTCTAAATTCCTTCTTAATGGTAGGTAGCACCTGTACCATTGACAATCTGCAACTTTGTTCTCAGAAAGCTGTGTCTTAGAATGAGTCAGAGTCCTTGCCATAGATCAGTAAGATGAAACCTTTTTGCAGATGCATTAGAGTAAAACAATGACTATCTGAAAAAAAAAGGAAGTTATGCATAATATTATTTGATTCCATTTATAAGAAATTCAGAACAGATAAACCTGATCTATGGTAATGGAGGTCAGAGTCATGATGACCTTTTGGTGGGTTTATTGACTAAGGGGACACAAAGGAGCTTTCTGGATTTTTGGAAATGTTCTGTAACTTCATCTGGATTGAGGTTATAAGGGTGTATACGTACACAAATATTTATCGAGCTGTCGACCCAAGATTTGTACATTTCACTACATGTAAGTTATACCTCAATAAAGAATAGTGGGGGGGAATATATACAAATATGTTTGTGTACATACATTCAGATACATGCATGTGTACACATATATACATATCTGTTCTTGTACTCATTACTTCCTATTTCAACGCTCCTTTTGTTTACACCTTTCCTTAAAACCAGCTGTCTCTCTGGCTTCCCTGTTTTTGTTAACTGAAACCCTATTAAACTTTTTGCAGTCAGTCCTTAAATCCTTTCAGCTCTTCCTTTCAAATATCTCCCATCCATACTATTTCCAAATCATGTCTGTAACTAGAGTTTTAGCCTGGCCCACAAGCCTGAGTTATTGCCAAGAACCTAATTGGTTTTCCTGCTTTTCGTACTCAAAACCATTATACAACATGCCAGCAAAGCTGCCTGTCAAGCACCATTCAGATAGTACTAGCACTCCGTTACTTCCGCTTCTCAGACGCATTGAGGGGGCTGCCACTTCCAGAGTACTAGGCACAGACCAGTCTCTAGCGTTGCGTTTAAGACTCTCTTGGTCTGGCCCCATCCAGCCATAGTACTTCCCCATCTATACACAGTCCTCTGAAAAATGGGAATACTTAATATTTCCAAAGGTACTTTGCTCTGTTGCTTATACCTTTTTGTTTATGTTCTTCTCTTCTAGATGCTGTCCTTCTCATGTCAGTCCCATTTCAAACTGTTTCGGCCTGAGGGTATTATGATGTGTGTCCTGAAATCCATGAACCCCCTGCACTTACATCCAAATGTTTCCATGGACATTTCTCTGGAGAAAGGGCTTGTCTTGCTATCAGATTCTCAGAAGGGTCCATAAACCTCCCCAAAGTTAACTTGATTTAGTGGCCTCCTGAAGGGATGTAAATTAACTCATTTATGTTTTAACAAAGTTTTTGTCTCATTAAAACATAGTTTTTAATATGCTGGGTAGTTAAACATTTTTAATACATAAGTTATATTGAAAGCTCGAAGATTCAGATTCAGGTAAAATGCCTTCTCTTTATCCATTTTTTAGGTCCTTAGATTTAGCTCTTTGTGTAGAATTTATTTTCCTCAAAAGATAGTATCTTAGTATTTTTCACTTTGGTATCTTTAGTTAGAGGGGAATTTTTTCCCCTCCCACATGACTATTTACAGAGCTCGTGGACAATACCATCTCTATGCCTTGGTGTAGCAAGCCCTTTTAAAAGATATTAGTCACAATTCTTCAACATTTTTTCCTCTGTTTTAGATTCCCATAGGCAATGGAAACTGATCTCAATTCCCAGGACAGAAAGGACCTGGACAAATTCATTAAATTTTTTGCCCTCAAGGTAATATATCCATTTTCTTGAGCCTAGAACTGTTGGAAATAACTTCCATGCTTCTCCCTTTTTAGAAATATAGCATAACAGCTTGTAGCTTGCCCATTCTAATGGATACTTCTGTCTGTTGTAAACCAAACTGTGAAGTTTGGGGGCGGTACTGGGGGTGTAACTAAAAAGTAGCTTCCAATGTTCCACAGCTACTTGTTCAAAAAAAATTTTTTGCAAGGGCTGTTCGCAGAAATGTCAAACTGCTATGCCAGGTTATCGGCACAGTATGTTCCCTTGTGGTGGGAACGGGCCGGGGACTGGGATGGACAGCACTTCGAGCACCGTTCCCAAAGCCTCCCGTAACTCAGACGTCTGACTCTCGTCTACTGTTCCATTCTGGTAAACGAGGAATTAAAACTGAATTTTGAATGCTTTATTTTTTTTGTTTTTTGTTGATTTTAGAGAGAGGGAGATAGGGAGGGGGAGAGAGACAGACAGACAGGCATTGATCTATTGTTCCACTTATTGATGCACTCAAGGTGGATTCTTGCATCTGTCCTGACGGGAGATCAGACCTGCAACCTTGGCCTATCGGGACGACGCTCTAACTAACTGAGCTCTCCCGCCAGGGCCTCAAATGCTTTAGAAGTTACATTTTCCTAAATCTAAAAATCCTTCCCACCTCTACCACTCCTTCCTTTCAAACGTTGCCATGTAAGTACAATTCAGGCAGTAGATTCTGGTTGTAAAAGTAGTTGGAAGTCTTTTGCCATATGGGCCAAAAGATATGAATAACTGGAGTCTTTGGTTTAAATCTACTATGATTACATAAGGGTATGGCAATGAATATTCACACCTACTGTTGGACTTGTTTCTTTGTGAAAGTCAGAGCCGCCACGTGCAGCTTTCCTTCTGCCACGTGCGAACGTTGCAGATTCCAAGCCTCAGACTGTAATTCTTCTAATTGGCTGACACTGTGTACTCAGAAATATTTACGGTATTCTTTTTGTGGAGTGTTTTCCTATCCGTCTGTGAACGTTTTAAGTTCCTAAAGGATAGTTTATGATTATTGGCATCTTTTAAACCCTGCTTTGGGAGGGCTGTAATCTTTATTTGAAGCCAAATCAATTTAAGACTTTTCATCTTTGATTTTTTTTTTTGTTACTTGTTTGTTGTTGTTTTTTAGACTGTTCAAGTGATTGTCCAGGCTCGACTTGGAGAAAAGATTTGCACTCGTTCATCTTCGTCCCCAACGGGTTCAGACTGGGTAACATTCCTGTTCTTTGCTAAGGGGTACACTGCAGCGTTTGTTACAAGGAACCACAGGGCAGTAGGAAGGGATACTGTGTGTAGTATTACTGATTCAGAACATTAAAATATCTAATTCTGTTTAATCCATTCACTTGGAAAGTATGTTCTTTATTGAATGTCAGTCCTGGATTTATTTGGTTCTTGGTTTTCTGCTGTTTTAGGTGAAAAGCTGAGTCTTTAGACAACAAAAATGTCCTGTTAATGATGTTTGTCCTAGATCATTAGCAGTTTCAGCCTGAGCTCTGGGGCTTTGATGCAGGATACCTCCTGGGGGAAAGGAAGAAGTGCATGGATGTCTTAATCAGCCAGAGCAATACCTGCATTACCCAACATGTAGTCCTTAATACTTTTGTTCTTGAAGGAAGGATTCTTTTTAGAATTTATTTATTTTTAAGATTTTATTTATTTCTTTTTAGAGAGAGGGGAGGGAGGGAGAAAGAAAGGGAGAGAAACATTGATGTGAGAGAGAAATGTCAACTGGTTGCCTCTCGTTAGCGCCCAGACTGGCGACCTGGCCAGAAACCCAGGCATGTGCCCGGAGCGGGAGTCACACGTGTGACCTCTCGCTCCGTGGGACAGCGCCCAACCAATGAGCCACACCGGTCAGGGCTGTTTCCGTAACACTTTCTGTGCGTCACGAGGCCCTTTGTTTTCTAGTTCAACTTGGCAATCAAAGACATCCCGGAGGTCACCCATGAGGCAAAGAAGGCGCTGGCAGGGCAGCTGCCCGCCGTCGGGAGATCTATGTGTGTGGAGATCTCACTCAAGACGTCCGAGGTAAGGCTGCGCCAGGATGGTGCCGGAACGTGGCACTCACAGCTCTTCACACTCCGGTTCCAGCTCAGCCCTGTTCCCACCCCTTCCCTCTGAACTTCTGACGTTCTCTGAGGAGGCCACGGTTTGCTCATTTATTCTTCCAACCCCCCGGAGTAGTCTGGTCACTCTCATCGTTGTGTACGTGTGTCATCTATATATGACATGTTTCTACTTATCCTCGAGAAAATCTTCCCCCTTCGAGAGAGAGAGGTAACTACTCTCTTTAGACTTCCATGTACTTTGTATTTGTTTCTAGGGTGAAACTTGCTATATTGATATTTTTTTACTCATCTTAATTCTGTGTTAGTATTGAGGCCAGTATTGTTACTTGTATGTTTATTCATCTATTTCTACTACAAGACTGTGAGGCCGTATGGTATAATGAATGGCAGGCGGAGTTTGGAGCTACACAGACCCAAGTTCAGGTCCCAGTTGAGTGACTTCGGCCAAACTACTTACCCCAGCCCCACCAACACCACCAGACTGACAGGAGAGCTGCAGTGTTTTTCACTTCATCCTTATTTGTGAAGTGTCTAACATAACATGTAATAGGAGACTCTTACCTGTTCCTGTTCCTACTTCACACGTCTGTTCTGGAGGTCAGCAGCTATGCTACATCTTATATATCTTTGTAGGTCTTCGAATTCTTTTTGAAATGAGGCTGAATGTAAATAAATAATCATCTCAGTGCCTAATGCAGTGCCTGGGATGGCACGTAGTAAGCTGTCGATGACTTTATTTGGTTCTGTAGAAACCGTAGAACCAAATAAAACAAAACTTCCTATTCTTTATTGAATCACCTGACTATACTATAAATTATTTTTCTTAGTGATTCATAGGGAGTCCAAAAGGAATCCCTAGAAGAACTCTTTCATTTCCTAGGCATCTGTGAAATGACTATAAACTATTCCGATTGCCGTAGAGAAACCACACCCTCTTGTCCTGGGTACTTCCTATTAGCCAGTCCATTCCCTGATTTTCTGGGGGGATGGGGAGAATTCAAATTCATCATGTCATTTAGAAATGATAGTATAATGAAAAGGGTATGTGTTAAGGATACATATTTAAATTTGACCTAGAATAAATACAGTTGTCTATTCCACAAACTAACACAAGTTTACTCGTAAACCTAAAAGAATAACCCTCTTCCAGTGTCTTAGTAAAAGGTTACTTGTTCAGAAGTATGCGAGTAGCCTTCTCACTGAGTGACACGTTGGATTGTTACCTGGTTGAGGGATTCTGGCTTTAGTCTTTCTTTCCCACCCGCTAGCCCAAGTCTGTTCAGAGTAACACAGGGAGGGACTGAACAATTTGGCTAAAGACATCAGACAGCTAAAAATATTTAAAAAGTAAGGAGCTTGTTAAGGTATTCTTTAGTGGTGGCATCACCTAAAAATACCCCCTATGGAATTGGAGGGAAGGCTCCCTTCATCATTGGAAGTGTTGGCCTTACTGAGGAGCAGTTT
>CM052543.1:10178692-10394304 GCA_028533065.1 Trachops cirrhosus | reverse complement strand
CTTGTTAAGGTATTCTTTAGTGGTGGCATCACCTAAAAATACCCCCTATGGAATTGGAGGGAAGGCTCCCTTCATCATTGGAAGTGTTGGCCTTACTGAGGAGCAGTTTGGATATACATAGCAAAACTGTAGAAGTGTGAATACTCTTTGATCCAATAATTCTAATTCTGGACATTTGCATTAAGAAATTAATTCGGGGTACATGCAGAGTTTTGGTCTCAAGACTGTTCTTCATAATGGTGTTTGTAACAGGAACAGTTAGAAACAACCTGTGTGTCCAAGTGCGGGGGGCCGGACTTGGTAAAGTGATGGTCCTGCGCTGGAATGTTATGCAGCTGTTTAACGTAGTGCAGAATTTTTCACTGTAGTGAAAATTCCATGTTGTATTTATTAATAAAATAGTATATGTGATGGATATGACTTTCATTTAGAAAAGTGGCTGATTGGATTGTAAGTTGATAACTTTTTTCTTTTTGCTTATTTATACTTTATAACATTTTATAATGATTCTATAGTGCTTTGTAACAAGGAAAAAAGATAATTTTTAAAAAACAAATAAAATTGAAATGTCTTTCATTTGTCCCATCTATAGGGAGATTCCATGGAACTAGAAATCTGGTGTCTTGAAATGAACGAAAAGTAAGTTCCTTGTCTTAGGTTCCTTGGTTTTGGTAGCTGAGGATAAAGCAGATGACATCCTGTGAAAAGCAGGGCTTTGTTACCAGGCATGGAGGGCGTTCCGCTCACTTAATGAAACCAATAGGTCTTTGCTACAGTTTGCTTCACGCTTGGCATCCAGCCCTAGTACAGAGATGACCTTCAGAGGGAGCGTTAGTCCGGAGAGACTCTACAGGGAAAGGAGCAGAGAGAGAGCTGAAAAGAGCTTGTTGTTTTCCCAGGGTACAGATAGTTCTTTGATTAAATCCCTGGGGAGCTCTCGTAACATGACTACTCTAGTTTGTCTGTTTTCTGCGTGGCAGAAATCCAGTGAGATTTCCCCTCCCTGCTCCTTTTATGCACCATGTTGGTCATGATTGGAAATGCATGTTATTCCCCTCCTCCATTTTCTTCTTTAAGGCAGATTAGCTTATTTCCTGCCTCAAGTTTCAGTTTGCAAGAAGATTATGCTGTAGGAAAACTGAGAAAATAGCAACATATCAAAAGAAAAACTTCAGTGATAAGTATCTGTGGTATGAGCAGTTTTTAAAAATAGAAAGCGACTGCCAGGTTATAGTCCAAAAGTTCACTGCCAAACAGATGTATAGAGGTAGGCAGCTCATAAGACATCGAAATTGTGTTTGCATCTTCATTAATATACTTGCAACATTGAATTATTTTTAAATGTGTCACTTTATTTCTTAGATAATTGCTTCAAAGCTAGAAAAAATGTATTGAGCGCCCTTTGGTGCCCATCGCCCTGTGCCCAGTGCATCAGAAAGCGAAACTTTGGTTTATTGGTTTATCTCAACAATCTGTGGTAAACTGACAAAGAACTCTAATTACAGCTTCAGTTCAGAGCATGTTTTAATAATAAATTTAATTTTGAACAGTTCTAGTGCTTCATGTGCAACCATCTCTGTTGGCTGTCATGCTCTGAATGGTGTATTCGAATTACAAAAGTTTATATTCTATCAGAATTTGAGTAATGATAACAAGTTAGTCTCAGTCAATAGATGGAACATAAGTTATATCTCTATATCCATTGCATTTAAAATTTTTCTTTATTTTTTTAGAGAGGGAGGGAGACAGAAACATGGATTTGTTGTTCCCCTTATTTATGCATTCATTGGTTGATTCCTGTATGTGCCCTGACCGGGGATCGAACCTGCACCCTTGGTGCATTAGGATGATGCTGTAACCAATTGAGCTACCCAGCCAGGGCTATCCATTGCTGTTCTGTTCTTTGTTCTATGTTAGTTGAGTAGGAGAATGCTGATAGTGTCTGTGCTCCACAGGTGTGATAAAGAAATCAAAGTTTCCTACACGGTGTACAACCGATTGTCGTTGCTGCTGAAGTCTCTCCTTGCTATAACTAGGGTGACACCAGCTTACAGACTCTCCAGGAAACAAGGGCACGAATATGTCATATTATACAGGTAAACAGCATGGCTGCTCACCCTCCTCAATTCGCTTGTCAGCACCATCACTTTGCACATGTCTGAGTGGCATTCAGCTATTCTGTGATTAATTTTCGGACAGGTGGTTGGGTAGCTGATGTGGTAGCTTTACTGTGATTGTCTGTGTGTCCTCTCTTTTGAACTCAGCTTTCCAAGGCTACCAAGTTCTTCGTCCTTTTGTCTGGGCACAGTCATAATGCCTGTGTATTGGATTCTGAGGTTCTGTTGATAGGACCTCAAAGAGGGAAAAGGGACTTAAGACTTCAAAAAACAGACTATCCTGAGCAGATTCTGCCTTCTATATTCCAGAGTTAAATTAAAACATTTTGTCTAACAAACTGCTAATTAAATTTATTTTTATTTTTACTTATTTTTTTAAAAACTGTACTTATTTTTTAGAGAGAGGAGAAGGGAGAGAGCAAATGTGAGAAAAACATCTGTTGGTTGCCTCTTGCATGCCCAGCTGGGCACCTGGCCTGCAGCCCAGGCATGTGCTCTGACTGGGAATTGAACTGGTGACCTTTCAGTTCACAGGCCAGTGCTCAATCCACTGAACCACACCAGCCAGGGCCATTCTTTAACATTGTTAGCAATAATCTAGCAATCCTCCCCCTGTTTATTTTTTCCAAGTCTTCGATAGGTTTTTGTTGTCTTCTCTGTAATCTTTCCAGGTTTCAAGTTGAGTATTCCAAATCACTAGACTTTTATTCAGATACAACAAAAAGTTTACTTTCTGACTCTTACCTCTCATCTACCTATGTTAAGTCCCCTTCACTGTTGTTATTTAATAAGTATCCATATTATACTACTGGTCACCAATTTAGTTAACTGGGACTCCTAGTCCTTGTCATACCACTATTTAAGGTCTTCCTGTATCTTGTATCTCTGGAAGTAATACAGTATTTATTGCTCACTGTTTATCATTTAGGAGTGCTTTTGGATGCAAATAACTATGGTTTGAACCAGAAAGAAGTAGGTGATCTTATTGGAGATTTAGCTCTGTTTTTAGTTTTTATAATATTGTTAACAGATTAACAGTATAGCCTTATAACATGAAAGAATAGCCTTGTTTTTTTAAGCAATGTTATTATTTTTCTCACCCTGTAGATTTAATAATGTTACGAAAAGTCATTCTGAATTTGTTGTTCTTAAAGATTGAACTGAAGTTTTATTGTCTAATATCCAGGAAGAAAACTTTTGCCTAGCAACTGAATGGCATAAAGAGTGTAGCTAAGGATAAGTTTAGCATAATTAGGTTATTTTAAGTACTGTACCAGCATTCAAATTTATAGTGAACTGATTAAATGTCAGTTTTTTATTAGAGTGTATCTAGCAAAATCTCATTAACAGTTCGTATATTGCTTAATGGCAATTAAATTCGTATATTGCTTAATAGCAAGAGTCAGCAAACTGTGCCAGCAGACCATTTTATTATTTTTATAAATAAAGTTATTTTAGTCGAAGGCAAAAGATTTATACGATATGAAGAGAAACCAGAGTGTTGAATAAAGTTATTTTAAAACCGAGGTGCGACATTCAGTATGCGCCATCAGTGGCTGCTCTCGCAGGACATCCGCAGAGCTGAGCAGTTACCACGGACGGTACGGCCAGCAAGCCTGAAATATGTACCGTCTGACCCTTTCAACCAAAGTTTGCTGACCCTGCTTTATGGTGGCTGCCACTCGTGCCTTTATTTCAGATATTTATAGGCATTTGTTGTCCCCCATGCGAGGCTGTAATCTGTGAGACCTAGGGTTCAGATTCACCCTGAATCTCATCCCTAATTCATCCTTGTCTCATCCCAGTGCCTAACCATAGGGCTTTGTACCTTGTTGGGGCTTAGTTTTTATTAAACAAACGCATGTATGGATTTAACTTACAACAATATTACTTGAAAAATTTAAAAATACATTTTTAGAGTTTTATAATTCAGAATTTTAGCTAATTTAGATTGGTTTTTAAGGAAGATTCATGGGAAGGTTTTATTGTTTTTATATTAAAGTCTTACCTAGTTATTCTGTGCTGGAAAAGATTGTCTCATTTTTTAACCTATTTATTTTGGAATGACTTGTGACAAGCACAGAGAGCTCCTCTTAACTGAAGACCCTGGTCAAACTCTGGTGCCTTCTACTGCATATTTGAAAGTTGCTAAGAGAGTAGATCTTAAAAGTTCTCATCAGAAGAAAAAGAAAATTTTGTGACTATATGTGGTGACAAATGCTGATCAGACCCACTGTGGTGACCCTTTGACAACATGTCCAGATACCGGATCATTACACTGTGCACCCGAAATAAAAATGCCGCATGCCAGTTATACCTCAATTTTTGGAACAGTAGTCCCAATCTGTGTGCGTATTTTATGTGTGTATTCTTTATTTCCCAGTAGGTGTACTTTTAAAAAAGCACATTGCAGGGTGAGGAAGAAGAAACTTCCTTTTTAAACTAATCCTTTCCATATGCAGCCCCTTGCCTGCAGCTTAATCAAAGTAGTAGCATTATTGCTCCATGTGGAGAGGTGATCATGTAGATAAGAAAAGGTTTGTTTTATTTATCTTGTTTCTTGGTGTTTTTGCTATAGAGGCCATTAGAATAAAGAAGAATCAGGTGACATATCTTTTTCTTTCTTCCCTACAGGATATATTTTGGGGAAGTTCAGCTGAATGGCTTAGGGGAAGGTATGTATCATGTTAAGTATTTCTGATAAGCAACAGTTTTGAAAAATTGGCAGTGAAACCAAGAAAACCAGGAGAGCTTGGGTGGGAGTGTCATCTGCAAGGCCCTGGGCCTCTTCCAGAGCTAGTTCTGGCACGGCGCCTGGCGCGGGAGCGCAGCGACTTCATAAATTGGAGGTGTTTGCGTGACACACTCCTGGTGCCCCTTGGCTGTCTCACTGGGCATGTGACAGTGCAGGCGGGGCTGGGTAGGACTTGCTCAGGCTTTAGGGTTAACCGTCGTTTTACCTCTTTGGAGGTGGTTTTATCTGGAAATAGCTTCCCTTGCTCATGTTAGGTCAATGCAGAATTAATTGAAAGAAAAAACATGAAACTAACTCGCTCAAGGTGCTGAATGGATCCACCGTGCCGGAGGTTGTACCAGCCGAGTGGTTCAAGGAGAAGGAGGGTCAGGAGCAGTGTTCGTGTGCTCTGGGGACAAGCTGACTCTTTCTCCTCTCCTAGGTTTCCAGACCGTGCGTGTTGGGACAGTGGGCACCCCTGTAGGCACCATCACTCTCTCCTGTGCTTACAGAATAAACTTGGCATTCATGTCCACCAGGTGAGGAAAGAGCATTGGAATCCAAAAGAGTTCTTCTAAAGATACTAAAGTTGTTTTCACCCAAACTCCATGGCTAAGGCTACAGTTCAGCCTTGCCGTTGCTAAAATCAGTCCCCTTCTGAAAAATGGAATCGAGAGAGAGCCTGTTTCGTTGGAGAACATGACTGCCCCGGAGCAGGCCATGTAGGAGTGGTGGTTTATATGTAAGGATGGGACCGTTAAGGCTCTGGTGGTCCCTGCTAATAGATACTAAGTGAGGGGCCCTCTGAGGACTTCAGGGAGGCTGGCAAGGCATTCTGACAAGCCCTGCAATCTGCTCATTGCATTACAGGCAATTTGAGAGGACCCCACCCATCATGGGGATTATCATTGATCACTTCGTGGACCGACCCTATCCCAGCTCCTCGCCCATGCACCCCTGCAATTACAGGTGAGGAATGTGAAAGGCACTCCCCCAAACTGCGGCTAGCAGAAGCGTCTGTCTTGCACAGGTACATAGAGCATCTTTATCAGCACTCAGCAGTGGGCATGGGGCACTGATGGAGACCCCACCTGGAGAGAAATGGAGTGGCCAGCTCCCTTTTTTGCTGCTGCCTCTAAGGTAGACAGAATGTCTCAGAAAATTCTTGGACATGTTGGATCTTGACAGTAGTGATTTGACTTCGAGACTACAAGAATGACAGTGATTTGTGTAATATCCTTCGCAAATTAAATGGTTTTCAGGGTGCCATTGGCACATTTCAGTTGTACGTGAGAATTAAATATCATCAGGCCTAGTTCCCAGGAAACAGAGTCTAGAATTCTCTAGAGGTTGGATTGGACGTGTATCAGGAAGGGTACTGCCTGTATGTGGAGGACTTCTGAAACTGGGCAGGCTTGTCTTCGTAGTCTGGACTTTATCTCACTGCAGTCTGTTCCTGATGGTCCTTTGGCCCCAACACTGGCCAGGCTTAAGCAAATACTCTCAAATGATGTGTCAGGTAAGATGTTTGGGTTTTAAAAAAGAAGCCATTTTCAACCTGTGGATGGCAAAGTTTGAAATTATGGAGAACTCAGCGCAGCTCTCTTGCCAAACCCTTATGAACTCTGCCTGAAACCACTGTTGTCACAACTTGTATCCCTTTGTGTCCTTTCTAAATTGATTGTCATTACCATAAAACTCCTGGCTTCCTTTCTCCGCACTATAGGACCACTGGTGAGGACACTGGAGTAACATATCCTTCCGTAGAAGATTCTCAAGAAGTGTGCACCACCTCTTTTTCCACCTCCCCGCCGTCCCAGGTAGGGGAGTGGTTCTGGGGACGCGTATGGGCCTTATGGAATGGCGTCAGAATTTTATACGTGTGTGTGTACACACATATATATATACATATGCACATATATATATATGAAAAATATATTTTGTATTGTTTATGCCCTTTGGTGTCAAAATTTAGTTTCTTCTGGTGGCGGTGGTGGTGGTGATTGTTTCAAGGGGATTCTTTTGAGCAGCAAGGAAGAACCTTCTTACCGAGCAGGTAGTGTTGCAGTGACCAGTCTTAACCCACAAGATGACAAGTAGCCTTACCCTCCTGGGGACATCTGACATAAAATTCCCTAGGGAGGTCAGCCACAGAATCCCATCTGCACGCTCACACCAGGGAGACACTCGGGCCTGCGCTTGTTAACTTGGTAGCTCGCTTTCATTTGAAGTGGTTCCTAAAAATGGAAGGAGCACAAAAGGAGCCAATAATTATTTAGCATAAAATGCCAGT
The DNA here is from genome assembly GCA_028533065.1 of Trachops cirrhosus. NCBI lineage: Eukaryota > Metazoa > Chordata > Mammalia > Chiroptera > Phyllostomidae > Trachops > Trachops cirrhosus. Next base: position 10,387,160 of record CM052543.1, on the reverse strand, counting down.
AAAAACCAGCCGTGCAGTTTTGCTTAATAGTTGACACAGATTTCTGCCTATCCATATTCTCTGACCACTTTTAACCTTTAACTTTTCCACTTGAGTCCATCTGCAGTGTCAAACGGAATTTCCAATAAAACAGGCTCCAAACAACGCAGGTTCTCAGGTGCCGGAGAGGAAGCGCCTGCGTGGTCTTACTGTGTAGCGTGCAGGGCACGAGACCCCTCGGCTGGGGAAGCGCTTCTGCCAGTGGGCGGAGTCTCAGGGCGCATCTCCTCCCTCCCGTCCGAGTCATTCACCTTCCGTCTCCCTCTGCGCCCGCCCGCAGCTGCCTGCCCTACCTGCCCTCATCTCCGTTTCCTCCTCTTTGACTCTCGTAGGAGGCAGTTCCTTCTAGACCAACTCCGTTCTAGTCTCCTTTGAACGGCCCAGATTGTCCCTTCTCACCATCGTATTTTGGGGACGCAGCAAATTAATGAGCTATCCCTAAGTTTTATTTTCTGTGTTTTTTAAATTAAGAACAAAATTAAATTTATTTCATCCGGGGTTGTTAGGACATACTGGATTAAACTTATGGTTCTGATCTGTTTCAAAAGCAGAAGTTAGCTACAAAAGCTGTGTGTGTGTGAAGGACATTCCAAATCCATGCATGACCGTTATTTCTGTTGTCCCAACTTCGTTTTAAAGAGGTTCTTCTCAAGTTGCCTAGACGGTTTGGCTTGGGGTGTGGGGATTATTACTCCCCTCTCCACGTCATGTATGCAGGCCTGAGTGTCACCGTTGCTCTGGGAGGGGCAGCTTCCGGGACACGCACTGACACGGAGTAGTGCTGACCGAGAAAGGCGGGGAAGCCCACTTTCTCAGCCGTGCACGTTAGCGGGAGTAGATTATTTTTTAGGTAACAAAATGTGAATATGTCAAGTTTAGTGCTCATTAAAGTTTTGTTTTATAAGTGATACATTTATAATCAATAAATAAACCCATAGATAAAGCTGTGACTCGGGAGATGTAAGGGGTGGTAACACTGGGCCTTAACAAATCAATTGGACTCTTTCTCTGATACAGTGGAAATTTCACCCCGCTCCAAAAGTAAAGGGAAGTTAAGTAGTTTCTGCACCCGATGTTTGCACAGAAGCTTGCTGACCTGTGTGTAAGGAGAGCCTATCTTTTTTCACGATATCAGTTGCCTGTTGTGTCTTGTCACTGTCTCAAAGCAGATCACATCAAGATCTTATCAGTACTGAGCACCCCGTGGGTGAGCCCTGTTCCTGTCCCTGAGCACCTCTACTTAAGGCTGGTACCATTTGGTGCAGAAATACTCGTTTTGAACAGAGAGGAAATCATTCGCCATCAGGAGATTGCACAATTGTTCCACAGCTTCTATTTGAGCTTTTGCTCAAGTTCACTTAATACAGGTTAATGTGATGTGTGTTTCAGCAACAAAATAAGGATCACTTTGTCATTTGGGCACAGAGTTAAGAAATAGTTGTGACCCTGAACCTGCTACTGTGACTTAAGGTCCTACCTTCAATTCTAAGCATTAATTAGCTAATTGGTGAGACTTATTAAAGATGGAAAAGCAAGACCCAAAATAACCATCATGCCCATATTTAGCTTTGAAGTCATGAGTCTTGAAAGTGCCCCAGCTTTTTCTCCATCAAATTCTCCTGCCCCATCAGGGACTATAAGAATACACAGGCGCAGGCACCCACACTCAGTAGCCCGGAGCCTGCATCTGTACACACCTACTCCTCTTCCCTGGGGCGATGTAGGAAAGTGCAGCTGGGCACCTGAGTATTTTAAAGTACCAGCCAACAAAGGTCAACTTTTTAACCCTGCCCCCAAAGATTCTGGGTCCCGAGAAAAAGGCATTCTAACATTTTAATCTCCGTTTCCCCATTCATCCTGAGTATGCCCTGCGACTGCTCTTGGGCCCTTCCTGTTGGAGGCCATTCTGTAACGTCCTCCCATCCTCCCGACTAAAGACAGGCCAATGCCCGGGTCAGATTTCTCTGTGTTGCAAGTCATTCCAGCTTGACTCAGCTGTGTTTTCCACCTGCTCACCTGGGAGACACGCCTGCAGCGGAGCCCCCTGGGGCGAACATCTGTCAGGCCCTTCCAGGCCGGCTGCTGGGGAGGCAGTCCCGCAGCTTCCTCCCTGCTTCACGCCCGACTCCATCGTGCGTTTCCGCCTCTGTTGCTGCTGCCCCTCGGAGTGGTGTTCACTTCTTTCTCAAGGCCCTTTTCTTTTTTCTTCTCTTGTTTCTCCTGTCTCTGTTTGTGTCTGTGCACAGTGTGTGTTTACTGTCACAAAGGCACATTTTCAGACCCCTACTCCTGTGGTGACGGATACCCTGAGGGTCCCCATGGCAGGACTGGCCTTTTCCCATCAAGTGAGTCCATTGGGAAGAAGGGGATAAATCAGATGGCATCTTTGTGTTTTAAAATTGTGGCTAAAGCACAGGGTATAGCAACTGAAGTGTCCCCAAGTGTTCTGTGGGTTATTTTGAGGGTTGGTAATTGATTTTTAACAGGATATAGCAGAGCAGCCCAAAATAGGATTTTTTCATTTGCCCCCCCCCCATTGATGTGAAAAATACATGGAGTTATTTATATCTTATTTCCAAATAAACATCCCAGAGTGGTGTGCTTTCTATTTCAACATAAATAGGAACCCTCCCATACGCAGCGGCGAGGGAGGGTGTGATTAGAGGAGACGCCTGATGCGTCTAAGGGATCTCAAGGACAAAGTAGAAAATAGAATGACCCGGGAAAAACTGATGACTTTGGCTCCAAGTTCTGCCCAGGCTTGTGCTCCCCAGATCGGCAGGGCTGGAACCAGAAACAGTGAGCTCAGAAAAGGGGAGCGAGGGAGTCATCGGAGGTCTCTGAGGCTGCAGAGCCGGGAACCTCAGTCCCACTGGCGTCTGTTGTTTCTTCTAAAAAGAAATGGCCTGGTCTGCCTTTAACCCTCGCATCAGGCCCTTGTCCCTTGCAGGTCTAGGCGGGGACCCAGTCCCTACTTCTCTACTGATCTCCATCATCAGCCAAACTCTAGGGTCGCCTGTTTTTTCCTCCTCCTTTCCTCTGCCCCTCTTTGTTTTTCTCTTGCTTAGCTCTCAAGCTCTCGCCTTTCCTATCAGCCTGCTGCTCTGGGCGTTGGATCCGCTGACCTGGCTTATCCAGTAGTGTTTGCTGCTGGCTTAAACACCACACATCCTCACCAGGTATCTTTGCCGACGGGAGGAGCCTGGGGGGGCCTGCGCTGCCTCCCTGCCCTGAGGCTGCAGAGGCGCCTCTGGAGATGCTAGTTTCATTTAAGTGTTTGGAAGCAGAGCTCTTCGGCGAGTTTGGAGAACTAGCGTGACTCTGAGAGGAAGGAGCCCCTTAAACTTCCGAAGGGAAAGAGGTGCTTCCCAAGTGTTTGTCCCCCTTTCCTTCTGGAGTCATGGCCATGCATGTCTCCCATTAACTGAGTCCCAGAGAGAACAGAGAGCCAAGGCTTCCTGCTCACTAGATGGCAGCATTGGTGATGGACACGCTCCAAAGCATCATGCTAGGTAGGCTGAAGGGTGTTCTAAGTGAGGCTGCCATGATTCACTGTGTTTTTTTTTTCATTTTTCCCTAAAGCTAATGGTTCCTGGAAAGGAAGGTGGGGTGCCCCTTGCTCCCAACCAGCCTGCCCACGGCGCCCAGGCTGATCAGGAGAGAGTGGCAACCTACACCCCTTCTGACGTGGCCCACTGTGCTGCCACACCTTCCAGCAGGTGAGTCCACGGCTTGACTCCGCTGCTGCTCGGGACGGCCAGGGCCTGTCCTGCCCGACACGGCCTTATTCGGTGTTGGTGAAGACACTCTCAGCCTTGGCTTGGCCTTGGCGTTTGCGCTCCAAATGTGCAAGCCTTAAAGTTTCTGATAAGAATCTCCTGTTGCAGCTGGTATGTAAGGAAGCCAACCCCCCGCAGCTTCACTGCTGACAGCAAACAGCAGGGGTTTGGCGTTTACCTCCGTCATGCAGGAAGAGTTTGTCAGATGTTGCTCTTTTACCCCAAGACTTGTTCCCTTGGAGTCGGTCCCCATTGTCTCCTGGGGACCAGAGCAGAGTGCGCACCGTGGAGTCTGAAGCCACAGCGTGTCTGTGATGGTAGTTAGGGTTGGTGTTCTGCCGTGCCAGTGCCTCGTGGACAGTCTTTAGAAACAACTATTGTTTCTCATTAAAAATTTTTAAAAATCTTTTGTCTTTTTCAGTTGCAGAAGTGGTACGTTCCTTGAAACTTAAATTATAAAGACATTGATTAGGTAGAAAATGAAAGTTCCCATAATCCCACCCTGCAAAAATCACCACTGTTACCTCCTTTTAAAAGACAGAGGCTCTCAGAAGGATTAACTAGTTTGCCTGAGAGCAGTGAGCTGGCAAAATGGCCAGGCATGAGCCTCGCTCCTCGCTTCCGGTCCACGCCCGCTCTTTCCAGCGCACTCAGCGTTCCCCCGGGGAAGCTGAGGCTGTCTCGGTCTGACCTGCCCTCCCTCGACTGGAAGGCCCCCAGAGGTGATGACGTGATCGCCCCGCCACATCCTAATGAACTTCTGGATGATAGAAATTCCTGGGGTTTTGGTTTTTGTTTTTTCATTCCCACAGTGGAGTGGTGGGAGGGGAATTGTTTGGAAAATGAAATGCTTGTGCCATCCATCAGGAAAAATGATCACTCTCATTCCTGACTTCCCAGACTTCCATCCTCTTACCCTGCCCCATTAGATAAGGAAGACCCTGTTAGTCAGCTCGAGAGCTAGTTTTCTGAGCCTCAGCTCTCGGGGCTCTTGGGGCAGGTCCAGGAGGAGCTGAAGGCAGAGGACCCTGAGTAGGGGGTCCCTACATGCAGTTGGTCAGTGCTCAGGCCTCCCTTCAGTGCGGGTCCTCCCTGCTGGCTGGAGTCCGAGGCCACTTGGAGTTCACAGCACCCACAGTATAGGGCCCTGTTTCTGGTGCTCGGAGCCCTCCTGTCATCCAGGACTCAGCCTCGGTGTGGAGGGCTGGACCGGGGTCAGCGGGAACCGCCAGATCGAGTGTGCCGTTGACAGCCCTGCTGAACAGAGGGGTGGCCGGGGACGAGGGGAGGGAACGCGATGCGGAGTCCAGAGGACCTCAGCCCAGGGGCTCGGCGCGGGTGGAGGAAGCTCTGGCTGTCTAGGGGGTCGTATTTGGGACTCCTGACCTGGCATAATGGCACTATTCCTTATGAGATAAGGCTTGAAGTTAATATTGTACTGTAAACTATACCGTCTTATGGCATGCTTAACTCAGCAAAACAAAAATAAGGAGATGGAGAACAGCTAAAATCTTGAGTCTGTCTCTGTAATTAATATTTAAGTTACAGTCTGTGGGAGCTGCTTTTCTATGTGTATAATTGCTCTATGCATGGTAACTGAAGCTACTTGATATTTCATATAAACCTTAAACCAGGGGGTGTCCCTCCTTTTGGCGTCTCTGGGCCACACATTAAATACATTGTGACATGTAACCACAAAAAAAATCTCACAATGTTCTGAGTGAATTTACGATTTTGTGCTGGGCCGCATTCCCAGCCATTGGACACCCCTGATTTAAACAGCTGTAACACTGAATTTCACTCACACGTGCCCTCAGCTCACAGGGGAGTGTGCCAGTGGCAGCAGCCGGCCGCACGTTGCCATCTCCCAGGGAGTGGCGGGGGCAACTCCCGCCCTCGGCCACAGCCCCAGCAGGGGGTGGGTTTATGGGGAACCACTGTGGTTTGAGAATGAGTATCGACATTGCCTTTCTTCCCCAGCGAGGATACCGAAACCGTGTCCAACAGCAGTGAGGGGCGGGCCTCTCCCCACGATGTCTTGGAGACCATCTTTGCCCGAAAAGTGGGGGCTTTTGTCAACAAACCCATCAACCAGGTGATTTTTCTGCCTCTGCCACCTGTGAGTCACATCAGGGTGAGGCCTTACCGACAGGTCTCTTAACCTGGGGTCTGCGTAGCCACTGACACCGCCCTGCATGTTGTATACATGCGTGGTGGGTTGTCTGTGATGGGGGTTCGTAACCCGTGACGCCTCTCCAGGAAGAGCTGAGAACTGTTCTGTGATCTCCCAAGCCCCCCGCCGGAGCGGGAGGCCAGACACCGCTGAGTGCGCACGGTGCCCCGACGCGCCGTTGCCCCAGCCTGACTCCAAACAGGCAGCTCCTCCTCAGCTCAGGCGGTGGACAGTCGCTACTGAGTTACTGTGGGCCGAGCTTCCAAAGCTGAATTTCTGGGGTCTTGGGGAGCCCTAGCCCCTGTTTGTGCTGTAGGCCTGTGATGGGAGGCGGTGGAAATTGGGGGGTCTCCACCAGAGGAGCCTGAGGGGCAGTGTGGTCAGCCCGGGTGCGAACTTGCTGGGCTCCACAGCAAGGAGAGGCTCCTGGTAGCCTCTGTGGAAGCACGTGAGCTGGGGGAAGGGCAGGAACTAATGCTTTCTTCTGTGACTCTTAAGGTGACCTTGACGAGTTTGGACATACCCTTTGCTATGTTTGCTCCCAAGAATTTAGAGCTGGAAGATGTTGACCCCATGGTGAGTTGAAAGTTCCCAGTGACACAGTGCCTGTCCCTCCTGGGCATGTCCCTGTCCTTCCGCAGACCGTTAGCTGTGCCCCGCTGCTGAAGGACTTGCAGCCAAGGTCGGGTCCCTCACAAACCCTCCACTGTGAACAGTTCCTGCCCCGGGGCACAGAACCCTTCCTCTGCCTTGCCCTGCACCAGGTGAACCCTCCGGACTCCCCGGGGACGGGGTCCCCGCTCCAGGGCAGCCTGCACTCTGAGGGCTCCAGCGGGGGCAGCAGCGGCCACACCCACGACGACTTCGTCATGGTGGACTTTGTAAGTGGTTGTCTCCTTCCCTGCCTTTGCCGCCCCGGGGGACGTAAACCTGGAGCCATCCCTTGCACTCAGAGAGGACCTCCTTCCCGGGGTCAGCAGGGCCAGTACAGACAGACGGGGTGGGACCGGTGGGCGCCTGGCTGGGCAGTGCACGTGGGGAGCCTGCCCTCAGAGCCTGCCTGGGCAGACAGGCAGTGAAGGAGGCAGTGTTTGGAGGCAATGAACAGGAAGGCGTTTTGCGCCATGTCTCCGCTTGACATTGATGATGCAGTTCAGCTGTAAATGGGGACTTTCCAGGAGGGTCTGGTCACGCTCGAATGGATGTGCCGTGCTAAGGAAAGGGGTTTGAAGGAGGAAGAGCGGTGTTCTCAGCAGGGTTAGGATTCAGCTGCCCGGAAGAGGAAAGGTGCGGGTTGTCCTCCTCAGACAAGCCTGGTACAGCCTCCTCTTCGATGACTGCTGGGAGGGAACGGGGTTCTTTGTCTCTGATTTTCCTCGGTGGTCCGTGGTAAGCTAAACTGCCTCTGGTCTTGTTTTTGAAGAAACCGGCCTTTTCTAAAGATGACATTCTTCCGATGGACCTGGGAACCTTCTATCGTGAATTTCAGAACCCCCCTCAGCTGAGCAGCCTCTCCATAGATATCGGGGCACAGTCCATGGCTGAGGACTTGGTATGGAAACCGTCCCCCCCACCCCCGCCACCTTGTCCTCTGACCTCCCATTCCCTTTTGATGTCATTCCTGCTCCCCGGACACAGAAGTTTCGGTTACTCCCCCAACGCCACACCTCCCATCTTCCCTGTGATGAGAAGGAGACATGTTTAGACCATTGTCTTTCTTTTGAATCCCCTGGACATTTGCATTCTGCCCAGCAGTCCTTATCTGGAATTTGCTTGCTCTCACTTCCTCCTTGTGCACACGTTCAGCATTTCTTACACACTCATGTTGGTGCCTGGTGTCTTCTACTGGCTGATGATGCCACTAAGCCAAGCTGCTCTAACAGCTCTCACGTGCAGCTGTTCAGCCTGCCAGGCGGGTGCCAGCCTCCCCGGGAAGCAGAGCCCTGAGGCCTCTGAGCACCTGAGCATCGGTGCTCCGGCCCTTTCCCTAGAGAGACCGTCGCCTCAGCTGTGCTGCTTGTGTTTGGGCCGCTGTCCTGGTACTGGTGACGATTACCACTCTCCCCCGGGGTGGTCTCTGTTTCCTGCCTCCGAGCGGCAGAGGGGTGCCCTTAATAGCCCCAAACTTGGGGTGTCCCGCATCACAGGATGTCAGGGTCCCTCTGCCTGGAGTGGGGTATCACCTCCTACATTGAAATTAAAGGAGTGGCTCTGGGAACAGGATTCTCGGAACAGCTGCCCTTGACTTGCTTTAACAAAAATCCATGCTCAGTAATAATAACAACACAGCAAAATGTCCTTATTACTAACACTTATTGAGGCTTTTATATGTGCCAAGCACTTTTCTAAGTGCTCTACGTGATTCTTCAACAACCCTAAGGGGCAGGGTTTCTTGCTGCCCAGGTCACAGACTAGCAAACTGGCACTGTGAACAAATAACTCACCGTAGTCTCGCTCAACCTGCAGAACAAAGCTTTGGCTTCTGACTTTAGGCTTTTAACCACTGATACCACCCCCACCCCCAGCTTCTGCCCTAAAATGTGGCTGGAAGGAGCTGCGTCAGAAGGTGCTGCAGCCAGTCCCAGCTGGTGGCCCCGCCGCCCAGGCCTGCCTGGGCTGCCCGGTGTGTCTGGGCCACTTTGTGAGTTCTGCAGCAGGGGGTTGTCCCGCCTCTTTCAGACACCTGGTGCCTCTCAGGGAAATTGTAACAGTTTAACCCAGGGGCTGCAACCTTTTGGCATCTGTGGGCCAGGCCACAAACTTAGTACATTGCAACACGTAATAACAAAAAGTAACATTTTAAGTAAATTTACAGTTTTGTGTTGGGCTGCATTCCTAGCCATCCTGGGCCGCAGGTTGGACACCCTGCAACTTTAAACACTTCATATGCAAATTATTCAGTGGAGACCAAGTGGTTAGGGTCAGATTTTTTTAATAGTTGATAACTGAGGGCAGTTAAACTTAGTTTCTCACGGTTCTGTTTTCTTTTTTTATTCTCTCTCACCCCGTTACCCTGCCCCTCCTTCTCTGGTGTCAAGATGCAGATTGCTAGGCCTCACCACAGACGTGCTGAGTCAGGATCTTTCAGAAGCGTGGTTGGGACTGCCTTGTTCATGGGCCTCCCAGGGGATCCTGGTGCCCAGCACAGGGTGTGAAGAAATGTTATTATTGGTGTGGTCCTTTTCTGTCTCATTAAGTGGGGGGGCCACTTGGATTCCCTAGGCTACCCTGTTAAACCCCCTCTCCAGCCCCCACAGAACCCTGAAGGCCTCTCTCCACTGCCTGCTCTGCTGCCCCGCATTCTCCTGCTCTCCCAGCCCAGCCCTGCTGAGCTGGGCTTTTGCTGTGCTCTCTTCTTTGTTCAGGCCGGGGTGTCTGGGTGGCTGCCGCTTTGAGGCCCTGCCCGAATGAGCAATTCTTTTTCTCCCCTCCTGGCACAGGACTCGCTCCCAGAGAAGCTGGCTGTGCACGAGAAGAACGTCCGAGAATTTGATGCCTTTGTAGAAACCCTGCAGTAAAAGTTGGTGCCCTCGAGTACCAGCAGCAGCCCCCTTTTGTGGTCCCAAGATACAGAGAGCCTCCCACTCATCAGCTGCTCCTGTCCCTCGTCCTGCTCCAAGCCAGGTGGAGGGAGGCTGGTTTCCCCCATGGGGACCCAGAAATCCCTGCTCTCACCTCCTGGATTCTCTGTGGCAGCAGTCAAGCCCAGTTAGAGCATTTGAAAGGGCTCACCCTCTGGCCTTGGAGATGGGAAGACCCTTTGCAACAAAGGGGCCCTCTGGGGGGCCATCTGCTTCCACTGCCCGTCTGCAGCTGCTCCAATGAGGCTATCATCCCGTCTTCCCGCTGCTGGGCCCTCTTCCGCCCGCCTGCCTGCCTGCCACAACCATTCGACATTCCAGCTGGTGGCCCAGAGACTGGCGTGGAGGCAGAAAGAGGAAGGAGACGTTGTGGGAGGAAGAAGGAAGTGCTTCTTCAGGCTCTTTGTTGTCTCCTGCAGTTCTGTATCTTTTTCCTCTCTCCCTCCCTTTGCCCCGTGCCTGTATTTTTGGCAATATGATGCCATCTGCCCAAGATGAGAACTCCAAAGTCAGCCATTCCCACCCTTGGAGGCTGTGCTGGCCCCCGCTTAACAGAAGGTCTGAGCAGCCCCGGCGGCTGCCTGTGCGCAGCCCCTCAGCCACGCACGCCCTGTGACTCCGGGCCTGGGCGCCACGGCAGAAGCTCTTCTAGTCTCTTCCCTCCCCCGTTGCCGCTCCTTGGTTATAGGACATGGTAAATATTTATTACTTTCAGAGACAGATATTTTATAGAGAAAATATGTTTCAGGTGAGGTGTTTTCACTTGGGGAAGGTGATGGGCCTCTTCCTGGGGCAGGGCCTCCACCTGTGGAGGTTCCTCAGGGTCCCGTGTGCTTTAGGTGGGAGCCAGCGCGGGGCTGGCGAGGGCCACGGGGCCTCCCAGGCTTGCTGCATTTGAACTGACAACAGGCTTTACCGTGGACACCTGTTTCTGGTGAGAGCCTTGGACCTCTCTCGGCTTCTGCAGTGACTTTCTTCTGGCAGCCTAGGAAGCCTTGGGTGCTAAACGTGGCGACTCCCTAGAGTTGTGCCGCGTGTAGTACCCACTGGTGAGCCCATGGAAGTCCAGGCAGGCCCCTCCTTCTGGGGTACTTGTTCCTGTTTCTCAGGGCTGGGTCACGGACCCTTTCCTCCTTTCGCCTGGGCCTGGCCACCACCCTCCTTTAACCCCTGGGTCTGTGCTGCCCTGAGGTTTACCAGGTGTATTGGTTCCTTGTTGAGAAGCTGAAGCTGGGCGTGTGATCGACCTATCCCTTCGGGTGTTGTTACTTGAGTAAGCCAGGTGCCTAGCCTCACCCCCTACGCCATCTGTCCCTCTCCCAGCCCGTTGGTAGTCCTGGGCGTGGAGAACCGGGCCCGCCCCGTTCCTCCCGTCCACCTGGGGTATCCATGGGGAGCAGCTGTTCTGCAGTGGAGCACGTGGCCCTCCATTGCCTGTTAGTAAATGCATGTGACAGCGTTCCCACCTGCAAGGCTGATCTCCGAGGGCTTGGTGGGCTCTCACAGTCCCCATTAGCCTGAGCCCTGCCCCGTGCGTGTGCTCCGCTGCCACAGAAAAATGTTCCCAGCAGTGTCCAACTGGCCCTCCCGTCTTCGGGCCAGAGCACACCCATGCCGGCTGAACCGATCAGGTTCACCCCCGCAAGGCGCCAGCCCTGAGAAGAGTGAGGCCCTCTGCGAGTTACTAATCGTCCCCCACCCAGCTCCAGTGTCTCAGCCACTGCCCTCCTTTTGAGGCCGAGCGTGGAAAGGCCTGTTTGTGTTAGCTGTTGTCCTCTTCGACTTCTGGTAGTTGGCCTGTGCAGGCAGCCGCCTGTCTTCAGGACCCCAGCGGCCAGCGGCCAGGCAGGCTGAGCCTGGGAGGAGCAGAGCAATTGTCAAGGCCGGCCCTTGCCCCTCAGCCCCGTACAATAAAAGGCGTGAGCCCCAGACTGACCCCAGAATGGGGCTGGGAGTGGTCATCTGTCTCAGGTGGCAGAGCCCCTCCCCCTTCCGCCTACCTTGTTTGGAAATACTGTTATACTTTAAAATGTATTCAAGAGATTTCCAATAAATTCTTTTTCTGTACTTTACAGCTTTCTGTCCTGCATTTGTCTAAAATCCTCGCCACTGCCTCCCAGCCCTGTGCAGACACGGGTCACTGCCGGGCTCCCAGGAAGGGAAGGGCCATGCCGGCGCAGCAGGGCGGGGCTTCCGAGGCCGGCAGGCAGCTTTGAGGCCTGGGGCTGGTCAAGCTTGGGCTGGTCTGGAAACCTCTGAGCCTCATTTCCCTGGGCTGGAATGTTCCCATTTCAGGGGCTTTTATGTGAATGTTCAGTGAGATGACGTGTGTGAGGTAGACGTACCTGCATAGGAGCTTACAATGAAATCTCCATTAGCCGCTCTTGACTCCCCCTACGCCACAGGGCTCACCCTTCAGCCAGGCCTGGAGGCGACGGAAGGCCTTGGACTCAGAGGAGAAGACCCAGGTGTCTGCTGAGAGTGTAGGGCGGGGCTCCCCAGGTTGCCTGGGATCTGTTTGCTGGTTGGTATGAGGGGTTGTGGCTGAGCAAACCAGGCCAAAGGGAAGGGGTTGAGTGAGTAGCAAGAAGTCAAGGACCTGTGCCAGTTCGTTCAGCTGCCCAGGGCACTGGCGTGGTCTCTGGGGAGCCCGAAAAGTAGAAGAGCCCTGTGGGATCATTGCTGTCCCCCGCCCCCACCCCAGCAGCCCCCTGCCTCCCAGCTTGTGCCCACAGCAGGGGCAGGGAGCTGAAGCGGAGCCAGTGCCCCAGTGGCAGGGGTAGTCGTGGAGGCGAGAGACCAGCTGCCTGACAGACCTCAGCAACTGCTGTCTGAGTTGCCTCCCCTCACGGTCGGGCCGAAGCCTGGCCCCAGGACAGAGAAGGGCTAGCTGGAAATTTCTGCTGCTGACCCAAACCTGAGGCTGAAAAGAACGGGCCGCCCACTGCTGCTGTGATGGGCTGTGGGAGCCCTTGCTTGTTAGTAAACTCCACGCGACACTGACCACATACCCAGTCGGGATGGCGGGGGCCAACCCCTGGGTTAGAAATCGTGGCATGACGTCTCCTGGTGTCCTCACCTTCACTTGGGATCCCGCAGAAGCAAAGTGTTCCGGGTCCCCAGGTCTGACGATGGCGGCCTGCCCCTCTCAAGCATCTCCCTGCCTCGGTCCCCAGGGCCCCGCTGTTGCTAAGGCAGAGGTAAACTGGCTTTTGAGTCACTGGCAGAGGCCCTGCCAGGAGCCCAACCCAAGTAAACAGCTCCCTTCCTGTCTCGTGCTCCCTTCCCCGTTGCCCAGGGTCACAGCCCCTCCCTTCTAAACAGTCCGTCAGAGCCAAGGAGAGCGAGAGAGAGAGGCCGCCAGTCCCAGCTGCCTGGGTGAGGGCCACGGCTGTGCAGCAGGACCAGCTCTCTGGAGCTCAGTGCCTGTGCGTACAACCACATCCCGACAGCACGGCGGACCCCGCAGCTCTGGCCCGGCTCCCCCAGCTTCGGCCCAAGCGAGCAATGACGAGAAAAAACAAGAGGCCCAACTGAGGCCTCCATTGTCTCCTGATTGCCACTGGCAGGCAAGCAGCTAACTGGTTGAACTTGACCTTGACCACTGTGCCAAGAGAAATTCTGGCCCACCCCCTCAGTGACAAACCCCTCTAGAAGTTGCAGTAAAATACACATAAACGTTACCATCTTAACCTCTAAATCAAAGCAAAACCTCAAAAGAGGAATGGAAAGCAGGACCTTTCAGGACGTCCGTGTGAGCAGGGGCGGGTGGGGGAGGAGTGGGATGGCCGGGTCTCCATCCCAGCTGCTGCACAGGTGCGACTGGCACCTCATTCACCGGTGAAAGGACGGCCATTCTCGTTACCGCTGGGCGGGCGCTCTGACACGGACGGTGCATGCTATTTCTCATCCTCGGAGAAAGGCATCGTCTCAGAGGTGGGGTTTGTAAATGTCTTACCAGCGAGACCTGGTTGTGAGTGACGGAACGAGGATTCAAACCCTGTCTGACTCCAAAACCCCCCAGCCCCCCCAGCCCGCTCCTTCTGGGGGCAGAGGCGGCCCTGGTAGTAGGTACTGCATGGGGCAGCTGGTGGGAACGCTGCAGGTACCCAAAATGGAAGTGACTGTTCCCGCGGGGAAGACGGTCAGAAAGCTGACCTCATACCCGCTCACAAACGAACACGAGGAGGAAGGGGGCCAGATGGGTGGGGCGGGGTCTTTCCGACGCCCCATCTGATCCTGTTGCACAGCCACACCACATCCCCACCCCGCTCTGAACCTCCACACCCACTTCTCTGACAGCCTGATGGGCAGTTTCTGTCTCCATTTTTATTGAAATACAAAAAGTGCAAAGGTGAAATACATGATTGGTGCCAAGGAATTCATTAAGTGTGAATGTGAACACTTGATTCACAGTACAAGCCCCCACACCCCTTAGGCACGGACCATGGGGCAGGGGGCAGGGGAAGACCACATGGACCCACAGGCTCCCTAGCAAACGGGGCTGCGTCAACACCTGATACACAAAGGAGGGTGGAAAGCAGAGGCCTGGACCCGAGCTAGAGACACAGGGACTGATGGGACCAGCAGCCACGCCAAGTCCTGGGAGCCCTGACATGCCAGCGTCCCGGGGAGCGAGGCCAGTGAGGTGGGGCCCAGTTTCCACCCAGCTCCCAGATGGAGGGGGGCTGGTCAGCGAGGACCCACACAGGCTCTGGCCGAGGCTGTGGGACAGGGCCACTGTGCAGGAGTTTCCCTACTGCCAGAGGTCAAGGCTATGGGGGCAGGGGAGCCGGGGGTTGCCACAGTTCACCAAGAAGGAGTGTAATGCTAAAGGACACAAATGCAACGAGGGGCAGCCATCATCACGGGGGCCCAGGTTTTCTGAAAGACACCGAGGCCCTGGTCAATCTAACTAGCAGAATCTCCGCCCAGCCCCTCCAGGTGTCCCCAGCAGGAGGAAGGAGCCACCACAGATTCTGAGGCACCGGGTCACCTCAGGCCAGAGCAGAGGCCACTGTGACTCCACAACAGACAGGACTGCACGAGCCTTAGGCCCAGAAGCCATCGTGAGACAAGGCTTGGAGGCCGAGCCCGCCTGTCTGACCAGGCAGGCACTAGGGGTCCCTCGGGTGGGAGTGGTGTCTACCTCAAATGGGGCTCAGACTCAGCCCTGACACCCAAGCTGCCAGGCCTGGCAGAAGCAGGGGTCAGAATGTGCTGGGGGCGGTGCCACTGGGGAAAGGCTGACCAGGGTCTGTGGAAGAGAAGGCAGCAACAGGAAGCCGACCCCAGCCTGTAATTCCTCAGCTGTGGAAATACCCAAGGCTGAGCCGGTGGAGGGGCAGATAGGAGCAGGGTGTTGTGCCCAGGCCTCCCCCCAGGCAGGGAGGAGCCTCAGCAGGGCTGTGAAGCCAGCTCAGCCTTTCATTCCCCAGCAGTCGGTGGGGGGTGGACCAGTCCCAGCTCCATCCCGGCCGGCAGTGATTTGGCATCTACAGTTGCCAGGGAAAGAGGCAGGAGAAAGCAGGAAAGGGACTGCTGGGGCCAGTCCTCTCGCTGGAAGAGCCAAGGCCAGCTCTGCACAGCCCCGCAGGAACCAAGGATCCAAGGACGCAGAAGTATAAGGCCAAGAAAAATGTCTCGTGGTCACAGCGAGGCCTCCAGGGCCGGTGAGGTGGGCTGGAAAGGAGGGGAGGAGCTGCCCAGATGGCTGGCTCCAGCTTCTATCTCCCGCGGCCTCACAACCCCTTCCTGGGCAGGGGCCCGGGGGCCCCCCAGTACCAGGAGGAAGGGTCCACACTGGGGCGATCAGAGAGGGGGGCTGGTGGGCAGGGGCTGGGCTCAGAGCCCCTAGGAGGCAGGGCTAGGGAACAACTCCCCTTGGTGATCCAGCAGGAACTTGGTAAAGGTGTTGATGGGGTTAATGGCCTTGAGAGTGATGGCAGCATCCTTGGCCCACAGCAGGTTAGGGCCAAAGACGACGGCCAGGTTAGTGTTGGTCATCTTGTTCTGGTCACAAAGGGCAGACACCTGTGCAGGGCAATCAGAGGCTGCAGCAGATGCCACGGACCCCGCATCCCGCGCCCGCTGGAGCTCCGCCCCCCGCCCCCTCATCAGGTGGGCAGTGGAGTCTCACCTGCACCAGGAAGGCAGTGAGGAAACGCAGCACCTGGTAGTTCTCCTCGGGCAGCGTCTGAAGGACCTGCAGCGTCGCCTCCACTCTCTGGCTCTCGTCAATGTCTATGAGGAATGAGGTCCCAGGATGTGGGAAGCCCTCACACGAGACTGCAGGGGAGACCCCAACCAGACTTTCCTGGGGGGACAGGTCAAACCCGCCTGCTCCGAGTCCAGCACAGACCCAGCAGAAGCAGCTCAGAGCTGGGGAAGGAGAGGGCACTCACTGAGGAAGCCCACCACATGGGGGTAGAGGTCAAAGGTGAGCAGGGGCTCAGGAAGCTCCCGGAGGAAGGTCTTGAGGATGACCGCTGGCAGGTGCAAGTCATCATACTGGTCAAAGTCCACGGGCAGCCCTGGAGGTGGGGGTGGGGAGGGGAGGAGCTGGGCCTAGCCTGGAGGCCAGAAGCCCCTCCAGGGGCCTCCCCTCTTCCTCTGTGACAAGGGGATGCAGGTTCAGGCCATCTGGGTGGAGTGGAGCCCACAGCACACGCAGTTATTCCTTGTCTTCAAATGAACCTGAACCCAGGACCCGGGAGCCTGACCGACGAGGGAGCAGGACCCACATGATTACACCAAATGCCACGAAACCTCCGACAGGAAATCTGGGGCCCTCGTTTACAGGGCAGCAAAGAGCAGCGAGTCACACACATGCCCCCAAGCCCACCCCTCCACCTCGCACCCCCAGCCCCCACTTGTGCGACCTGGGCCGCCCCGCCCGTCTGGGCCCCTGGACCACTCACCCATGTTGTACTTCTGCTGCACTTCCCGCACAACTTGGGTGTTGGCGGACCTCCGGAAAATGCCCTCCGTGGTGAGAGCTGGAAACCGTGGGGCCTGGTGAGTCTCAGAGCTGGGGGGCGGTGTGTAGACTCCCCCACCGTTCTGCCCCGGGGCTCCAGTCAGGGTCTGTGCTGCTGCACCCTGCCTGGCAGCTTCCCCAGGGGGCAGCCCTGGAGGCAGGGGGACCCGGGCACTCACCGTGGGCCTGTAGGTGGGCAATGGTTTCCCGGAGCACGAGCGGAATGGGCTCCTGCTCAGGGTTCTTCTCCTGGAGGCTGCGGGGACAAGGGCAGTGAGCGCGGCCTGCAGCCCGCCCCAGGCCCCAGCCCCAGGCGCCCGCTGTTCCATACTCACTGCTGCAGTGAGACCCCAAACTGCTGGTTGGGCAGAGGGGGCCGCGGCGGCATGGGCTTGGGGGCCGTGGCAGGGCTCTTCTGCGTGGACTTCAGGAAGTCATCGTACCTGGGGAGCGGGCGGGGCGGGGCGGTCAGGCCCGCTGCCTGGCCCTGTAGTCGCTAGGGCAGCCCTCATCTGTCAGCACTCGTGTGCTCTCTCACGCAGTTCACTTTGTTCAACCCTCGCAACAGCCCTGCTTTCCACAGGGGGAAGGGGGTACTTTAGGGAGAGTCAGCAACGTGGCTTCTGAGTGACAGAAATGGGATTCGAACTCTCTCTGACCCCCCTCCATGCTGTCTCACAATCACTGTATTGGTTTCCTCTGCTTTCCCTGCAGGTCTCAAGGCTTTCTCCCCACTTGGCTGGCGAGTCCCACCCCCACAAACAGGACCGTGTACACAGATGCCACCCGGTGGGCACGCAGTCCCTGGCTGGCCTCACTTGAGCACTTGGCGAGGGATCCCCAGCTGCTCCAGCTTCACGTGCTCGCTCAGCTCACTCAGGTAATTCACATAGAAGATCTTCTGCCCAAACTTGAAGCTGCCCACGGAGGAAAGGGAGAGGGTCGGGAAGTGCCCCGGCTGGGGCAGGCCTCCACTGCCCCTCAGCGCCCCACCCCACACGGGCCTGTCCCCAGGATGCTTGCCCGCCTCTGGCATCTGCTTCGGAGTTCACGGGGTAGCGCGGGAGACCGGCAGCCCGCCCTCAGCCCGCTCACCTGATGATGGGCTTAAAGAGGATGAGCAGCGTCTTGATGAACATGGTGGGGTGCACGATGTACAGGGCCTTGATGTTCTTCTTGTACCTGCGGGGGCACAAGGGGCATCAGCAGTGGCGTGCCGGGGTGCCACAGAGGCAGGCTCGTAATGGGCATTTTCTGATTTGACTATTCATGCAAGCCTGCTAAGTGTCATTGTGGCTCCATTGTACAGATTAGGAAACAGAGGCTCCAAGCAGTTGCATAACATAAAAGGTCACAGAATGAGTAAGTAGAGAAACTGGGATTTAAGCCCAGGCCATTTCAACTTCAGATTCTTTGCATCGAACCCCGGTGTGGGCACCTGACTGCCCCCCGGGCAAGGAATGAGCTCCCGCCCAAGCACAGGGCGGCCCAGAGCCTGACACAGCTGCCGGCTCCAGAGCCACCCGCCCCCGGGCCCCCACCCACTTGCGGTCAAACTCCCGGTAGGCATCGCGCAGCCAGCTGAGAGAGGGCTTGTTGTCGCTGGTCAGGCCGTGGTGCAGGTAGAGCAGTGTGTAGTCGCTCTCCACGTACTGGTCCAGCGTGTGCTTCAGGTACCTTCAAGAGAAAAGACCTGCTGGGGCCTGCCCTGCACACAAGGGGGCCCCTTCAGACAGCAGTGCGAGTCCCAGGAGTCTCCTGCTTAGATTGCACCCCAACCCCTGACCCTGCACTGTCCATCAAGGCTGTGTCATCCACCGCCCTGGGGTGGGGAGGGGTTGCGGCTGGGCTGGGCGGAGCAACAGCAATAATCATAACAACGCCCACGGCTCTCAGTTTTGAGCACAGGCTACAGGTCAGGAGACCAGGACTCTAACTGGCACCTCTCGGGCACCCGCGGTGAAGATGGGACTCACAAGGCCTTCGCAGGACTGCCAAGTCAATAGTAACGTTAGTCACCATTTGTCGGTATTAAGCTTATAGTGTCTGCCACGCACTTTGCACACATTATCTCATGCTTCCCTTGTGACGACTAAGGCAGCTGTTATCCCCTCCTTACGAGTAAGGGCGATGAGACTTAGAGAGGTCAAATGTTTATCCAAGGGCCTCCGCAGAGCTAGCTTACGGTGGAGCCTGGAGGTGAACTAACTCCTAAGTCTGCATTCTCGACCACAGCGCAGCTCTCCCTCTCATACTAGAACTCCAGGCACAGGCCGTAAAACACTGCCCACGAGAGAGGGTGGGGTGGCCAGAGGGTCCCCTCCCCTGCTCCGATCACTGGGCCTTTTGTGGACCGAAGAACCACATCTCACGTCCCTATGCTCACAACGTGATATCTACCACCCCAAAGAAACACACAGTGTGGAACCCACCGGAGGCGGAGAGGTATGAAGAGAATAACCAAGAATTCCAGAAAGCGGGGAGTCCAGTGGGATGCCCTCCTTCTGGCTGGCCAGCCCCAGGCCTCAGCAGGACCCCCACTGGAGGCTGGGAGGCGGGAATGCTGAGGGCTTCCAAGGGAGGTAGGGAAGGGGGAAGAGTCGTGGGGAGGGGCCCGAGGACGTGACTCAGTGCCCAGACACCACCTGATCTAACCTGGAGAACGTAACTTACACAGTGGTCGGGGGTGCTAGGCGGACACGGAGGTGTCTAGGCACGAATTACTGTTGTGATTCCAATCGCTATTGCTACACAGTAACTTGCGCCTTAGACACAGTGAGCACTTTGCAAAGATCTGTCACATAAAGACGGCATTTTGCAGCGGCTCTCTCTATGGAGCACACCCGCACTTTTCCCCACCTCCCCCACCCCTCCCGCCACCACCCCGCACAGTTTCCTTCCCTCACTTTCTCCTAAGTTCCAAGGTCCCTTCGTGTGCCTTTGTAACTTGTTCCCTGGGCCCATTTCTTCTACAACTCACTTCTCCCTCTGTGACTTTCTAAATGAGCTTCCTCTTCTAATTTGAGTCTTGGCTCTGAATTCTTTCTTAGCCAGAACTCAAGTACTGAGGTTGCTGAGCTGAGATCCGGTCTGGCTCCAACTGGTGTAACACCTGGAGCCATTCTGGGCCCCAAAACAAGCAAGTTCAATATATGTTTTTGATTTGAAAAGACAGCTTTGCAGGTGATAGAGATAGCATCTGTCTCACTCCAGCAGCATAAAACTATATTAAAAAAAGAAAGTCCTGGCAGTGTGGGTTAGTGGGTTGGAGCACTGTCCCACACGCCAAAAGGTCAAGGGCTCGATTCCCCGTCAGGGTACATAACTAGATGCGGGTTTGATCCCGACTGTGTACGGGAGGTGATTGAATGATATTTCTCTCTCACATTGATGTTCCTGTGCCTCTCTCTCTCTCTTCCCCCTCTCTAAA
The DNA here is from genome assembly GCA_028533065.1 of Trachops cirrhosus. NCBI lineage: Eukaryota > Metazoa > Chordata > Mammalia > Chiroptera > Phyllostomidae > Trachops > Trachops cirrhosus. The sequence continues at coordinate 10,367,179 of CM052543.1, read as the reverse complement.
AATAAAATCTTTTAAAAATAAAAAAACATTTAAAAAATAAACATCCTTTAGTGAGGATTAAAAATAGTTTTTTAAGATGGCATTTCGCAACTACGAAAGATTACTAGCTGCAGTGGAAACACACCCATCCTTTGATGGACGTCACAGCCCCTCGGAGGGCAGTGTGGTGCCGACTATGCGAAGCTATAGATGTTCCTACTCTTTGCCCTGGTGAATATGTCCAGGAATTTACCTTAGGAAAATAAGCAGAGATGAACGGAAACATCTGTGTAGAAGGCTGTTCATTGCAGCCTCCTTTATAATGGAAAGAAAAAATCTGAGCGGCAAGCTAACTGCCCAACAACAGAGAGCCGGTTGAATAAATCACAGGGCGTCTATAAATAGAATGCCTCACAGGATGCTCCTGCAGACAAAACCAGGCTGTGAAGTGCGGTGTCAGAACAGCGGTCACCCTTCTGGGTGGGGACCAGAAGTGCAAAGGGAGGTTTGTGGGTGGGGCTGCCATGGCGGGTTCGGTTTTTCACAACTCACCAAGTAGTATACATAACTGGTTCACTCTTCTGTACACATTGCATATGTCAATAAAAATTTTTAAAGGATGTCTTTGATAAATGTTTAATGCTCAGAAGATAAAAACATTAAGATACGAAACCTACTATAGAGCTCTGTATATGTTATTTAAAGAAGTAGGAAGCGCATCCACTAAAATATTAACCGTGGTTTTCTCTCTGGGGCATAGGTTTATGGGCAACGTTTTTATATAGTTGTCTGTATCTTTTCTCCATGGCTATCTCCACTGTTTGAAATCCCTGAAATCTGTAACACTCGACCAATGTATACGGTGGCATTTCATGCATGTAGCTCACGTGACGCCCACAACGAGCCCGCGAGGCAATGCTTATTTTTACAGGGCTCAGCAGAGACGGGCCTGCACGCACACAGCCAGTGAGAGCAGAGCTGAAGACGGCTGGTCCTCTGCATCCGAGCCTCAGACACTTCCTGCTTCAGCCCCCAGACCGGGCGGACAGCTGGGACAGCCAAGCTGGAGATGACCCGACTGAGAGCAAGAGGACAGGACTGACCCTTGCTGGACATGCCTCTCTGCTCCCGCAGGGACTGTGACCAAGGTCAGGTGGGGGTGGGGAGACCTGTGCGGGACACACAGGTCAGATGAAGCCCCAGAGTGGGTGCCGCCTCCCTCCTCAGGCTCTCTTCTGAAAACTGGGTGCTTTCCCATCCCCACCCTCTGACTTCCTCCTACTCAGACAAGTATCTGGCCAGGACCTGCTTTGTCAGATGTGTTAAACTGTGGCAAACAGGGGTTTGGGGGACATGAGACTCAGCGACCCTCAGACTGAGCTCCCTGTCCTGCTCCCGGCTGGGCCACACACCTGGGACAAGGCTCGGCCTGCCCATTTGAGGAGTGGTGGGAGAGGGGTTCGGGGGCCAAAGAGAAAAATGTCACACAGGGCAGGGGAGACTCGGGCCTGGTCCGCCCTCACTGGGGCTACGGAGACTCTGCACTCAGGCCCTTCCCCTTCTGCTGCTGTGCCCCTGGGCCGTCCCAGCCCCTTACCACGCCCTCCACACACACAACCAACCAGTCAGGTTCCCAAAGAGTTGGTCTGGGCAGTGCGGAATTTTCAGTTCCAGGGAGTGCTTTGAACTGGTCGGGACAGAAGAGCGAGACGGGAACTGTCCCCACACCGAGGAGCATCAGGAGGAGTCTGCGCGTGCTGGGGGCCCCGGGCCAGCTCAGGGCTGGCTCAGGGATGAATGCTCACGGGACAGCGTTCGTCAGACTCCCGCTTCCAGTCGGCCTCTGGATTTGCATCAGATTTCTAGACTCCCCAGGGCTGTAATATATATTTGTCTAACAGAACCCAGACAGGATTTCCTCATATAAATGGGGAACGACCACAACCACGTCGGACACCGTACCACTACGGTAACCAGCCCTCACATTTGGACAGTATTTCACTTTTCAAAACATTTTCGCACGCAGTACCTCACTCCTACAAGGAAGGAGGGCTGGATGGTTATCCCCTGGGAAAAGTTTAGAAAAAGAGGACTAGAAACCAGGTCTGACTCCCCCAAACGTAAAACAGCGCCCTCAGGAGATGAGGGGAGGCACAGAGGGAGGGGGCCTGGCACCCTCCCCCCCCCCCCCCCCCCCCCGCCGCCCACGTAGACAGGGAGAGTAAGGAACAGGCCAAACCGGGGATCTGGGCACACGCCCCACCGCCTGCCGCAGGGTACTCACCCCAGGAGCTTGCTGTGGTCCAGCTGGTGGCTTGGGGGCATTCGGCAGGCACTAAACACAATGATCTTCCGCCCATACTTGTCGTCTCCTAGGTGTGGAGACAGATGGAGCACGGTGGGTGAAGGATGAAAGGAGAGAAGCAGGCTGAGGACCTGAAAGGTATCAGGCCTGGAGACTCGCACCAGTTAGGACCAGGGCCAGAGCGGCCCATGCATATGTACCTCGGGCAGCCACCTGCACTCAAGGGGGTGTTGCTGAAGAAAGAGGGACATAAAAAGATAACATGGCCCTGGCTAGTGGACTGAGCACCCACCTGCGAACCAAAAGGTTGCCGTTCGATTCCCAGGTAGGGCACATGCCTAGGTTGTAGGCCAGGTCCCCGGTCGGGAGCATGCAAGAGGCAACTGATGTATCCCTCACAGATTGATGTTTCTCTCCCTCTCTTATTCCCTTCCTTCCCCTTTCTCTAAAAATAAATAAAATCTTTATGAAAAATAAAAAGAAATAACGTGACTTTAAAAATCACACCTGGTGGAGGCAAGCCCAATGCCCACCAGAGGATGAGTGGGTAAAGAAAGGGTGGAATACTGTTCAGCCGGAAAGAGCAACGAAATACCGACACGTGTTACATTGTGAGTGAACCTTGAAAACAGGATGCTGGATGAAAGAAGCCCATCACAAAGAGTTACATATTGTATGACTCCATTTACGTGAGCTACCTAGAATAGGTAAATCCATAGAGACAGAAAGCAAATTAGTAGCTACCGAAGGCTGGGAGGGGCGAGAACAGACCCCAGCTGCTTAGCTTATGAGTACGGGGTTCATATGGGCAGGGCCGAAATGCCGGAACTACGTACAGGTCCACGTCACTGTGACCGCTCAACACCGCCGGGATGCACGACTAAAAATGGTTAATGCTATGTTAAGTGAGCCTCGCCTCAGTGTTAAAGTCACACCCTTCAAAGTAATGCTGTCTTGCCAAACAATCACCTTGGAAGCCCACGCTTGCTTCAGAAGCACCCCCTCTAAGCAGCGTGTGCTTGGGAACCCTCGCCGAGGAAAGCAGCCTGAGGACATGGCGGAGTCTCCTTTCTGACCACCAACAAGCCTTTCTGATTTTATTAGCGGCACTGTTGACCACACTTGCCTCTAACTTCTAGACATTTCTAAGAATCATATCCTCTCTCGTTAAGGATATTCCATAGAACATGAAGTTGAGAGGAGTTTGTAATGCTGGAGGAAAGTGCTCGTTTGGATGTAATCTCTCTGGGACGTTTGCCCAAAACTACTCAGTTTGGTGAAGTCGCGGAGCTCCTGAGACATATGCTGTTTCCCCCACCCCAAGGTAAGATGTTCCTCCAGGGTCCGCACAGACCAACCAAAGCCCAGTGGGGTCAAGGTCTGGTCCCTTCTCTCCCATGGCCCACGGCCCTTCCCTGCATTTCTACCCTCATGCCTCTCCAGTCACCAAACCACACTTGCCCAATCCTGGCTGCTTTCACAACCCGTGAAACAGTGAGTCCGCCTCCCATCTCCCTCTGAGGACGAAGGATCTTCCGTGCCTTGCTGAGTGTCTTCTCCATATTCAACAAGCCATGACCTCGATGATCCTTCTCAGTCAGTGACCTCACTTAGCAGTCAGCACTTTTCCAAAGTGGTTGCCAAGGCTCTGACTCTATTCCCTAGGGCCGGGCCGGCATCAATGGAGAGGCTGAAGGAGGCTCCTGGAATGTGGGCCAGGTGGCCCCAGCCCCTCCTGGCCACGCTCCTTGGAATGGCTCACAGAATTCTCCAGGCTCAGCTCCTGCCTCTCCGGGCTCACTCTGTGCGTGCTTGCAGCACAGAAGTGCCTGCAGCCCTGTCCACGTCAGGCTGCTTTGAGCCTCTGCTGGTTCTCATGCCAGGCAGACCTCTCTGTGGACAGTTTTGCTGCCGTCCTCTAGGCTAACTCCTTTGAGTCCTTAGGACTCAGCCCAAGCATCGTCTCCTTCCAGAAGCCTGTGTCCTCTCCTCCTTCCCCCAGACAAGTTAGCTGTCCCTCTTCATGGCTCCAAGCATGAACGTCACCCATGGCACTTTGCCCTGTACAACTGTTGATGTCCCTGGCTCGTGAGCAGCTCAAAGACAGGGACTGTGTCTCGTCCATCCTGGACTCTCTCACGCCAGTCCAGAGCCCAGCACGTGGCAGGTACTCAATAAACGTCAGCAGCCTGCACAAAGACGTCAGCCAGCATGCCATGGTGTGCGCAGCTCTATTTCTGAGTTTGTTCACAGTATCTAGGTCATCAGACCGCTTTAGGCAGTGAGTTTCCCAGAGCCTGGGGCAGAACTTCTTGAGACTGACAAGCAGAGAACCCTCTTAAAGGCTGTCTGAGGGGGAGACGACACAGCTCATCCAGCAGCAGGACTATGTTGGAGAGCCGGATGCCGCCTGCTCTTTCATAACCTCGCCTAGATCTGGGCACTGAGCTCCTTCCAGCCACTGGGGTAAGGCGGCGGGGGGTGGGGGGGACCTCTGGGGTTCACTGGTTTACTTCCCATGGGATCGGACAGGAGGAAGAACAGCAGGCTGGGATCAGACTGGCCCGCCCAGCCTCATGTGCAATCTGGAGCTTCAGAAACCCCTGGACCTCCTCCCAGAACTGTGTGCGAAGGGAGGGACATCATTGGCCTACTCCCCTTGAAGCAGAGGACATGCCCCGGATGCGGGATGAAATGCGGGAAGGGGCATGGGAATTCCAAAAGTAAAGCGGCCTCCCCGGCTGGCAGACTTGAGGATTCAGGCAGGACAGGAAAGTCTGAGCTCCCTCGGGTTTGCAAGTTGAGGAGCTGGTAGCTGGTGAAGCAAGCAACTGCGATGAAGGGCCAGAGCCTGGACTCCACCTGTCAGCTGGCCCAGCGCCTTGTACATGGGAAACTGGGTTCTCAGCCAGGGCCCCACTGCGGGCGTCCACCAATGTCATGATGTCACACACAACGTTTTACAGGCACAGGCACGTGTCTTCTAGGGAAACAGGTCCGTATCTCTCACGTTCTCAAAGATCGGCTTTAAGAACCATTTCACTGGACTGTATACTCCTTGCAGGAAGGAATGTGTGACTTCCCTCAGTGAATCCCCGGTGCTGACCACGGGGCTCATGCTAGAGTGGGTGTTCTAAAAATGCCTGCTGAGTGACGTCAGGATGGGCATGGGGGACACAAGGAGGAGCAGTGAGGAACGAGATGGCAAGACCCCACCCCTGCACAGGCGAGGAGAGAGATACGGACAACCTGAGGGTCTAGCCCCGCCCCCTAGAAATGCCCGAGTCCTTGGGTGACCCAGGCATTTACCAACAGGCAGGGCAACCGCGTCTCCAAGAACATATGTGAAAAGGCCCAGAACTGTCCTGCTGATCTCAGAAGAGAACAGACTTCTGCCCTGGAGACCGGAGGGACAGAAGGAGCCACAGCACTGGTGCTTCCAGAGCTGGGGGACAGGGCTCCCTGAGGAGGAGGCACAGCATTGGTGGAAAGCCCCCGGAAAAGACCAGCCCCGGGAGAATGAAGCCTCTGCATTCCCCAGATACCGATCAGGAACGCTCCGGGGTGGCCTGGGTGTGAATCAGCAACGGCGCTGCTGCTCCAGCCGGCGTTCTGGGAACTGCCGGCCCGCCACCCGCGGCCAGCCACACGCCAGGCCCACAACCTGCAGGGCAGGCGACAGAGACGGGAGGTGGGGGCTGGGCGAATGCTGGAGCCGGCTCACACGTTAGGTAAATTGTTAAATTGTCGGGAATACTGCAAGCCGGGTGGCATCATGTCTGCAGCTTGGAATCTGTCATGGTAGAAACTGCAAATGGTACAAATAATAGCCTTTTTTTTTCTTTCAGGAAGGCCACTTTTCTGGGAAGAACCCACTTGGACTGAGTCAAATGTGACTGTGGAGCATGACAGCCACCGCTAGCAAGGAGAGAGAGACTACAGAGGAGTTGGGGACACAGCCCCTCCTCCATTCCACCAAGGGCTCTTTCTCTGGTTCCTAATGCCAGGAAACTGGCCCCACAGGATGTCACCATGGTCTCATCGGGCGAGTGTCACTCTGGCAGTGCCAACCCAAACTCCTGTCAGCAGTCAGACAGGCACACACGGAGGACAGGCCCAGCAGAGGGGCCCTGGGCCTGCAGCGCTCAGCTCAGGCTTGGGGAGCCAGCATGCAGGCCAGGCCATCGCTCAGAGCCAGCCAACCCCCTCCCCACGCTCACGGGCAGGGCCCCTCCCTCCCCAACACCCCTTTTCCTTTGGCTCTGGATGTGTTCCCACACAGCCCCCACACATAATTCCTGGCTATTTCCGGCTCCCAGGCACTGCCCACGGCCAGCTCCCTAGAGTGGAGATGCAATTAAGCCGGCCCCAAGAGCCCTTCCTGATCCACAGCCCAGAGGCCACAGCCCAGAGAGGCCAAGCAGGGAGAGCCAGGAACACACCTACCTGGCCGGGCCCCCTCAGGCTCATCACACCCTGGGGAGACAGAAACAGGTTGCAGCTCTGCTCGCAGGAGAAAGGGGGTCACCTAGGCGGAGGGGGGAGCCTGCTCCGCCTTGAGACTTGGCCTCGTAGGCCCGGAGGAGGTCAGGATAGACTCCTTCCCATCAGGCAGCCCCCATGCCCCAATCAGGTCCACCTCTGGTAATAAGGAAGGTTCTGAACCTTCACGTGACTCTCCTGTGCCCAGGTCAGGACCAGATCGGGAAAGAACCGTCAGCCTGCTTCAGTGGGGGTGAGAGAGGCCACAGCCAAGGCCCCCTACCAGACCAGGGCAGGCTGCAGGAACACAGATGTCATGGAAACACCTCTGAAATTAGGGATGACCTTCTGAGCCCAGCCTTCGGGACAGATGGAACTCCCTGCTGCTTCCCTACGGCCAGCTGCCTCCTGGGCCCTCAGCCAGAACCATGCTGGGTCCAGGGACCCTGTGCTCCCCGCTCCCCTTGCCTGCTCTGACGCCTCAGAGCAGGGCCATGCTGTCACCCTTGCTTACAGCTGCCTGGCCTCACCAGCGAGGACAGACAACCATTAGGGACAAGACAAAGGATCTCGCAATTCACTTCCTTTTGCAGCATTAGGACCCTAACGGCAGAAACCAGGTCACCAGCATCCCTGCTGCCTCACTGCTCCTGGAGGCTCCTGGGTCCTGCATTATGAACAGGAAGGTGGGAGTGCAATGAGGCCAAGACCCGAGGGGTGCTCTGCACCCACTCAGCACCCCTGCCAGGAGCCTGATGCTGCAGGGGTCCCGTGGCCCCTGGCTTCCAGACTTGGAGGTAGGGTTTCCCGGGAGGAACTGGCACCGCCCCGCTTTCCAGTAACTGATGGGGCAGAAAAGCCAACGTGAGGGCAGCAGGAAGGGAGGTGAGCAACCACTTCTCCAGGGCTGACTCCGTACTCTGGGCCAGGCCCTGACACATTCACAGCGTGACCCTCTCGACAACCCTGTCAGGAAGAAATCCTTCAGAGAGCAAAGCTGGAAATCCCACCCAGGGCTGTCTGACTTTGAAGCCAGTAGCCCACACTGCCACAGGAACCACATACCATCCGCCCATGGAGAAGTGGGGTCACACGTCAGGACGTGGTTGCAGGTGAACAAACTAAGTGGCCACCACAATCAAGTCTGTGAGTTTAAAGAATGGTCCTTGTGCTCAGGAGCCCGACGGTCAGGGGTCAGACCACAAAATGGGCACCGCCCCTCCCCCAGGCCCTTCCCCTGTGGCACCCGGGGATGGCCTCCTTAGGCCCGGGAGTGCAGACTATGAGGAAAAAGGTGCAAAGCTGGGTGTGCTCACCTGCCACCTCCACTATCTGGTGCCGGGCGATGTCGTAGTAAGGGTCATCCCACTTCAGGTGTGTGACAGGTTCTGGGGAGCTGCTTTTAGAGTCATCTGAGGATCAGGGCAAAGTCACGGGATAAGCTTGGGGAACTGGCACAGCGTTCTCCCAAGACTGCTGCTCTTTGCCCCCGACTCCCCAGTAACGCTTGTGCTCCCAGCCCCACCCTGGCCCCCATCCTGCCCTCCTGGAGTCTCCCTCCAGCGGGAAGGGGTTCTCCATCGAAGGTGCCCGTGGCTGCCTGAGATCCGGTGGTGCCCACCTGACTTGGGAAAGTCGGGCATTTCATCCGACGGCCAGTTCTTCTCATCGATGGACGCCAGCTTCAGCTGGTTCAGAGCCTGGCTGGTGTCATCCAAGGTCAGGTCGTCCTGCAGGTCTGAAAGTGGGTCCATGGCCGAGCCTGCGCCCCACAGCTTCACCCCACAGAACCTGAAGGGAAACCTGGGAGAGGGCAGTGGGGTGGCAGGTCAGTGACACCCTCTTTCCATCTACAACCGCTACGGCAAGCCTCCAGCTCCCTTCTCCCTGGTCCCTGTTCCTCAACACTCCTCATCCTTGCCAAGAGTTCCATGCAGCTCCTGGTCCTCCTGGCGCCACAGTTTTCTGGCACATTGCCAGAAAAGGCAGCTGGGGCCGAGGATGGCACAGCTCAACGCCTGCCTTCAGGTCCTCCCGCTGGACAGGGAGGAGTCGTGCCAAGCCCTGTGCTGCCCACCACCCAGCTGTTCAGTCCTGCAGTCCCAGCTGCAGAGGGTACAGGCCTGTGCCCCCTCCCCTCAGGGGTCACAGAGCACAGGAGCTTCCAGGCCCCAGCAGCTACGGGGTAAAGGCAGTATAAGGACCTAAGGGGCATAGGGATCCTCCGAGCCCCCAAAGGGCAGCTGTGGCCTGGCTACTCCATCTTTGACCCCTGTCCTGGGGAAGAGGAGGTGGCCAGAGACCACAGGGTCCCAGAAGATAGGCCATGGCCGACGGTCCCTGAGGGATTTGCCCCAGGACAGGAACCAAGAGCAGAGAATGGAATCTGCCTGCCAGTCACAGCAGAAAATCTGAAAGCTCCTGGGCGCCGCCCACCAGCCCACTCTGATCTGTGCGGAGCTCCAGACACTAACCTCAAGGTGGCAAAGGTCAACAGAGGGCCGCACGGATCAGAGCCCACAGGTGGGAAAGGGGGAAGTTCACGACACTGTCAGAGTGCTGAGATACAGGAGGTGAAAAAGAGCAGGCAGGGAGGGAGGGAGAAGAGCAGGCAGGGAGGGAGAAGGGCCGACCCGACACTGGGCCTGACCATAAGGCCGCGGCTGCATGCACCTTCTGCCCTCAGCAGTAACGGGAAGCACATCCCTCTCCCATCGCAAGCCTACCACATGGGTGGTGAGGGAGGGGATGTTCAATTCAACCCACTCAGTGCAGCCCCAAAGAAGAGGCTGCCTAAGCTTGCTGCATTCCTGAGTCCAAAAAATGACATATATGGTCAGAGAACCCGCAGGGCAGATAAGGAGTGCAGACAAGACCCAGGCACGGGTCCGGAGAAGAGAGAACTGCCACCCGGGATTCAGACCCGGAGCACTTCTGACGTGACAACCTCTTGCACATGTCACAGCCGTGGACTCTGGATGGTAAACTGGCTCCCTGTGCCTAGCAACAACCATCCTGTTACCAGGGCAACCACACTGATCCAGTGGCAAAAGCTGTTTCAAGCTCCTGAGCCAAAGCTTAGCAGCCAAACAGCGCCCCCCACCCCACCCCACCCCCCAAAAAATCTTTTTCCTCTTCCTCTCCTCTGGCCTTTTCTGCCATCCTTATTCCCTACTTCTGCTTACCACCAAAATATAAGCCCCTTCCCATGAACCTCTACTGTTTGGGAATGCACTTCTCTCCGTGAGCACTGCTGTGCCCCTCACCCCAGCTCCCCCATTCCCCTTCTACTACCCTCTAAGGCAGGCACACCTCAGTCTTGAGGAATCCGCCCCTGATTCATCTACACACTCAAGAGGCTCTGAGGGCTCTGCCAAAGGACACCCACCCCCGCCCCCACTGAGTATCAGGGACAGAAGTCAGCCCAAAGTAACCCTCTCCAGACTTGAGCCTTCTCTCTGTGCCTTCCTTCTGTCACTGCCCAGGCACCAAGTGCTGCTTCAGCCCAGCCCACAGCCATCCAGAGGAGTCTTTCTGCACAGAGCGGGTGCTTGATGCAATGACAAAGGCACGCGATGCGGTATTTGGAGAACTGGATTACAGTCCTGCCTAAACCAGTGAGTCGCAGAGATGCTGGACAGCCCTTTTCCTATCTGGTCCTAAATTTCCTCATCTACAAAAGTGAAGGTTCTGAAAAACGACTCATGGACATGGACACCAGTGTGATGACTGCAGGGGAGGGAGGGGTGGGTGGAGGTGGAAGAGGGTATAAAGGGAATAAATGGTCATGGAGAAAATACAATTAAAAATTAAAAAAAAAAAAAAAAAAAGAAGTGAGGGATCTTCCCAGAAATAGAATTCTCCAGTGTTCTAAAGTACTTGTGCGGAAGTGAACAGGATTAGAAGGCACAGCTACAAACTGAAGTATGTGTGAGGGAGGGAGAGGGTCGCCCTCTGAAGGAGCCGAACTTGAACTCCACCTCTTTTCCAGTAACTCCTTTATTTTGTCAGTTCTCCCAGAACTGACCCCCCCACCTCCCCCGTGCGCCCCTCCACCAACCTCCTCTTCCAGAAAAACTAATCACAGTTGTTCCCACCTCCTAGCTGGACTGGCCTCTCTTACCACCCTCCAGCCCACAGCTGTTGCCCCCCACCCCTCCCGCCACGCCACGATGAGCCTGGAAGCTTAGCTCCCATTCCATGGGAGGGTGAGCGAAGCTAGTGAGGGCAAGTATCCTGGCAGCCCAAGACTCCAGGCATCTACAAACCCTGCTTTACTCTGCAAAATACTCCTTACTGACAGAATAATTTTTTTCCCTTCTCAGTAGGTAAAAATCTCGAGACTTGTGTTAGGCGGTTTTTACGTAGAGGTTTTAAGTTCTGGACTTCTATGAAATTCGGACGAAATTTGTGGTCTTTTTCCCTAAGAAAAATCAGCACTTGCATGAAATCTTGCGTGGAATTTTAAGGGGTTTACATGCCCCCTGAGAGACCCTGATTAAGAACCCCTGACCCATTCGGGATTACCTCTGACACGTGTAGATAGATGCTCAGTCACTTGTTGAATGACTGAATTAATTCATCTCCTAAGTAGAGAAGGGAACCAACATTTGTTGAGGCTGTATAGCACCATGAACTGGACACAAATTATCTTTTAACTTCACACCTGCACCAATAGGCCCATTTTACAGTGAGGAAAGTGAGCTCCAGAAAGATAAGCAAATTGCATAGGGTCATACAGCAGAGTCAAGATTTTAACCCGTATCTGTCTAAGGTGGTCTCATTGTGCAGGCCAATCCTTCAATACTTCTCTAAGTGACTGTCATTCATGCAATTCTCAAGATTCAGAAAGCTCTACAAAAAGGCAAATTAAAGCCTCTCCTCTAATCTTAGGGGAATAATAGAGATAACAACTTGAAATCACATTCTCCGGCGTGGGGATCGTCCTCCTAGAAACTCCAGAATTGTGAAACGCAAATCCTACAATACAACCGCAAGACTTTCGACTACAATGACGTTTGCATAGAGCTCCATGGTTTACAAAACCTGGATTAGGTGCACTGATTATGAAATAGATGAAAGCGTGGCCTAATAATAGGTGGCAGGGTGGAGCACTTATGCCCCAAGTTTTTCTTCGCATTTCGCCAGATCGGACAAGGAAGAGTACCCCTTCCCATAGGCTTGCTCCATGATGCCGATCCGACCTGAGCTCTGCACTAGGGAGAGCAGGAGTAAGGCAGTAAAGGAAGCTAACTCACTGTAGATCGGGGAGTGGGGCAGAATTCCCGCAGAAAGGCGAGGCTCCCAGGCCCCACTGCACCCCTGATTCCTTCTTCGGAACCTCTAGAATCCTCCCCATCCAGATTCCATCTCTTCAGAGCACCAGGCCAGTCCCTTCCCCCCACCACCACCCTGGGAGACCCGCGCGCCCAGCAGCTCACCTAGGTCCGACAATGCTCCCTTTGCCACGCCTGTCAAAGCTCGGCAAACATCCGGCTCCGCTGTAGAACGGGAACCACCCCCTCCCGGTCTTTTCACTCCCCAACCACTTCCGCCACACCTCCAACCTACTTCCGACCCGTTCCCTCGTCCAAACATGGCTTTTCCTGGAGCCACACCCACTTCCTGTACGTGCCGGTCTGGGATGAGACCAGCAAAACTGTCCGACTAGTCCCTCTCGAAAGGAGGCGACTAGGACAATTAGTTCCCTTTCCCCGATACTCGAATCTCTGGTGGGCCTCCGGAACCCTAAATTTGTATTGTTCTCTAACAGAGTTTTGCTTCCCCAGTTTTGCCAAACTCCCGGTCCTGTGCACCAATGAGGTCTAACTCTTTCGACTCTTTTCCGAGAGTAAATTTGGCAATCCATGACTGTTTCCGGGAGGAGCGGAGAAGACGATGCTCACTTCCGGCGGAGGGAGGCTCTCCGACCCGGGATGGAGGAGGCGGCGGAGCTGCTCTTGGAACGGGAGACGCTGCACCTCGGTGAGTGACCTGCGAAGTCGCCGACCTGCCCTGGCCTAGGAACACCTGACATTCCCTGGTCAACCCTCTTCCCCCGACCCTGTTCTTCCTGAGCCCAGGCACCTCTCCTGGTGCCCTCAGAGTCCCCGGGGGCTTCCTCACAGCCCTCAGACCCCTTCAGACCTCTCAGGGGCTCCATTGGAGCCCTCATTGATCTCTCAAACTCCTGAGGCCAGAGAAGACATGCGGTTTCCTCCCCACCCCACACCCAGGACCTCTGGGGCCACTCCCTCATTGCCTTCCGATCTCCCTGCAGCCCCGGAGCCGAGCCTGGACCCGGGCTCAGGATGGAGCGCGTTCGGAGAAGGTCGTGCCCAGGACCTCAAAGACTCCCCGCCCTGGCCGATCCGAGCCGTCCTCGCTCTCAAGAGCCTCCCACGGGGTTTAGCCCTTGGCCCGTCACTGATGGAGAAACAGCGCTTGGGGGTCTGGTGTGTCGGGGAGCCTCTGCAGCCGGGAGTGCTCTGGGGGCCGCTGGAAGGGGAGGAGTCCGTCTTCGAGCAGAAGGGCGAGCGGGTGAAACCACGGCAGCAGAAGGTATGGAGGGATGGGGTGGCTGATCTCCGTCACTGAACATTTGGGAGCGGTTCAGACAGCTGCTGGACAGCTCTGCAGTTTGTTAGAGGAAGCAGGGCGTTTCAGGAGATAGGACGCGGTTTAGTTCCTTCTCTCCAGAACTGACCTTTCCCCTCACCTTCAGTAGTTAAGGAATCGAGTTGCAAAAAGTTGTTAAAGCTGGGTTAGTACAATGTCATTATCGAGGAAAGTCTAGAGCAAAGATTTTGCTCTTAAAGAGCCATGGGGTCATATCCTAGCCTTAGTAGTTAAGCTGCTTAACTGGTATGTCTCATTTAACTTATATAAAACAAAGGAATGACTGTTCCCTTTATTTTAATCCTCCATGACTATTTGGAACAATAGATGAAATAGCACAGCTAAAGGGTTTTATTGCACAAGGGGTACTGAAACAAAGAGTCGATACTCGACTCTTCTTACTCCTTTTTCGGTTTGGTACTCCCTGGAGGGCAGCAGTGTGTTCAGGTGAGTGACTCTCCACGCCCTGGGAGAGAGGTGAGGGGACAGTCTTTCTGGTCTTTGCTAAATGAAACACCAGCCCAGTCCTGTGTAGGCAGAGCCAGGAGCACTAGCCTGCCAGGGGCTTCACCTTAGACCTCTCTCAAGAGAGGCTACATCTGTTTTGTTTTTGTTCCCCCCCCCACTCTGGCCCCCTCAAACACATGGGAGAAGGACTTTTATTGGTTTATTTCAGGACGTGTCACTAGGCCCATGGGGAGACGTGTGTGCTTGTGAGCAGAGTTCAGGCTGGACCAGGTAAGTTACAGGAGAGTATGTAGCAAAGTCGCTCCTTTGAGGCTTTCTGTTGTGGCATGGGCTGGAACCGGAAGCCGGCCGGAACCCCCTCACCCAGTGGTCTTTTGCAGTGAGTGTTCCAAAGGCATGCGGTCCTTTAGGACGTGGACTGACCAGGAGCTGGGGCTTTTAGGGAGGACCACTGGAAGAGGGTCTCTTGAGCTAGCTCTTGCTCTGCTTTGCAGTTTGGTGCAGCGGGGCAGGCTGGAGGGTGAGGGAAACGTGGCCCCGGTGCGGATCAGCGAGAGGCTCCACCTGCAGGTGTACCGGGTCGTGCTGCCGGGCTGTGAGCTGCTGCTGCGGCCCCGGCCCCCCTCTGAGGGCCTGGGCCCCACCCAGGCCGGGCCAGAAGAAGAGGCGGCTGTGACTGTGGTGACAGAAGTGGAATCTGCTGTGCAACCGGAAGTGGCCTGTCCTGGAGAGCCTTGTACAGGTACGTGTCAAGTGAATGCTGACTTACCAGATTATCACCGAAACAACTTGCTGATAAGGCAAAGCGGAGCTTACGGCCTGAGAAGGCAAGGTAAACACTGCAGAGTCCCGTGGCTTTTCTGAAGGGACAGGGCGAAGCCTGGGTGCGCATTGACGTTTTGAAGTCTGGTGTAAGGTGTGTGTGTCAGTGTGGGGTGGGCTTAGGTTTGATTTGCATTGGATAAGAGCATGACATAATAGTTCAGGAGTTGTAGACACAACAAGGCCAGAATTTTCGGGCAAGAGGTTCAGAGTCTTGAGGTAAAAATTGTCATTTGATGCTTTCTATAAAGAGTAATGACTCTTTTTATTTTAAATGAACAGTGTAGATATTGGCAACTTTTATCTTCCTGAATAAATTTCCAGAAGCAGTAAGGTCCTGTTGATAAAAACAGTGAGCCGTGTATCGGTTTCCAGTCTATTACATTTTTTCTGTCTGGGGTGGGGACTGGGTTCCTTTATTTTCAAATGAGCTAAGGTGAGGAGGTGGGCTCAACTCATCCTGAGTGCATGTTTCCAGGAGAACAAGGGGATGCTGGGATGGCCTCGCTCTAGGAATCATCCAGATGCCTGGGGCTCTGTGATTTCGAGGTGCCTCCCAGGAAGCACCTGAGACTGGACAGGAAGAGAAATGGGGTGTGTGGCTCATGCTCTAGGGCAAAGATTGACGTCATGGCTCCCGCCGAGGTCCAGAGGCTGAACGGGGGAGACACATGTTCCTAGCATTGCCGTGTGACACCCACCATCCCCACTTGCTGTCATCTCTCCTGACTCCAGCACTCCACTCTTGCTCCGCAGACCCTGGTCTCCAGTCACCCCCCGGCATCCAGGCAGAGAGTATGGTGAGCTCGGGACTTAAACACCAAACCCAGGACCAACTTTCCCAGGAGAGCCAATCACCTGATCCATTGTCTCAGGGTGGCAGCGTGGACGAGGAGGACCCGCCCCAGACACAGATACCAGCTGAGCCTCAGAGCAGCTCCGCTCCCCAGCGGGGTCTCCAGAGCAGCGAGGCTACTTCCTCGTCTTCTGCCGGCGGCACCCAGCTGCATGCTCATCTAGTCAAGATGTCACGTAGCCCTAGTGACCTGTGCCGACCCAGAGCAAACACCTCAGGGCCCAGGACCCAGCAAGATGGGGAGCAGCACCCCAGCTTCTCTGCACGCTTGCGGAGCCCTCCTGTCCTGGCGGGAAGCTCCCCGAAACAGGGGCGACGGTACCGGTGTGGGGAGTGTGGCAAAGCCTTCCTGCAGCTGTGCCACCTGAAGAAGCATGCGTTTGTGCACACGGGCCACAAGCCCTTCCTTTGCACAGAGTGTGGCAAGAGCTACAGCTCAGAGGAGAGCTTCAAAGCCCACATGCTGGGCCACCGCGGGGTGCGGCCCTTTCCCTGCCCACAATGCGACAAGGCCTATGGCACCCGGCGAGACCTCAGAGAACACCAGGTGGTACATTCAGGTGCCCGGCCCTTTGCTTGTGACCAGTGTGGCAAGGCCTTCGCCCGCCGGCCTTCCCTGAGACTGCATCGCAAGACCCATCAGGTGCCGGCTGCCCCTGCCCCATGCCCGTGCCCCGTATGTGGGCGGCCGCTGGCCAACCAGGGCTCCCTGCGGAACCACATGCGGCTCCACACAGGGGAAAAGCCCTTCCTGTGCCCGCACTGCGGCCGGGCGTTCCGCCAGCGGGGCAGCCTGCGTGGGCACCTGCGACTGCACACGGGGGAGCGCCCCTACCGCTGCCCGCACTGCACCGGCGCCTTCCCCCAGCTGCCCGAACTGCGGCGCCACCTCATCTCCCACACCGGGGAGGCCCACTTGTGCCCCGTGTGCGGCAAGGCCCTCCGAGACCCGCACACGCTGCGTGCTCATGAGCGCCTGCACTCGGGGGAGAGGCCCTTCCCCTGCCCCCAGTGCGGCCGTGCTTACACGCTGGCCACCAAGCTGAGGCGCCACCTCAAATCCCACCTGGCCGACAAGCCCTACCGCTGCCCCACCTGTGGCATGGGCTATACCCTCCCCCAGAGCCTCAAGCGGCACCAGCTCAGTCACCAACCGGGGGTGCCCTCCAACCCCCCTTGTGTGCCTCCTGCTGTTTCTGAGCCCACTGTGGTCTTACTGCAGACTGAGCCAGAAGTGCTGGGCACAGACAACGAACAGACCGTCTCCCCAGCCCAGGACGTCTTCGAGGTCACCATTTCTGAGAGCCAGGAGAAGTGCTTTGTGGTCCCGCAGGAGCCGGGCCCTGCCTCCAGCCTGGTGCTCATCCATAAGGACATGGGCTTTAGCACCTGGGCGGAAGTGGTGGAGGTGGAGGCGGGCACCTGACACCCTCGCCTGTCCCTCGCAGAGCTCTGTATAAAGATTGGTGTTTTCTGCGTGTCGGATCTTCTTTCTCATTGGTTGCCCGGTACAGACGAGGGTCTGCTGGGAGAAGCAGGTCAGACTTCCCTTCCTGCTCATGGCCCACCAAATTTTTTCCTGGTACTTTAGGTGAACCTCGTAAGATGTCCACGTAGAGCTGTTCTGACTCCCTAGGAGCCTCACAGAGTGCGTGTGTGAGCACGTCAGCAGTGACCTGCCCGGGGAGGTGTTCACGTGGCGGGGTGCTGAGTGCAGGGGTGGTCCCTCCCATGGAGCTCCCCAAGATACAGGCTCTTCTGTTAGGAACCACACTGAGCGACCATTAAGGGATAAAAGGCCAGAGACTGAACCTAGCTCACAGCTCGAAAGTGCGGTTCAGACTGTAGGTTATTTTGGCAGCTTTTACCACCTGAGGGCTGTGAAGCGGGTTTTCTTCTGTGCTGAAGGACTCAACTCACTGGAGGTGGCTAAGGGAGGGCCTGGTTGGTACCCTTCTGTGTCCCTGGCCCGCAGTCACCCTGCTGAGGGAAGGGGTGAGGAATTACCGTGTGTTTTGCATGTACTGTGGGCCTGGGGTGCTGGGAACAGAGCTCTGAGCAGGACAGAGGCGGTGCCCCTTGCAGAGCTCGTCATCCCCTGGGGACAGGAAGCACCGGGTGAGGGCTCAGAGGAGCTTCACACGGCGGTGCTGTGGGGGTTTCGTGGGACGGCTGGACTTGGTCTGGGGAATCAGGGAGCATGTCCCCAAGGAATAACAACGTCGTAAACCCTCAGCCCCGACTGTGCACCAGTGAGTGAGTTTCTATTTACAACCCTTATAGCAACCCTGTAAGGTAGCTGGTTGCATTATTATTTCACAGATGAGGAAACTGAGGAACAAAGATCTTTACCCTACCCGAGGTAACAAAGCTGTTGGGAGGCAGAGCTGAGGCTCAAACCCACATAGTCTAGTGCTGGAGTGGGGCTCTCAACCTCTGCACTCCGCTGTCCCTCATCTCAGCTGCAACTCGAAGGATGGAGAGGTACCAGTGGGGCGCGGGGAGCTGCATGTGGAACAGCCCTGTGATGAGAGTCCGGAGGGGTGAGCAACCAGAGAAGACCAGCACCACCGGAACAGAGAGAGGGGGAGCGGGGCGCAGCCAGGCCACCTCAGCAGTTCAGACTTTATTCTCAGGACTCCTGGGAACTCCCTGAGGGGTTTTGAGCAGGGGAACGGACCCCATCGAGTCTGTGTGAAGAGACCCCTGGAGAAGGTGGGCGGGGGAGATGCGGTCGTGGGGAAATCAGTGGCTGCTGAGGCTCGGGAGTGGGATGGTCACCGTGAAAATGCAGAGACGGGGTCACTCATCCAACAAGTGTTTCTTGAGCACTTCCTGTAAGTTGGGGATCTAGGAGCAATATAATTTATGCTAGAAATGACATTAGCTTGTAGTGTGAGAAGATAATAAACACATCAGATGGGTAAATGCAGTGCAGAAGTTAAAGTGGGAAGTGTGGTTTTGCAGAGAATGGTCAGGAAAGGCCTCTGATAGCATGGCGCGAGCAGGGCCCGGCACTGCAGTGGGGGAGCCAGTGCAGTGGGGGAGCCATTGTCTGGACAGCAAGGGAGGGGTAGTGCCAGTGAGTTCATGGGAGAACAAGGACCAGAGTGGCTGAGGGCAGGGTGGGCGCCGTGGGCCATGGCAAGGACTGGTGGATACATTCTCTGGGGGTGCAAGTGACGGTTCAAAGGCTGAGTCGGGGGAGAGGTCCGACTCCTGCTTTTGACTTAGCGGGTTACATAGCACCAGGGTGGGCACGGGTCAGTTCTGATTGGGGTTGGGATGGGTTGATACACCTGTGGGAGAGATGGTAAGTGAGCAGTTGGCAGTTGGCACAACCTGGGGGAAAAAGCCTGGCATAGAGGGAGGGTCACGGGAGACTCTGGCAACGAGGTTGGCAAAGCCCTGGGGGAGGGGAGAGCGAACAGAGGGGAGGAGGAAGGCTCCTCAGGGGAGACAGACCCAGCGTCCGACAAAACGGAACACCCTGCAGAGTGTGTGGCAGAAGCTGATGGAAGAGTGTCTCAGTCTCAACAAGAAAGAAGTGACAGCAATGTCCCTTGCTGTTGAGAGGGTTGAAATTTGTGGAAGTCACTGGGGAGCTGAGTGAGAGCAGTGGGAAGCCAGATTGGATTGCTTTGAGGAGTGGGAGGCAAGAGAGACAGGAAGAACACAAAGTCTTGCATCCTTCTGTCCTACAAAATAGGTGCGATCCTTGTTTCCCAGAGGAGAACTCCAAGTTTCAGAGCCGGTAAGTAACTGGCTCAGACCACACAATCAGTGTTGGGGAGGAAGAATTTTTCCTCTACCCTCCTAGGTTCTTTCAGCTAGCCTAATAAATCAACATGGGAGGTTAATGAGAAAATTGCCCAATTTAATTACCTGTGTTCAGGAGCCTCACACGATGAGAGCGCCCGAGACCTCACATACACGAGAGGCTCAGAGGCCGGAAGAGCCAGGTATGTGTGGCATCCCGAGCCACGGAATGGAGTAATGTCCTGAGGCTTCAGAGGAGGTGAAGGCCATTCACAGGGTGATAAGAACAGATGTTCAGCAATTAGAAGTTTGCTCTGCCCTATAGATAGGTCATAAAAAGTTATTTCTGGTTATAACTGATGGACAAGGCTTCACATCTAAATCCTTTAAAGGAGAGCTAACGTCTCTTTTGCGCCTACAGGGTCTCGGTTACCTTCCGCTCCAAAGAACCCAGTGCCGATGTGGGACGTCTCGGGCAGGCCTGCTCTGAGCCCCTTTGTCAGCGCACGGCAGGGCCAGGGCTGAAACGCGGCGTGTTGTCCAGCCTCCCCGCACCTCCTCCCGATGTCATAAGCAGCCCCATGTCTCCCACTTTGCTACTGACATTAACCCAGCCGCCCACCCGTTCTGAGTTAGTTCTTGGCAAAGCGCAACTCTGAAATTTTCTGAGGGAAGGAGGACGGCAGGAAATCATGATCTGTGGAGAGGAAAGCCACCCCAGAGCCTGAAAAACTGCTGCTAACATTTTTAGTCAGCCACGCCCGCTTCTTGGAGGCTGCGTGCAGCTCCGCCGGTCCTTATCTTTTCCAGCTCCTGCTTCAGGCAGTGTCATTTTGACTTGGGTGATGCTAGGGTGGGGCACGCCCAGTGCTGTTAGGTATCCTGGAGATGTACTCATTCATTCCTGAGGTTGAACTGTGCAGCAAAGCAGGGATGTTTTTGGGCTGCCGGGGAGGCCTGTTGGCATTCCACAACCGTCCCCAGGCCCAGAGCTGGGACACCCCTCGCCACATCCCCCCACAGATGGAGAACTACCCTCTCTGTGAAAGCAGGGTCAGATCAAAGCCAACAGATTTGAGGGCACCTGGTTTGGGAGCGTCTGCTCTGCCAACGCTCACGACTGAAGTTGAGAATGGGCATCAGAGCATTGTTCAAGCTCTTGTTACAGACGGGAAAACGGAGGACGCCTCGAGGAGAGGCACCGGCCAAGGCACGAGACCGGTCCGAGGCAGAACCGGGGCAGGGCTCGCGCGTTCTGACTCCTAACGCAGTGCTCTTCCGGCTGAAGCCCAACGCGGTGGCTGTTCTGGGAAGGTGGGTCCCTGGAATGGCTTTCTCCGATTGAGAAGATATTTTCCTCCTGATTTCGAAACAGTTCTTGGTCATCACAATGTCAAAAGTTCCCTATTCCTTCCTGCAACTTTCCTCCACCCCCGGATAAAGTCACTTTTAACAATATGGTGTATACAGTGCCGAACTGGAGCGCTGCCTCCTGCTTGCAGCCAAGGTGCTATGAAGACATCGCCGGACACCTTCCCAGGGACGCAGGCTTAGCCGCCAGTGTCCCTCCTGCTGCACCAACGTCAGCAAATGTGGCAAGAAGGGCCTTTTGTCCTGATTTGCAACTTGATTTTTTAAAATTACAGTTTACGTTTTATGTTAGTTTCAGGTGGATAGCCTGGTGATTAGACAAGTTATAATTTACAAAGTGCTTCCCCCTGATGTTTCCAGGACTCACCTGGTACCACACGCAGCCATTACAGTATCCCTGACTGTCCCCTCTGCCACGCTTTACATCCCCCGGACTGCTCTGTAGCCACCGCCTAGCTGCACTTCTCCATCCCTTCACCTTGTCCACCCATCCTGCAACCCTAGTTTGTTCTCTGTATCTGTGAGTCTATTTCTGTTTTGAGTGTGCATTTATTTTGTCCATTCATTTAGTTTGTTCTTCAGATTCCACATACAAGTGAAATCCCACGGTGTTTGTCTTTCTCTGACTTATTTCACTGACCATACAACCCTCTAGGTCCATCCATGTTGCAAATGGTAAGGTTTTATTCTTTTTATGGCTGAATAGTATTCCATTGTGTATATGTACCACATCTTCTTTCTCTACTCGTCTGTGAGTGGGAAGTTGGGTTGCTTCCATATCTTGCCCATTGTAAATAATGTTGCAGTGAACGTAGGGGCTGATTTGCAACTTTAATTTTAAGAAAATCTTAGATTAAAATCTGAATCCCATTTAGGGACTTTCAACAATGCAAGGCATGGACTGTTAAAGAGCTCCATCTACAGACAGGTTCAGGTGTGGACCATGGCTCTGCCCTTGGCGAGCTGCATAGACGCAGGCAAGTTACTTAGCTTCTCTGTGCCTCAGTTTTTGAATCCATACAGTGGGCATAAATACGGACCTACCTCCTTAGTACTGTGTACCTGGCACATGACTAGCAATTGATGGATTGTAGCCGGCTGTTAATAGTATTGTAACCAGCCCTCCTAAACTGGAAGACAAGCGAGATTAAGGTACTTCCGTGTTTCCTATAGGTACTGCTGGTTTCGAGCAGGCCAACATCACAATGGTTTCGTACTCAGGGGCGTGTCCTCTGAGTACACTTCATACTACAGTGAGGCTGCACTCTACCAGAAAGTCAGGACAGAGGTCATGCGAGGAGGAGAGATGGCCTACGGGGGAGTCTGGGCATTAGTTCTGACTTGAGCGCCAGCTCTGTGTGCAACATTGACCGCTTAGCTTTCCTCGGAGCCCTGCATTACTCAGTGCCCTGGGGGGCTTGGATCAGCCCGCTGTTTCCAATCTCAGCTCCACCCTGGAACTCTGCTAATCTTTTTCTGCTCCGGATCCCATCTTTTAAAAGGTTTCTGCCCTGACTCAGGTGGCTCAGGTGGTTGGGCGTTGCTCCGCAGACCAAAAGGTCGCCAGTTCAATTCCCGGTCAGGGCACATGCCTGGGTCGAGGGCCAGGTTGCCTAGTTGGGGGCGTGTGAGAGGCATCTGATCCATGTATCTCTCACACATTGATGTTTCCATCCCTCTTTTTCTCCCTTCCCCTCTGTCTAAAAATAAATAAATAAAAGGTGTCTATTAAATAGAAATGGACTTACTCATATTTTTTAATCAAAATGGAAAACTGCTGATCAGATTGAGAAAAACTTAAGGTAATTAACCACTAAAAGAGACATGATTTCAGCCCAAAGGGAAAAACATTATTTTTGTCTTAGGGTAAATTTACAGTTTTGAGGGTTTAAAAAAAATACCCTAAAAGACAAGGCCACCCTGTAGTGCATGCACAGAGCCCGAGGCTTCGAAATCTCTGGATTTAATAACATCTGGACTTCCTTCCATCTCTGAACCCTCTGTGTGTCCTGGGACACAGCGTCACTGTTTTCCGTGAGTACGGAGTTTTGTGTGCAGCACAGGGCTGGTCTTACTTTGTTTGATGCCAACAGAGGGGCAGAAATGCAGCCCCTCATGGCGCCCTTGCTGGTAGACGAGGTTTGGTCTGCTTCTGGTGTGCAGGCGTGCGCTTGTGGGGAGAGCAGGACGGGCACACTCAGGGGCGCGGTGCCCCCTGGGCCCAGGGAGTTCTGAGAGCATGCCACGTCCGGTTCCAGTGCGGCCAACCATGTTGTCTGACAAAGTCCGGACATGGGGGATATGTCTTCAAAGAAGCATATCCTGGCCTGGAAGACGTGGCATTACTTGGGATCTGTGTTTGATTTTGTTCTTTCTCTTTTTCTGGATTCTGTATTTTTACTGCCTTAATCATCTGGAACCTCCTGGAAATGATCACCACTCTTAGAGTTGACCAGCAGCTGACACAAACAGGATATAATCAGACCCATACGTCTCTGTTCAACAAGTCCCTGAATGTCTAAAAGTCGTTAGAGTAACAGCCCCTCCTTTACCTTGAATAGGAATATATATCAATTAGACAGCCATAGAAATAAGAAAAGCTGGTTAGCTATTAAGCATGCAGAAACAGTTACTGTGAAGTCAAAGTTTATAGGACACAGAGAAACATTTTAGAAACAGTTACTATGAAGTCAAAGTTTATAGGACACAGGGAAACATTTTGGACAGAAAAGATAGATAGCTAAGTTAGATATCACAAAGGCCTTATTGCCTCTGCTCAATCTACCGTATACTTTTGCCCTACGAACAATTACTGAAAAATTATAATCATCTGATTTATGACTCTCCTGGTTAGAATAATCTTTGTTCACTACAACTGAATCTATAGAAACTTTGGTCAAAACAATCTTTGTTTAATACAATTATATCCATGGAAACTTTCATACTTTTCCTGGTTACCTTTGTATTGAGTTTTCTGCTTAACTGATCAGTCAATACACCTGCAAATGTCAATCTATGCCAAAAAGGAAAATATAAAATTCCACTTGCACTTGCAATAAATGAATCAGTGCTTCACCTGCCTCTGAGCTGTGTAGTTGCCTGATCTCCACGCGCCGACGCCTCCTAGCACCTTTGGGACCCCCTGGACTCTGCTGCGGCCGGACCCCGGCAGGAACAGCCTCTGGAGGCTGGGGCACTTGTATCGGACCCTGAAGACCAAGGGCGTGCTGGGTCTGTTGGAGCCCTACGCCAATGGTGGTGGCTCCCTGGCCCAGAGGGACTCTCGGGTCCTTCCAGAGCCACGCGCAGAGGGGACGTTGTCCCCCAGTCCCCCGCAGAGCAGAGAGTGCAGGCGTGGTCTCCTGCTCTTCCAGGAAAACTCGGAGGCCGTGGAACTAGGACCACTCAGTCCTCGCGGTGCTCGGCCCCCGGTGCGCTGTGAACCCTTCGGTGCGAGCCGTAACGCGCGAAGGCTGCGAGAGTACAGCCATATGTCGTGGAATTCTAAGTTAACAGACTTTTCATTATTACAAAACCCATAATCTACATTTAAATTTTCTTGCTTGTTAAATTTACTTGTCTTTTCAGAGTTGATTTGTTCGAAAGTCTAAACCAGCCACAGCACGTAGGTTCCCTCTGCGCAGCTGGTCCCCTGGTCCCTCTCCGGCTTCCGTCATCCCGCACAGCCTCCCTCGCCGCGCCCCGTGTGTTTCCACGGCATGGACTTGGCGGAGAAACTGGGGTCGTTCGTCCTGTGGAATGTCCCTCGGTCCTTATGGTGGTGTCCGACTATTCCTGTGTGTCCCTGGGCACTGGCTCAGCCTGGGCCTCAGAAAAGGGAGGGCCGCCTGCCCCCGGGTGGAAGGGCGAAACCACACGTCTCCACTCGGCCGCTCTGCCCCCTCCCTGCGCAGTGAGGGGCTCTAAACGAAATCAGCGAGATGAGATCTTTTAACCACGCCACGAAAAAAGGAGAAAGGGTAGGCTCAGTGGCACTAAAAGCAGGGATGAAAATTAAGACCACGATGAGACACCTCCAGCTGTGAGTGGATGGACAACACAAAGCGCTGGTCAGGGAATGAGCGGCTGGGACAGGCCAGACCCTGGGAACCGGAGCAGCCACGGAGTGAAACCAGTCACAGCGACGTAAGCAAATCGTACGCCTGTCTTAGGACCCAGCAAACCCACGTGGGGCTTGTCCCCAACAGAAATAAGACTTGTACACAAATATTCAGAGTGTTATTCACAAGAGCCCAAAACTAGAAGCTAACCCAAATGCCCATCAACAGGTGAGTGGATCAGTAAAGTGCTGTCTCCGTGCAGCTTTAAGAGGTACCACTGCTGTCACGCACGATGCGGATGGATCTCAGAAACACAGAGAGAAGCCAGACACGACCAGGTAAACGCTGCTGCACGCTGCCACCTAGGTGAGTTCGGAGGAGACGAGACTGGTCTGCGGTGATGTGCGCCAAGCCCAGGGACCACACAAAGGAGCCAGGCAGGGGCGGGACTGTTCTTTCCCTTTGGGGGTGGTTCCGGGGTGTAGGGATAAAAACTAGAATTAAACACTTAGGGTTTGTTTTAGCATTACTGCATATAGGTTAAACCTCTCTCTCTCTCCCTATATATATATATAGTGTGTGTATATATACTTATATAGACAGAAAGAAAAATAGGAACATATACTAGAAATATAAATTTATATAACTATAAATGTAGGAACTGGGCCGCCCAGGAATTAAGTGGACTTGTGGGAGCCGGGCCCCCAGTTCTCTGTCAGTCCTCTCTCCTCCCTGCTCTCCACCGCCACCTTCCCAGACAGCACACAGGTACGTGACTGCAGTCCGGTCCCTGCCCGGCAGATCCCCAGGTCCGAAGGAGGGCGAGGCAAGAACCTGTGCTCCCTGTGTTTCTGCTCTTTGTCCCTCTGTCCTAATTAGACCCAGGACTAATATTTACCTTGCATACTACAAACAGGAAACGGGGGAGGGAGGGGAGCAGGGCTGGGCGGGGGCAGTGCAGAGCCAGCAGGTGCTCTAGCCTGGCCCAGGGGACAGACAGGCAGGGAGAGAGGGAGGGGCCCTGCCCCCTGGGGACCCAGGGATTTGGGCCGGCCCGTCCCCAGCAGGGCAGCAGGTCCTGGGAGGTGAGAGGAAGTAGAGCAGAGGCCCAAGAGGCCCTGACCCTGGCTCCGCCTTCTAGGCAACGGCTGTACACAAATGTACCTCCACAGCTTCCCATGCGGGCAAGAGGGGACTGACCCCCCATCGGCTGCCCAGGGGCTGGGGCAGTGCTGGCCTTCCTGCCCCAGTGTGTCCCGGGGCAAGGCGGGCAGCACTCATCTCTCCACGCCCTTGTCTCTCTTCTTCTGTCTGTGTGTTGTGACTGCACAGACCTCCCACTGGGTTACATCCACACACCTACTGATTATTAAGCACTTACTTACATTCATAATCTGCTTCAGTCCTCACGTCAAAGCACTATTCCCATTGTACAGATGAGGAAGCCAAGGCACACAGGTTAAAGCAACCGTCATCATGTGTTAGGATTGGAAAGAGCCTCGGGCAGACCTTGTGACCCTGCTGGCCCAATGTGGCCCCTGTCTCAGGGAAGGAGGGGCTGGGTGATGGTGGTTACCCTGGTGTTTCCTCTGTGGCTGCCTCCCGGACCACCCATCCCTGGTCCCGGGAGGACCTGTGCCCCCTGATGGTGGGGTGGACTATCTATTCACTTGTCCTCATGGCCCTGACCTGCTGACCTCTTCCTCTCAGTTGATTTCTTCACGCCGGTTTAACATTAACCCAGAGGGTCAGAACGAGCCTGCGGCGTCCCTGGAGCGCACACACTATGGCGTGCGCCCGAGGGCTGTGGCTGCCTGGCTGCCTGGCCGTGGTCGCCCTGTTTAGCCTTGTGCACAGCCAGCATGGTAAGGGGGTCCCAGAAGCTGAGACAGGCTGGTGGGCTGGGGGAGGCGCCTGTGGGACGGGGTCCCCTTGCTCCACGGAGAACCCAGAGCCAGTCTCCAGGGAAGCCTCGGCCCACGGCATCCAGCTGAGAGGGGGAATCACGGGCAGGCCTGGGCGGATGGTGACTGCCTCTCTCTAGCAACATGGGGACCGGGCTGGGGGTGACCCGTGAAAGGAGGGGACGGGCTTCTTCAGGCCACCGTCCCATGCCCCTCCTCCTACTGCAGTGTTCCTGGCCCCTCAGCAAGCGCTGTCGCTGCTCCAGCGGGTCCGCCGTGCCAACCGCGGCTTCATGGAGGAGTTGCGCAAAGGCAACCTGGAGCGGGAGTGCCTGGAGGAGCAGTGCAGCCGCGAGGAGGCCTTCGAGGCCCTGGAGTCCACGGCTGCCACGGTGAGCGCCGGCGTCCCTCCATGCCCGCTCTAGGGCCCCAGTGACCAGGGAGCACCGTCGCTCTTTGCTGGCAACTTAACCTCATCTGTCTCGGGGCCCCGTCGCCCTGAGCTGCCAAGATGGGTGACGCCTCTTTTCCTAGAGGTCCTGATGCCGGGTCCCAGGGCCCGCTGAGGCCCCAGGACATCAGAGGGGCCTCTCCGTTTTCAGACATAGGACTATTTGGGGATCTCTGGAGCCCCTGGCCCCATGGCCTCTCAGCTTCAGCTTCTCTGCTAACTCTCTGCCACCCTTGGGTGTGGGGCTCTGCTGGGCCCCCTGCCAGGGACCCACGCCCCCTCCTCTCCTGTCTACCCACCCAGGGGAATCCCTTGTAGTCTCCCCTGGGGGTGAGGGAGCTCCCCTCCCCTCAAATACCTTTCTCCTCAGAGGGCTTGGGCTTCGGGAAACAAAAGCAGGAAACTCTCCCACTGACCTCCCAGAGCCCGCCCATGTGCGCCCAGGGCAAGGGGGACAGGAAGGTATAGGAAGAAGACATGGCACTACTAAGACATGAAACACAGCAGGGTCAGCCACAGCCTCACATTCAGCCCTTGTTTTTCAGGATGTGTTCTGGGCCAAGTACACAGGTGAGCGCTGGGAAGGGCCTGTTTCACAAGGGAGGGGGTCCCAGGGACGCCAGGCAGAGATGCTCCACGTTAGAGAACCTGGCCCACCATTCAGCCACCCCCACCCGCGCCTCTCTCCTTCCTTCCATCCGTCCGTCTGTCCATCACTGTTTCTGGATGTTGTCCCACCCTTTTCGTGAGCCCATCCCGTCCCTACTCTAATCCCAAGGGTGTTTCTGGCTCTTTTCCAGCTTGTGAGTCGGTGAAGACATCTCGAGAAAAGCTTGGCGAATGTCTGGAAGGTGAGACACTGCCGTGGGGTGGGGGCACAGGACACTCGGGGACAGCCTGGAAGAAGGGCCGAGTAGGGGTGGCCCAGCGGTGGCAGCTCCTAGCACCTGACACTGCCTTTCTGTTCCTGCACTCGAGGACATATCTTTGCACCGGGCTCCGTGCCGGGCAGCCGATAAGATGGTTCATGCCGGAGGGACAAATGAGCGAGTGGATGATGAATTGATGTTTAAGGTCTCTCTGCCATCCCGGCTCGTGCCAGTGTCTGGCTGCCCCATGTCCCCAGGGCAGAGCTCCGAAGATGTCACATTCATTCTCCAAAACCTTGACTGGCCCCCCTTCGCTTCCACAGTAAAGCACCGGCTTCTAGCCTGGCGAACTTTGCAGGTTCCAACCTTCACTTCCCCTTCCAGCCTCACCTCCCACCGCACCCACCATGCACCCAGACCCCCACCCGAGCTTCCTGAAGCGTGCCCAGATGGTTTGGCTTCCTGGCCCTTGGTTACATTTTCGTCTTTCCCTGGAGCAGCCATTACTACCTACCGAAAACCTCCCTGTCCTTCAAAGACTGGTTTAAGTGTCTTGCCGAGCCTTTTGAACACACTGTCAGTGTGACCACCGGCTCCGTAACATGGAACTCTTTCATTACTGGCCATACTTTCATTTGTTAACTTATTCAACAGACATTTCACTAAGGCCCTGCTGTGCGCTAAGCCAAGGGGTGGGGTTTGAAGAGAATCAGGGAGCTCGGGTTTCCTAGGGAGACAGAAACGCTAGACATCAAAGTGGTTGCTGGGAAGGTCCTGAGAACGCCAGAAGAAGGAGCCTTTACTTTGCCGACAGAATCAGGGACAGGCCCCTAGGAGAAGCAGGGTTTTATCTGGATTCGTGGGACGTGCTGATGAACAAATAAGAGAGTACGCCAAGGCCAAGAAAATGGCACGTGCAAAGGCCCTGAGGCCTGAGGAACTGAGATGGCAGGACAGGTGGACGGGGGCCAGATGAGGCCTGTTCACTTGTTCATCCCGTTGGCCGTGCGGAGCCACTCAGTGTAGCCCCGGGAGGGCAGGGGCCTGCCTGGGCCAGGACTGTCCCATTCATCCCTGGGTCCTGGCACAGGCCCGTCAGCGGGTCGTCACAGGGTGGGCACTCAGCAGATGTTCAGTGACTACTGTTAACTGGATTGGAGAACTGCCGAGTGCAGAGAAGGGGCGGAGTAAGTTCAGGTTAAGGGTCAGGAGCCAGAGGGAGCTTGGAGCGGGTGGACAGACAGACAGAGCTTTGTTAAGAGAGAGGGAGGACAAATCCTCAGGACTCGAAAACTGGACCGGGGTCTCTGCAGGTAACTGTGCGGAAGGTCTGGGCATGAACTACCGAGGGAACCAGAGCGTAACCCGGTCGGGCATCGAGTGCCAGCTGTGGAGGAGTCGTTACCCACATAAGCCTGAGTGAGTGCCAGGCGGGCCTGTCTGCCGGCGGGCTGAGAATGGGGGAGCAAGGAGACCTGGGTGTCGGGGGTGCCAGGGCGCGGCCTCCCAGGGAGCCATTTCCTTTTCCAGGGTCAACGTCACCACCCACCCTGAGGCCGACCTGCGGGAGAATTTCTGCCGTAACCCCGATGGCAGCACCAGTGGGCCCTGGTGCTACACGACGGACCCCACAATGCGGAGGGAGGAGTGCAGCATCCCGGTCTGCGGTGAGTCGGGGGGGAGGCCCGGGGTCTCCCTGCAGCCTGGCAGCCGGGGACAGGAACCAAGACCATGTCTGCCTTCAAGGGGGGCTGGTCATCTGCCACATATTTGGGCCTGTGGGTCAGAGGAGTCGAGACCAGAGGGAGCTGGCTTCTGGCCTCCTCCCTCCCACCCACCCAGCTTTACTGCCTTCTGCTCCAGGCTGTGGTTCATCCCAGACACATCTTCCCTGCTGCTCGAGGTGCTCCCCACTCCAAAAAGCCCTCCCTAACCATGTCAGTCCATGCATCCTTCTCTGGACACCACAGAGCAAGCCTCGTCCAGTCCAGTCTTGCAAGATTCTGTCATTATTATTTCCCGTGATGCGTCTCAGTTAGCTATAGCCACAGTAACGCTGCAAAACTCGCAAAATCAGGAACAGCCACAAAAGCTCAGGGGCACACACCAATAAGCATTTAGTTCTTCTCGGCTGGGTGGTGCTGCTCACCTGTCTGTGGGGCCGTGATGGAACCTGGACTCGGTGGGTGGCTCCTGTGTGGGCTGGGCCCAGGGCTGAGGCTGCCAGGCACCGCCTTCCCATGGTGATGGCTGGCGTGCAAGCCGGTGAGCAGAAGTACACGACGTGTCTCCAGGCCGACGCTTAGGACTGGCTGTCACTTCTGCCCATGGCCCATTGGCCAGAGGGACCACAGGGTCAAGGTCAAGAGGTGGAGAAAGCATGCTGAGAACTGACCTGCTGCCCGGCATGGAGATCCTTCATCATCCCCCTATATTTCCCTCTGCGCCCCTGTGAAAACACAGAATCCTTCTTTAAAAACTCCAGGCAGTCACCACCAATAGACTACAGACAGCCTGAATTGGATTACAGAGGTGGAACCTGGTTACCATCTCTGGTTTATGAGGCACCAGACATCAGTGGCGTTTATTCTGCTTAAACCTCTCAACACGCCTGCAAGAACTGCATCACTGACCCCTTTCATAGGCAAGCAGAAGCTCAGACAGGGTTACCTGAGGTCACGCGGGAGAAGGCTGCAAGGCAGGGCCTCGGGTCTCGATGGTCTGGCTCCATGTGTGGTCCCACCCACTCTGCTCCTTTGCCTTCTCACCCACCAGGCACAGCGGGCGTCATTATGGAGCTGATCCCACGCTCAGGAGGCCCTTCGGTGAGGCTGTCATCTCCGGCAGACCAGTGTGTCCCTGAGCGTGGCCAGCATTACCAGGGTCGCCTGGCGGTGACTATGCATGGGTCCCAATGCCTGGACTGGGCCAGCACGGAGGCCAAGGCCCTGAGCAACAACCAGGACTTCAGCCCGGCTGTGCCGCTGGTGGAGAACTTCTGTCGCAACCCAGACGGGGACCAGGAGGGCGCCTGGTGCTACGTCAGCGGGAGGCCTGACCACTTCGAGTACTGCGACCTGGACTATTGCGGTGAGAGGCAAGGGCTGCGGGCCTGGGCCAGGCAACAGAGCTTGGAGGGAACAGGAGAACAGCCTCCCCTAATCTAAGGGTTACTGTGTGCGTGCACGCACGGGCTCACTACAGCCTTCCATTACCCAGGTGGGAATAGGTTCTATCCCCATTTCACAGCTGAGAACAGTGAGGCCCCGAGGTTAAGTTGCCTAGTAACCCAGGCGCCACTTGCAGTCCTAACCTCTACCTCACAGGTGGCAAACACAAGGCTCTCAGGTGGAATCTGGTCATCCACCTTGTTTCATCCTGCCCAGCACCTTGTTTCTACCTGGCGGTAGAGCCCGGTTCTCACGTAACTGTTAAGGAGTAGTTACAGTTCTACAGTCCTAAAGTTACGTTCGGCCCTTTGAAGGCAACCACGAGGCTGATGTGGCGCTGGGTGAAAATGAGTTTGACACCCCTGCTACACCAACTGTCTCTAAGGGGGGCCCGGGGCTTGGGGGAGGCCTAGTGGGAGGGCAAGGGGCGGCCGGGTCCTGTCCCAGACGGTGCCTGGGTCCCTGCAGAGGAGCCTGTGGAAGGGGTGACACACGATGGGCCAGATGAGGACTCGAACGTGGCCGTCCAGGGTCGCACCACTGCCGAAGAGTTCCAGCCCTTCTTCAATGAGAAGACCTTCGGCGCTGGGGAAGCAGGTGAGGTGCCTGGCAGGTGGGTGCGGGGCCGCAGGGCAGGCCCTGCGCTCCGCCCCGCCCCTCACTGCCCTCCCGCCCTGCTCTACAGACTGTGGGCTGCGGCCGCTGTTCGAGCAGAAGTTGCAGGAGGACAAAACAGAGAAGGAGCTTCTGGAGTCCTACATCGACGGGCGCATCGTGCAGGGTTGGGACGCGGAGATGGGCCTGGCACCCTGGTGCGTCCCTGACCCCAGCTACCTTCCCTCTGGCTGGAGCCCCGCCCCCGCCCTTCCCCCACCCCCACCCCCACCCCCACCCCCAGGAGACTTCTCTCCCCTCACAGGCCTAGGCTGGCTGTAACGAGAGCCCAGCACCAGCACCTCCTCGAGCCTCACAGCAGCCTTTTGAGGTTGGGTTTATTGCTTCTCACATGCAGAAGGCATCGCTGAGGCTCAGGGAGCTTAAGTGGCACTGCTAATGGACAGCTCTGGGGTCAGTAGAACTGGGGTCAAGTCCACAGCAGAACTTGACCCCAGAGGTGGGCTAAGCAGTGCAACTCTGGACTAGAAGAAGCTGGGGAGGGGTGCAAAAGCCAGGAGCCCCAGTCCCCAGAAGTGGCCAGGTCAAGCTGAGGTCTGGGCCCAGCAGGCAGTTCTGTCCAGTTAGTTCTTTAAAAAAAAATGGAACTTTCTGCTTCTAGAGCTGGTGGAGGGGCAGCTCCCCAGCTCTAACGCTTCCTGTTCTCCCTCCCAGGCAGGTGATGCTTTTCCGGAAGAATCCCCAGGAACTGTTGTGCGGAGCCAGCCTCCTCAGTGACCGCTGGGTCCTCACTGCTGCCCACTGTATCCTGTATCCACCTTGGGACAAGAACTTCACGAAGGATGACCTTCTGGTGCGCATTGGCAAGCATTCCCGCACCAGGTACAGAACCAGGGGCCCAGGGGAGTCTGGCGGGGGTCTCAGCCCTCTGGAGGAATGGGAGGGGCTCTGGTGCTCTGGGGGCGTGAGCCATGACTGTAGGTCCGGCAGTGGGAAACCCAGCATCCTGTGCTTCAGAGTCCATGTGACCACGTCCTGATCTAGGCTTGGAGCCGGAGTCAGAGAAACTAGGACTCTGTAGAGAGTGACATCCCGGCCTGCCCTTAGCTCCACTGCAAGCCCCAGGACAGGAATGGCCCAGGGGCCACATCTGAAAAGAGGCTCTTTGGACCAGAGCGACCACCTGCTTCCCTCTCCCATTTGCCCAGGCTGTTTGACAACAAAGTCCTGTGCAGCTTCAGGCCAGGAAGAAGTTGCCAGGGAGCTGCCAAGTGTCCCCTCGTTAATGGCCCACTGGTCCCCCTGGCTCCCAGACTGGAGGGCAAGCAGTTTCCTTCCTCAGGGAACTGCTGTCTTTTACTGAGTGGCTTATGGCTTCTCCATTTCTCTGCTGGGATCTGCGCAGGTATGAGCGAGGCATGGAAAAGATCTCCATGCTGGAAAAGATCCACATCCACCCCAGGTACAACTGGAGGGACACCCTGGACCGCGACATCGCCCTGCTGAAGCTCAGGAAGCCCATCACCTTCAACAACTACATCCACCCCGTGTGCCTGCCTGACAAGCAGACGGCAGCCAGGTGGGGCAGTGGCAGGGGGTGGGGGGGCAGGGGGTGCAGGCGGCCTTAGCCAAGGACTCTGGGCTGGGTTCTGGGCCTGCCTGACCCTGCCTTGAAGCTGTCCTTCCCTTTCCCAGGCCTCAGTTTCTGCACTGGTGTTCGAGGTTCAGGTTTCTGAGGGAGGGTGTTGGGGCCAGAGGCTCCCAGAGCGGTGGGTTCTCACCAGGTCCGTCTCCCTCTCCCACAGGCTGCTCCAGGCTGGATACAAAGGGCGGGTGACCGGCTGGGGCAACCTGAAGGAGGTGTGGACGGCCAATGCCCAGGCGCAGCCCAGCGTCCTACAGGTGGTGAACTTGCCCATCGTGGAGCGTTCGGTCTGCAAGGCCTCCACCCGCATCCACATCACCGACAACATGTTCTGTGCTGGCAAGTTCCTGGGGTGGCCGGCAGGAGGGAGCAGTAGGGCCCCTGGTGCGGGTGGCAGGGGGCGGAGGCGGGGCGCACAGAATGGAGACGTCTTAAGAGCACAGACCTGGTCAGGTCCTGGCTCAAGTCACTTACAAGCCACATGAATTTGGGCAAAGCCGCTTAACCTGCTGGGCACTCAGTTTCTTTCTCTATAAAATGTAGATAAAAGCTTCTATTCCAGAAGGTTGCGTGAGGGCTCGGGAAGTGTATACAGTGTTAGCTGTGGTGTATTAGCTGTGGTGTATTAGCTGTGGTGTCGGGCCCTGGGTAAGTTGTCAGTACGTGTGAGCGCAGGGAGCAGCCAGAGGCCATGGGAGGGGGAGGAAAAGCCATTCATTTGCTCAGGCCTTCAGCAAATACCTCTCGAGTGCCTCCTGTGACCCACGCAGTGGTCCAGGCCTCACAGCAAGGACCCAAACGCGCCTGCCTGTGTCCTCAGAGAGCTGCTTTCCTAGAGGGAGCGAGTGTCTGGAAACAGACCCAAAGGAGCAGTCCCTGCTAGGAAGAGAAACGAGGCAGAGGAAAGTCAGGGTGAGAGAGATGGGGTCGGGTGACCTTCCACGCAGAGTGGCTGCAGAGGGCTGGAGAAACCCTCTCGGAAGCGATGTCTGAGCAGAGAATGGGAGAACTGAAGGGGCTAGTCAGTGTAGGGGTGCGGCTGCAGGCTGAGGGGACAGCAGGTGCAAAGGCCGTGAGGGGGTAGTGCTTGGTGTGGCTGAGGAGGAGCAGGGAGCCTGAGGGGCTGAGTTCAGCAGTTAACACAGGAAGGACGGCAGTGGGGCTGGGCGGAGACAGGCGGGCAGGCAGAGGCGGCACTTTCCTTAGGGCCTGAAGGACTCGGGCTTTTACTGAGATAAGCAGGGATTGGAGGCCTTGGGACAGGTGAATAAATGGCCTAACTTAATTAAAAAATTTTTTTCATTTTAGTGTAATTTCAGACTCATAGAAAAGTTGCAAAAATAATACAAAGAACTCCTGTACACCACCAGCGAGACCCTGCACCCCCGCTTCGTGTGGTGTGTGCGCACGCGCACTGTTAGAGGGGGAGCTGTACACAGGGGGCCTTTCCACCCATCGGGCTGAGTGTCTCCAAAACCTCAAGGGCGCTGTCTTACAGGACCGCAGTGTAGTCGCTGTATGGGAAAATTCACAATGACATAAAACCGTTGCCTCGTCTGCAGACGCTATTCAAATGTTTTCCACTGTCCTACTTGCTAACGTCTCTTATAGCAAAGACAAAAAATGTGTTTCTCATCTGGGATCCCGTGCAGGATGGCCACTGTATTTAACTGTTAACCTTGTCTTCCATGACCTTGATGTGTTTGGTGAGTACAGGCCGGTGAATCTGCAGGTTGGCCCTCCACTGGCCTGGCTAAGGTTTCCTCACGATGGGATTCAGGCTCAGTGATGCTGAGTCCTCGGCGCGTCCCATCAGTGGGCACTCGGTGTCCTTACGTCTCACAGCTGGTGAGCTTGACTCTGACCTCTGGGTGAAGGTGCTGTCTGCCTCTGCCAGGTTTCTCACTGTCAAGTTCTGCTTTTCCCTTTAGAATTAGTAAGTATCTTACGGGGAGAAACTTTGACACTGTTTATCCTGTTTCTCATCAAATTGTTCTCCAGGCTATAATGGCGCTTTTCCAATTCTGTCACTTCTGCATTTATGAGTTACTTTTTCATGGTAGGGAAGACCGCTCCTTTCTTTCATTGTATCAGCGTGGCCTCATGGGCCCTTACTTTACTTTAAGGGTCATAACTTGTTACTGTCATTATCTGTTTTGATGTTCAGATGATCCCTGGGATGGCCAGGGGGAGTCACTGGGACCTGGCATCTGAGACTTTGGGAGGTGTCCCTGTCATTGTCTGGGTGCTTTCTTACTTTTGGCACAGCAAGATGCTCCCGGTCCATGCGACTTTCCTCCTGGGGGAGAACAGTGTTTAGAAGCCAGGATCTGGGAGGCGGGTGAGTGCGTCACTACTGCGGTATCAGGGGTCTAGGCCCTCCTGCCGGAAGCGCTAGAAATGTGTGTTGTGCACACCGACATCTGTACCTACTTTTTCTGTCTGTCTGTCTAAAACCGTGAATTCAGACAGAAGCCTCTGCTAGCCATCCAACAGGGTTAACTTCCCCCTTTGTACACTTTATAACTCTTGGTTGACGGTGAGAAACCCGACTCCTGTTGTCCATCATGTATTTGCTTATTTGATCGATACCAGAATACACAGTTTCAGAACTAACTCCTCCGTAGCCGGGACGACCAATCCTGCTCACTGAGTTCAGCCTTTCTGCAGCCGTTCCTGTCCTTGGCCTGAGGACATGCAGTTGACCTACTGTGTTCAAAGTGACCCGGGCTAGTTCTCCCCGACCCCTGGCCCCACCCCACTTCTGCGTTATTTAAAGTTGTGTTTAACTTGGGGCCCCTCCCATCTTCGTTGTTCCTGTTTGTTTACTTCTGGAGTATCCAAATGGTTGTAAAACTCAGACATTTTGAAACAGGTGCCCAGAGAACTGACACTCCCCTTCCCTCCTACCCTGTTCCCACGCCATCCTTTCCACCCCATCTCCACCCAGGCCCCGTAGCTAGCCCGGGTCAGTAGTTCACGGTTTGTTCTTCCGGTGTTCCCTTTGCACGCATAAGCAGACACGTGTATTTTCTTACTTCCTTTTCTTACACGTAGGGTAGCGTACTATAGATATTCTTCTGTACTTTGCTTTTTTTTTCACTTTATGCAATCTGGAAATTCACGTCATTTGGTTAGTTTTTCCTTACTCTTTAATGTGGCTATTAAAAAATTTTTTTATACCCCATTATGTGGATGTACCCATAGTTTATTTAACCATTTCCTGTATGTGGGCATTTAGATAATTTCCACTTGAACATCTTTTCATATGCTAAGTGACCATTTTAATATCACTTTTTGTGAATTATCTTTTCAATTTTTTGGCCTATTTTTCTCCCCTTCCCATCAGTTTTTAAGAGTTCTTCATCTATCCCTGGCTGGTGTGGCTCAGTGGATTCAGTGCTGGCCTGTGAACCAAAGGGTCTCCAGTTCGATTCCCAGTCAGGCACATGCAGGGTTGTGGGCCAGGTCCCCAGTAGAGGGCGTGTGAGAGGCAACCACACATTGATGTTTCTCTCCCTCTCTTTCTTCCTCCCTTCCCCTCTAAAAATAAAGATTAAATCTTTTTTTTAAAAAAACAGTTCTTCACCTATTAGTGATATTAGGTCTTTATTTGTGATATGTGTTGCAAATATTTCTCCCACTGTGTTGGTTTTTTAATCTTTATAACTTTTGTCATGCAATTAAAAACTTTTATGTAGTCATATTTATTAACAGAGTCAGAAAACCCTTCCTTGTGCGCAGGTGGTAGAGAAAAATCACGTGCTGCCTTCTGGCACGTGGTTTCACTGTGCCACACTCAGGTCCCTGAGTTATTTGGACTTTGTGCTTGTGTGTGAAGCAAGGTGCCGATCGAATCGACCTTTTCCCACATGGTTCACCAGCTGGCCACTCCATTTATTAAAAATCCTATCTTCGAGATCACCTTTGCCACACACTAGATTTCTATGTGCACTTCAGAAGACGTTCTCTTTGGCTCTCTCGGTCTGTTGTTCATTATAGTAAAGCACTGTCTCGTTTTAATTACAGAGGCTTTACAGTGTGCTTTGGCATCTGGTGGGGCTTGTCTCTCGTAGCTTTTCTTTTCCAGAAGTTTCCTGGAAATTCTTGCTTATTTGTTTTTCCATGTGAACTTTGGTATGACCTCGTCTAGCTTTGTAAAAAGGACTGTCGGAATTTTTATCGGGATTATGTTAAATTTGGAAATTAATTTAGGAAGAACCGGCGTCTTTCTGCTGTTGAGTCATCTTTTTCAAAGACAAGAAACGGCCTCCCACTTGTCCAGGTCTCTGCGGTACCTTTCCATCGTGATGCGGTGTGCTGGGACGTTTTCTCCTTGGCACCTTACTTCATACATTTATGTTTCTCTTGAGTAAACAAGCTAGTGGTGGCAAAAATAAGCAAAAGCTACCTAGGAATTTGGCTTATTAATTAGGCTTATTTTTCAATTTTCCATCTCATTAATCTTTGCTTTTACCTTTTCAAAATTTTTCTTATGCTTTTTGGGGTTTACTTCGTTCTCTTTCTAACCTTTTGAGCTGACACTTTGGTTAATTAATTTATTTATTTAAAAATATTTTATTTATTTATAGAGAGAGGGGAAATGAGGGAGAAAGAGAGAGAAACATGTGTGAGAGAAACAGTGATTGGCTGCCTCTCTCATGCCCCCAACTGGGGACCTGGCCCTCACAACCCAGGCATGTGCCCTGACTGGGACTCTAACCGGTGACCTTTTGGTTTGCAGGCTGGCACTCAATCCAATGAACCGCACTAGCCAGGGCAATTTTTTTTAGAAATTCTGTAATTTTAGTTTGTGTTCCTTTTACCCAAGAGTTGTTTAATAGGTGGTTTTTAAGCTCCCAGATGGGAGGGGCCTTTTGTATTTTGATTTTGTTAATAATTTCGAGTTTTGATGCATTACAATCTGAGAGTATTGTTTGTAATATTTCTGCTTTATGGAACTGACTTTTTTTGAGGCAGCTGTTGGATTAATTTCTGTGAATGGTACATAGGCGTTCGAGGTGTGTAGGTGTGTTCACTTATGCATGTCATTTAGTA
Organism: Trachops cirrhosus; assembly: GCA_028533065.1. Taxonomy (NCBI): domain Eukaryota; kingdom Metazoa; phylum Chordata; class Mammalia; order Chiroptera; family Phyllostomidae; genus Trachops; species Trachops cirrhosus. The sequence continues at coordinate 10,328,746 of CM052543.1, read as the reverse complement.
TATAGTCATAATTGCACCTTGTCACTTGTTATTTATAGCATTTATATCCTTATTTATTTTCAGTTCACTTGCTCTGTTTTGTACTGAGTTTGGTGTGTTAAATTCTATTATTAATGTATTTCTGTCTCCTTGCATTGCTTACAGTTTGTTTTTAACTTTATAAATATGATTGCTGTGTTATTTGGTGCAGATAGTCATAACTGTTATTTATTCATTGTAATCGTGGCTTTTAGCTTTAAATGTGTCCTTCTTCATTTTCAATTTTAGGGTCACTCCCTGCTCTGTTTTTGTTTCCACTGGTCTGATATACCTTTGCCCATCTCTGTAATGATAGCCTTTATGGATCACTGTCTGTTATGTCTATCTATAATCTACTTATATATAGATATATCTATATATATAGCTATAGCATAGTTGAGTCTTGCTTTTGAGTCTTGCTTAACTTTGTTTTGTAATAAGTTAAGCCTATTTACATATATATTATTGAATGAGTATTAACTCATTATTTTATAATATTTACATGTATTATGTTTCATTTGCTATGTTTTTCCCTATATGATCTTTTTAAAAAAATATTTGTTTAGGAAGGTTACATTTTTGTTCTACTGATTAGCTTTGAACTCACACCTTTCTGGAACATCCTTAGTTCCTTTTCTTCTGTAATCTTTTCATGGTTCTCCCGCCTATTAGCTCTGAACAGTCGCTGAGTTTACTTTCCCTTTTCTCCTCTCATTTTTAGCTGCATTTTTTCCTACTTGTCGGAACAGTCAGTTTTTTTGCTGAAGCATTTGTCTCAGCTGGATGAAGCTTGTCTGCATGTCGGTTCTTCAAGAAGGGTTTCAAGTGGAGGGCTTCCCGAGTTCTTATGCATCGTCTTTCTGCCACCTGGACACCCGACAGTCCGTTTGGGAGCACACGGGATCCACGGCCTCGTTTTCCTTGCTTGGATTTTTGGGAAATATATCATGATTATTGCTGGTTTTGTGTGTTGGTTTTGAAAAGTCCGATGTCAGTGGAACTATTTGGACCTGGTGAAGTGCTCGGTTGTTTTGCTTGGAGGCCTCAAGGGTTTTCCTTTGTCTCTGCAGTCTAACAGCTCTACCAGGGCGTGCCTGAGAGCGGAGAGCTTCGGGTCGGCATGCGAGGTGCCCGGGGACCTCCCGGTCTGTGCGTGCAGTCTTCTTGCATTTCATGACGTTTCACTGGATATTTGTAGATATTAGTTCTTTTTCATCGTTTCGTTATTCTTCCTGAGGGACTCAAATTGCTTCTTTGGTCTGAATTCCATTTCAACCACTTTTTGGTTTGCATTTCTTCTTACTGTTTTGCCCATTTATTTTACATTTTTGAATTTCTGAGTCAAGGTGTTTTGTCACATGGCAAAACTTTGCTTGAGGAAATTTAATTCAGTTCCAGTGTTCCTCTGTTTCATGGTTGTGTTTTGGGGGAGAATTTTTATTAGCTGAGGTTTTTTTGCCCTTATTTTTTATTTCCCTATAATATCTTTAGATGGATCTCTTTAGTTTTCATCTATTCACTTTGTAGATTTGGAGTTATTTACAAGGCTTTACATTTCAATTGGGTTTATATTTAAATTGCACTTGATTTTTTTAAAAAAAAATCTAAGTAGATATTTTCTTACCTCCGCCTGCAAATAAGTTTTAAGATTAGGTGTACAATTAGATGTCAGGTTGACTTGAAGTTTGGGTGTTCTCTACATTCTAGGTATATTGAAGGCGTGGTTTCTTTGTGTAGCTTTTTTTGTTCATGTTGTGCTGCATTGTTTGTGGAGGATATGTGGGGAGTTTGGACAAAGGCAGCCACCATTGTCCCCAGCTACCTGTAAACCTAAGATACTTAAGCCCTTCTGCCTGTTGGATGCAGAATTGGTTGTAGGTGCACAAAAGCAGTATTAGTTCCAGGTAGAAGTGCCTGTGGTGTGACCAGGAGTGGACATGGGAAGTGGCTGGATGTGGGACCTGTGTTGAGAGCTGACAAGATTTGCAAAAGAATTGGTGTGGGGGCAGGGAAGTGAGGAGAGTTGAGCGTGACTAGAAGGGGTCACGTGAACGCTTCCTGGTGTGTCTCCTGAAGGGGCTGGAGTGTGAGCCGTGCTCCTGAGTACTGCTGTTCTCTCTCAAGGTTACAAGCCCAATGAAGGGAAACGAGGGGATGCTTGTGAAGGCGACAGTGGGGGACCGTTTGTCATGAAGGTAAGCTAGCTTCTCTAAAGACCAGGAGCTGGGGGTGGATGTTCTGGTGGGGTGGGTCGGGAGGGGCCCAAGTTCAGAAACAGTTGCCTGATAGGGTAATGCTGACGTTATCTTGGACTTGACTATTGGAAACCATGTTTCTTCCTCAGAGCCCCTTTAACAACCGCTGGTATCAAATGGGCATCGTCTCGTGGGGCGAAGGCTGTGACAGGGATGGAAAATACGGCTTCTACACACACGTGTTCCGCCTGAAGAAGTGGATACGGAAGGTCATCGAACAGTCTGGAAATTAGGGGGCCACACCCATTCTGGGCTCCTCACTGTAAGATCACAGAAACCAATCCAGGGAAAGAATTATTTTTGTGGTTTGTTCCTGAAACTGCAGTTCTCAATAAAAGTGAATGTGAGCCTCCAAGCTCCCAGGGCTGTTCACGGGCCCCTCGGGCAGAGCTGGGGCCACTCCTGGATGAGAAGGGAGATATATTCTTAAGCATTCCGTTTCACTTGTTATTTAGGTCACGTATATCCTTATATGTTTCCAGCTCACTTGACCTTTCTGTACATACTGCCATTCCTGTTCATACTGCCATTCCTGTGGGGTGCATGTGTGTTACTCGGGGAACTGGGCAGTACAGCCCCCGACAGGTGTGGGTGACAGTGAGTTTCACCTGGTGTAAAATGCTGATCGGTTGGTGACTGTCTGGAGGACTGTGTTGAGCAGGGTCATCCCTGAGCTCCGAGGGGAAGGGTGAAGGGCCCTAAGGTAGGTACCTTTGCTCCCCGTTTTTTCCCCTTCCTGTTTTTACTACGTCAGGGAACAGACGTAGGACTGAGTTCCTTGCCCTCATTCTTTGGTTCTGGTTGGCCAGAAAGCAGAGTACAAACGGGGCCTTCAGTGAGCTTGCAGGTAGGTCTTCGCAGCCCAGAGCTTGGACGGAGCAGGGAGGAGGGACTAAGAATTAGCATACCCAAACCTGCTTCTGAGCAAGGGCGCCTCTCACCAGACAGCCTCCCTCGTGACACGGCTGCCGGCCCGGTGGGCTCGGGCCCTTTGCTTTTCCGAGCCAGCGAATTCAGACCCCAGCGCAGCTGCTCTCCACGTGGGCTCTTCTACTGCGGCGCAGACTCCGCCTCCACCGTCCCTGCAGCAAACCCCTCCTCCCGCGTCCCCGTCCTAAGGGAGAGAGGCACGTTCCACTGCAGGCAGCGTAGGGGCCACCTGAAAATCATGACGAATCAAGGAAGAACTCATTTTCCATCAGCCTTTCATTTCTTGAAAAGGGAGTCTAGAAAACTTCCTTGACTTGATGATTGGCCCAAACATCTCCCATCTGAATCCAGAACCTCTTAGTACTGCCGAGCATTTCTGCCTCTGGAGGGAGGCCCTGTGCGTTCACTCCAGTGGTGACTCCTCCACTGCCTTTGGGGGCTTCACTCCCACTGAGCTTCTCAAAGCAACTGTGGTGCGACTCAGGGAGACTCCCGTCACCAGGCAGGAAGCCCCGAAGCTCCCCCACACTCCTTTAGTCTAGCGACCCAGTCACAGTGTGAGAACCACTGCCGCCCAGCTGGCCCTGGGCACAATCTCCTGAGCATTTGGGCAGCAATGAGGCAGGACGCCTACGAGCTCCTTGGAACCACAGTGATGGTGGGAGGGAAGCCATGGCCCAACCTCGGAGCAGGGAAGAGTGAGATTTCTCCGCCCTCCAGGAGCAGCACGGGAAGGCAGGAGAGGTGAGTCCCTTCTGTTCCCAAAAAAGCGAAGAGGGTGCTGTGTCTGAGCCGAGACAGGGTGGGGCTCCGTAGGCAAGCCGTCTTAGTCTTTCTCTGACCGGCTGAGTACCCAGCTGGTCCCTAGAATGGGCGACAGGAAAGTTCCCAGCACTCCCAGACATGGAGTACCTTGGGAGACAGGTATAGTTAATGCAAACTTTATTTATAAAAGACTCTTAAATTAGTTGTCTCATGCCATGCATTCATACAGAATACAGTGACCCTTCAGGGCTACAAGGAGAAGAGCTCACAAACTCAAAGGAAGACTATTATTAAAGGGGTCCTAATAGTTAAAAGGTAGGAAAGATTAAGACAACTTTACAAATGAGCAAGTAAAAAGAAAAGGGCACGGAAACTAGTCTGAGCCGAGCGGAGGGCAGCTGTTTACAAGTCTGTACACTAAGCTAATACACAGACAGTCTTCTAGAGGGGCAGGCGCTGATGGAGAAGCGGAGTATGTACAACACTTGTGCCGTGACTCCTCCCCAGATCCGCGGTGGATGCAGACGACCAGTTCGTGTACGCCGGGCCCACCGAGGCCCCTGTAAACTATGAGGACTCTAGTTTAGTAAACTAAAGCTGCGGGGGCCAGGGGGCGGCTTCATTTGCGACTGCTCTTTATTCTCTCCAGTCTCTTTTTCAAGTCATCGATGTTAGCTGTGGACGAGGAGGCCGTGGTCGCGGTCCCTGAAGGGTGAGTCTGGTGAGGATCCAGGTCTGAGTGCTGGTGCTGCTCCCGGGACTCCCGGAGCTGGGAGAGTTTGCTGTGCAGCATGTCCGTGGAGGAGGCGACGGCAGGGACGGCTGGTTTGGAGAGCAGAGAGGTCAGCGGAGGCCGGTCATCCTGCTGTCGAGAGAAGGAGAAACACTGCAGGAGGTCCGGAGGAGGCCCCGGAACATCACTTACCGAGACTGGGCCGCTCCTCTGGGTCGGCCCGGCCCGGCCCGGCCCACACGGGCGGGAAGGAGCGGTACCTTGGTGTTGTCCAGACCGCATCGCTGTCGGAGGATTTTTAGCCTTTCCAGGTAGACAGATGGTCCCACCTCCTCTCCGTTCGTGTTGCCTATGGAGGACACCACGCTTGTGGGGGCAGGCGCACACGTGACCTCCATCTGAGGGGAGATGCCTGGAGGAGATGGGGAGAGGATGTTCAGACACGCGTTCCCCCCACTTCTGGGCTGCCCTTGTTAATCTGCCGGCAAAGGGAACAATTTGGGGCTTGGAGGTCACCACTGTGCTTCATGACCAGAAGTCCACTAGAATCAGTCCGGAGCTGGTAATTAAGGGTGCTCAGAAATGCACAAGATAAGCTTACTGAGAACTCAAGATGGACGCAGAGGAGATGTAAGTTGGGCATGCATCTCTATCCTGGGCTGTGCAGGGTGTGTGCCCGCTGCCCCGCAGCTGACCTGGGCAATCCCAAAGCCTCAGCCACTCCCAAGTGTACGGCCAGTGCCCAAGAGAACCACCTATGGGCTTTAAATGTTGGGAAGAATCAGACCAGGTTCAGGCCACGTGACACAAGGGGAAAACTCTCATTCAAACCAGAGAGGACAGTGAAGAGCTCAGGCCTGCAGGACATTCATGGGGAAGAGGGGGAAACCGAGATGCCCAACAGGCAGCCAGAGGGCTGGGAACTCGGAACTGTGATCCCAGCACTGACATCAGTATGCCGGCAGCAGAGGGGAAAACCAAAACTGAAAGAATCCATCGCAGCTCCTTAATTTCTGAAACAATCACACAACATGCAGACATGTAAAAGGACTGATGTGATATTAATAAAAACGCATTACATAAACTAAAGAGACCAAGTACAGGGAAGACACACTCTGTTACGGTAAAAGGGAATAAACCACCTGACACAGCGACGAGAACACCGAGAGGGGGAGACCGAAGGAAGAGTAATGGGAACGCCAACAGTGATGGCGCTCGTGTGGCTAAGGCGTGAGCATTCAGTGAACAGCGGGGACGCAGGCCTGCGTCCTGGTGTGCCGTTTAGGCCCGCAGCGTTGCTCCAGTGTCGCACATCAGCGGAGAGGACTTTGGGAATGGGGAAAGGATGCTTCACCCCGACCGGCCAAACCACGCTCTGTCCTCGGGTGGTGTGCTGTCAGACATTCTGCTCACCGCGCTTCCGGAGAAAGACCGTGTGGTGTTGTGGACAACGACACAAGTGACTTGAGAACACAATGGAAGCTTCCACCCAGCAAGGCACAGGGTGAGAGAGACATGAGTGGACTCTGAAAACCGCACAAGAACCAGTTTTACAGGCAAACAAATGCCAGAACATAAGAGCAGGCAAGGCTCCCTGGCCTCAGAAAGAACGAAATGCAGGACAAGCGTGTGCGTTCTACTCTGCGAGGTCAGAGGGAACCTTTGCAGTTGGGTCCTTCTTGGGTTTAAGGCTCTGGACAGCTATTTTCTATTTACTGACACCTCCTAAGTCTTCCTTTGTCTCTGGGTCCCGTGAGCAGTGGCTCTCCGACACTGGCTTTTTTACTGTGGGAACAGAAACACTGCAGCTTAACATAAGGCTAAGCATTCATTCATATCATTCAACAAATATGCAGAGTGTTTACTATGTGCCAGGCAGCAAAACAGATAAAAGTCTTTACCCTTGTGAATTTTCCACCCTACATTGTATGGTAGGAGGGTGAAGCGTAGGCCGCAAGTTTTAAGTAAGAGCTCATTGAGATAGTATTTGAACAAAGACCTCAAGGAGGAAATGGAGCTGGCCCCAGGCTGTCTGGGGGAAGATCAATCTACATGCAAGAAACAGCCAGAGCAAAGGCCCTAAGGAGGTGCGTGCCCAGTGGGGCTGGGGTGCAGTGAAAGTCAGGGAGGGCTGCAGGAGATGAGGTCCTACAGGTACCAGAGGCCACACAATGTAGGACCTCACAGACGCTGTTGCTTTTGCAGAGTTAAAGGGAGAGCCTTTGGAAAATGTTTGAGAAGCTTTGTTTTGATGCTCTGTGTGGAAATAACACGGGGAGGCAAGAGTGGAGCAGGAGGGGAGTGCTCCGATCCAGACCAGGCAGCCATGGAGGTGAGAAGTGTGGGTGGATTCTGCATGTAGTTTGCAGAGAGAGCCAAAAGGACCTCCTAACAGAGAGGAAAAGCAGACCGAAGCCTTGGGTCTAAGCGCCCTAGAAAGACAAAGGCCCTGTGGCCACGAGGGAGACGAATGCAAATGGAGCAGGTCTGGGGGAAAGGCAGGAGCTCAGTCTTTGACACGCTGGGGTCATCATCTGAAGTGATGACAGTGGATGGGTTCGTTGAGGGAGTGAGAGTGAGAAGGAAGAGATGACTGTGGGCTCAACTCCGGCGGACGCCAACACAGACTTCAGGCCCAGGAAGAAGGCCAGCAAGTGGGGTGGAAGCCAAGGGGAGAAACCGGTTCAATGGCAGGAAGCTTGCCATTGTCAAATGCTGATGATGCAGGAGATGGAGCTGACCACTGTCTGTAGCAATGTGAACATTACTGGTGATCATTAAGTATTAGGTGCATGGTTATAAATGTAAACCGATCAAAACCTCCGGCTGCTAAGCTGGGAGCTAAGTTGACTTATTCCTGGAGCCACTAGAGGAAACTGTACCTGTTGAAGTGGGAATACGGCCTTTGCCCTCCCTCTCCATTTCGATCACCCGAAGGCCTCTTTCAACATAACTCTGGAAGAACTGCGAGGAGTTTTTCAGAAATGGTTCAATGTCGGCATCTGAATATTTCTTCTTATATTCATACAACTCTGCTAGGCCCTGGTTATCGAGATAGAGGAAGGGGAGTGGATGCTAGTTAGTGACCCTTTTCCGTAACGCAGATCCCCACCTGGCTCAACCCTTCCCTCTCACCTCTTTGGTATTCTCTTTAGAGCCAATCTTCTTAAAAATCTCAGCTAAGAAATCATTTACTTTGGCCTTCGATGATTTTTCATCCTGAGAAGTTGAAAGACACAGCAAGGATTAGTTGGTTAGACCTGAGTTACTACTTAGGAACCACAGGTTGGGTAAGGATGGAAAGAGCTCAACATCCAGACCGCTCTGGTTTGTCCCCGCAGGTGACAGAAACACCCGCGCTGCAGGGCCCGCGGCAGGCCCACTACCACTGAGCGTCACTGCGGCCTCTAGTCTCAGGTTTCCAACGAGAAGAGGAAGGGTGGATCTGACCCATCCCTCCCCCAGTAGAGCCCACAGTGGATTGTCTTAGGCACGAAGAAACCTTTGGTAGGAACCAAGACGCACGTAGTCATAAAACAGCTTATGTTTGCAATTTGTAAGGTGGAAACGGTTACAGCACCGCAGCAGGAGAGTGACACTGGGCTGACCCCCGAGCCTTCAAGAAGACGGTTACTTCCAAACAGCTTCAACCCTTGCATCTTTCAAATCGGGACACTCACGATCCGAGACGCTCCCTTTTCTGTTTCCTTATCCAACTTGCTCCCGGCCTGGTCCATACTGTGCTTCATCATCCGGCAGAGATGGGCCTCCAGCTCAGACTCGCTCTTGTTGTCAATCATGGTTAAATGGTCCAAGATCTGCGGGAGACATAGGCACGGTCCAATGGCAGCAGCGCCGTTCCCAGGACACTCTCCCAAACTCCTGTGGCTCTTCTCACTCACCTTGGGCCCTTTCAATTTGCATAACGTGTGCAGCAACGTCTTTAGGGTCCTGATGGGAAATTCACTCTTGCACTGCTTTAGTTTCTCTTTGGGGAAGACCTTCATGAAAATGTGTATATCCAGAAGAATTCTGTCCAGATTAATGCTGTTGATGGTGTCAGGCAACAGTCGAACCATTCTCCAGAGACACTATTAAAAAAAGAAACGTTAGAGGGAATGACTGAGGAACGAGGGAAATCTGTCACCGACCAGCTTCCCTAAGCTCTGGGATCACTTCTAAAAGAAGTCCGGGATATAAATGTGGCACATCATATCTTTCAAGTGTGGCTGCTAAAAATGAGCAATTTTACTCGCCTCAACCACGTCACTGGCTGAAGTGTGACAAGCCATCCACCTAATCATCTCGGACACTCTTCCTTCCTGCAGCCTACAGCTAGGAGCCTTACATAATAGGAGAACGTGGAAATTCTCTTTTGGGTTTGCTTGGTCCCTAAGAGTAAGACAGACATATTACATACCCAAATCTAACCCGAGAAGACAAAATATTTTTCACTGTTACAGTGTATCCACAGTGTTATAATGTTAGATACGTACATTTGGAGTTTTTCCATTAAAGAGAGCAAAATATTATTGGGTTATAGGTATCTTTTCCCCCCAAAAGAATTTAAATTTCTTTCAGTTCTAGGAGAATTGGTGAGATATTTACAAAACAGTTCTTCCTTTTCACGGTTTGAGGCCAGGGGTTGTGTGGGCCTGAGCTAGGGGTGTAAGTGGAGGAAGGCAAAATGGAGACCGACTGTGTTTTTCAGGTGTATCTTGATTTGCGTCTATGTCTTAGTTCCAACTCCTCTTTCCTCACACTTTAATAAAGTTTTGCATCTTTGAAAGACATCAGATTATTTCAACTTCACCTTCATAACAAGCTCTGAGAATTTGGGAGAGCTGGCTGTTGCTAGCAGGCTGTCTTGAAGCAAAACCAGTAGGGCACTAGGGAAAAAAAGCCAAGAAAACAGCATTAACAAGTTTGAAACCTGCATTCCAATTCAGATCAGTAACTGAAGGGCCAAGAGTAAATATTCTCTATCCATCTAATCACCTGAGAGCCCGTGGATTAAAAACTGCCTTTGATTATTTGACAGTTATTAAGAAAATAAACACCAACCATTTAAGCCTTGTAAATTTACCACTTAGTAAATGATAAAGCTTGTCACTATTTTTCATTGTCACTGGTCACTGAAAGAGAAAGGTACGTAGCCTGCAAAACTGCTGCTTATCGCTGACTTACTGAGTTATTAGTTGCTGCTGTTTAAGGCGGGAATGCCTTTGGTTCTTGAGGAAAGAGTAATAAATCAGTGTATCAGGCAAACTCAAAGTTACAACTGACCCAGTGCCTTCTGGCCGCCCTGGGTAACAAGAGAGGCTGTTCTAGGCTGTGATGCTGAGCGCACAGATGTACCTCAGGATGTTGGTCTGGTCTGACTTCTCCAGAACCTTCACCACCAAGAGGTTCACAGAGCGGATCACCTGTTGTCCTTCCTCCAGGTCTTCAATGCGAGAATCCAGCATGAGGGTGATGAGGCCGTGCATCAGGTCTTTCAGGACTCCGGTCGAGGCCTCCCGGGCCAGGCTCTCTATCTGAAACAGCTGTGGGGTCGTGACTGCGTTAGACTGGGAAGAGAAACGTGGGTGGCTATTCTAGGAGACTGTCGTGTCTTTAAAAATTCGGAGTAATAGGAAAAATAAAAATGATCACACTCCCCGAAACCTCCAGTAACAGCTGTAATTAACTGGTGTGCTTCCCTCCTGTTATAAAAGTATATTTAATGCGAGTAGTTATATGTGAAAAGCCAGCAGGGCCCACCATGCCTGATGAAGAAATGGGCAAGAAACAGAATTCTAGGTAGTACGTAAGCATTTCACTTTGTATCCTAACGAGGTCAGTTCGAGTGCCATCCCACACCCAGTGGAGGTCACCTGTACATTTCTCCAAGTGACAGGACCCACTGGAACACCTGCACCGATGCAGGCTCTGGAACCGGGTGGGATGAGAGACTGTAGCAGTGTCCTTACCGAAATCATGTTGCCGATGATACAGCTGTACAACTTGATGATTTCGTCCTTCTCCAGCTTCTCGTCCGCCATGTGTGTGTTGTAGATGAGTCTTAGCTGCATGAACGTGGCTATCAGAAACTGGTCAATGTGGCCAGACATAGCTTCGGCTTTGTCTTCCTGTCTCAGGACCTCATCAATCTGGTAACAAAAATCCAAGATGTATTTTCCAAGCTTCATATGTCTTTGTAATGTTAGCAAAGCACTTCCAGTATCTTTACATATAAATAACTAGTCCTTAGGAATTCGATGATTCCAGGAAACCTTACTGAGCAAGATACTTTTAGGTGAATTAGTTGCACCTTCTATTGAGTCTCACTGTCTAGTTCCAGGAATAATCCCTATGTTTAAATGTCTAATTTATTAGAATGCTTTTATACCTATATTTCATTTAATCACTCTGACAGCTCTGAGAGGCAGACAGGCTGAGAGTAAGATCTCCATTCACTGGGTGAGAAAAGGGAGGCTCAGCAAGATCAGACTACTTAGCTCAAACTCAAAACTCAGGCTTCCCACATCTTGATTGGTGTTCTTTTCAATTTGATACACTGGTTGTCACTAATGAAAAATTGTTACCATGGGGAAACATTTTTTCCCTACTCACTACTGTAAAAAGATCCTTGTTTTTATGATTACGTGTAATAACACCCTGAGACAATCATGTCAGCCTTCAGCGATCGCCTTCACGCAGGAGGGCAAAGCTGCACAACCCTGGCGGGGGAGTGGGGGCATTTATACTACAGAATACAATGCGGATGGCGCCCCCTGGTGTTGATGAAGCCAAGGGTCCTACTTTCACTTACCTCTTCAGGCCTGTATACCTGCAAGCACATACTATTTTACATAACTGGGACTTTTCAATAATGCTGCTTTAACAAAGCTACTATAAAAATACTTTTTGGGGGGTGCTGCTCTTTTTCAAAGATAATTAACATTGCCAACCTGGTACATCATCTTTCACTTTCACAGAATCATACACAGCCACATTGGTACACGTACACAGGGTCAAGGTTTAGGGCACTGTGTATTCTACAGGAGTTATAGTAGAGTTCTCTGCATCTAGCTTTTCTAACTCGACAGAAAATGACGAAAATCCCTAAGGTGAACGGGAATACAGGCGCACCTTGTTTTACCGTGCTTTGCTTTACTGTGCTCCACAGACGAAGGCAAGGCCCTTTACAAGCAAAAAGGTTATGGCTCACGTTACCGCGATCCTCCCTTTATTGCAGCAGTCTGTAACTAAACCCACAACAGCCCGAGGTTTGCCTGTAGTTCTGTTTTTTTATTTTATTTACTTATTTTTAGAGAAAGGGAGGAAGAAAGCGGAGAAACATCAGCGTGTGGTTGCCTCTCACGTGCTCCCCACTGGGGACCTGGCCGGCAACCCAGGCATGTGCCCCGACTGGGAATCCCAGTGACACTTTGGTTGGCAGGTTGGTACTCAGTCCACTGAGCCACACCAGCCAGGGCCACGTCTTTGTTTTTACCTCTAGAAGAAAGAGTCCCAAGAGCCTGACTTTTTAGTCTGAAGGACAAAGTATTTTAAATTATGGTATAATAGGTATTACTATATTGCTTTTTTTAAAAAGATACTAACACATATTCACATCTTTTTTTTAATTACAAAATTTATTGCTTCTAGAGAGAGAGGAAGGGAGAACGGGGAGAGAAGAGGTGGGGGGAGAGAGAGAAATTGATTTGTTTGTTGTTCCACTTGTTGATGCGTTCATTGGCTGACTCTTGTATGTGTCCTGACTGGTATTAAACCCACAACCTTGGTGTATTGGGACAATGCTCTAAACAACTGAGCTATCTGGCGTGGGCCACATTTCCACTTTTAATGTCTGAGTATCGTTTTTTCCAGCATACCTACTGTATGTGTTCTGATATAAATGTCTCCACTTGCTTCTAGTTTCCACAAGGTTACTCCACGTTTAGTGTCTTATTTTTCTAAGATCTCTACCACATCTATGGTTGGTTCCTTCCTCTGACACTTAAATATTTTCTTCTTTATTGATTTTAGGGGCAGGGAGGGGGGAGAAGGAGAGGAAACAGAGACGGGGGGGGGGGGAGAGAGAGAGAGGGCAGCGATGGGTCGTTGCACACATTCGATGACTCTCGCATGCGCCCTGACTGGGGGCGGAACCTGAAACCCTGGCGTAGGGATGGTGCTCCAGCCAACTGAGCCACCTGGCCAGGGCTCTAACACAGCTTCTAGATTTATTATTTCAAAAATCCATTTCATGAATTTTAGATTTATTATTTCTTAAAGTTCATTTTATTTTTTACTATGTTCCTTTATTTTAGCCTTTCTTCAGAAATACTTGTGTTTCAGGCAATGTTTCTGAGCCCAGGAGTCTCAGTGAGGTTTGAAAAGGAGTGCTTTCCTATTCACTACGAAGGACTTCGATTATTTTTCTTTCATCAAAGGGTCTTTTAGTAAGGTGTTTCATGATCCCTGAGTAGCTAATATTTTTGTAATATTAACATTATTTAGTAAACATTTTGTTGGGTTTTCAGTAAAGACTTCGGTCAGTATATCCTTTCCTTTTTGCGTTTGTTAAATGTTTTCTTTGTGGACACAGATTTTTAAAAAATGTTCAGTGAAGATATAAAAAATATGAATTATCTTTTCAGAGATTGTGAAATTCTCTCTACATATACATACAGTATATTAATTAAATCTGGTTACTTATTAATATTCTTTTTATTGAGGTTCAATTTTCATAGGGTATGATGCACAAACCCTAAGAATACAACTTGACGTGTAATTCTGTAAGTGCACACGTGTCCACGTACCCACCACTGCAGACAAGCTGCAGGACATCCACAGCCCCCAAAGGCCCGTCCAGCCCCCCCAAGTCAGCACCTGGTCCCCCCACCAGGGGTTATTACTGTCCTTTCCAGTTTTTCTTTCTGTCTTTCACTACTATTCTGATCTCTAAACTGATAAAATGTTATCTTGGCCCGGACTGGTGTGACTTGGTTGCTTGGGCAGCCTCCTGCAAAGTGAAACATCGCCAGTTTAATTCTTGGTCAGGGTCCAGGCCTGGGTTGCAGGTCCTGTCCCCGGTTGAGGTGTGCACGAGTGGTAACTGATCAATGCTTCTCCCTTTCTCCCTCCCTACCCCTCTGTCTCTCTCTCTTTCTCTCTCTCTCTCTCTCTCTCTCTCTCTCTCACACACACACACACACACACACACACACACGAGTTCTCCTCTAAGTTTCCCCTATAATATCTAGGTCTTTAATCTATTTCAAATATATTTTGCTATAGGAAATAGCAATCTGATCACGCTGTTGTTCCCATTACTGATTAATCTAGCTTTAAATTTTTTAAAAATTTATTGATTTTAGAGAGAGAGGTAGAGGAAGGGAGGGGTGGGGAGGGAGAAACATTGATTTGTCGTTCCACTTACTTATGCATTCACTGGCTGCTTCTTATATGTGCCCTTCACTAGGGCTAATCTAGTTTTTGCCAAGAAATTTTTAATGCCTCCTCTGCTTTGAGTTTGCTACAGATGGGGGCCGATTTCTGGGCTCTTCGTTCCATCACCCCAGTGGTCCATCTGCTTATCCTGAGGCCCATACTATCTATACCAGCTTAAGTATACGGTGGCTCCACTGTTGATACCGGTGATGTAAGTCCTCTCCACTGTTTTTACTTTCAAAAATGGTCTTAGAACATAGTAGATTTCCATTTATTTATTTAAAAATTTTCTAATATAATTCAATACAGCTTTATAATTGTCTCTGTAAAGGTCTTACATACACACTACTTGATTTATTCCTAGAAACTTAACTTTTTTTGCTGAGGACTTTATCTTTTAATTTTTTTATTATGGTAAAATATATAACAGAAAATTTACCATTTTAACCATTTTAAGTGTACTTAAGCCCAATGGCATTAAGTACAACCAGCATCACTATCTATTCCAGAAGTTTTCGAAACAACTCTATTTCTCCTTCCCCACCCCTGATAACCTCTGTTCTGTTTTCTGTCTCTGTGTATTTGACTACTCTAGGTACCTCATGCAAGTTGAATCACACAGTATCTGTCCCTTTCTAATTTATTTTACTTAGCATAATGTTTTCAAGGTCCATCCATGTTGTAGCAGGTATCATAATTTCATTCCTCTTCATGACTGAATAATATTCCCCTGTATGTATATACCACTTACTCTTTCTCTGTTCATCTCCCGATGGATACCTGGGTTGTTTACTCCTTTTGTCAACTGTGAATAATGCTGCTGTGAACATTGTACACAAGGACCTGTTTAAGTTCCTGTTTTCTAGGAGTGATATGGATATCTTATCATAATTCTATGTCTAACTTTTTGAGAAACCACTGAACTATTTTCTACAGTGCTTGCACCATTTTATGTCCCCAGAGCAATGCACTCAGATTCCAGGTTTTCCACATTCTCATCACACTTGTTATTTACCACCCCCTCCTTTTAATCCTAATGTGTAAAGTGGTTATCTCACTGTCACTTTGATCTGCACTTCCCTAACAACTAGTGATGGTGAGTATCTTCATGTGCTTATTGGCTATTTTTATATCTTCTTTGGAAAAATGTGTATTCAAGTTCTTTGCCCATTTATGAACTGGGTTTTTTATTTTACTTTTTTTTGTCATTGAGTTGGAGGGGTTCTTCTTGTATTCTGGATATAATCTTTTACTAGATTAAGATTATATGCAAATGTTATGATTTGCAAATATGTTCTCATTCTGTAGGTTGGCTTTTCACTCTCATAATAGTGTCTTTGATGAACAAAATTTTTAACTCTGAAGTTCAATGTAATTATTTTTTGTTGTTGTCTGTGCTTTCACTGTCGAAGACCAGCAATCACTGCCAAATCCAGTGTGATGGTTTCCCCTGTGTTTTCTTCTAAGAGCTATAGTTTTGGCCCTTACATTTATGTCTCTGACCCATTTTCAGTTCGTTTTCGTATGTTATTGGAGCCCAACCTCATTCCTTTCTGGGTGGATAAACATTTTTCCAGCATCATTTGTGCAAAAGACTGCCGTCCCTCTTGTCATTCAGACCACTGACCTGGCTTCCGTAGTGATCGTCGTCTCGCGCAGGGTAACTGCTGCTCTCCGGTGCTCTCCGTGCCAAGAGCCAGTGGGCTTATGTCTATTATCTCTAACACGCATTTGTACCACACACACACACACACAGTGGTATTTATCTCTGTATCTGCATATTGAAAACTGTGAGTTCATACTGATGCATCTGTTTCTGGTCCAACACCAGAGTTCACTCTAGCCGCTTTCCTCCTGTATTCGTTTTGCCGTTCTCGGACAGTAAGAAACTTGGCCAATCCCTTTGTACGTAATCAATCTCCCATCTCTGCCACCAGCCCTCCCCCATACAGATGCCCACTCCTAGTTTGGTTCTGACTCTGCATTCTGAGCCACCGGCACGCTGCCCTCCCTCCCTCCAACACTTGTGGATGCCCTGCTCACCCTGTGTGGGGTTCTGCTACATGCCAGCCAGGCTGCCTGCATGGACATCTCTTCATTGGCTCGGGCTCCGAGACCACCACATTGGGCCACTATGGCCCCACCTCCACTCCCTTGCCACAAGATAAATGCCTACCTTGCTCTACCTACCTACTGGCTTTAGAAGTGGACTGTTAGGGAAAGGAAGCAGAGGAAGAAGAGAATGATTTTTTAAAAACATGTAGCTTCCTTATTTATATTTTTCTGATGGCTTCTCATCTCACTTAAAATAAAATCCAAACAACTTACTGTGTGGCTTAAAAAAAATTTTTTTTAAACCCTCACCTGAGGACATTTTTTCATTGCTTTTACAGAGAGGAAGGGAAAGAAAGAGAAAGAAACACTGATGTGAGAGAGAAACATTGATTGGTTGCTTTCTTATACACGCCCCGACCAAGGATAGAACCCACAACATGGGTAAGTGCCCTGACTAGGAATAGAACCCGCAACCTTTCGGTCTACGGGACAATGCTCCAATTAACGAACCACACCGGCCAGAGCCCTTGGGGCTTTTAAAGCTCTCCATAGTTTAGTCTCATTCTGTAGCATTCTCCCCCTTGCCCACTGGGCTGTGAGCACATGGGCCTTGTTGTGTTTCCTTGAACATGCTAAATTTACTCCCACACTCTACTGAGCCTTCGTACTAGCTGTTCCCTCTGCCTGACCCCCTGACCACCAATCTAAGTAGCTACTTGGTTCCTTTCTCCAATCACCACATTTGAGTTATATTTATAGTAATTAGTATTCTTAGATATGTCCTGGTTTACCTGTTTGTCTCTGTCCATTAAAATCTAAGTAAGTTCCCCGAGAGCTGGTCCCTACTCACTGCTATATCTCCAGCCTCTGGTGAATGAATGCAACTGTAAAGAGCAAGGCTCTGTGAGAGCTGCATCCTGTGAACCAAGTGATGACTGAGCGGTCCCTGTGCACTTTTTTCATCAGCACGGCACTGAATGCTGCTGGCCTCCTTTAACACTGCAGCCAGTGTGCGACCATCACGCCCACAGTGTTTAGATCCACCAGTGGCATTAATGTCACGGGTAATACCCCCATTACCTGGGTCAGAGCTTGGATGCTTGTGTTGATGTCACCACTGGCTACTTGGGAGATGATGAAATTGATTGTGGATGCTGTGTTACTGTGCATGTCATCGAAGTGTGGAGAAACAGCCCGGATCCTAGAGAGCAGAGCAAAGGGACAAATTCAATCTTTATTATAAGATATCCCGGTGAGTTGAAAATATATGCAATTCCCCCCTAGATCCATGTCTTAGTAAAGAACTGCTAATGGCTAGGTAGGAACCAGTTCTAAAAAGCTCTAACTGCACAGAGAGAATGCGCTTTTCACCCATGCACTCTGATGATTATGAACTGCTCACCCTTAAATGAAAGAGGCTAACTTACTTGGGTTCAGGAATAAGGACAGGTTCAAAAATGTCATCCAGTTTGTGCTGCACAAGTTCTGGCATTTCGCATCGGACTGTACCGTTGTCGTTCTCGATCTCATCGAGATCCAGCTGGAATTCTCGGCGCACCATCTGGGCCGCCTCGGGATGCCCACTCATGCTCCGAGCTTGGCTAAGGAAGCAAAAAGAGACTCCTGAACTAAAAGAGACTTCTTAACCCAAGGGCAAGAGTAGCACTGCCAGCTGCCCCACAGCTTCAAGACAGATGTTCAACTTCTGGTTTCAGCCCCCCTGAATGATTTAAGCCTGAGGCTAAGCCAGTGCCTCCTATGGGCAACAACACTGGTTCACAAATATTCTGAGAGCAGATAACTTTACTTTCTACTTGCAGTACCTGCCAACTTGTAAATACTCTTTCCAGTTCACTAGAGCCAACAAACTATGAACTGCTATTCCAGATGGGGCAGAAAATAATTAATAACACTTATATTGATTCAAAGCTTATACTTCTGGCAAAAATTTAAGAAAAATCTGGACTGGCTGGTTCTTCTCTACCAAATAAACCAGTGTTTAAGTTTTTCTAATCATAAGCATCATTGCATGCAGTGTTCAGTACATTTTACATGTTTGGGGGACAGTCAGTCACCAATTTTTATTCACTCTTGACTGGTTAGAGCCAGAATTATATCCAAGTAATTGACATTCAAAGTTTCCAAATTCATATTGGCCAAAACATACTCATGACACAACCCAAAACAGAGCTGTCTGTCTTAAAAGGCGGTATTTTGAGTCCCTGAGCCCATTCTGGGCGGCAGACGTTTCACTTAGCTTTGCCTAAAGAACAGGAACCCGAGTGTGAGCAAATCCGCAGCACAAGGAAGAAGGTGAACCAATACTTTTAGGCACAGGACATTAAGCTGCCCCTCCTGCTAGCCAGTACACTTCATGAGAGGCTGGGTTCGTGGGATACTTATGAACGCCCTGTACCCTGGTTATAAATTCTAAGCCAATCACCCTCCAGAGGGGATGAATCCAAGTCAGAAGTTAGAAAGATATAAGAGCCCTGCTAATGAGAAATTAGCAGGCAGTACTTACATCCTATAAGTGCGATACATAATTCTGTCCACGGAAAAGCAGTGAAAGAAGGCACAAGACTATTTAGAAGTGGTTTAGAGACAAAGACAAAGACAATGAAGACTGAAGGATTAAACATCTGGTTACGAGACATTTACTCAGACACTTCGTCATGCATGATAATGGCTACAAGGACGCAAGATCCATGTTTCAGGATAAGCTTTGAGCACACAAGGCCAAGTCCACAGAGATGCTGTCAGATGACAATCTCCATCTACATACTTGAGTTTGGAGGACATGTCCTCAGCTGGTCCCTTGCGAAGCATGTTGGCATTGGAGCTTATGCTCTGTGTGCGCGGAGGCTTCTCTTCTACCTGCTTCATCGGTGCAGCAGATGGCCTCTTTGCCGACCGCTTAATCCTTTCCTCAAGCATGCTCATATCCTTTTCAGAAAGCTGTAGAAAAGGCCAAATTTAATTTATTAGCATAGCTCTCTACTATAATATGAGGAAAATAAAAAAACCTAATTAATTGGAAAACTTAAGAATTAACATCCATTTTCACATTGAAGCAAACAGAATTTGCTATGTTAAGATATATTTACTTTCAGCCCTGGCTGGTGTAGCTCAGTGGATTGAGCGTGGGCCTGCAAACCAAAAGGTTGCAGGTTTGATTCCCAGTCAGGGCACATGCCTGGGTTGTGGGCCAGGTTCCCAGTGGGGGCCTCATGAGAGGCAACCACACATTGATGTTTCTCTCCCTCTCTTTCTGAACCTTCCCTTCCCCTCTCTCTAAAAATAAATGAATAAAATCTTAGAAAAAATATATATATTTACTTTCAAAACACTATCTATAGCCCTGGCTGGTGTGGCTCAGTGGCTTGAGTACTGGCCTGCAAACAAAAGGGTTGCTGGTTTGATTCCCAGTCAGGACACATGCCTGGGTTGTGGGCCAGGTCCCCAGTTGGGGGCATGCAAAAGTCAACCACACATTGATGTTTCTCTTCCCCCTTTTCTCCCTCCCTTCCCCTCACTGTAAAAATAAATAAATAAAATCTTTAAAAAAGAAAACTATCTACATTTTTATTTAATTTTTTTAAAAAAATGATTTTATTTATTTGTTTTTGGATAGAGTGGAAGGGAGGGAGAGAGAGGGGAAGGAAACACTGAGGTGAGGAAGAAACTTTGATTGGTTGCCTCTCATTTGCACCCCAACCTGGGACCAAACCCACAACTCATGTATGTGCCCTGACTGGGAATCAAACTGGTGATCTTTTGCTTTGTGAAATGACACCCGAACAACCGAGCCACACTGGTCAGAGCACTATCTATATGTTTTTTGGGTTTTTTTTTAAAGATTTTATTTATTTACTTTTAGAGAGAGGGGAAGAGAGGGAGAAAGACAGAAACATCAATGTGTGAGAGAAAGATTGACTGGTTGCCTTCTGTAGATGTCCTGACCGGAACCAAACCTGCAACCCAGGCATGTGCCCTGACCAGGATTCAAACCAGCAACCTTGTGATTTGCAGGCCAGCACTCAGTCCACTGAGCCACATCAGCCAGGGCATTATCTACATTTTTAAATTAACTACTCTTAACACCTCCCTTGCTATAAGAACAGAACATATGAAAGAAGGATGTAAAAGTAAAGGCTATCAATAACTACAAATAAAAAGATCAAAAATTAAATGAAGCGTCCTCACTTTTGCAGTTACCACTAGTTGACTGTGTGACTATGGGCAGGAAGCTTTTGGTCCTCTGTGAAATCCCATCTGCTTTACCTCCTTCACTGGCCTACAGTGAGGGTTTAATTAGATTAACACAAGTAAAAATATGTAGGCGCAGTGTAAATATATGTGATGCTAAGAGGTAACAGGAGTGAAGAGCTGAGGTCCAGCCACAACAGTGACTGGGTCAGAGGAAGTAAGGGGTTGGAAGCAGAACTCTGGCCCGCGGCTGTAGCTCAAGACTTAATGCGACAGGCACCAGTATCACATTACACACAAGTTCTCTAAAAACTACATGCACTAAAATTTACAGAACAGGTTGTCAGGTGGAATTTAAATCCCAGACTAGCTCAGATTTCTTGATTCAAAAAAACTCATTTCTAAAGCAAACTGCTACAAATAGAATGCTGAGAAAAGAAAATCTGATTTCCAGCCAAACACAGCCTCAATGTCCTGCAATAATCAGAGAGATACCCTCCACAGTTTACCTGGATTCTAAGACTCATTGATAGGTTGAATTCAATAAAAAGTGGTACGAACTTTAGCGTTGAGATGGCATGAAAACTGACACCTAAGTGATCTTGTCATTCACAACATGCTGACGATATTCAGAGAAAAGCCACTCACAGTTCCAATGAGTTTGAACACCTGATCCCCATGCACATTGTACACTGTGACGATGGTGTTGAGGGCAGCGTTGCGCACAGCGTTGTCGCGGTCTCCTATGTGAATTGCTATCTCCTTTAAGGCTTTTCCCGCGGTCGGTTGGCAAACATTCATGCCGTACGACTCGACCAGACACCCCAGTTCTTCCAGGCACTCTGATGGGGGAGAAAGGAGACATAAAGGAGACATTAAGGAGACTCAATGCACACCTGGCGCAGAGACCTATCTTTACTAGATACGTTCCCTCTCGGCATAAATGAAGGACTAAAATCCTATCCTGGCTCTGCCTATAATTTTTCCTCGTTTACTACCTTCTTATAAAACACAAAATGAAACAATGGTGTTAAAGCAAGTGCTTCCGCAAGAAGGGTATGCCTGTGAGTCAGATGGCCCCTGTGCACCTGATTTTGTCACCAGGGTGGTACTGAGTAGCGCCTGTATCACTGATACTGTGGCGCCACCAGTGTGCAACTCATCACTCTCACAGTCTGGATCGGGAGGTTGCAATCGACCACACAGACACTGAAGACATTTCCTTGTTCAAGTATAAATTATTTCTTTTCAAAGTCACTGCTACACAGACTCATGCCTCAATTTAAATTGTTGCTTCACCTGCTCTCTGCTTTGAGTTTTTGGATTTGGTTCCTTCCATGATGAAGGGGAACATCTTGCTGGCTGGGTAGACAAGGCACATCCGGTTCAGGATGGCACGGACATCTTTACGAATGACATCCTTTGGTTCTCCGACCTAGTCAACATAATGATTAAGTGAGGCATTTTCCAAAGAGCTTCCTTCCAAAGAAGGTTTGCCCCCTCCCGCACATGCATCACTAGATCTTAAAAGAACAGGGGCATGCAAACGAGTGGCGGAAATTATATCATATAATAAACAGAAAGGGGTATGGAATGAAATATAGGGTCTGAGGTCAGCTGGAAACTTGAGCAGCCTTCCAGAGTAAGGAAAGCGTATTACCTTTAGGATGAGATAGGGGATGAAGGAAGATGCTTCATTCTCAGTAAGATGATACTCTTCCTCACTCAGCAGGGTGAAGAGCAATTTTAAATATTCTAGGGCTTTCATTAGGACGCTTGTATTGGTATCAAAAAACCGCAGGGTAAGCCACTTCAAGATAAGATCCAGGCAACCAATGACACCCTCTTTTTCACTCTCCAAGTGCTTAAAACAAAACAAGACAAACCCCCACAAATAAGACTGTGTAAAACATTAAGTTCTATTACTAGGCAACTACCCCTTAAATTTTACTAGAGTCCAAAAGAAAACTGATAGATTTGTAAGCCTCCATGTAAGACCTAAAATTATAACCGTACAGTCATTTTTTCCATCAAATAATACGACAGCTCTAAAAATACAGAACATGATGTATTTCAGGTCCTTCTCCCTTCTCAAGTTATGCAAACTTCTGATTATTTCCTAGGGCTCAATGTTTCCACATGTAAGAGGCACGTGCATATTTATCTACTGCAAACTTACATCAACCATAACAGCAAGGGCTTTGTTATGATGTTGAAAGTCTGAGTGAAACATCTCATCTTGTAACCACTTAGCCACACAGCTAGACATTTGAGTCTTCAGTTGCTCAATGTATTCATCCCTTGGAGTAGTAAAATTCCACTTCAGCACCTGAAAAACACCAGGGAAAGGGGCCGGAAGGTGTTCAGCTGAAATGAGGTACAGAACTCTATTTAAAGCAGCTGTAGGAATCAATTTAATAGAATGTTTTAAAATTTAACAAGGTTAATTTGTAATTAAATATGAATGAAAATATATTCTCAAGCTGTCATATCTCTGGAAGCTTAACTCTGAAAATCATCTAGGAATAGAATTTTTGACAATTCTTTTTTCTAGAAAAGTCATGTTCTTTTATTATATAACATGGTGGACCCTGTTGGTACAACTTTAAAAATGGGAAAAATTGAAATATCAAAATTTAAAATGTACATACATACCTTTCTAAGAATTTAGTACTAATGTATACTCACACATGTACATAAACACCACCTTCGGAAATGCTTATGGCAATATAGTTTACAATAATGAAAGACTAGAATGTTCAACATCGTGAATTGGGAGTAAAGGAAGGTACGTATACATGTGCTGTGCTGATAAAAAGAACGAATGTATATATGCATGCAGATATGATCTTTAGGATACTTAAATACTATTAAAAGAAAAAAGATATAGAGCAAAGAGTATGGTATGTTCCTACTGGTGCAAAAGGAGGGCTGTATATTTAAACACTTATGATTGTATAGGTATGGAATATTAATATTCTGCAGTAATATACACAAAGCTGGTAATAGTATCCTCCCTGTGGAGGGCGACTGGAATGGGAAACATGCTTTTCTTACCACACTCTGAACTTTTTATACTGTTTGAATTAAAAACAAACAAATAATATATGTTAAAAATCATTTTTTATCTATTTAATAAAACTAGAACATCAAAAGAGGAATGACTGAACTAGCCATATACAGAGACCAGTCTGTATTATAAGCTATTAGGTGCAAGAAGATTAATGTCTATTACATAAGTAGAATTGATAAACATCAAAGAATACTTTCCAGTCTTTGATTCTAAAAGCTAAAACAACAACTTCTATTTCTTTCTGTTTGGAGGAACAATAGGCAACAGCTGCATTCCAGTTTCTTTTGCAGGAATTAATGCTCCTATAAAGTAGTCTTATAGAAACAAGATATGATTTATAAACAAAAGGTTTAGTTTATTAGATTCAAATTTCAGATAGTAAAATTATTCTTGAACAAAACAAACAAGCAAAAAACTCCCGAGAAGCCTTATTCCTTCCTTACCTTTAATCCCTTTTCGTCTTTCATTCTTTGCTCCTTTCCATTTGGAACAACAATGAAAATAGGACCGGATTTGTCTTCATCCTCCTTTAAGCTGGTTTTGCTCGGCACTTTCTTCCCTTGTGCACTCTACAGCCGGGGTTCAGGGAATACTGGTTAGATAGGCTACTGCTCCTTGGGATATAATGTTGCTGCCCAGGAAAAGGGCACTACATAAACCAGAGACCCCTCTCCTTATTATATTCCACGTGAAAGAAAGGGATGGACCACAGAATCTTGCACATATCATGTTTCTGTACAGGTTTCCTAGAAATGTTGCTAATAACATTCTTACAGAACTGTTGGTTAGTCCTTGGATAGGCATGTATTGAATAATACAGTTAGAAAAGCTCTGTTATCGATCATTGGTCTGGGTCACAGAATATTTTTGTTTATCACACGGTTCAGGACTTTCTTGAAACCTCATTAACGATGTTTTGGATGGCAGTCACACACTCCACCTCACTTACTTGAAAACGCTTTGCTGTTTCTTTCCATATACAATGCATCTCTATCATAGGACTGTAACCGGAGACCCTTTAAACCTGTTTCTAGAGAAAGTTTCTAGAAACATTTTAAATACTTAAGTTACTACAGTTGTTTTAAAAAATAATCCAAGTTGTAGAATCTTTATATCAGATTGAAAGAAATGAACACTTAGTATATATAGTTAAGATAATATCTGAATTTCACTACTGGAACCATTGTTATTATAAATGTAGCACGAGTCAATTATTTCTACTAGGCCAAACATTTTTTCTACTTCTAACACTAAAATCATTCAATCAAAACAAAGATGAGATCATTTATGTGAAACTGCTTTATAACTGCAAAAGACTGGCATAAAAAGTATGACATTAAGAAGTGAGTCAAACATACTTCAAAGATCTTGTGATCAAAATACTAAAATAAGCACTTGTTAAATCTGGGATGAGGACAGGGAGGAGGACAAGAAAAGAGCAGCTTCACTGGACAGTGTAGAAGAGAATTACCCACTTAAATTAACTCACTAAATTAAGGACCCATGCACAGGGAAGGAAACTAATTATAATATTTAGACCAATGGACACAGGGCATCCATTCTATAATAAGCATATAATAATAAATATACTGGATAATAAAACTGTTCCTAGTTTAATATTTTTTCATCAGTTATAGGCAGTTAATTAGTTTTCTCTATTTATATTTATTATCAACTTATTACTTATTGCCTAGTTATGCAATTTTACTTTTGAAAGTATTACATAATACTCTGAATACAGTGGTAAGCTCTAAATCTTGATACAGAAACTGATGACAATTTGTCGTGATTCAAAAACTTACGTTAAAAGATACCCAAGGGATATTTGAAGTTGAGCATTTGGACACATTTCTTTACATTGTCCAACTCTGCATGGATACTAAACAAATTGCTGATGCATCAAATTAAGTCCCATTGGTGCGGGGACAGAAAGTATTCCTTGTAGACTAATCAGAACACCTTCTAATGACCTAACTATGCCAAATTTGAAAGACGTTAATTACCTTACATTATGCAAATCAAAGTCGGCCTAAGTGATTCTTCTGCCTGAACTACACAGGATTTTTCTCTCTTCACTACTGTGAGTTTTCCCCAAAGACCTGCATGGCAGAGACCATGGCAGCACCTCCGGAGAGCTGGGTGTCTGTCTTGGGCCTTATCAAAAAATGAGCCACAGAAGTTTGTATAGATAAGTACTTTATAATTTGATAATATCAAGGGTAGTAATGTTCTTTTATATATAATATGCTCTTTCCTAGTAGAATGACTCTGTATAAAACACACAGACGTAACTCTATGTCCAAGTATGCAGAGTGAGCATACCTTTGCTTTAGAGGAAACTCCTAGAGCTTTGGCCTTTTTCGGATCAGACTTGGTTTCTACAGTGCTGGAGACAGAATCTTCAACAGGCACTTAAGAAAAAAAATGTACCATAAATATAAACTCTAATATCACTTTATTCTGGTCAGGTTAAATATATAATAATGATGAGAAAGCCTGCAGTTTTAAATGTACCAATATAAAGTGTTTTCAGTTACATTTTTCTCCAATCTTTTTTCTCCCTGACTTCCCCTCTAAGCATAACCTCGAGATTAATTCAATAAATTTACATCTGCTTTACCAACATTAAACTGCAATTTTTTAAAAATTATTTTCTAAAAAAAAAACAAAACCAAAAAACTATTTTCTAAATAGCAGTTAAAGAAAACCTTTTTGCTAGCTTGCTACTTCCCTTAGGGCCTATCATCTTTGATACTAAGTATTTTCTACATAGCAAGATTCCAATAAATGTTATAATTGAATATACACACACACACACACACACTGATATCAACAGTTTTACACATGTAAAATTTCTAACTTTAGGGCATCAACAATTTCTATCCCACTAAACAGAACATTACTTTGTTTAAGCAGTAAGTCTAGAAAAGTGGTTACAGTTTAGAGTTTTATTTTTCATGATGGAATTTTAACACCAGGGTGAAGAAATCAAGAATTTTCCCTTAAAGACGATTAGTAAATATTAGAATGGATGAGTAAATGGTCAAGTGCAGAGGAAGAACTCATCTGGGAATGAGTAAATGGAGTTCTGTGCTGGTTCAGGACTGGCTGGCTGTCTGGCTTTGTGCAAATCACTTAAACTTTTGGGTTTCCTCAGCAGTTAATACAGGGGATTGAGCTAGATGGCTCCAATTCTCCCTCTAATTATACTGAATAGCAGAACACAGATGTGGAAACCTTAAACATAGGATGGAACACTTGCTTTCTGGAGTATTTCAATGAGCTACCCCAAAACTCCTTTTTAGACTTGGAAATCAAATTAATCATCTTTGTACCTTCAGCACAGTTCCTGGTATAAAACAGATACTTGACAAATGTTTGTGAACGAAGGGTAAGGAGAGATGGAGACAGGGCTTGAGAGCTAAGCCATGAGGAAATATGATAAAAAAATGAAGGCTGGATTTCTTTTAATAGAGTTCCTTTGGGCTAGTTCCTTCCCCTTTAACCCTCTCAAAAGAGTTACCTGAGGCAGGCTGAAATTTGGCTGGAGCTGACCCTCCCACTGGTTTGGAGGTTGCTTTAGCAGGTGCAGCAGGCTTGGCAGGCATGTTAGCTTTGGCTTTCTCTAGCATGGCCAACACCTGGTCTTTAGAAGTTGGCTAGGGAGACAATGTAACAGAAGTGAGAGGACACATAAATGGTACACTCATATTATTCTTACTAACAGATCTGCTGTCAAACAAATCTTTGAGCTCCTAGTTTTGAAATACCAGTGAAGCAAGCACACGGTACAAGAGAAGTACCACACATTATGAAGTCACACTGAATTAGCGACCATTCTGGAAGGCCACATTTTCCCTCCCGCAGGGTCAGCGGGTTCTAGTTCTACACTGTTAAATAGTTTATTTTTGCTCTCACTGGGATTTCACATTGAAACTCCTACCAGGTAACGTGACCTCTTGCCTGTTCATGTTCAATATTATTCTGATGGTCTTTAACAACAGCAGCAGCAGCAGCAACAAGAAGTAGTACCTTTAGTTTCCCTGTAGCCTTGGCCATCTTCTCATATCCTAAATGCATCATGAAGAATGGCAAGGCATCTTGGGCCTTCTTTCGCACATCTCCATTGCGGTCCTCCAGGCAGGAGTAGAGGTGAGGAACGCACAGGATGAGGTCTGTGGGGGCGGAACGAAGAGTCGGTAGTTTCTCAGCCAGCCAGCCCAGAAGCTGCCAAAAGAAATAAAGACTGGGTTACGCTTCCAGTGGAAAACTGTTTTTATGACCTCAGGCTTAAGGATTCCATCAGTAGCAAATACAGAACTAGTTCTCACACTATAATTTTCCAGTATAAAATCAGTACTTTTCATTAAGAACTGTGTTATATTTAAATAATATACACAAAGATGGCAATCTTCTTTAAGACAAGGACACAATTCTTTGGACCATACTTGGGCATTAAATTATAAAGCTTTCACAGTTCTTAATACATTTTAAAGATGAAAAACTTTCACTTATCTTTTTTAAATTTTAAGAACTATTCAGCTAAAGAAGACACAAAACATTTAGTTGATCATAAGATGACAAGTTCTTCCAGGGCTTCTGGTTTTATCCTTACATCAAGTTTTTCTCTCTACCTCTAAAATAATTCGTTATCTATACTTACTTTTAATTCAAAGTTTTATTGAGATGATTACAGATTCACATACAATTATAATTAGTAACACAGAGAGATCCCATGCGCCCTATACTTGGTTCCTGTTAGGTAGCCCTTTACAAAACTATAGTGAAGTATCACAACCAGATCTCGACAGTGACAAAAGCCACTCATCTTATTCAGACTGCCCCAGTTTTAGTTGTTCTCATCTGTGTGTGTGTGTATAGTCTACACCACAGGTGGCAAACACAGGGCCCCTGGGCGGAATCTGGCCCTCCTCATTTTATCCAGGCCCGGCACCTTGTTTCTACCCAGCAGCAGTGCTGAGCTCTTGCTTAACTGTTAAGGAGCAGTTAGAGTTCTACAGTCCTGAAGTTACATTTGGCCCTTTGAAGGCAGCCGCGAGGCTGATGTGGCCCCTGGTAAAATGAGTTTGACACCCTTGGTCTATACAGTTTCACCACATGTATGTTAGTCCACCCGCCACCGCGGTCAACAGGTTGAACAGCTCCATGGAAAGCATCCCTTGTGTTGCCCCTTTTACAACCACACCCTTTTCCTCCCTCCCCCACCCCCAGTCCGGGGTAACCATTAATTTTGTCATTTCAAATGTTTTACATAAATGGAATCATATATTATATAACTGCTTGGGGTTGGTTTTTACTATTCAGTATAATTCCTTGGAGATTTATTTAAATTTTTGTATCAATAATTTGTTCCTTTTATTGCTAAATAGTATTATATTTACCAATGTAGAACAGTTTAACCATTCACTGTTGAATGATATCTGGCTATGATAAGCTTTTTTTTTCTTTTAAAAAGATTTTATCTACTTACTTTTAGAGAGAGGAGAAGGGAAGGAAAAAGAGAGGGAGAGAAACATCAGTATGTGAGAGATATATTGATTGGCCTCTCACACACCCCCAACTGGGGACCTGGCCCGCAACCCAGGCATATGCTCTGCTTGGGAATCAAATGGGTGACCTTTTGGCTCGCGGGCCGGCGTTCAATCCACTGAGCCACACCAGTCAGGGCATGTTATGAGCTTTTTGGCTATCATGAATAAAGCTCTATAAACATCTGTGTATAAGTTTTTGTGTAAACATAAACTTTAATTTTTCTGGAATCAATGCCTAAGATAACGAGATCACAAGATCACAATTATTGGGTCATAGAGTAACTACATGTTAGTTGTTTGAGAAACTGCCAAACTGTTTTCCAGAGTGGTTGTACCCTTTTACATTTCCACCAGCAGTGTTCACGTTTCTCTACATTTGTGCCAGTGTTTGGTGTGGACTTTATTTTTTATTTTAGTAATAGGTGAGTAGTGATATCTTATTGTAGTTTTAATTTGCATTTCCCTGATAGTTAATAGCACTGAACATCATTCATGGTTTATCTGCTGTCCGCATCCTCCTCAGTGAAATGTCTGTTCAGATCATTTGTCTATTTTCTAATTAGGATTTTTTTTTCTGTTGAGTTTTTGGAGTTCTTTACACATTCAGACTATAGTCCTTTATCAGATATAGTTTGCAAATATTTTCTCTCTGTAGCCTTGACTTTTCATCTTCTTCACACAGACTTTTACAGGACAAAGTTCTTAATTTTGAGGAGGTCCAATTAACCAATTTTTCTCTGATGGATTGTGGTTTTGGTATCAGTTCTAAAAATCCTTGAAGAATTTCTATATCCTGAAGTTTTTCTCCTATATTATCTTTAAAAGTTCTATAGTTTTAAGTTCAACATTTAAGTTCATGATCCATTTTGAGTTAATTTTTGTATAAGATATGAGGTTTATTGTTTGGTCTATGAATGCCAGTTGCTCCAGAATCAATTGTTGAAAGGCTATCCTTGAATTCTTTCATCAGCATTCTATAATGTTCAGTATACATGCTCTGCATTTGTTAAATCTGCATATTTAAGAGATTTCACTTTGGAGGGATTGTAAATGGTATTATTTTTAATTTCAGTCTCCACATTCTCATTGTAAAGAAGTGTGACTGATTTTTGCGTGTTGATTTTGTACCCTGCAATCTTATTGAATGTAATTATTAGTTTCTAGGAGTTTGTGTGTAGATTCCTTTGGACTTTCTATGTAGACAGTTATCATCTGCAATTATAGATAATTTTATTTATTCTTTATCCAATCTGTATGATTTTCATTTGTTTTTCTTGCTTTGTTGCATGACTGGAACTTCCAGGCTAAACAGCAGCTAAACAGTAGGCTAAATAAACAGCCGTGGTGAGAGTAGATATTCTTGTCTTGTTCCTGGCCTGAGGGGGAGGGCACCCAGGCTCTCAGCAGTAAGTACGGCATTGCACAGGGAGGTCTGTGTAAATGCTCTCTATCGAGTTGAGGGGATTCTCCTCTTCTATTATTAACTTGATGAGGGTTGTTGTTGTTGTTGCTGTTTTTTAATCATGAATAGGTGATGGATTTTCTCAAATTCCTTTTCTGTGTCAACTGATATGATTTTATGATTTTTCTTAGTATTTAGCCTGTTGGTATGACAGATTACGTTATGAATTTTTGAATGTTAACTTTAATTTTATGTTCTGATTAAGATCTCTTATTTTACTATCTAAGAGTTCCAGAAAAGAGAAAATTTCACAAAAAGGCTAGTCCTTGAAAACATTTTATTGTTAAAAAAAAGCACAAGAATACAAAAGCTCCAGAAATTTGGTTTCATTTTATTAACTGTTTTACGATGAAACACATTCTGTCCATATATATATATATATATTTATTTATTTATTAGGTAGGTCCAGGCCTCTAAGATGCTAAAAGACAAGAGTAAGGCACGTGATCTTTGTAGTACTAACCTCTTGCCGCAGGAAAGGATTTTCCTTTTTGAGCTCTTCAGAAAGATCTTCTCCCTCCAGCCATTCCTTCATGCCAGTCTGTTCGGCCCAAGCGTTCACAGTCGCTAGGGCAGCAGCTCGAACATTGTTCTGAATGGAGGGGAGAACCAGTAAAGGTAACATTAATTGTGGTCTGTAGGTAGGGAGTGAACATGGAGCTTTCTCTAAGGCCCACACGAATATACTTGGAACCATCTTCTTTGAAACAATCTAGTTCTATGGTTGTACTAAAACTCCAAATTAGCCCTGGCCGGGTGGCTCGGCTGCATGGAGCGCTGTCCAATACCCCGAAAGGGTTGCGGGCTTGGTTTGATCGCCAGTCAGGGTGCGTATGAGGGGCAGCCGATGCATGTTTCTCTCTCACGTCGATGTTTCTCTCTCAAGTCAATAAACATATCGAAATAAACCCCTCTAAATTACAGTAGAAACATAAAACTCTATAAAGTGTCAGTAGTCAGTTGCTTAGGCAAAACAGTGACCTGGGCATAAAATATGTAAGGGGAATAAACTCTCGGGTTTTGTTTCCTGAACCTTCAGGAGCTCTAATGTCCACGTAGTAATTCTACACATTAGCGAACGCATAATGGTTATACTGCAATTACTAACAGCTGTAACATCTATGTTTTTATATTAACTTGTATTCATAGAATGGGGACTTACTGACATGAAAAACATTAAAATAGCCCAATTCCTTACATTAAATGCATTACACAAAAATAGTCATTTGAATACTCAATCTAGGGCTAAACATAAGAGGCTTACAACACTGAATGAGACTAGTTATCTTACTCAAGTACTAGAGGACCCTCCTGTAGTAGTTCAGGGAAGAAAGTACACGATGCAAAAATTCATATTTTTATTCACTCTTTACAGCAATACTTTTAACAATATCATAATCATAATAGGAACTGTTTTTTGAGTGCATACTATATAAAACAGGTACAGGTACCTTATGTAGAGACTCATTTATTCTGTAATGATAAAATTACAAAGATAATAAACATCCAAAGATAAATAACCTATCTAAGGGTCATAAGCTGGTAAGTGACGTAGCTGGTCACATACTTCCTGGGAAGTAAAAATGTTTACTATTTTCTTCCTAATATTCTCTTCAAAGTTTCTAAACTGCTTACATGTTTCCTTACATGTAAGAAAAGAGAATTATTCTTAGCTCCAGAGTGTGGCTGGCTTATTCCAAACTGGAGGGTAGTGAAGAGGCAGGTTACCTTGCTGTCTCCAAGGACTGTGATGACAGGGATGCCTAAGTTCTTCACATGCTGCTTGATGTTTGGGCCCATGGCTACTGCCAGCTGCTGGAGGATAGTTAGTGTCTGCTGCACCTGAGTGGAAAGAGCCAACACTTCATGTTCAAATCACGAACAAGCTGTGCACAAAGTTTTGCAAGTCTGCTCTACATAGTTTTTGCAGTAGGAAGTCTGGCATACTTAAGAGACAAGGAAAATCAGCTTTTTATGATGCTCTTCTAACTAGCTTGTGAGTAATTTTTAGGCAGTGGCCTCTGCTTTTATCATTAGTTCATAAAATCAGAGTATTAGAGTTTTAGACTGCAGGTTATACTGCTTTATAATTTTAAAGTAAGGTAAACATAGTTTAAGAAAATCCTGACATAAAAATCCAAATTTAAAAATTAGAAATTAAGCATGTTTGTGTATATTATAAGCAGTTTTATATAAAGATATTGAACATTAGGGTCCTATAAAAATCAAATCTGAGCTACATAAAAATTTGACTAATAAACTTGCCATCTACCTGCATATCTTATGGCACATCTAAGAAATTAAAGAAAGCTATTTCTAGTTCAAAACAAATAAAAGGACCACTATTTTTCTGCTGGTGACAGTTTCATTGAAAGGGAACCTCTTGGCCCTGACTGGTATGGCTCAGTAGGTTGGCATTGTCCTGAGAAGTGAAAGGTCCCCCGTTCAAATCCTAGTCAGGGTACAGGCCGGCATTGCAGGCCGGGTCTCTGGTTGAGGGCATGCGAGAGGCAACTGATTTTTGTTCCTCTCGAGTATCAATGCTTCTCTCCCTCTTCCTCCCTCTCTTCCCCACTCTTTAAAAATAAAGAAAGAAAGAAAATGTTAAAAAAAAAAGGAACCTCCTGAAAGGGGAAGGGGGAGGAAAAATGATGGGCATGAACTCTACGTACCAAGATTTTATTTGAATCATTGAGTCGACCCTTTAAGGCAGTTGGAAGTTCACCTATGTTTGGTTGAATAAATTTTGCTTCATTGATAATACCTGCCACTTCATCTAGGCCTTCTTTCCTGATCTTCCAATTTTTGTCACCAATCTTAGATATCAACTCTGAGGTGATTTTGTCACTGAAAAAATGGAAGACACCTTATTTCAGACTCCTAAAAATTAATGATATAAAAGTACTCCTGACTGAGAAAGAGAAGGCACCAGATTAAAAATTCAGTATAATTAATCAAATAAACCATTTCCAACAAACCTACCTTATTTCTGTCCTTGGCAAAAGATCCACAACATCATTGCCCCCATCGTCTGGTTCGTCGCCATCTTCTCCTTCCTCTGTACCGCTTGTGCTGTGTTTGGAAATCCCTCTGGTTGGAGCAGGTGGGCTCTGACCTTGCATCTACAGCCAAACCAGCAGATCAGTGAGGCTAATGAACTTGACGAAGGATGCGAGAACAAACAAGCTACAGAATGGTGTCTGTGTCAAAATTTCACAGTCCTTCATAATACTTAATATTTACACAGCACATGTCTTAATTCCTATTTAGCAATTTTGAGACTACACGGCAAAGGATATTTTTATTAAACCTATTAAAGTCTGACTTCTTAATCATGAAACTGTCTTTTGACTTGGATGCCCAAGACAATATAGAGCAAGTCTGTCAAACCACAGCAATTTCCACTGGAAAGTTTATTCAAGGAGGAACAATATTTTTTACTTAAAAATTTTTTAATGTTATATTTAATATACTTTTTGAATAGGTCATACATTCAAAATACTGGGTTGACCAAAAAGTCTGTTAGTTTTTTCAGTAAAACAAAAGACACATTTTTCATTTTTATCAATAACTTTATTGATTTGGATATTTTGAGTATGCTGGCTTTCTCACTATTGGCTTCTAGTGAGTAGAGGCCGGGGTGCTGCTAACCATCTTCCAATGCATAAGACAGCCCCACAGCAAAGAATTATTTGGCCAAAATGTCAATAGTACCAAGAAACTTCACAAACCACTTTGGACATGTTTGATCAGTCACCGCACTTTCCCCATGCACTGCAAAAATCTTTTCTTTGAGTTTCAGTTGCATTTTTTACCTTTCTTGAAATAATAAAGCATAATATACCAAAAATGTTACATTTTCTTCCATCTTCCATATTAAAAGGGCTGCACAAAAATTCACCAATTTTGTAAGTTTTTTTAAATGCATGGTGATATGACAGCTGTCACAACACAATTCATGTGAGAGGCAACCACAAATTGATGTTTCTCTCTCTCTCTTTCTCCCTTCTTTCCCCTCTCTCTACAAATAAATAAATAAAATTCTTAAAAAAAAAAAAGTCATCAGCCTTGGCTGGTGTGGCTCAGTGGATTGAGCACTGGCCTATGAACCAAAGGAGTGCTCGATTCCCAGTCAGGGCGCATGGCTGGGTTGCAGGCCAGGTCCCAAGTAGGGGACACATGAGAGGCAACCACGTGTTGTTGTTTCTCTCCCCCTCTGTCTCCCTCCCTTCTCCTCTGTCTAAAAAAGTAAAATAAATAAAATCCTTAAAAAAAAAAGTCATCAATTTCTTAGGAACTCTTCCCAGGGATACTTTACACATATAAAAAAGCAAATACATACTGTTCATTCCAAAGGGTTAGAAGTTTAAACTTAACTAATATGAGCTTTCTCAAGTCTACCAATAGATTGTATCATTTGTGAAATCTTTACCTTCTCAAATTCTGCATCTATCTGGGACAGGAGGGCAGGCTTTTCATCTTCAAAGAACATTCGCAAAGAGGGACCAACATACAGATACATTACACCAAGCAGGGTGATGGCAGAAGTCCTCACAGCCTGGCAGAACAAAGGGAATTTTCCAAGTCAGAGCAGAACCACAAAGATGGCTGTACTGTCCCCATACACGCTGGTATGTACTCACTGGGTTTGTTGCAGCAAGAGCTGTCTTCACATTGCTAATGAAAGCTTTCACATTCAATCTAAAAGAAATAACATTTAGAGTTAAAAACAAACAAAAGTTTTATAAAGCCAGACATTTTCAACTGAGTTTATAAAGCCAGACTCTTGAAGTGGCTTCCCTTGTATGTGTCCCAGAATCTTACCTGTTTAATTTCTACACTCATCTGAAGTGAGCTTAAAATATTATCCATATGCTAATCACTCCAAAATCTAATGTTAACTTCTCTCCTATGAACTCCAGATTCTGATAGGCAACTGCCTTTGTGACACTTCCATTTGTATGTCTAGATGTCACCCTACATCTGTCACCAAACTCCTAATTGTCCATACCCCAACCCCAAAACCTGTTCTTCCCACAACCTTCCCGACCCCAGTAAAGAGCCACATCGTTCTTCCCGTCGCTCAGGCCACACTCAGCTCCAGAGTCATCCTGACTCCTCTCTTATGTCCACTGTCCTCATTCAGTTCTACTTTTAAAACACTTCCACCTCCACAAAGAACGTCCAAGCCAGTGGAATTTCTTGACAGGATTATTCCAACAGCTTGCTAAGTAGCCTCCCTGCTTCTTCTGCCCTTGATCCTCACTGTGTGTTCCAACTATAGTCAGAATAATCCTGTTACTCTTCTGCCCAAAACTTTGAACCTCCAATATCAGTTTCTGTTCCTTCCCTCAACCTCCACTTTCGAAAGAGACCAACATTCTTAGTGCCCATATCATGTCAGGTCCAGTTCTCAGCATTTTACCTATTTTTCACAACAGCTCTATGAGGTGCCATTCTGACATTTTACAGAAAGGCAAATTAGGTCAAAAGAGGAGCAGTCCCTTGCCCAAGGCTGCATAGCCGGAAAGTGGCAGGTTAGAGATATGACCCCATGTGGGCTGGCTTCACAGACCGCCTTCTGAACCACTGCTCTCCTATCTGAAATTTTAGTTCACAGCTGTTTTGCAGCCCAGTGCCGCTCTTGCTCTCAACAGGGGCTTCCAACCAGATTTCTGCTGCATAAAAAACAAAAATAAAAACAAAACAACTCAAGAGTTTCTGTATTACCTGGCTCTCTCGTTTTTCTCCAATTTTACCTCCTACCACCCTCCACCAGCTCACTTATTCCACTCCAGCTACGAGCTGAAGAACAATTACTCCTTCCTGTTTTGAAATGGGTCACATGTGCTCCTACCACTGGGCTTCTGCACTTGCTGTCCCTTGGTCCACAGAACGTTCTCCCAGGCTGTCTCAGCCAGCTCTCTCACGTCCTGAACGTCTCTGCTCATATGTCAATGTTTCAGGAAGGACTCCTGATCTACCTTACAGAAAAGAGCCCCGTCCCAATGACACTAAGGTGATATCACTTAACCCCTGAACCTGCTTTTTAAAGTTCTGTTGTTCTTAGACCTCCTCATATATTTTTTACTGTTTATTGTCATCTCTCCTTACTCAAATATAAGTGCTATGAAAACAGGAATTTTAACTTGTCCATGATGTGTTTTTAGGGCCTGGAACAAATGACTGAAATATCATAGGTGAACATCTGTAGTCACTGAATAAGTGAATAAATAAAAGATCATGGATGATACAATAAAAAGAAAAATATTCACCTGGCTTTTATGTCACGCCAAGAGATTAGTTTTACAACAAAGCATATAGAATTAAGAAGTTATAACAATACCCTCAACTATGCGAGGGCACCACAAATACTGACATGACATTTCTTTGCTTGAATGACACTTGAATGATAATTTCTAAAGCAGTATTTCTTCGCTTGGTAGAATTCAGAACTGTTTTGCAAGGTATTAAGAGGCATGTTGTAAAAAGCAACGTGACACAGAAAGAGGCAACATAATACAGCAATTACAATATTCTTTCTTGGAACTAGACTGCCTATGTTTAAATCTTGTTTTTGTCATTTCCTAGCTGTGACTTAGACGGCTTACTTAAGCTTTCTGTGCCCTAGTTTTCTTATTTATAAAAGAGATAACAACAACAAAATATATACATGCACATATATGTATATATATATATATAAAAAGGAGATAATAACCTCACATGGCTTTTATGATGATTGAATCAAATAAATTTAGAAAATGCCCAGCGTAAAGTAAGCTCTAAATTAAAGCTTAATTTAAAAATTAAGCTTAAAATTTTTTAAATTTTTGTTAAATGAAATAAATGTGTTCAATATGCAAATAAATTTGTGAAAACATCAAGTTAAACAAGCTTCTCTATTAAATGACTTCTGAGAGTCTTTATTTCACCATTGTGCACTAGAGATCTCTAAACACATATGATTATATGTACTGACTTACAAATGTATTTGATTAGCAATCCTGGGAAGTGGCTTTTCTGTGGGACAGTTATTAACACTCAAGGAAATATAACTTAGAGAATGTTAGTGGATATCAAAATGCAGGTGCACAAGCCAATATAGGCAGTCCCCACCTTATGATGGTTCAACTTAGGGTTTTTGACTTTACAATGGTGTGGAGATACACATACTATATTCCATGAGACAGTCAACACTTCAGATGACTTTGCCCCACCGTAGGCTAATGTAAACGCTCTGAGCATGTGTAAGGTAGTGTATGCTAAGCTATGATGTTCAGTGGGTTGGGTGTGTTAAATACATTTTCGACTTAGGATATTTTCAACTTATAATGGATTTACTGGAATATAACCCCATCATAAGTCAAAGAGCATCTGTACAGACATCTGAGGAACAAGTGTAGTTTTGTTTTATACAAACTATGGCTTCTCAGAATTAAGCAGAGATAGGTAAAACAAATATAATCACCAATTAGAGATTGGCAAAACAATTATTTTGTATTGGATTTTTTCTGACTTACCCAGAAAAACCAAATTCTTTTATTGCATTTGATAGCCAATTCAGAGTTTCTGATTGATTCTTGGGATTCTTCTGGGAGAAAGCCATTGACATAACCTACAGCAGAAAAAAAAACACCCCACAAATCTGTGTTTTCTCTCATATCTCTCATAGAAATACAGCTGAGGTTAAGGCATAAGTGGATGAAACATGGTTTTTCTGATGCTAAAGCAACTGCAAGAATGACTAGGAATAAAATACTTATATAAGAAAATGACATAAGTAACAAGTAGTATTAAAGTATTTTGGATTATTTATAACTTTTCATTAGTGATCACTCTGGATTGTATCTTAAGATAAAATTACTCTCATCTTTAATAGAATATTCTTTTTTAAAAAAATATTTATTTATGTATTTTTAGACAGAGGGGAAGGGAGGGGGAAAGAAAGGAAGAAAAACATCAACGTGTGGTTGCCTCTTGCACACCCCACACCAGGGACCTGGACCGTAAACTCAGGTATGTGCCCTGACTGGGAATAGAACTGGTGACCCTTTGGTTCACAGGCTGGTGCTCAATCCACTGAGCCACACCAGCCAGGGTTTTAATACAATATATTTGACTGAGATAAAGTTTAATTGTCATGCAATAATGTATTATTAATGGTAAAATAAAAACACAGTATCAACAACAGCTTTATTTGAGAAGGTAAGAAACAAGCTTAATTAGTAACCTTAAATTAAAATTTGAAAAAGAAACTAGGAAAACTCGGGGAAAGAGAGCTGTGTCACCAACCTGTTCAGCTGTCCATGGCAACATACAAGCCTCAGCTATCGCTGTCATAGCTTCTTTTGCATTGTTCCCACATTTCACATCTCCAATCTTGTCTACAAGGCCATCCAAGACAATCTGAGCTGAAGTTTTGGAAAAATTTCCCTTCTGTGCAATTAAAGCAACTATATGAAGCTTCATCTGCATCACCTGAACAAGGATAAAGTTATGATAAGTTATAAATAAGCCAGAGATAATTACTTATATACTTATTTTTTTAAAGACTGCATTTATTTTTAGAGAAGGGAAGGGAGGGAAACATCATGTGGGAGAGTACCACTCTCACGTCCCAAATAGGGGGACCTAGCCTGAAAACCAGACATGTGCCCCGTCCGAGAATTGAACCTGAGACCTCTCGGTTTGTGGGACAACCCCCGACCCACTGAGCCACACCAATCAGGGCTGTACTTATTTTTTACAGCAGCCTGAAGAGGTAATACAGTCAAGGACAGCTGAGAACATGACCAAACTAAAATCAGAATTTTAAACAAAGAAGCAAAATAATTTTTATACTTTAATTGTTATCAATTAAAGTAGCTAAGTAACAGGTAAGAGAAAAAACCAAATCATACAATGCTTTAAAATATTAGCAATGGTACCACATGGAAATCTCATGAATTGAAAAATTTAATTTCTATACTCTCCTTATGTAATGACTCGCATCCAGTATTGAATGCACATCTTCCAACACATAATGAATGACCACAGTAACCGCAGGACTCAAGACTTCCTCATAGAGCTGCTCACAAAAGAACTGCGACCCTCCTGCGCACACTCACAACAGAATCAGAGAGACTTACAGAACTTGTAGATTTTTAAGTGGAAGAAAGAAAGAAGCTTAGAAAACAGTTTAAAGATACTGATGTAATGACAGCAGATGTATTGGACTTGAGACCCTTTTGCTCATAAATATTTCCCTTTGTTCTCTTTGAATATTTAATTGATAAATGTTGGCAAGGACGTAGAGAAACTGGAGTTCTCTTTGCATTGCTGGTGTGAATATAAAATGGTGCAACGACTTTGAAAACAGTGTGGCAATTCCTCAAAAAAGTTAAACATGGAGTTACCATACGACCCAGCAATTCAATGTCTAGGTATATATCCAAGAGAATTTCAAACACATTCACATAGAGATGTGCACAAATGCTCATGGCAGCGTTATTGACGACAGCCAAAAAGTGGAAACAATGAAGATGAACATCAACTGATAAATGGGTAAATAAAATGTTGTATAGCCGTACAATGGAATATTATTTAGCAATAAAACAGAATGTAGAGTTTATAGATGCTACAATATGAACAGTAAAAATATTATGCAAAGTAAAAAGTAGACACGAAAAGGCTACATTTTGTAACATTCCACTTACAGGAAATGTCCAGGAGAAGTAGTCCATAGAGACAGAAAGTAGATTAAAACTGCCAGGGACCGGCAGAGGTTGAGGATGTGGGAAGGAACAGAGAGTGACTACTCATGGGTATGGAGTTTCTTTCTGGGGTGATGAAAATATCCTAAAATTATATGATGGTAGGAGTTGCAGAACTCTGTGAATATACTAAAAAGTGCTGCATTGTATAGTGTAAAACGGTGAGTTTTATACTCTCAATAAAGTTGTTCTAAAGGAGAAAGTACATAAAATTATCCCGCGTTACGGATCTAACACACAGGAGGGTATTAGCTGAAGCCAGGCGTGCTTCCTTC
Organism: Trachops cirrhosus; assembly: GCA_028533065.1. Classification (NCBI taxonomy): domain Eukaryota; kingdom Metazoa; phylum Chordata; class Mammalia; order Chiroptera; family Phyllostomidae; genus Trachops; species Trachops cirrhosus. Next base: position 10,288,226 of record CM052543.1, on the reverse strand, counting down.
GTGTATGTGAGCAGCTGCACAGGGAGGAGTGTTAAACGTGGTGTGAGGGGAAGAGGGCAGCCTGAGAACCTTTGGCGTGGAGAGACTCCCTGGAGCCGGGTAGAACGGATGGGCACTGCGGAACAGTGCTAAGGGGACACAGTGAGAGGGAGCTAAGGGTCCCGTGGAGAGAACAAGAGGTGGCAGAAGAGAAGCAGAGGAGAGACTAGCAGGATGCCAAGTACAGACTTGAAACATCAAAAAATTTTTTTACATGAGGTCTATGTATATCTGGGAAAAGGAAACTTTTCTCCTGTTTTCTTTCCTGTATCACTTTCCTGAACCTACTTTTTAGACTAAATAACAGCATTGCTGAATTTCATCTCTGTTATCAGTTAATTAAATAGAGTATGGTAATTTTTCATTGGCAATTTAAAAACTGCATTTATTTTTTATCCAAACAAATAAGAAAGCTATCTCACTGTTTATCCCTCCTTTGAATATGTAAAGATTAGAGGACTTCTAGGCCTAAATAATGAGGAGAAAATGCATATATATAAACTAGACAAATATACATTTATTCACTCAAAATTAGGTGACATATTTCTGAGTGATTAAAAAAATAAAAGCTAAAAATCATTACCAAAACTACACCTCTCTATTGCTCCATACAAAGATGTAATGGAAATTACTTCAATAAAAATCATTAAATCTTGAGTTAAAAAATACCTGAAAATTAGTTTCTTTCCATCCAGGTTTCTTGGCCAGCATCCTCACTAATGCCTGGCATGGCATTTCAGTTCGGTCCATTAGTTCAACAGCCTTGAAGTAAAACCAGAGAATACGAGTTAAGGGGTAATGAGTAGTTCCAAGGAACAGTATATAACAAAATGGGAAGGGAAATAAAGAGGGACCTTAAATAATTTCTGTTATAATGCTTTGGTTCTTAAGTTGGATGTTTATTTAGTATATGGTTGTTATAGTAAAACCACTGAAACTTTCCCCCCACATTTTAGGAATTCACAATTTGCTCCAAGGAAAGTAATGGTAACATAGTTTTTCATTTGCCTAGTGTGTGGCAGAAACTGCTTAATATTTTGACTTATTTGATTTTCCTAAAAACACAGGAAAGCAAAGTAGGTTAGAAGTGGCTAAATATTAAATGTCAAAGATGCACAAATTCAGGTGTAAACGCAACACGTGGCAGACGGCGGACTGGCAGCCAGGTTTCCGGCCTCGGCCCCAGCGCTCTTTCGGTTTCTCCATGCCCCCCCCCCATCAGTAACGGAGAGTGCGCGGGGTTGGACTAGCACGCTCCTTCCCAACACACATCTTTGAGGGGAGCTTCTCGCACCATGTGATAATATCTGTTCCCCAAGAATCATGACGACAAAGAGGGAAACAGAGAAATGGATGAGGGGGTGGTTTAAGTGGAGAGATCTGTTTGCCTGCTAGTATTAAAAAACAAATACTGTACCATAATATTAAAATTCATCTAAACCTTATAATTCAGAATAAAGCTAATTTTCTTGGGTAAGTACTAAGTTAAGAAATTATAGAAACCATAGGAAGCAGATGTTGAGACATAAACACTACACAGCTAAGAAACAAACAAAATAACCCCACCTCAGTTTTAGGTAACACCCCAAAACACGTTCACTTATAAAACACAGCAACAGGACAGGTTTTCCATTTTTAATTTCATCTCTTCTATAAAATGTAATTTTCTTTCACTCTCAACTCATCCTTCTGCGCCTACCTTTTGGAACTCTTCCATGCAGGCCAGTCTTTCCTTCCAGTTACTGCTGTCCAGAAGCTGTATACACGTAGCAGGAAGGACGGCTGAAGCTTTTTCTTCACACACTTCAATCTGAAAGAGACAAACACATCAAAGTTAAAAACTGCTTAAGGAAACAGACAGCAAGAATGTAAAAACACAAGAATATCCTACAGGTATGCTACAGTGTCTGAGGTTTCTGTTTTTGTACCATAAAGGGGAAGTTTGTCTAAGGCAGTTTCAAGAAGCTACAAAGTATGAAATAACTGCAGGTTGTAGGATGCAGGAAAGGAAGAACTCAAGTCTTCTCACAGATACTGACTTTCTACGGCTTTATGAGTCTGAGACACGTTATGTAATACTGACCGAGAGCTCAGGTTCCACTATTTCTTTGATCTCCAATCCCTTCTTGTTCTTGGTTCCAGCGCTCCCTGCACCTCCCGGTGCACTTGGTTTCCCCTTCTTAGGTGGTCCGCCAGCCTACAAGCAATTGAAACAACAATCACACCACTCAAGGATTCTGAAGGTCGTTTCTTAAACTTTTGTGGGTCAGAGACTTCTTGGAAATTTTTCTGAAATGAGGGATCGCTGTAACTGTGTATGGTGGCTTATCATGGTGATCATTTCGCAACACACACAACTATCAAGTCACTGCGTTACACAAAAACTAATATAATGTTGTACGTGAACCATATCTCAATCAAAACTTTTTTTAAAAGTGAGGGATAACCCAACCAACAACAACAACAGGCATATTTTTAGTGCGTACAGAATTTAGCCATTTCAAAGGCAGGCAGACCTTCTGAAGACCATTCCTGCGGGAAACTGCAGGCCCCATTTTAAGAACTTAGGAGAGTCCTCAAGACAAGTGTTCAGTTAAAGGAATGCCGCATTTGCCCCGGGCACTTCCGCCTCTTCTGCACTGCGTAAAGGTGATACACCTGGACTGGTAGGAGGCTCAGTGATGCAACTCAGCAGGATTAGCAAAATGACGAAGGTGATATTATTTATGTTAAGTGCCTTGCCACAATTTATTTCATCATTTAATGATACTTTCTGATGCCTTAAAATGCACTCATGTACATCCATTACCATTTTTATCTCTATTAAAGTCTCAAATAACCAAATGTATTGTTGGAATACTCTGCCTTCACGAACAGATGTTCTGCTGTATTTTGAATGTGGTAATGAGTTCATTTCTCAAATGAAATCATACTGGAAGGCCAGCCATCAACCTGAGATTCAGACCCTACCTTATATAAATTCTAATTTTTAAACCATATTTTCCAAGTCATCTATTAACCTTAGTAGCAGGGGCCTTTTTCAAGGGTCCTGGTTTGGGTACTGAAACGTCCTTCGTGTCCTTATCTCCCGCGGCCCCTGAAGAAGCAGTCCTTCCAGGAACAGTCTTGAACTCCTTCTTTTCAGCTGCCAGTCCAGCTTTCTTACCATGTGCCAGCTCTACCTTTTCTGAACATTCTTTGATCTGGAGAATGAAATTGAGATGAACACCATCAAGCCCAACTTTGAAACACAGTCACTACCTTATTATGTAACAGATCATTTAAACCACAACTATATGAGAATTCAGAGAGAAAATTTTCCTTTTCCACAAAGATAAATTACCCAGACTTTACCTTTTTATTTCCATATAAATTAGAATTGCAATAACTGCAATTTGAGAGAAGACATTCATATTTAGAAAGGTAATTTTCCAGATATTAGAAAAAAGTTCTTAAAACACTGTTTTCACCTTTACAGGTTATGGTCACTAAGCTTTATTTTTTATGTTATAAATTGAAAGGTATTTCTACTGGTATGATAATTGCAGCTTGGAATGAAATTTAAATCTTCAAAAGCTGTGTTTTCAAACTCTAGGTGTGAATCACCAGTGGCAATGAAATAAATTTCACAAGTTGATATCAGCATTTTTGTCTTAATAAAACAGAACAGACAAAATTGAAAATAAAGCCATAATGCACTGTTGTCCAATTTCATTATAATCTATTATTAACTTACCTTATCAAGCTTAAGTTTGTCTACATCAACTAAGAATGGGTTTACTGCTTTTTCACCAACCACCTTCAAAGCTGTACCCAATGCTTCAAATGCAGCATCTCTGACTTCAGAAGCAGAATCACTGATGTGCTATATAGTCCAGAAGTAAACAAAATGATCTCAATACAAGGTACTCTAGGTATTACTGATTTTAAGTCACACTAATGGTTGTTAGATAAGGAATTTGTCTTTTATGATTCACTGAAGCTATGTAAAGCTTTCCTTTTGTCAGTTTTCAGTTATTCTTTCACAAATTCTTTTTGGCTTAAGGGAACCTCTGATATCTATTCAGCACGTAAGTGCTTCCTTTTCCTCCTACCCTCCATTTAAAGTGCCTCACATTCAAATATCTTCAAATACTTCAAACTGTACGCCTGTGCTCGGCTAGATCCAGCCAAATGCCAGTAAATGGGCCAAGTAAGAAAATGTTTAGCAATTAGTGGAACTTGTGCTTCAAGGAGAGGAACAAAACAATACAAGAATTTGGATTCAGTTTCCAAAGCTTCTCAGAACACTGTAATACACAGTCTGAAAGTCAAATAGACACCGTACATAATTAGCAGGGGAAGAAAATCTTTCCTAGATATAAAATATTCCCCCAATTTCAAAGAGAGTCTATACCTTAAGTAGAGCTGCACAAAAGGGCTTCAGCAAGCTCTTAGGCAGGGTAGCAGCAGTGCAGTGGCGGAAGCTTCTCGCAATAAAAAGCGATGTCTGCTGCTTGATGGTTGGATTTTTATTATCCATTACTGCTAAAACATCCTCACTGATGTTCTGTAGAGTGGTCTTTAGAAAGAAAATGTGGTCAGTGAGCTTTTCTCAACTATAAAGAAAAATCAAAATATCGCATTAACAAGATACCACATAGACAAGGGCCCAAGCCCGCGTCGTCAACTTACGGTAAGGAAGATCGCATCGATTGCCTCCTGCAGGGCTTGCACGACTTGAGGCTTCTTCTCTTTGAACTTTTCCAAAATGGTTGGCACAACCTATAAAAATGAGCAGATAGAATATTATCTGGCAACCAAAAGGAATGATGTACTGATAACATACTACAACATGGATGAACCTTGAAAGCATTATGCAAAGTCTAAGAAGCCAGTCACAAAGGGTCACGTATGTATGACTTTTTCCATTTATATGACGTGTCGAATCCACAGAGACAGAGCAGATTAGTGGTTGCCAGGGCCTAGGGGTAGGGAAGAATGGGGAGTAACTGATAATGGGCATCGGGTTTCATTTTGGGGTCATAAAATGTTCTGGAATTAGATAGTGGTAATGGTTAATAATGATTACACAGTCTTGTGTACATACTAAAACCACTGAATTATATACTTTAAAAAGAGGGTGAATTTTATAGTATATAAGTTATATCTCAAAAAGCTGTTATTAAAATAATGTTTGGCTTACCAAAACAAAAAAAGTGAATAACTAAGTTGGATAAAAATAGTCATTTTGTTTTTTGAAGGGGACAAAACTCTTATGTTATGTGTTAGAATAACTAAGGGGTCCAATTCCATACCACCAGAGCAGTGCGCCTCAACCTCTTTCCGCATCTGCACCTTACACGCTACCACGAAACCATTTTGGTCAGTAACATCTCTTATTAGACAACATAATTCTCAACTAGGTGGGTTTACAGGTATAGTATATAATTCTTCACCCCCACCCAAGATTCTGATACATCACACTGGACTAGGCTGTCTATTGCCCCTTCAGTAGACCAAAGAAAAAAAAAATAGTATCAGAAATGGCAGCAATTTTGATGAGAATTACATCCTTTTATTCAAGTGCTCAGTTTAGATCAGTAAAGTTGGAATTTCTATATTTCTTTTATTTTATAAACTATCACTAATTTACTAAATATTTAGTGAATGCCTAACACATCTATTGAGTATCAGGCACTGTGCTAGCAGGCAAATTAAAGTTGTTTTTAAGGTCCAAAAGATATAGACAAAGCTTAATGGCATCCAAAATGATTTTTTTTTCAAGATTTCACAGAAGTGACACATAGTATAAAGAGTATGGTTTCCATGAAGAAATATAAAAAACTTTTTAATACTAGTAGTTATAAGCTTAAAAATCAAGGAATTTCAGTGGTTATAAAGCTAAAGTTCAGTTTTATATATATTTCCAAAAAGACAGTTTATAAATAGCTAAAGAAAATAAAGCTAAACCACTAACATGCTTGTTATCAAACACTATATACGATATAATTTTAAGGAGAGGGTGGGGAATCACCAAACTACAAAGTACTGGAGACATTCTTTAAGTTGCACAACAAAATATCACAAAGCCAGAATCAGAACTCAAACTAGAGGGCCAGGCAATCATCCAACTATAATTTAGTAAATTAAAATGTATTTAAAAAGCTGCCTGCTAGCTCAATAGTTATTCCTAATACAAAAGTATAAAATATTCTAATAAGTAACAAAAAATTGACCAAAAGCTAATTAGCACACTGCTAGCATATACACAGATATTATATAATATATTGATTGCTATAAGATATTAATTAGCCCTGGCTGGTGTGGCTCGGTGGACTGAGTGCCAGTCTGCAAACCAAAAGGTCGCCACTTCGATTCCCAGTCAGGGCGCATGCCTGGGTTGCGGGTCAGGTCCCCAGTTGGGGGTGTGCAAGAGGCAACCGACTGATGTATCTCTTGTATCATCAATGTTTCTTTCCCTCTCTTTCTCTCTTCCTTTCCCTCTCTCTAAAAATAAAATCTTCAAAAAAAGGGAGAGAAGACTTTAAAAGTGTATTAATTATAATTTTACTTCAGTTTATGATTTATATATCTAAGGCTTTTTAAAAAAGCTTTTTATTTATTTATTTTTAGAGAGAGGGGAAAGGAGAGAGAAAGAGAGGGAGAGAAATAGTGATGTGTGAGAAAAACATTTATCGGTTGCCTCTCTCACACTCCCAATCAGAGACCTGGCCCACAGTCTAGGCATGTGCCCTGACCGGGAATCAAACTGGCGACCTTTTGGTCTACAGCAAGATGCCTATCCCATTGAGCTACACCAGTAAGGGCTAAGGCTTTTTTTGGACCTTTATTTTTATTTCCTGGTAACAAGTTAGTCATGATTTATTTTTATTTGGTACCATCTTCCTTTTTCCAGCTAAGTTCTCTGAAATTATTTTTAATGTTATGAGTTAGCAAGCTCCAAATACCATATCTAAGTGAGGCTAGATGTTAGCTTCACAATATAAAACCAACACATGGTTATGGACCATTAGGGGACTCTTACGTTCATCTAGGGAATCAAATGATCAAGTGGTGAGCAAGTTAAACTTTAGAGTTCAATACAATTTTCAGATGCTGAATCATTCTAAGTAATTCAGATTTAGAGGCCAACTGACAGATGCCAGTTAAACATCTCAATTTATTAAAACTGTTACCAAACTTGATTACTTCCAAATTTACACAAAGAAAGTAGTATATTCAATGAATGTCTCCACTGAGATTTTCTTAGATAAACTGATATATCATGAACAGTGTAACCTATATAAATGTCTCAAGTATATAAGTAAATTATTTATCAAATAGGAAAACACTATACAATGCATTTTATATGTTAATTTTACTTCTTGTTTTATATTGTCTTTTCTACACTCATTTTTGCTCTGTCCTGGATATCCTAAGTTTTAAGTTCATCCTGTTATACTATATGTAATGTTGTAGGAACAAAGCAAGATATTAATCAATAAGTAATAAGCAAATTAACCTAAGTACTTTAGGCCATGTGCCTGATTTTCTACATAAAGCTAATGAATTTAGTTATAAATGACATCTTCATTGAAATGTTGTGAGGAGTTATGTTCAATATTAATAGAACTTAGTGAGAAATGTACTTTACTCGATATATAAAGACCTATGCCAAAGAGCTGTTTTAAAGTTTAGAGCAAACTAGCCTGACATTCTTGATAATATTGTTGATTTGTCCTTAAGTATTACTTACGTGTCCTGCATATTGTCCAAATTTCTTCCTTAGCCCAACAGCCAGGCCAGTAAGACATTTTGCTGCCAAAGCCACCAACATGACATTGGTGTCCTTTCCAACTACCTATAAAAAGGAAAACAAAACAGTCACAGCCCTATAGAAGGAAACTGAAAACTTCCTCTTAAAAGAATTCTAAAAGTTATTATGTTAATAGATAGCCAATTACATTCCCTACAAAAGAAGAGATTCTTCTTTAACAGTATCAAATTTGGGAGCTTCCTTTCAGTATGTTTAGTCTCCTATCTTGAAGTTTTACCAATAAAAATATATATAAAACCACAACTTCCAGCTGCTAATTCTGCATCAGTGGTAGTCTGGGCTGTCAGAGGAGGAGGTGACTCTGACAATGGCAGAGAAGCCGGAGGCCTGCTGACTTTGCTCTGGGGCAGGGAAAGCTAAGACGACGTTTCTCTGGAAGACCCCACAGGGCAGCAGCCCTAACTTTTATTCCCCAGGAGCACCAGCAGAAACTGCTGTAGGCACCATCAAGAAGTCCAGGCAGATTCTAAATTGCAAGCACCATTGCAACCTTTCCTCTGAGGGAGCTTCTGGCTTTGCAGCTGCCATTTTAATTACCAAACGATCATCAAGCTTGCATTTAGAGCCTCTTGGCAGAGTTTCCTCCCCCACTGTTTGTACTACCACCCTCCTGGTTCTACACCCCAAAGAGCCTAGCACTTCCCAAAACTCACAGGTAGTAGCTGTTCCTGCATCACTTCAGCAAGACAGTGACTATGCCGGGCTTCCTTCTTGCTGAGATTTTACTGTGCTATACTGCCCAAGTCAGCTGGTGTTAAAAAGCTGCTTTACTTTTAAGTGCCCCAAACTCTTGTTTTCTTACTCTTTTCCTACGTAGAGGTAATGCTTCCACTTGTCCTTGGATTTTATATAGTCCCTAAGATCTGGCATTCCCTAAGCAGAATGCTTCATTCCCAATTCTCCAAATTAACAATCTGTAATGTACAGCATGCAAGGAAGTTCTAATTGGCACCTGCAGGTACTCCCTAAGTGCTGAGGAGTAAGGATTAAGAGGCTAACATTTATTAAAAACGAATTAGATGACAATTTTATAGGTGTTTTATAATCTTTATTTCACTTAATATTCACCCAAACCCTATAAAGTAGGTACTATATTATTAGTTCAGTTTTGTAGACTTCAAAAAAGCTAAATACAGATGAACTTGCTCAAGGTCACAGAGCTGGCAAATAGCAGTGCTCCAGTTCAAACCGAGTCTGTTCTGTCAGCAAAGCTCTTGCTCTCTTACCCGCAGAATGGTCCTGGTCACTCGCAGGGAAGTGCAGCGCCCCGAAAAGTCTGAGCGGCCTGAGGTGCACTTTGCCAGCTGAGACCGAACACAGCAACACTGCGTTCTTCTTTCAGCTCCCAGACACTAAATACATGTCTTTTCACGGTCTATTTAGTGCTATGGTTTCTTGTGGTTTTTTTTTTTTTTAATTTTTATTTTTTGCATTTTGGTGCTTTTTGGATGTCCTTTCACTGTTTAGAACGGCCCCTAAGGGACTCAGTGCTGAAGTTCTGTCCAGCATTCCTAAGCACAAGAAGGCTGTGATGTGTCTCACACAGAAAGTCTGTGTGGTAGATAAACTTTGTTCAGGCACGAGCTACAGGGCAGTTGGCTATGAGTTCAATGTTAATGAATCAATACTTTATATTACATAAGATATCTTCAAAAAGAATAAAACACGGTTGTGTATTGTTTTATGTATCAGCTGATGAAACTGTTATGATCAAAGGGTCTCAGGGCCCTAACCCTGCATTTCCCCTAGGAATAATGGTTTAGCATTCGCTAATTCAGTGATTATGGTAATTTTATAGAATATAACTACCAGGAATAAAGAGAATTACTGTACTTACATGTGTCTATAATTAAAGGTTAACCTCCTCCCCCCACCATTTTAATCCTCTGTAATTTCAGGCTGAAGAAACAACAAAGTTTTCAACCTTGCTATGCTCAAGACAAGGTCTTCAGTTTGTCCTTAAGCTCTACAACTACATCCACAGTGTCTGATCTATACTTTCCGATTTTATGAAATGCTACTATATTAAAAAATATCCCCAGGCAGCAACTTGATTAGACCTAAGCAATACTGAAGGAATATTTTCTAAAAATATTTTTCTTATTTAGTACTTGCCTACTTAATAGTTAACCACATGCCCCACATCCTTTGCTTTACATGCTGATACAATATAGTGTGGCATCCTTTGCTATCTAACAAAAAAAGTCTTTATATTTAATAGCTGCCACATTAAATGGAGCCAACTTAAATAGTTCATCTGACAGAATTATAAAACTGGAGTAGTTGGGTCTGGGATCAGCAAGATCGTCTTTTTCTTGAGGTTTGTACATGCTATTAAATAGCATACTTAACGTCAGATTGAAAACTACTCCCTCCAAAATAATCTAGGACAATAATTTTAAACAGTCCTTCAAAAATAAATGCCTATGATTTAAAAACCATCAATAGTGTTCCTTAAATGGCAATGTTGCTGTGATAAAAAGGATGACCAATAAAGAGAAATTCAATGGCCTCCACTGTTGCTGGGATACCAGTGTGGAAACTCCGCACATTTACCTTCTTTAATGCTTTTACTAAATCCGCGTAATCGCCTGCTTCCAATTTGGGGTTTTTCACTAGTACTTCTACAGCCTCCAGGGCCTCTTTTCTCTCTTGCCATTTTTTTGCCTCCTGCAGGACACAGTATGAATCATTTGTAGAACAGAAAATAAGAGAGCAAAATAAGAGTCTATTTCTTTCATACAACTAATTCAAAGATATTTTGTTTTCAGAAACTTTTTCTAAAGCTAGTTAAAAAATTGCAAAATTGTACAGCCAATCAGAATGTTTTGTTCATATAAATACATTTGTTTTAGTATATAAAAAGTCATACCATTTCATAACACTAAATGTGATAGTAAGTAAACAGAAGATGCCACAGTCTCTTCCTTCCATTCTCTAGGCAAATGTTGGTAAGCACGTATCAATCAGCAAACATAAAAAGCATTTCTAGTGTATCTGACAATGGTACAGCTATAGGAGAATGGAACAAGACCAGAAAAGAACAAATCACATAACCAACAACCAAAACTGTTCTAATCCTGAAGATTAATTTTCCAGAATGAGAGTAAAATGTGAAACCTTTTGTTTTATGTCCATGAAGTAGAATATGCTCCACTAGAGATCAAGCAATCACTCATTAATTTGATTTTGCAAAAGAATTGGGGATACAAAGAAGTTGATAAACTAGTCATCCTAGAGGACTTTACTGTTCAATTCATCGAATATTTATTTGTTCACCAAAAGTTTATAGGATATTCAAGGAGCTGACAGCAAAGCTAGGAAAATCATTAATAAACAACTACAAGGTCATTACCACTATAAAAAGGAGAAGTACATGCTGCTTTGGTAACACAGCAAGAGGTCTTAACCTAGTTTAGGCTGACAAGTAGGCTTTGCCCTACAAAAAAGATGCCTAAGGTGAGATCTAGAAGATAAAGAGGTATTATGAGCTGAATGCAGGGAGAAGAACATTACAGGCAGAAAGAAGTCCATTAAGTCCCAGAGTTTAGGAACAAAACAAAAGCCCGGCACAGAGGATACTGGGAGAAGGTCATTGTGACTGGAGTGTGGAGGGTGTGAGCCATTAGGGATGTGGCTGGGAGGTGAGCAGGGCCCTCAGAGATACCAGAGATGGCCTCAAGGGCCACAAGATGATCTCAGACACCATCTTAAAACTCATGGAAGCCATCGGAGGGTTTTAATGAGGCAATGATATGAGAAGATTTGCGTTTTGGAAAATGACACCTCTAATTACATTGTGAAATGTGATGGGAAGGAGAAAGAGGCAAGTGCAAAGACAGGGAGCCTTGTGAGAAGACTTCCGCAGTACTGTAGCACATAAGGCAAGACATAATGGTGGTTGGAATAAGACTGTTTCTCAACTGGGGATAATTTTATCTTTTGGAATACATTTAGCAAAGTTTGGAGACATTTTTGATTATCATGATTTTGGAGACTGGTATTACTGATATCTGATAGAGAAAGACCAGAGATGCTGCTAAAACATTCTATAATGCACAGGATACTCCTCCAAAACAAAGAATTATCTGGGAAAAAATGTCAACAGTATCAAGGTCAAGAAACCCTAGAGTAACTACTTGGCAGTGGGATGAATTTGAGAACTATTTAAAGGTAAAACTAGAGAAACAGTGAAGAAAAGGAAGATGTCAAGAAAAATGTTCTAGTTTTTGACAAGATGTAAAAAAATGCAATAGTAAGTACATACACAAAGTAGTATGGGAACCAAGAAGCCGCAATTAACTCACTCTACTAGGGAACATACGGGGCGAAAGGGTACACCAGGAATGGCTCAGCAGGACATTCTCTTAATTATGCTCAAGCAATTACTTAGAATGAAATAAATTCGAGAAGTTTACCATTACTTACAATTTTGTCATAAAAGTCTTTGGGAAGTTTGGAAAGAATTTCTACTGCTTCCAAAAGCTCATAAGCATCTATCTGTGGCACCTCATCACCATCATCACCACCTTCCAGAAAAAAACAAAACAAACCTCAAAAATGGATGGAATGGTTTTATTTTTCAGTTACCAGTCCTTTCACGCCTCTGATGAAATCTTGACACAGAAAGAATCAGCATTCTTAGTGCTGTAGGTAACATATTTTATTAAATGGCAATCCTATAAAATGTGACTAGCGAACATAGGTTCTTGTGGTAGCACCCATTCTTATGAATTTTTTTAAATAAGGTTTTTAAAGATTCTTTTTTTTTTAAGATTCCATTAATTTATTTTTAGAGAGAGAAGGGAGGGAGAAAGAGAGGGAGAGAAACATCAGTGTGTGGTTGCCCCTCACGCACCCCACAACTGGGGACCTGGCCCACAACCCAGGCACGTGCTCTGACTAGGAATCAAATCAGTGACCCTTTGGCTCGCAGGCCTGTGCTCAATCCACTGAGCCACACCAGCCAGGGATTTCTTGTGAATTTTTATAGACACCAGTGTTTAAAATTGGCTTACCTCCCTCAGCATCTCCACCAGCAGATTGCTGCTGTTCCAATTTTGCTTCTAGTTCTTGCTGAGAACGCAGAAACCGAGTTGGTTTAGGAGCACCTGTTGGCAGTTTGACCCATTCTTCTTCTAGTTCTTTCAACTACAAATATTACAAAATATTTAAAAAAATATTATCTACATCTCCACCATTAGAGAATATACTTAACATTTATATTTACTAATATAAAACTTAATTTCCTATTTATGTGGTTCTAAATGGGCAAACGAGATAAATTTAAATTTTATACATTTTTTGGCATAAGTCAAACTAATTTATATTTACTATACCGAAGATTATGACTAAGCACACAGAAAAAAAGAAAATCCATTTTTTCCAGACACTCTCATTAGTTCATGAATTCAGTACATTTGTATCAGATAAAGTCTCCAAAACCAATTATAACAAAAGGAGGATAAATGCATTTTGTCTAAACAGATATTAAGTCCTGCTACCAACAGCATTATAAAGGGATCTTTTATACTCTAGATTCAACACTAACATACTGGAATCGTCGAATGTATGGTATGTAACTTGAGAGGACAAAGTAACTGCACAGACAGTTGGCAATGCTCAGAAAAAGCAACCGATTTCAAAGTTAAGAATCAAAAATAATTATTTGTAAGGACAGAATATCAACAACAGTGACAAGAAGGAAATATCTTCACAAATTAACCTCATGCACAGACAACCAGAAATCTGTGCCTCACCTGGAGGGAGTTTATATTTTGTAAGGGGGGTCTCAGAGCATCCCGAATCCATCTGTAAATCTCCACGGCAATTAGTTTGGCTTCATCTCGAACTGCCTTGTCTCGAGACTCAAAAAGTTTTGGCAACACTTTAATAATTGGCTTAAGCAAGATGATTTTGGAACCAAATTCACTAGAAGTAAAAAATTGGAAAAAGAATTGTCAACATGCTTGCTTGGGTAAAGTTTTAGCTTTCATTCACTCAAACACAATTCCATACCTATAGATTAATAGAGTTATACAAATTGAGTTTTAGGGCAGAAAAAAGGGAGCTCATATCCACATCTGTGTTTAGATGTTGTTCTGCCAAGAATAGTATTTAATGTCTAGGGTCCAAAATAATGTTACCATTTTAAAATTAACTTTCTAGGTAACCAGACTAGAAATAATTCAAGTCTATAAAGGGCCAACACTTGTGTAATATCTTAAATATACATATTTATGGTTAAAGATAAGAACGAATCAGTTTATACATATATAGATGAGTGAAATCTGCTTTTAATAAACTTTTGAACAGTTCTTACAATTAAGGTGGTTCACTCTACTCAACAGATCACTAATCCTGGCAGTGCAGTATGTTTCATTCCTGACTTCAAAGATATCACACTATAACTCCAGGCAACTTAAATCTTTTTGCTTCAGTTTTCCACAGGGAAAATAGTAACTGATTTCTTTTTAAAAAGTAACATTCAACCTCATATAATTGTCACATATTACATTTTTAAGTTCAATGGCCAAATTTAGCATTCTGATTCACTGCTAACAATTCTGAATAACATTCTAGAACAAAACAAATTTAATTATGAACAAACACTGAAATTCTCGAGTAAGAGCCATATGTATTATTTATCTATTATCTAATGTGAACAGATTTGTCTCACATGCATAAACACAACAAAATTTTTCAGTAATAGCTACTGACATATTCCAATAGTCCAAAGAAGGAGACTGAAAATACTCTCCCTAGAAAGTGATATTTAACAAGCCAAGCCACCTGGTTGTGTAAATAGTTTAAATATAGATATCTTAACATGAAACTAAACTAGATTATCTCCAAGACTGCCTTATGGTGAAGACAAACCATTCTTTTTAGATCATGGTGCCTAAAGAATCGACCATTTGGAATTCTTAGTTTTCCCTGACATTATTACTATTTCATCTGATTTTTGTTTATTTGTTTGTCCCACTATTCTGGCCTGCTTCTGAAAGATTTGAAAAAATATGGAGCAGGTCCACATGGAAAATACCTTAACAAAACAAAAGCTAATCCTGGCACTAAACACATTGCTATAGAAAAAACAAAAGGGTTCTGGAAGCCCATTTTAGGGGCCATAGAACATATTCGGTTTCCTGGAATTATCACTAACATAGACGGCTTAAGGAAGCTCTGGAACCTAGGATTAAACAGTTGACCTCAAGGTTCTTGAAGGTCTGACAGAACTATCTCGTTCCACTTGTAGATTCTGAGATGTTTTAGGACAAATAAAGAACCACTGAGGGATGAGACTAAATAACATCTGTAAGAAAGATATAAGAAGATATACCTAACTTGTTCTTTTTCTACCCTTATTCTCCTAGTCAGCTTAAAATGAAGTAACCAGAGTTTACGGCATTCTAGATTAGAAACTTCTAATTAAAAGGTAGATTACAGTATAATACATATTTTATTAGAGATCCAATACTAAGGACAGAACAGATCTACTGATACAAGCACAGTTTTAATGACCAAGTCAATTCACTAAATTTTTAAGATAAGAACAAGCATACTATTTACTATTCATAAAAACACATGACTACTATTCTATAATAGGCTAGACACAAGGAAACATTTATCACACAAGAATCTAAGTGAAAGTAAAATTTTATAAAAGAACATCATGAACCAACCAAAGACAACGTAAAAGTTTCAGACTTATAAGTTGAGGATAGTTTAACAAAATTAAATAATTTTGATACTTTGATGTAAGACAAGCACCAAAGGAAGCATTTTCTTTCTCCAAGAAGTAGGTCATATACAAAATCACCAGAGAGTTGAGTTGAGATGATCTTCACTTCCGTAGGCCACACATTTAAGGTTTCATGAGAGCCGTTTTCTAAAGTATCTCATGTGAATGGTTTTGGATATCAGATTAGAAGGACTGCCAAATCAGGACAAGTTAGTGGCCTGTCTAATTCAGACTTGCATAGCAAATTACAACTACTTGTTCCTGAAATAGATCCCATTCATGAAAACCTTCTAAAAAACAAGAAATTCTAGAGTTGAAAATAACTTATTACAGAAGAGTACAAGTTATTTTCTATTCGCTGTTGCTATAATTCTGTTTAAAGGCATATAGCATTTGCTTCTACTTTATAAAAAGGCACCTAAACTAAGGTTTGCTTTAACCATCAAACTGTGTCTTTAGCCAAACTTCAAAGTATATAAATTTATGCATAAGGATAGCTAGAGAAAAAGAGCTGCTTAAATACCCTGAAGAGTGCTTTTCCACAAAAAGGCCAATTCATAATCTGAGAATAAGTCAGAAATACCCCGTTTTATCTTCATTAGAAAGAAATTTAGATAAAATAACTATGCAACACACTTGAGGAGGCTGAAGGTTAAAATTACTGAATACAAAGTCCACACTTGAGAAGTGAATTCGGCTGTTCCAGGTCCCTCTCCTGGTTGGTATGGCATGCCAAGTCATGTCTAGCAGTTTTCATTTCTGTTTAAACCAGAAACCCGAACTCAACGGAGATACTAAAGTTAACAGAACTAGAGCTAAACGAAAAAAAAAAAAAAATCCTACCTTAAGGCTTTCCTCAGCGTCTCTGTGCAGGCCACGATGATCTTGGGGTTCTTATTGTCCAGGCCTTTCAGGAGCTCTTCTTGCACAGCCTCTCCTTTCTCAATCTCTATGTACATGAGACAGATCTCGATGCCTAGCTCCTTGGCTCTGGCTTTGGGTTGGTTGAAAACTTTACTTACAACACCTGATACAACTTCTCCGGTGGTTCTGTAATAGAGATTATAAACAAGAGGCACACGCACAAAAACACTTTAGTAGAAAGAACTGGAAAAAGGTCAAGGGTGGGTGTAGGGGAATGTACTTTTTAAAATGCTTAGGAATAATGTAAATGAGTTTCTAATTAGTTTATGTTTGAGAATATTAAAAAACTTATGCAAAAGTTTAAGATATGTCACACCAAACAATAACCCAGAACCACAGATTGTAAATGTAGAAAATTTAAGCAAGAAAGCAAAAATCCCTTGAAATTCCACTACCCAGAGAAAACTACTTTCAACTTTTTGGTATCCATCCTTCCAGACCTTTCTATATGTGCACATATACATATATTTATACATATGTACATGTATAGATACACACACACACACCATACAATAGGATTATAAATTTCTTGATTTTGTGAAATTTTTTTAAAAAGTAATTTTAAACAGTCAAGAGAATTTATTCACAGAAGGAATGGATATGTGTGCACCTTTATCAACAAAAGGTTGCTCCCACCTTCTTGGCAAGACCATAATAACTTTACTGCTTTGAGTCTCTTTGAAATGAAACAAAACCTATGCTATCAGAAATTAGAGGCATATGCAGCATTTGTCAAAAAAGTTTCTGGTATCAGAAAAAAAGGAAATTAAAAAAAACAATGATTTATTTCACTAATGGCAAGGGAGATTTGGCAGTGTTAACAAAACTCTCAAATCAAGGGCCCCCACTGGTGGGTGTATATGTGGGGTGAGCTCCTTTCAATGACAGAAAGACTGGAGTTAGAAAGATCAGGTTTAAGAGGTGTGGGAGACGAGTCACAGGCAGAAATGTAAAAATGCCTAATGACCACAGGATACAGATGTGACTCTAAGATCACCTACCTGGGATATTAACAAAGATTTTTGTAAAGCCCAAATATTTTCAGTGAAATTCTGATAATTTCTTTGCTGACAGCCTCTCAGGTTTTTCTCAAAGCTACTGAAGATTTTCCTTCTTAGTCTAGAGTAATTTCCATGTGAAAGGATTAAAAGGAAAAAACATCACTTATTCATCAAATCTTACGGTAAAAACTCAAGATCTGACTTTTAATTTGTTCCTTTTTAGAGATCTCACATACCATTCAGACTTCTGAGAACAGATAAAGACTGAAAAAAAAACAAGTACCAAGGAACTATGAAAGAAAATTAATATATTCTAAGAGTGCTAATAACTAAGAACAGTGATACATGAATATACATAGATTAATCCAGGTAGCACCAGACAGGGATTTTTAACAGAAGAGATGAAAAGAAATTACTCACTTTCCTGCTACATGAGCATTTTCGATATAAACAAGTGCAGCTTCTAATCCTTTCAACTGAACCACTGCATTGGAATCAGTCACAAATTTTTTTATCAATCCTAAAAATTTGGACCATTCTGGGCTCTTTTCATCTCTTATTTTCTGGAAGATCTTCAGGGCCTCTTCATACCCATTTAACCTTGCTTTCCACAGCTAAAAGAAAAGTAGTATTTTGAAAAACAAAACAATAACACTATTATTATTTATTGTTAATTGGGGAGGGAGAGAGAAATAACCACCCTATACCAGGATATCTGAACAAAGGACCCAATGAGTTGAAACAAAAAAGGAGTTTAAGAAATTCAGATAGTTTTTAAAAAAGATTATCTAATAAACTTCTTCTTGTAAGTGTTTAATATTTATGATATTCTTCTAAGGTCATCTAAAATTCTTAACGGGCCATTATAAATGTATCTCAGTTAGATACAAAGTATTCAAGTATTTGTTATTACTTCGTCAGAGTATGGCATTAAAGATGTGACAACTCAAACATGAATCATCCTGCTGAAAGTACCCAATCTCCAAAGTACATTGCTTTTCAGTTGTACTGTGTAATCACTGGGTAGCTTTAAACTATATGCTACACAATATAACTGCTGACAAAACAAGCCAATGACACCGAAACCTGAGTTCCAGAAAAGTCTCACCTTGTGTTCACATTTCTGATCAACTGGTAGCTTCAGCCACTCGCTATCATCTCCCATTGTGCTTCCAGTTTCTCCTTAGAGTTAAGAGTAATTCCTAATTAAATAAAAATTGATATCTATTAATTCTAGGGCAAGCAGTCTCTTAAGACAAAATTGCTTTTCTGAGATCTTTATTTTATCACGATGCACCAATAAGATTAAAAAAGCCCATTTTGTTTATATACACCTAACAGGATTTTAAAAGTAAAAGCAAGAAAAAATAAGTCAACGAAAACTCTAGACAGATATTTGACTTCTAAAAATGATGCTATTTGGCCTTCTAAAAGGGCAAGAGAAGATGACCCTGGCCAGGTAGGTCAGTTGTTTAGAGCATCATCCCAAATGTGCCAAGGCTGTAGGTTGGATCCCCAGGCAGGGCACATACAAGGAGGAACCAATAAATGCATAAGTAAGTGGAACAACAACAAAAAAATCAATGTTTCTATCAATTTTTTAAAAAGGCAAGAGAGGAATTTCAAAGAACACCATACTTTCAGCTGTTAAACAAAAATTCCTTACAGAAAATATTCAATATGGAAAAATTTCAATGCTACCCAGCTTTCTAATTCTGGTAAATATGACTTCAGTCAATATGTTTATGTAAACTAGTAAAAAAATAAATCTCTGAATGAACTATTCCTTTCTTTTTTAATTATACTTTATTGATTATGCTCTTAGTTATCCCAATTTCCCCCCAAACTCTTCCTTTATAAACTTTATATTTAGACAATTTTTTAGTGAGGTTTACAGTCAACATTCCTTTAATAATTTGTGCTATTGTTTAGATAACATTTCTTTCTGATTATGAAAGTACATATGCTAATTGCAGAAAATCTGGAAAGTACAGAAAATATATAAGGAAAGAAAGTATTAAACAAAATTTCACCCCCTTGATGAACACTAAAGTGTGTGTCCACTTGAATCCTTCCAAGTTTTTCTCAATGCATAGACAGTGTATAAATTACATGAAAAAAAAAAAGAGGGAAATCTTTTTCTTATAAGGTCACATTCTCCTATATTTGAGAACCTGATGATGTTTAAAGGCTGCATAGCACTACATTTTTATCATCAATCCTGCTGTTGAAATTTAAATTATATCCAATTTTTCAACATTATAAATAACATAGAGGGATTCTGCTTATTTCTCCTGTCTATCCCAGTCCTGGCCTGACATAAATATATCTTCAACAAATATCTGTTTAATGAATGTATATACCTTGATAATGCCTATCTTGAATCAGGCATTGTGCAAAGTACTTGTTAGGCATGTTGATTCATTTTGTACTAACAACTACATGAAAGATATTCTCTCCACTTTATACACTAGGCTCACAAAGATTAACTTGCCTAAAACAACAATCCTGGCAGGCAGTGAGATCACAGTAAGATTCAAAGTCTATGCCTCTTCTTTTATAACCTGTTCCCTCCCATGAAAATGCAGGAAATGTTCCAGGAAAAGTTAAACACTCAAAGACTGAATTGTAAAAGTTTATCAGAGTAAGTGGAACTTTCTTTGAGAACATTCTAAAGTCCCCAGGACCCTGTAAAATAACAGCAGTACATTTTAGAGTAGGAGTCAAACCTTAATAGAGAACAGAAACTCTAATACAGCAATGGAGTAGATAAAATAGTACAATAGTTTGGAAAATAGTATGGCATTATTTAGGCTGAAGATGCACATACCCTGCTATCCACAAACCCCATTCCTAGGTATATACCCTAGATATTGATGAAGACCTATACAAGGTTACTCACAGCACTGTTGTTTATGAAAGTGAAAAGTTGGAAACACTTCACAAGTGTATCAAAAAGAATGAATAAGACAGTGGTATATTCACACAGTGTAATATTATATAGCAACAAAAATGAATCAACTATGTAGTGCTTCTCCAACTCTATAGTGAGGGACTAGTCCTTTTTTGGTAATTTTTCAAGCAATTGAAAATTGATGAAAATTCACTGATGTTTGTCAAATACAATAAAAATTAATTATGAGATCTCTGTATTTTTAAAGTTCCCCAAGTAAATAAAAAATAGTCCAGTCACCATGTAAAACAATTTAGTGGTTCCTTAAAAAGTTAACGTAGAATAATATGGCTCTGCAATTCTACTCCTAGCTTTATATCCAAACGAACTGAAAACAGGTACACCAATATGTACATATACATGCATGTTCATATCGGCACTATTCACAGCAGCCGAAAAATAGCCCAAACACCCATCAATGGATGGAATAAACAAACTGTGGTATGTACATACAATGGGCTGTTACTCGGCCATAAAAGGGAGTGAAGTTCTAATACGTGCTACAACTTGATGAACTTCACAAACATGATGCCAAGTGAAAGAAGCCAAACACAAAAGGTCCCATACCATACAATTCCATTATGTGAAAATACCTAGAATTATAATAGATTGATTCATACAGAGAGAATGCAGACTGGTGGTTGCCAGGGGCTGAGGAGAGGGGGAATTGAGTAGAAACTGCTTAATGGCTAAGGAATTTTACTGCAGAGTGATGGAAATGTTTCGGAACTAGATGGAGGTAGTGGATGCGTAATATTGTGAATGTATAAAATGCCATTTGAATTCTTCATTTTAAAATGGTTAAGTTTTATGTTATGTGAATTTCACTTCAATAAATTATTATTTTTTTAAGTCCCAAGGTGATCTAATGTGCAGCCTGGGTTGAAAACATCTAACATCACTTTCTTGGCCCAAGTTTGAGCTGCAAAAGCAATCTTTCCCCATCTGTTTTTCAAAGAGAAATACTCAACAAAATCTTTTAAACCATTTCCCAACCAACAGAATGTCAACAATCATATTCAACTGTCAGGATTCTGAGTTCACTATGGTACTTTTTTCCTGTTCATTACTTTTGGAAACATGAAGAAACAGGTTATTCAGCCTAAGTGCCTCAGAAAATTTAGATGCCATTGTTATACTTTCTGAAATGGCTTCTACCATGTTATAGCCTGAGTTTTCTAAAGTTGGTGTTTATGATCTTTCTGTTGAAAGGGAAGGCCTGCTTCATTCCCAAACCTCCCCAGCCATTGAATAATGGATGCAGTGTTTGTGCAAGCATGTGACACTGAGGACTCCTGCTCTGCCTCTGTCTCTGTCTTCTTTCTTCTTTCAGGATTGATCCACTAAGGAAAAAAGCACTTCTCCACTCATTTTTCCCCATAATTATTTTAATTATAAAATTAATTTTAGAATTTAATTTTTACATATCTAAGAAAACATATGCAATGAGAGTTATGAAGCATTACAATAAAGTTGACCTACCACCCAACCTGAAAATCAGAAACTACCAATATTATTATTGTACCCGTGCATTTCTTTCCTACTCCATCCTTCTCCCCACAGAAGCACCTCCCTGAATTTGTTCAGTTCTATGCTGTAGTCACAGCCACATATTCCTAAACACCAAAATTAACTGCGCTTGTGAGCTTTAGAAAACTGTTATCTTATTGTTTGTAATCCTCCATAACTTGCATTTGTCATTTAAAATTTCATTTGTAAAATTCATCCACATGGTGTACTACAACTCAGAGCTACTCAAAGTGTGGTTCAAAGATGTGTGCTGGTTCACAAACTTACCACTCGGAGATATGTACAGACAAACAGGTAAGAGTTTAGAAACAGCCACAGAACCTACTCTAGCTTCTTTTATTATGGTGGTCTGAGGAACTGAAACAGGTTCGGTGAGGGTAAAGTATAAAATGCAATAAGGAAAGTAAGGGGTATAGAGTCAGGCTGCAAAGTAGTTTAGATCAGACCCTAGAAGGTCTAATAAGCAATGTTAAGGAATTTGGACTTTATCCCAAAAGTAAAAGGAGACTTTGAAGGATTGTCAGTAGAAAAAAAATGCATATACTATCAAATTGCATTGTTTGAGGACTCTGTAATATGAATGTAAAAGCCATGTGAAGAATGGCTCGGAAGGCAGTAACAGTGGAGGGAAATCAGAAGGCTGTAGTCTAAATGAAAAACGATGGTAGCTTGGACCTAAGGGTGGTAGTAGGAATGCTGATGGAGAAAAATGGGTGGATTAAGGAATGTCAAAGAACAACCTTACTGAGTGAATGGAGAAGGGGTGGAACGGAGGGATATAGATGAATTTGGACAAGCTGAGTTTGAGATGAATGCTAGAGAAGCGTGCAACAGTCAGTTATATGGGGGAGACTGGTCTGCAAAAGATTTCTTGATTCCTAGTTTGGTGAAATTTCTATAATTTATCTGTATCTGGTTTCTAAATGATCTACAGTGAAAACTATCCATACTTTATAAATAATAAGATTTATTTTGGTGATTATCTAACTCAATGAAAATATGAAGAGCAAATGAGAGTATATATAAAAGACAAATTTACTTGCCTCCAAAACGGCTCAGGTAATTTAGAGAAATTTAAAATGCCGTTAGTTGGTAAAAGGAAATCATCCCTAATCAGCAGCTGCCTAATAATCAAGCGGGCGTTAATACACCGTTAACCTGTCTTTGGTTAAGAGAAGAATGATTACAGGTTTAACTGTAAGTTGGGGTTACTCATGCAGTTCAACTCACCCTCCTGTTCCACTGAGAGCTGACTCTACCAGCTGAAAAGGAAAATCTTTCTTTGCTATTAGCAATAAAAAATAAAGGGTAGTGGATTGTGATCTCCATAACTCCTATTAGTTCTAAATGTCTGACTACATAATTCAAAAGCATTTGGGGTGGGGCGGGTCATTAAAGTAACCACTATTTAAAAGCTAAGCTTTGCCTCTACCGCAAATTTTAAGCATTATCACAAAGGAAAGGAAAGGCCTTGGGAACATTCAGAACATATTGAGAAAGTAGTAATCAGTAACCTGAGAGTTAGTATAAAATGAAATGTATATAGAGTCAAAGTTAACAATTTCATGAATTGTCACACTAAAGCTTGAATGGTTTCTTCACAGAAATGCAGTATTGTTTTCTTTTTTCTTTTGATTTGAAAGAGAGAGACATCGAT
Source organism: Trachops cirrhosus (assembly GCA_028533065.1). Taxonomy (NCBI): domain Eukaryota; kingdom Metazoa; phylum Chordata; class Mammalia; order Chiroptera; family Phyllostomidae; genus Trachops; species Trachops cirrhosus. The sequence goes on along the minus strand of CM052543.1, from coordinate 10,264,559 downwards.
TTGTTGTTCCATTTATTTGTGCATTCATTGGTGGTTTCTTACCATGTGCTCTAACTGGGACAATGCTCTAACTAACTGAGCTATGCAGCCAGGGCCTACTGTCTTCAATATACACAGCAAGTTGAGACCAAACTATCATTCATAATAGCTGAAGAATGGAAACAAGTCAAATGTCCATCCACTGATGAATAAATAAAATGTGGTAAATCCATACAAGAATATTATTCAGTAATAAAAAGAAATGAAGTGCCATAAAGAACTTCTGAAACTCAACAACAACAACAACAACACCCTGGGCAAAGGACTTGAATAGACATTTCTCCAATGACCAATAAGCACATGAAAAGATGTTCAACGTTACTAATCATTAAGGAAATTCAAATCAAAGCTACAATTAGATACCACCCCACACCATTAAGATGCTACTATAAGGAAAAAAAAGTGTTGATAAGGATATGGAGAAATTGGAAACCCTTGTACACTGTTGGTGGGGATGTAAAATGGTACAGCTGCTGTGAAAAATAGTATGGCAGTTCCTCAGAAAATTAAAAATAGAATTACCATATGATCCAGCTATTCCACTTCTAAGTTTATGCCCCAGAGAATTGAAAACAGGTTCTCGAGAGATATTTGTACACCCATGTTCACAGCAGCATTATTCACAGTAGCTGAAATATAGAAGCAACCCAAGTATTCATTGACAGATGAATGGATAAGCAAAAAATAGTATACACATACACTGGAATACTACTGAGCCTAAAAAAGTAAAGACATTCTGGGTTTTGCACGGGGGCTTGGTTATAGCGTGGTGAAAGGTGGAGTGAGGAGGCAAGGTCGCAGTGAGTGTGGCAAAATTCTCCTCCCTTCGCCCCACTGCAAGGGACAGTGTGAATGCAATGTCCGAGGGACAATGTCTTCTCTGAGGCAGTGCTGGAAAACAAGCTGTCAGAATTGAGCAACCTTGTCCCTGTGACTCATCCACCACCACCTGGAGCACTCTGGCCCTATCATCACTGTACTGGAATGGGAGCTGCCTAAAGCCACACCAAACAGGAAGCTTACCTTTCTCTACCTAACCAATGATGTCACTCAGAACAGCAAAAGGCAGGGAACAGAGTTTACAAAGGATTTTGCACCAATTAAGGTACAGGCTTTATAGCACATTTCAAGTGAAATTGATGAAAGTCGTAAGAAACACCTTGGAAGAGTTATCCAACCGGGAGGAAAGGTCTGTTTATGGAAACAATGTATTAGAACAATTTAAGCAAGCTCTGTCTGGCTATATGAAGGTTAGGAAGCGAAGTTACGAACAGATAAAGATGGATGAAAATGAAAACTGTTCTTCTCTGGGATCTCCAAGTGAACCACCACAGACTCCAGATCCTGTTAGAACATTACGAGATCTAGTAAATGCTCCTTCAGGTGATGTGGCAGTTCAACAGAGGATAGCTTCTTCACTTGTTTAAGTCCAAGAAGCATCCCTACTAGATCACAGATAAAGAATCTGGAGAAAGGCTTTCTAAAATGGTAGAGGATGTTTGCATGTTGCTGCAGATTACAATGGCAGATTTGCAGCTGAAATAGATGATAGGAAGCAACTCACTAGAATGTTAGCAGATTTTCTTCATTGTCAAAAAGGAAGCCCCTGAAGAGAAAGAGCACAAATTGGAAGAATATAAGCATAAGCTAGCTAGTTTCCCTGGTGTGCAAAGAACTCAGGTCCCGGATCCAGAGCCTGCCAGACTTATCTCAATTGCCCAGTGTCACTGGCAGCCACATGCACCTACCCTTTGCAGGGGACATCTACAGTGAAGACTGATCATCGGTCTCTTTCCAGGGCCCAGGACTTTGCAGGAGATGGAAATGGGATAGGTGGATAGTCCAGTAGCATTATTTTTGTATATTGTTGAGAGTGACAGTAACAAGAAGACAATTTATAAAATTGTTTAAAATGTTGGTTTGTTTACTATTTCACTGGTAAGTTGACATGACAGCTTAAACAAAGTGATGATCTGTGTGTATTAATAAGATCACCAATAGTGATTATTTTCAAAAGATCTCTTGTAAATTTTTTTGATCCAGGGCCTTGTGAGAAATTCCATGTTTCTATTTCTTCACTTATTTTCAAATGTTTTTATTTTCTTCAGTATCTAATCACAGCATAGTATGTAATTCCTAAAGGGTAAGAGCTAATCAGGAGGTGGATGAGACTTGATTATGGTATAGTTAGGACTTGACTGTAGAAGAAACTGAGTTTCAACTTAACCTTCATCCTTCTCCCCGACAAAAATATCAGTTCTGTACCTCTCAATGCCTTTGATTCCATATTCTTTAGAGGTCAGTAATTTAACACTAAACATGGATGTCATTTTTAGGGTCAGATTTTAGAGAAACGTTTCCACAATAGCACCACAGGAGCTCCATTCCAACTGCCAGCATATAATAAGAGGAGTGTTAAATAGAAACCCCCTTGATTAAACTGTTTAGAAATAGGTGATTAGATTAATATGAATTGGTTGGAAAATGTTATAAATCTTAACATTTTTCCAAGAGGATGGCTTTCATTCCAGAACTGATTCCTGTGAGATCAGTCTCCTTTTAACATAATTGATTCCTTTAAAGCCATCTATAGGATTAAGCAAAACAAAATAATGATACTTTTACTATTCCCATAGCCTTTAACTTAAAAAACAATAGTATTTTTAGCTCTAACATCTGGAAAGACACAATATTCATTAATGTTCAGTAAAGTAACCTGGAACATTTTTAATGTTTCCTTAAGGTTTTGAATGACTGTATATTTGGAGATCAAGCAGTGCCGCACTACAGGGAAGATCTGGTAAATATTCTATTTGTATATTTAGAGTTGTACCTTTAACCTTTCTTTAACCCTGTGTGTTAGAGCGGTTGCAAGCTCTCCTGCTTTCTTCTTAAATCATAGTGTTAAGCTGTGAATTTGTATTCAATAATGACTTAGGAGAAAACTTTTCATTCATTACTTTACATATTAGACAGTTTTCATTGTAAGCAGATTCAAATTAGATAGTCAATAAAACACCTTTAATTCCCTGTCCCCACCTCCCCCCCCATAAAGGAAAGAAATTCTGACATGTTATAACCTGGATGAACCTTAACGTCATTATGCTAAATGAAATAAACCAGTCACAAATATTGTAATATTCCACTTATATGAGGTACTTAGAGTCATCGAAATCATAGAGACAGAAAGAATGGTCATTGCCAGTAGATGGATGGAGTAGGAGAATAGTGGGTTATTGTTCAATGGGTAAAAAGTTTTATAAGATGAAAAGATTGTGGCAATGGATGGTGATGATTGTCGTACAACATTATCAATGTATTTAATACCACTGACCTTCACGCTTAAAAATGGTTAAGATGGTATGTTTTATGTTTATTTTGCCACAATAAAAAAAATGAAGTACTGATACATGGCACAACATGGATGAACCTTGCAAACATGCTAACTGAAAGAAACCAGTTACAAAGGACCACATATTGTATATTCCATTAATATGTAATGTCCAGAATAGGCAAATCTATAGAGACAGGAAGTAGATCAATGGTTGCCTAGGGCTGAGGTGTTTGGGGATATTAGAAGACTAGGGGGTGTGGGGTTTCTTTCTGAGGTAGTAAGAATATTCTAAAATTGACTGTGAGCCCTGGCTGGTGTGGCTCAGTGGACTGAGTGCAAACCAAAGGGTCATCAGTTTGATTCCCACTCATGGCACATGCCTGGGTTGCAGGCCATGTCCCCAGTAGGGGGCAAGTGAGAGGCTACCACACATTGATGTTTCTCTCTCTCTCTTTCTCCCTGCCTTCCTCTCTCTGAAAATAAATAAATAAAATCTTTTTTAAAAAGCCAATCTCAAAAAACACTGAATTCAATTAAAAGAAAACCAAACTAACAAAGTTTACTAATAACAGTTCTTAGGAAATAAGATTTATTTGTTAAAGTGATCAATCACTTTACAGGTGCATAGGATGGCTGTAAAGGTTAGAGTCCTTTCTCATAGTAGGACCTAATAATAAGGAATTACTCCATTCCAATTTTACCTAAAACATTCATTCACTGAATTTCCATTATATACTCAAGAAGTTCACAGGAGTACAAATAATATGTGTAAATAAATAATACAAAATACAGTGTATATGGAAAGTGACATTAGCAAGGGACAAATGAAGGTTATGAGAATTCAAAGATCGGATTAACCACTAGTGAGGGAGGGATGGTCAGTGAAAATCTCATAGAAAGGATGGCATCTGAACTCAGTGATGAATGAATGATAGGTGGGCTTTTTCAAAAACGAAACAAAACAGGAGTGGAAGAGCAGATGTTCTAGACTGAGAAAATAAGAAAGGCAGTCTCAGGTGCAGAGAAGTCCTAAGTATGTTTGCTTCCTTTTACTGGAGTGTAAGACCAGAAAGGTAGATCAGGGTCAGATCATGCAGAATCCTGAATATTAAGCTGAACAGCAGAGGATGCTGATGAACTGAAGCAGGGCAATGATGTGATCCTATCTACTTTAGAAAAGTCTATGTAGAATGAATTGGAAGAGAAAGAAAGTAGAGCTTTGATAGGGAATTACTGCAGTATTCCAGGGCAAAGATAAATAGACGCCAGAAAGGGGGTTTGGAAGTAGGAATGGAGGTGAACAGGAGAGACTGAAGGGAGTTATATTAAAGGAGTAGAATCAATAAGCCTTAGCAACTAAGGATGCGTGAGTAGGAAGAAGCCTAGTAGGAGGCCCCAGTCTAGGTGATGGGGGAACAGTGGTACCAATGACAGAAAAATATGTCAAAAGTTGTTTTAGGTTGTTTGTTTGGGGGATGTGAAGGAGAGGTAAGGAATATGATAAATTTGGTTTCAGACTTGAGAAATATGATCTTCAAGTGGTTAGAAATATGGTACCAGGGATGAACAGAGGGGTCTGTTTTATAAACACAGACACAGAGAATCAAGTTTCATTATATAGCAAGGTTTGATGCTTTAAGAATGAATAAAATTGCCAACAAAGAGAAGCATTAATAAAATCAATTTGAAATACTACATATAATGCTTGCTATGGTTCAATCTAGTCCATTTTACAAATATTCAGAAACTTCAAATTATTCAGATCTCTTAGGTTTTACCCTAGCCTAAAACAGAGGCAAAGGTAAGGAGGGCAGTTAAAATACATCTGTTCTACAGAAATAACATAATCTTACACCACTGATGTATCTAAAATGTCTTTCAAAAAGCTAAAATCCCATACAATCCACACTACTGCTGGAAAAAGTTTAGATGTCATTGTTTATTTTTAGATCAGAAGTTAAGAAATGTTTCTAAAGTCACACATAAAGGCAGAACTTAGAATAAATTTCAACTCTGTGACTTTTCAGTTCTGTATTCAATTAAATAACAAATTACCTACTAAATATGCATTATATACTATCATAACAAACTCAAGCAATCTATGAATTTTCTCATTTGTCAACCAACTAGAAGTAAGGCACAAAGAGATTAAGTCCTGAGTAATGTTAGAGCTGGCTCTAGAACCTATGCCTCCTGTCTCCCAGTCCACTAGTCTTTCTCAGTACCCATGGGTACTTTCCTGTACCTTGACAGTCTGTAAGAATAATTATACATCTATTAAACAGATTGTTTTAGCTTTCTACTTGGGAAGAAACTATGGCAGTGGGACTATTTCATGGCTAATTTCCAAGCCCTTGACCTACAAAAGCTCTTCACTATCACAACACAAAAGATCAGGATCTGATTACCATTCCTAGACTCTCACTTCTGGCTAAGGAAAGGCTACCTCAGAAGCACACAATGAATCTGAGGGAAGTTTGAGGAAAATTTTTGCCCACTCAAAAAACATCTTTGAATGACCGATGAGATGTGATGATAGTCTCACTGCAGGAAAGAAAATAATTATAAAATAAGGATAAAACAGAATACACAAACGCTCAAATCATGTCTAGGAACAAATAACTGGATTAAGGAAGCATAACAATTACGTAACTGGAATACATAAGCGTTTTATTACTTGGCCAAGCCAGACAAAATTTCTAGGTAACCGGTAACAAAATGACAAGCTTTCCTCTTTTTTTCCTCCTTCACTTTCCATTTATTTATTTATTTATTTTTAATTTACTCTCTATTGTATTTTTTCAATCACCATTTAGTTCCCTTATGTCCCCTCCCGCCAGCCCTTTCCTTTTAAAAAGCCTCACTGCCTCCAGGTAATTCCCATTAACAAGGACAAGAATTATCCTCTTGCTGGAGTATTCTGCATTATCAGGGAGCCAGAAATCTGAACTGCTTCTCTAGCAAGTTATCTCAACAAACTCGGGTATGCTTGCTGTTCTAGTCCTGCGAAGGTGGTCTCCCATAAATTCCTTCAGAGAAGGGGAAAAGCTATAAAGAGATGTCTCTTTACACATTAGCAGGAAAGAAAGTTAACTGGAGTCTCCCTAACATGATCACTGTCAATGTCTCCAAAAGGTGGACCCGATAACAACACAGGCCTCTAGGGAGGATGTAAACTAAACCTGGCTGTGAATTAGGTCAACTTTAAGAGTTACTGCTCAACTGTACCACGGTAGGTGAAAACCTAACGCTTACTCATCCTGAAACTACTCAGGGCTCCAAATCTCAGGCTAAGGACCCAAGGCTCAAGGGCACTGGATTCAGCTGCAACCATCCAGCTCAACAAGGTTATACTCGGGTAAAAGCAATCCTATCCTTACTCTCAGTAGGAACCAGGGGAGGCAAAGCCAAGTCCTTGGTACTGCTCAAACACTGCACATCCAAACAAGCACTCTAGGGCCACTAACACCACCCAGAAGTAGAGCAGATGCCCCAGGCTTTAGCTCACAACAGCCGGCATTGTTTATACTTTTTCGCTGGCGTTAGCCGCTGATAGGCCAGGAAAGTCCCCTGAACTGTCCACTAGGGCTTCCGGCCTGGGCGCGGGATGCTGGACCCCCCGCCCGCAGTTTGACACTTACGCTCCCCAGGAAGGGAGAGGCCCTAAAGTCCGAGCAGAATCAGCAGGAATACCAGGCGGGCGGGTGGCAGCAGAGGTGCTGCTGGCCCGCTGGGAACCACCTCCTCCAGGGGCGGGGCCCAGAGCTTGCTGAGAGACCGCCCCTCCCGGGCCCCCTTTCCCGCAAGCGCTAACAGTTTAAAGGGGCCGCTGCCCTTTGCCCAGAGGTCTGCAGGACTAAGGGGCCTCTTCCAACACAGAGTTTCTAAGGCAAATTAAGGACCAACCAGAAGATTCCACCACAGTTGGGTGGACCTCATTTTTTGGTGGCAATACAGGTAATATTCCAAAAACAAAGGAGATGATTAGTTCCTAGTTTCACAATCCTAATCTCTCCTCCAGTGGTGGAAAAATTGATGCAGGAAATAGACTAAGCATCAGGGTAAATATATAGACCCCATTATGTAAGCTGCTTACTTCTTTAACTTGAGAGTCAGTGTTCTTCAAATGGCAACTCAGAGGCCCAGAAAAGATTTCTGGCGTCCGGTACTGCTTCACTCAGCCTTTCACCGACAACTGTCTCTTCTCTTAATATGAGGAATCCCACACAATGATACAAGATGGGTAGGAAAGTAACAGGAGGTGAAATAGAAAAATAACATTCTTCCTGTGAGTAAAATGTAGTCTTTCAAAACTGGCCAAGATTCACTACAAATCTGTGTATTTAGATAAAGAATCTTGCATGCAAATACAATTTTTCATTCATCTAATTTATTATGAAGGGCTGAGAAAAGTCTAGGAGACACTAAATTAATATCTCAGAGTTTAGTGGTCTCTGAGCTCTCCATAGGTTATCAATGAGTTTTAATTTTTTTTCATAGGAGGAATTTTTCCTCAATCTCAGTTTACAAGGTTTGACTGCATTTTGTGTCTCCTTCATATGTCAAGAAATATTTGTATGTGTATTTATTGATTTCTAGAGAGAGGAAGGAAGAGGAGAAAGAGAAACATCGATTTGCTTTTCCACCCATTTTTGCAGTCATTGGCTGATTCTTGTATGTGCCCTGACCAGAGGGATCCAACCTGCAACTTTGGCTTGTCTGGAGGATGCTCTAACCAACTGAGCTACCTGGGGGGGTGGGGGCCCTGCGTGTGGGCTTTTAATCCTCACCAGAGGACATTTGTTCCCTGCATTTAGAGAGAGAGAGAAAAAAGGAAAAGGGCGGGGGTGGGGTGGGAGAGAGAGAGACAGACAGACAGACATGGATGTGAGAAACATTGATTGGTTGCCTTCTCATACATACCCCGACTGGGATTGAGCCCACAACCAGGGTGTGTGCTCTGGTGGGAATAAAACCCAGCCTAGACATTTTAGTTTACAGGAGGACACTCCAAACAACAGGGCCACACACGCAAGGGCTGTGTGTTTTTTAAGCCTGTGTTACTCCACTTAAACTTAATAAACACAACTTACGAAAGCCTTCAATCACCACCAGACCAGTAAGGGACTCAATTTAGTGAAGCTAAAGACCATTAATAAATGTCCTAACATCTATCATCCCAAATAGAGGTTCAAGTGGAAATACAGATTCCAAAGGACAGGCATAAAAACTGCTCTACTAGGGAGCAGACCCAGGTTACCTTTATTTGGAAGGTCTTAGAGAATTCAAGGCTAAGTAAATGATACGTTTGAGTTAGATAATTAAGATTTTTTTTTTTCCCAAAGGGGAGGAGGGATTAGAATAAATGGTAATGGTAAAAAAATACAATAAAAATAAATTAAAAAAATTTTTTTTCATTATAGTCTCATTAGGCTCATCACACTATTCTGAGGGTAATAATGGTTTGTAGAGCAGCCTTCCATTGATTGTGAACACTTCAAGGGCAAGGACTGGAATCTTTGGGTTGGCCAAAAGTCCATATGGTTTTTTCCATAAAATAAAAGACACATTTTTCATTTTCACCAATGACTTTATTGATTTGGATATTTTGAGTATGTCAGCTATCTCCGCATGGTATAACATTGATTGTTCACAATTAATGTCTTGATTTGATTGCTATCAACTTCAACGGTCTACCCAACTGTGGAGCATCATCCAGCAAGAAATCTCCAGCATGAAACTTTGCAAACCACTTTTGACACGTTCAATCAGCTACAGTGCCTTCTCCATACACTGCAAATTTTTTTTTGCATTTTAGTTGCGTTTTTATTTTTCTTGAAATAATAAAGCATAATATGCTGAAGTGTTGTGTATCTTCTTCCATCTTCAATATTAAAATGGACACAAAAATTCACCAATTTTGAGAAGTTTTTTTTTTTTTTTAAAGATTTTATTTATTTATCTTCAGAGGGGAAGGGAAGGAGAGAGGGAGAGAAATATCAATGTATAGTTGCTTCCTGTGCATTCCCTGCTGGGAACTGGCCTGCAACCCAGGCATGTGCCCTGACTGGGAATCGAACCGTGATCTCTTGGTTCACAGGCCCGCGCTTAACCCACTAAGCTACACCAGCCAGGGCTGAGAAGTTTTTTTTTAATGTATGCTGATATGACAGCTGTCACAATACAATTTAACAAAATTATTTCAAATGAAGTTAAAGACAACTAAGCCTGGAGCCATCTTATGAAAAAACAAAACAAACTTTTTGTCCAACCCAATATCTTAATCATCTTTTTCTTTAGTGTAAAAAATGAATACTGAATATTTGTCATAAAAGGTATGACCAACACTTTCTTTGACATAGGAATCCTGATCATTTCAATAAGCACAGTACAGTGCATACACACACGAATAATATCCACTGCAGTGCTTATTAGTGAATTAAAAATTTAGAGAAAAAAAATCTGTTGACTGTACAGCTCAGTCTCTAACACCAGAACTCAAGATTATCATAAGGATTTCTATCTTTTGCCCCAAATTCATATACATTTTATATAACTACAGGATTTCCAAATAATTTTAGATAGCTTTCCAAATATCACAGTCCAAACATAGCTTATTTTGGTTGCTGCTTCTTTTCTTTACGATAGGATAAAGTGACTAAACTGGACATGTAAAACCTTCAAAATTCAACAAACTAAGGTAGTAATATTCTCCTTAAAATGGCAAAATGGAAACTTCAGGAAATGACTGAGTAAATATTACCTACGCATATGAGTAAAACATAGAAGAAAACATGGGAAAATAACAATCTATGTATTAGGAAGGTGTCATTTCTTATGTTTAAAAAAAATCTTTCCCCAGTGTAATGTTTTTTCTAGAACAAATTAACCAAAGGAAAATATTTAGTGTGTACATAACCAGCAAGGGAAAAAGAAGTTTTAAGCAATACTGGTATTCTTTATTAGAGCATATTCAACAAAGGCAACAAGCCAAGTCCATGGTTAAGAGCATGGACTCTGGAACTAGAGTACTTAGTTCAAATCCTGATTGGGCCATTTAGTAGCTGTGTGGCTTTGGACAAATTCCTACCTCTCTGTACTTCTGTTTTCTATATGTAAACTGGGAAGAGTAATACTACCTATCTTATTGTGTTATTAGAATTAAATGGCTTAAGTGTATTATATTTGTAAAGTACCCATGACAGTGTCTAAAATACAGTGTTATATATGAGTATTTGGTAAATAATACATACAATGTTTAACAAATACAGGGTGGGGCAAAAACAGGTTTACAGTTGTAAGTATGGGAGACAATACTCCTGTATTATTATTTATTAATTATTGTATCTTTTCCATACACACAACTGTAAACCTACTTTTGCCACACCCTGTATTTATCGTGTAGCTTTTCTATCACATTCCTTTCAAAACTAAAATGCAGCCCAGGCTGGTGTTGCTCAGTGGAGTGAGTGCTGGCCTGCGAACCAAAGAGTCTCAGGTTCAATTCCCAGTCAGGTCACGTGCCTGGGGCCAGTCCCTGGTAGGGGGTGCATGAGAGGCAACCACACATTGATGTCCGCCCCCCTTTCTCCTCCTTCCCTTCCCCTCTCTCTAAAAATGAATAAAATCTTTAAAAAAAAAAACCACTAAAAAGCAAATGTATAGCGCCCTCCCACTGACTGTTGCTAACTCCCCATGTTCTAGTTGTTAAAAGCAGCCTTACTGAGGATCAGGGAGGGAGAGAAGACACTCCTTGAGCTAAGAGCTTTTAAGTAAGGTTTACTGAGGTATAACTTATAGTAAAATTCACTGTTTAGTACAGTTATATGACTTTTGGCCAACATAGGGCCATGTACCCATCACCACAAATCAAGAACATCTCCAGTAGCCAAGAAATTTCCTGTGCCCCTTTGCAGTCAACCTGTCTCCCCCAGGCAATCACTGCAGTGATCTGTATTCTGTCTCCACAATTTCGCCTTTTCCACAATGTCATATAAAAAGAACCATTCAGTAGGTAGTTTTTTGAGTCTGGCTTTTTTTTTTTTCACTTAGTATAATCCAACTGAGATAACCCATGTTGTTGCACATATCAATTTGTTCCTTTTTATTGCTAAGCAGTATTGCATTGTATGATCCAACTTGTTTTGTTCATTCACTTTCCAGTCGAAGAACATGTGAACTGCTCCCAGTTTTTAGCAATTAAGGAAAAAACTGCTACAGATTTGTATATGAGTACAAGTTAACATTTCTCTTGGGCAAATACCCAAGAGTGGGAATGCAAGGTAGTATAGTAAGTGTATGTTTAATTGTATACGTAACTGGCAAACTGTCTTCCACAGTGGCTGTATGAATCATTTTGCATTCCTCCTCCACCAGTAATGTATGAGAGTTCAAGTGTAACTGGATTATTACTTAGTACTAATTTCCAGTATGGACCTCTAGTTTTGTGCGTATGAATTAAAGCCAGTTCTTTCTGCAATTTATTATTAATGGTTTGTACTGTACTCTTCTATTTACAAACCAGTCAATGATCATTTGGTAAGAATCTTAGATGCTATTTTATAACACTTTCAAAGGGAAACATCAGTGAAAATTACTCTTTCAAATCCTATCCAAGAATAGTCAAATCTGGTCATTCTGTCTGCATCAACAAGCTACAAGGATAAACAAAATGTACCCTTGTAAGTACAACAACCCAAAACATACATTACACATCTGTCAGTCAGATGTGTAACTAAAACTGCAGCCTAACTAAAATTCCTCAACAATGTCTTTATATAGCAAGTCATATTAAACATCGTTTTCAATAGTATAATTCTCTTGATTAGGAAGCAAAAAGAACCTTACAAAAATATTAAGAAACTTTTTGTAAATACTGTATCCAATATTACAAAAAATTCTTTTAAAAAAGAGGTCTGAAATTTGTGTACATTGTTGGTGAGCATATAAATTGGAAAATGTTTGGTATTAACAACCTATTCCCAAGAGAACCGAAAGCATCTGAAAGAATACAAGCCATTTTGTGTGGACATTTATGTCCACACGAAAACTTGTAAATAAATGGTAACAGCAGCATTATAATAGTTCCAAAGTGGAAACAACCCCAAAAATCCATCAACTGATGAGTGGGTAAACAAAATGTGGTATTTCTATACGATGGAATATCATTCATCCGTATAAAGGAATGAAGTACTGATACATGCTTCACTGTGGATTAACCTTGATAATATTATAAGTAAAAGAATCCAGCCACAAAAGGCCATATGTTGTATGCTTCCACAGGAAATGCCCAGTTTAGGCAAATCCATAGGGACAGAAAGTAGAGTAGTGGTTGACAGGGGCTGGGGAGGTAGGTAGAGAGGCTGGAGGGTAAGGGACAATGGGGAGTCCCTTTCACTAAGGGACAGTGGGAATCACAGAAGCAGTAATAATTTACAACCATAATCGCACACACGTGAGTTCTACCATCGTTTCCCTTTTTCAGGCAACTAACCCTGGTAGAATATATTTTGTCCCCAGGTCAAAAAATAGGGATTCACACAAGCCACCCAAAAAGCAGAAGTTTTTTTTCAGAAATTATTTTTTTAATTGTTCAATTACAATTATTCAAAAAGCAAATTTTAATTATCAACCTCTTATGCCTGGCAAAGAAAGTAATGTGGTAAAAAGACTGATTCAAGAAGTCAGAAATAACTCTAGTTCATTCTCTATACACATAGTACTGAGAAGAAGAGTTTCTATGGCATTTAGTCACATTTAGCACAATTGGTGGCACCAAGTAGTCAGTATCACATTCCCAGGAGGCCTCCCTATAGCCTATACTCAACTGATACAACAAAAACTATAGACCAATATTGCTACTAAATATTGATGCAAAAATCCTCAGTAAAATGCTAGCAAACCCAACCCAACAGTATACAGGGTGGGGGGAAAAGAAGGCTTACAGTTGTAGGTAGGTGAAAACACAGACCTTAATCTTGTCTTTATTATTTATTAATTATTGTATTATTTTCCATCTGAACAACTGTAAACCTACTTTTGTCAAACCCTGTATTAAAAGGATTATTTAGCATAACTAAGTAGGATTTATTCCTGGAATGTAAGGATAATTCAAAATACCAAAATTAATCAAGGCAGCACACCATAACATTGTCCTTCTCCCCAAAAATGAAAGATAAAACCCACATGATCATATCAATTGATGTAATAAAAAGCATTTGACAAGATTTAACACCCTCCATGTTAAATAAATAAAATAAAATAAATCAAGCCATGATTGGTGTGGCCCTGTGGGTTGAGCGGCATCCCGAAAACCGAAAGGTCACCTGTTCCACTCCCAGTCAAGGTACACGCCTGGGTTGCGGGCTAGGTCCTTGGTTGGGGTGTAAAAGAGGCAACCAACTGATGTTTCTCTCCCTCTCTTTCTCTATCCATTCCCCCTCTCTAAAAATAAATGAAATCTTTAAAAACTAAATCAAGAAACTAGAATAGAAAGACTTTGATCTTTACTCCCAAATGAAGCACTCAGAGTGCTAGTTCTAGAACGGGAGATGTTCACGAGACTTTTTATTTCTTTAAAAAAATGTATCATATTGCAAAAAAAAGGATCAAAAGAAAAGTATGTAATTACAGTACTGAAAAAATTCTAATATCTACAAGAGCAAAACTTTATAATGCAAGTAGATAAGAGCATGAAATGAAAAAAGCTACAAAAATATACAAAAAAGAAAATAGCAAAATAATGAGGGAATGAGATGTTTTAGATAGCAAAGTTTGCCAGTATCAGAGATTTATCCCTGAAACACCTATTATTTTTCTGTAACTTTTTCATCTTAATCGAAGAAAACACAACCTCTTAGTCTTAAAGTATAGTGATAATCATTTAAACTTTTCAGGATAATTCATTCGAGCAATGAATGCAGCAATATCCTCAAGATCTAGTGCCACAGAGGTATGAGGGACTCTTGAACTAAAACTAAATAGTTTCAATTTGGCTTTTTGAATTTTAATGTTTTATATTTTGTAGCATTCCTACCTCAATCTTTGTGGTCAAGTTAATACTTCTAGTTAGTTAGTAACAGTGCCCCTTTCTAATTTTAGCTCTTGATTTCAAGAACCAAGCAGTATTGTGCATAAAATTAAGTATAAAGAGGGAATAGGGTCTACTTGAAGGAAGCCAATCAAATTTGTGATACTTGCTGAAAAGACTTTTTAAATTTATTTCCTGTAGTTGACTTTCAGATAAAGAAAATGCTCTTTTAAGTCTTATGACTGAAAAGAGAAAAAAAAGGCATTCACATTAAACAAATGAATTTTATTTCAAAGAAATACTTGAGACTACTCAACTCTTTCTCAGCTTTATGGAAAGGACCTAAAAGTCACTTTACTAACAAAATTCTAAGAAATATAATCAAGTTATCAAAAATGTAGGTTTCTTATCTCAATAAAATAACAAGTCATGTTTGAAGAGACAGGTCACCATAGCTTATCTGACATCATATCTATGCAAAAATGTCTGACATTCCAACTGAATCAGAATTAGGCTTTCACTGCATCTCTAAACAAAGATCATATCCCAGGAACAAACAACTGCTATTATCAAGTCATGGAAAACAATATTTCCTGTGAAAAAGTATTATCAGGTTTAAAAAGTTAGATCTCTGCAAAAATACATTACAAAAAGGACTTTTCTTTGGGACATAACTTTCCTCTGAAAGTTGAGGAAAACTATGAATTCATGTTTAGCTTAATATAAACACACATGGAATGATAGAGAAACAATTATACATATGTGCGCTATATGTACGTGCAGAGTGCACACTGTGCCTCCTCGCACAACCAAAACAAGGGCAATAACAAATTTTAAAAACAACCAGAACTGACAGAAAATTGATCTGTATGGAAGTCCGACAACCAAGGAGTTAAAGAAGAAACATTCATCCAGACTGGTAGGAGGAGTGGAGATGGGCAGCCGGGTGGAGAGGACTAGAGGGAAGGCAGTGGCTGGCAGAGCAGGCAGTCCCAAATCTGCATGCAGATAAACCATGAGGAACAACTGGGGAGTGAGACAGATCATGCAACCCAGAGTTCCAGTGCGGGGAAATAAAGCCTCAAACCTCTAACTGACAACACCGGTGGGAGTTGAGGTGGCGGGAGAAACCCCCAGCCTCACAGGAGAGTTTGTTGGAGATACCAACAGGGTTCTAGAACATACACAAGCCCACTCACCGGGGAATCAGCACCAGAAGGGCCCACTTTGCCTGTGGGTATCCGGGGAAGTGACTGAAAACCAGCAGAGAGAGGAGCAAGCAGCAATGTTCCCTCTCAGACCCCTCCCCCACATAGAGCATCACAACGCAGCCACGTAGGTTGCGCCACTCTGGTGAACACTTAAGGCTTCCCCCCTTACTACATAACAGGAGTGCCAAGCCAAAAACATGGCCCAAATGTAAGAACAGATCAAAGCTCCAGAAAAAATACAACTAAGTGACAAAGAAATAGACAACCTATCAGATGCACAGTTTAAAATGCTGGTGATCAGGATGCTCACAGAATTGGTTGAATATTGTTGCAAATTAGATGAAAAAAATGAAGGCTACACTAAGTGAAATAAAGTAAAATGCACAGGGAACCAACAGTAACAAGAAAGAAACTGGGACTCAAATCAACGGTGTGGGCCAGAAGGAAGAAAGAAACATTCAACCAGAACACAATGAATTCAAAAAAATGAGGAGAGGCTTAGGAACCTGCAGGACATCTTTAAATGTTCCAACATCCAGAATCATAGGGATGCCAGAAGAAGAGGAAGAGCAAGAAATTGAAAACTTACTTGAACAAATAATGAAGGAGAACTTCCCTAATCTGGCAAAGGAAATAGATTTCCAGGAAGTCCAGGAAGCTCAGAGAGTACCAAAGTAGTTGGACTCAAGGAGGAACACACCAAGGCACATCATAATTACATTACCCAAGATTAAAGATAAGGACAGAATCTTAAAAGCAGCAAGAGAAAAGGAGACAGTTACCTACAAAGGAGTTCCCATCAGACTGTCAGCTGATTTCTCAAAAGAAACGTTGCAGACAAGAAGGGGCTAGAAAGTATTTGAAGTCATGAAAGGCAAGGACCTACATCCAAGATTGCTCTATCCAGCAAAGCTTTCATTTAGAATGGAAGGGCAGATAAAATGCTTTCCAGATAAGATCAAGTTAAAGGAGTTAGTTCATCATCACCAAGCCCTTATTATAAGAAATGTTAAAGGGAATTATCCAAGGAAAAAAGATAAAAAATATGAACAGTAAAATGACAACAAACTAGGTTATTAACAACTGAACCTAAAACAAAAAAAACAAACTAAACAAAGAACTAGAACAGGAACAGAATCACAGAAATGGAGATCACATGGAGGGTTATCAGCAGGGGAGTGGGTGGGGGGGGTAAGGAACAGAGAATAAGTAGCATAAACGGTAGATAGAAGATAGACAGGGGGAGGTTAAGGATAATATAGGAAATGCAGAAGCCAAAGAACTCATATACCATATTTTTTGGACTAACGTACTTCCCCTCCCCAAATTTGGGAGGAATAATGGTCATTAATGCTGCTGTTGAGTTCTATTTACATTTATATTGGTGAAATATTATGTTATTTATGTTATTAAATATTTTACCACATTTTTTGCTTCAAAAATTTTTTTCCTATTTTCTTCCCCTAAAACCTAGGTGCATCTTATGGTCTGAAAAATATGGTATATGGCCCATGGACATGAATTAAAGGGGGGGAATGTGAGTGGAAAAGGGTGCGCAGGGTGGAGGGGAATAAAAGGGGGGAAATGGGAGAACTGTAATAGTATAATCAATAAAATATATATATTTTATTGATTATATATATATTTTAAAAAAGCACAAATTGGTATGTACAAAATAGGACAGGTGGATGTTAAGAATAGTATAGGTAATGGAGTAGCCAAAGAACTTATACGCATGATCCAAGGACATGAACTGGGGGGGAGAGGGTGATCATAGAAAGAATGGGGGTACCAGGTAGATGGGGCAAAGGGGAAAAATTGGGACATTTATAATAGCATAATCAATAAAATATACTTTTCAAAAAAAGAAAAGGAAAAATAGTAACATTACTATTTAACCTGGCAAATACTACCTTTACCAAGTGATCATGGTTAACATCATCAGTGATACGTGGATATCACATATTCCAATATGAAAAAATGGCATTCTGTGGCGTTCTTTCCAAAAACACATAACCCTTGTTAAATAGTGAGAAAAACATCAGACAAACTCAAAAGGAGGGACATTCCACAAAGTAAATAACTACTAGTCCTCAAAATTGTCAAGATCACAAAGACAAGGAAAGACCGGAAAACTGTCAAATATCAGAGAAGACTCAGAAAGATGATATCTAAATACAGTGGGTTACCCTGGACTGGATGCTGAAACAGAAAGGCAATATGAATAGAAAAACTGTAGAAGTCCAAACGAAACATGGAGTTGAGTTAAAAGCAATGCATCAATGTTGGTGTCTTTCTTTTGACAAATGTACCATGTGAAATGTTAACAACAGGGGGAGTTGGGTGAGAGACATACAGAAATTCTACGTATCGTCTTCCCAACTTTTCTGTAAATCTAAAATTATTACAAAATAAAAGTATACTTTTGGCTGTGGCTAGGTAGCTCAGTTGGTCAGAGCATCGTCCTGACACACCAAAGTTGTGGGTTCAATCTCTGGTCAGGGCACATGCAAGAAGCAACCGATGAATGCATCAATAAGTAGAACAACAAACTGATGTCTCTCTCTAAAGTCACTTTTTTAAAGTGTATTTTTAAAAGTTCTCTTTTTTAAAAGACATCATTTCTCTTCAAAAAAGTCAAGGTCATGAAAAAGCAAAGTTTTTAAAAAGAGGGAGCACTGCACTCCTACTAAGAATGGGCCAAGTCCTCCCCCCCAAAAAAAAACAGGTAAAATTAAATGCTGACAAGGACATGGAACAAAAGGAATTCTCAGTCATTGCTGGTGAAAATGTAAAATGATACAGCCACTTTGGAAGACAGTCTGACAATCTTTCTTACAAAGCTAAACACTGTCTTACCACATGATCCAGCAATCACACACCTAGGTATTTACCCAAATGAACTGAAAATGTATACGCACACAAAAACCTGTACACAATATGGACAGCAGCTTTGTTCATAATAGCCGAAAACTAGAAAGCCCAAGATATTCTTCAATAGGTGAATGGATAAACAATCATGGTATATCCATACAATGGAATATTATTCAGCAATAAAAAGAAATGAGCTATCAAACCACAAAAAGGCATGGAAAAACCTTAAATAGATATTGCTAAGTGAAAGACACCAGTTTAAAAGGGTATATGTTGTATAATCCCAATTATATGACATTCTGGAAAGGGCGAAACTATGGAAACAGTAAAAGCATCAGTGGTTGCCCTGGGATAGGGGAGAAAGGAAAGGACAAATAGGTGAAGCATAGGGAATTATTAAGGGCAGTGAAATTATTCTCATGATATTGTAATGGTGGATAAACATTATGCACTTTTCAAAATGTACAGTACTTTACAACATAAAGAATGAACATTAATGTATGCTAATTTTACAATTAGAAGATTGGGGGAATTCCGGAAAAGAATGCAAACTGTGACAAAAGAATGCAACTGTATTACAAATGAAACAACCTCCCTGCGGGGGGGGGGGGGGGGGAGATGCTTACCTGGGTAACTTTGGCAATGCATGGAGTCTGTAAGGCTAAAGGCGAAAGGAACTGCACAAAGCACTGTACTCTATTGACAAAGTTCTTTCTCATGGGAGAATGGGTTAACAATTCTGATACTGCTGTATGTGTATACTGGAAGTGAACAATTATGTAAATGAATGGTAGATGGTGAAAGCCTGGTTTCTCACTGTTTAAGTGGAAATTCACAGATCAGCAAGGGGAGAAGGCTATAAGGACCTATGTGGTAAATAGACTGGAGTTGCAGATATCAATGAGAACTCATGTTTAACTTCATGTAGTTATAGATGGCTACACACAGAAATATTTTTAGACATGTCTATTTACACCAGTTAACATACACACATGTATTTCTTTGCTCTGTTAGCTGAGAGGTCCTAAAAGAAAAATCACCCCAATAGCAATTAGAACTCTTAGTGCCAAGATCTTGGTTTCTTATACCATTTTCCAATAAAAGGAACCAAAGCTCCTTGGAGAAATGTGGATTTTAGCACTGTATCAAGGAATATACAAGATGAACCCAGAGCATCCTGCAGTGCCAATAAGGAAATGCTAAAAAAATAAATAAATAGTCTCCAAACACACACACACACAAATGCTAATGTGGGTTTGTTAGAAGGGCACAGAAGCCAATTAAAAGAGCTCCCAATGGAGAAAGCTGGAACAATTTGAGCAAAAATATTAAGTAGTAATTGGAATGTAACTCAAAATATAAAAGATATATCCTTTAATCCACACTTATATAAATACCTGACTAAATTAAAAAATGATAAAAGAACCCTGGCCAGATAGCTCAGTTGGTTAGAGCACCACCTCAATACACTGAGATTGAAGGTTTGATCCCTGGTCAGGGCACATACAGGAATCCACCAAGGAACGCATAAATAAGTGGGACAACAAGTCAATGTTTCTGTTTCTCCCTCCCTCCCCCGCTCTCTAAAAATCAATCAATAAATATTAAAACGATAGAGATAAATTTCTCATGCAGAAGAATTTCAAATATTCCAAAAGACAGGGCGCCTAACTCCTCACTCCCTAAATGGTGGCTGCACATAGTTCCTTCCTTCCCAAGAGGACAGTATGGAGAAGGAACAAAGAGTAACTTTACAATGGACAAAACTGACAGACACTACCAATACTTAAGCAGCTGAGCAAAGTCAATATCAACAGTCACAAGTCATGCTGATAGTATGTACCCTTGGTACTTGATGAAGATGACATTTTATCTCTATCATCTTCCTCTCCAAAACCTCCTATACTCCAGTGTAATCATGACAAATATCAGATAAATCCCAACAGAAAGGCATCCTACAATATACTTAACCAGTACCCCTGAAAACTTCTATAGATGTGAAAGTTTTTAAAAATTGAAAAATGTAAAAGTGGGGAGGGAGGGAGGATGGGGAGCCAGGTCTACCTTCCCTTTCAGTAGACATGAACATTAAAACTATCATTTTTCCACTTTTCTTAGTTAAAGACTTTCCAAATTCATCTGTTCAGACATTGCTCACATCCAAAGACACAGCAACACAGCCAGCTTTAGTTATATGCTGTCTTTATCATTTGATTACATGGAGAAGACTATGACAATGTGGGCCAATTTGGTTCAACAAATATTTTTTGACCACCTTTTTTGTTTCAAGCACTGAGGCATTGAGTTAATTGTACAGATAGAAAAAAAAATCTGTGCTCTGCTTTCATTTCTGTGAGGAAATCAGACAATATACAGGCAAATAATAAATGACCTCTCAGGTAGCAATAAATGCTACAAAGTAAACAAAAAGGAAAAGTAAGGTGAAAGTGACCAAGAGGGCTACTCTAATTGGGAGCTGAGAAAATGCCCTTTAAGGAGATGACATTTGAGTTGAGACCTGAGTGGAGCCTGTATACAAAGGCAGGCTTGAAGTAGGGGTACAGCAGGGTGAGAAGTTCCAGGAAGAGAAGAGCAAATTCAAAAGCCAAAAAAAAAGAATAAGCTTAATGTGTTTGAGATCTATCAAGTGAACAGGGCAACTGCTCTGATAGGAATGAACTAAGGAACATTTTCTGAACTCTAGAGGTAAGAATATGAGAATCGTTTAAGAATCTCGAAATTGCAACACTGACCACCAGGAATCCACCAATGATAATCAGGTCAAGAACTTAATTTTGTGCTTCCCCATGGTGCGCTCCCCAACTGCCACAGCTATACATCCCTCATATGGTAATATTGTATTTTCAACTGCTCCATCTTCCCTCTTAAAACTACCATGTCTATCATCCATATCTCATCATGTCTCTGATAGAAGTATTAACAAAACAAGGGAGATTCTACCCAGAAATGCTCCTGAATTCTCCCTAACAGATTCCATTACTTCATACAGTACAATCACAGATTAAAAACAAAGGCTCTGGAGACAGACTAATTCAGGTTCAAATTCAGGTTCTATTAGTTGTGTGACCTTGACCAAGTTGCAAAACCTTTCTAAGACAGTTTTCCTCATCCGTAAAAAGTTGTATTAAAAACGATACAATGTGGCACCTAGTGAGCACTTCAATAAATGTTAGCCCCTGCTAGTAAAGTATTTGAGCATTTGGTTTGTTCAGGAATGAGAGCTGGGCCAGAAAAACTGTAGAAGCAAATTGTTCGAGAGACAAAACTGTCAAACTCCCTTAGGTCAGGGGCTTTGTCATTTTCTGGTTCACTAGTGTACTCCCAGAATCTAGAACAATGTTCAACACATTGTTAACCTCTGGCATCAACCTCAATATCTGTTGAATGAGTGAATGAGACTCCATTAAGTCAGAGAAAGCTAAGAAAGCCTGGCTTTACCCCAATACGAAGAAAAGGTTTTGGCCCTGGCTGGTCTGGGTCAGTGGATTGAGTGCCGGCCTGCAAACCAAAGGATGGCGGGTTTAATTCCGGTTCCCAGTGGGGGCACATGCCTGGGTTGCCGGCCAGGTCCCCAGTAGGGGGCGCGCGAGAGGCAACCACATATCGATGTTTCCCTCCCCTCCTCTCTTTCTAAAATAAATAAAACCTTAAAAACAAAGTTTCCATTCCTCAAGATCTTCAACAGTATCCTAAGGCATTGTTAAAGATATTTGTTATTTTTAATTGCCTCCCCACAAACCTAGAACTGTATTCAGTATTAAGGTACTCAAATTTATTGTAATTAAAACTCAGCAACTAAAATTGAGCTGTCAGCTGTAGAAGGCTATATATATCATTGTTCATAACTCAAAGTTGATGACCAAAACTTTAAAATAAAGTATAAGGTATATTTTTATGGACTACCTTTCCTTGCCATTGCCTGAACGAACAGACTTTAAGAACTTGTGTAAATTTCTTTTGTGTAAACCTTGGACTAGGTTTAATTTATATTGCCAAAAGAAATCAATTTCACCTTTTCTACATCAAGTTCTAGAAAAACATTATAGTTTGTCAAGTCACTTAAGAAAAGTCCAAATCTTTTAGACTTAAAATTTTCAAAAGATTGGTAGCTTGATTTATTGGCTCTTTAGGTCAAAGAAGGACTTTTCAGGGTGATGAAATGAAGATGGGAGGAGCTCACCTCTCTAAAAATGAGTTTTCAATTACTATAATTATGTATAAAATAAGACAGGCAGGCTTTCTGGGCCAAGACTTGATGCCTTAGTTCCCATGAGAATTAAATTAGAGCCATGAATAAATTTGGGGCAAGATCTGCAAAAACTACTTCACCCACTAATGTTGAATGAAAAAACTCATTTGTGGAGATTCATCAATGTAAATGTTTTCTAACACACAGTAGCCACTGTGGCGACATCGCTTTCACCATTTTCAGTCCCAGATACAAAACGGGATACATTTAAATCCTGCCTGACAATTACCACGATTGCAGGATAACTATCTCGACAGCCAAAGACTGGTGAGAGCTAAAAAGTAAGAAATCTAGTTTACCGAGTCCCCACCTTGAAGTATCAAGCCCTACTTAACCTAAACTGCTGGCTATTGTTTTGGTCTCCTAAATGTTCAGCGCTGGAAAGATACCTGAACTCTACTGACACCTTTTGAGAGAGAAAGAAGGCGTAAGGGCGGAGCGGTATGATCGGAATTGTTAAAATCGCAGCAAGCCGGCAGGGACATAGGTGCACAGGCCCGACGCCGCTGTCCTTGTCAGCCTCTGAGGTGACCAGGGCCTTAACAACCATTATGGCGCTCACAGACTCTTATTCACTCATTCATTCATTTAACAATCACGCGATGGGCACTGTAACACGGCCGTTTCGCCGGGCCCCCGCCCCAGTCCCGGAACAACCTCAGCCGCCAGGCGCGGCCCTACGCTTCCCGCATCCCTCGGACGCTGCCGCCCGCACCCCGTCGCGCCACGCTCTAGTCACCCGGATCCCAGCCCGGACCTCGTCCGCACCAGAGCGCCCACGCCCCCCACCCTCCAAGCCGTGGGTCCAGGGCCTCCGCCCCGCTTCGCCGCGTCAGACCCGCCGGGTTCGTGCGGAGAGGGAGGCACGCGTCCGTGGAGGCCCAACGCCCGGGATTCAGGGACGCTCCGCGCACGCGACGCTCGGATCCCGGGGCCTGAGCGGGTGGGTCGGGCCCACCGGCCACTCACCTCCGCCGGGTCAGAACCGAGGGGCCTTCACTAAGCCGTTTGAAACCGCTTGGGCCGCCGCACACCCCGCAGTGTCCTGGTTGTTTATTGGTTCTCGACAGACCGCCCATCGTTCTGCTATTGGTCCATTTGAAGGGACTGTGGGCACGCGCCGTCCGCAGCCTTAAAGGGGCCGCGCGCGCGGGTGTGTTTCGCTGAGAACTGGCGCTGCCTGCTCGAATGGGGAGACAGCATCAATGGAGCGAAAGCTGCCGACCACCCGGCAAGGAAGCGCAAAAAAAAAAAAAAAAAAAAAAAAAAAGGTGTGTGGAGAGCTATGCATCCCCAGCTGTCAGCATGTTTGCTTTATTTGATTACTATATTTAGGCTGCTGTCAACATCTGGAGATTTTTTAAATGTCATTTCATTCACCAAATATTGTTTTGTGCAGCTCAGTGCGGGAGGGAAACGAAAAGCAGCTGGAATATAGTGGAAGGAGCAAGATGCTGGCGTCTGGTCTTGGACATGCTCTGAGTAAACCACTTTTGTCAGTAAATCATCTGGAGCTTAGCTTCCTCATCTGTAAAACGGGGTAACAATATTTTCCTCCCAAGCTTAATGTGAAGATTTAATATAACTAACCGAATGGTTAGGGAAGGCCTTTGAACAGTAATGC
The DNA here is from genome assembly GCA_028533065.1 of Trachops cirrhosus. Taxonomy (NCBI): domain Eukaryota; kingdom Metazoa; phylum Chordata; class Mammalia; order Chiroptera; family Phyllostomidae; genus Trachops; species Trachops cirrhosus. The sequence continues at coordinate 10,240,178 of CM052543.1, read as the reverse complement.
ATTCTAGAAACGCGATACTCCTGTTATTTATAAAAATGAAAGACTTGTTAATGTGATCTCAAATATTTGTTCAGCTCTACATTCAATGTATCTAAGAATATGATCAACTCCTTCCAAGGGATTTGCAAACTGCACTGGTCAGAGGAATAAGACATATAGACTAGCAGTATGAGACTATATAAAAGAAAAGCTGTAGCTACTTAAGCGATGGGAGAAATTTGATGATGGGGGTTAAAGGATATGTAATTATCCAACATGTTCAAAAATTAAAAAGGGATGGGTAAAAGTAATAAGACAATTATTTTTTAAATCTACCAATTTGGCAGAGATGTAAAAATATGCTTCAGGAAGGGAACCTAAGCATAAATGTATTCACCCTAGCACATATGAATGAAGTGTGGTAGACAGTGAGAATCCAAGCAAAAATCTGTTCTGCTAGATTCCCTTTTGTCCTGTTGTATCTGGGAGGCCTTGCAAGAATTTTGTTTTTAACCAAATGTTTGCTCTTATCTACCTGTGAATTGCCTACCTCCCCCTCCTTAGTCCAAAATGACATATATACCTCATTTTGCCCGTCTTTGGAATTTTCGTGCTAATGTGAATTCCCTGTAGGCACATATTAAATTTGATTTTCTCCTGTTAATCTGCTGTATGTCATTTAAATTATTTGACCAGCTAGACCAACTGAAGGGATAAGGGGAAAGTTTCTCCAGCTGGACAGTACACTTGGTACAAACTTTTAGAGGGATGAATTACCAGTTATTAAGTGTAAAATGTACCTAATCTCTGGACCAGTATTGCTGCTGTTAGGAATTTGTCCTACAGACCTATGCAAGAATGCATAAAAGAAAAGTATTCAAAGATATTCACTTCAGCACTGCTTAAAATAGGGGAAAAACCCACTGGACATTACATGTCCATTCTAGGGAACTTGCTATATGAATTATGGTATATGCAACTGTTAAAAAGAATGTGGGTGGGTGGGTCAGTTTGATTACCAGTCAGGGCACATTCCTAGATTGAGGATTCAATCTCCAGTTGGGGTGGGTACAGTAGGCAACCTATCTATGTTTCTCCCTCACATCGATGTTTCTCTCCCTTTCCTCTCTCTAAAAATCAATACACATATCTTCAAGTGAGAATTTAAAAAAAGAATGTGGTTAATCTATATATGTGGTATAGAAAATGTATAAATTGTGCTTACTTGAAAAAAGGTAAGTTGCATAAAAGCATATATAGAATGATTTTCTTACGTATGGTTCTAAAATTATGTGTATTTGTGCACATGCCTGAAAATTGTTTGAACATTCCTGGGATTTCAAGAAACTATTTAAAAAGGGACGTGGTAGGGAGGGAAATGGAACTTTTCCCATTGATATTATTATTATTTTAATAGAGGGAGCTAAGAGAAATGTCTAGAAGCAGGAAAGTAGGAGCAAGGGCATGGAGACAAGAAAGTGCATCATATGTAGGAATCGAACATGTGAATTCGACTTTAGAGCAGGATTCATGCTGGGAAGTAGTGGGACACAGATTGACAGAGAAAGTTAGGAACAAGTCCTGTAGGGTCTTGAATAGGAGGGTAAGGAATTTATACTTTAGGTGGGAAGTGGGAGGGATTAAAAAGTTTCTGAGCAAGGGAGTGACAGAATCAGAATTGCACTTTATGAAAACTAATTTGCTTGGTTGTCTAAAATGGGTTAGAGTTTGGATTCTGATATGAGGTAATAGCCCTGAAAATGAGAACAGAGTCAGGAAAAAGTGAAGGATTTGGCAACCAACTAGACTAGGTGCAAAGATAAGGTTGGACCCATTTAGGGAGATGAGTGAAAGAGTATGCCAGGATTTTAACCTTGGGACTGGGAGGTGGCAATTGCCCAAATGAAAGTAGAAAATCAGGAGAAGCCAGTCTCAAAGGGAAGGCAAGGAGTTTAGCTGTAGGTCTGTTTACTTTTATGTACCAATGAGACATTCAAATGGAATCATCTAAGTAGGCCCAGGAAATGCAGAATGAAAGCTGGGAGAAGAAACTAGGACTCAAGTGATATAGATTAGGGAATCATCTCTGTGGAGTGAAAAAATGAAATTGGGGTAGTGGATGAGACCACAGAGTGGGAAAGTGGAGAAAATGAAAATGGGAGATGATGAGAGATTCATAGGTAGGAGAAGGAGAGAGGAAACAAAGCAAAAAAGTCATGGTAATCTTTGAGAAATGGGTTATGAATATGTAGAAATAGTCTTCTTCAGTCTTTGGTGATTGACATGTTTACTTTATTTAAATATTATTGGAAATAAAGGGAAGATTACATTTAAGGAGAGGATGATGGTAACCTGAAATTTGCTCAATAAAGCACATGTGAAGTCTGGGTTCCAGAGAGTTTTAGAACAAGATGTCAAAATCCCTCTCTGTTTTATATGGTTTAGGTAAAGCTGTACAAGAAGGTGGGCAATAGATGTCTGATTCCAATAATTTCTTCACTCGTTCATTTAACAAGTATTTATTGAGCACCTAGTATGTGCAGGGACTGTTGTAGGCACTTGGGATAATTGGTGAGCAAAATAGAAACAACAAGAAAATCTCTCCTCTTCGGTAGCTCACATTATGGTGAGGACACATGGACAACCGGAACATAAATATATAGTATGTTATTAGACAATATGTGCAATGAAAAAATAAAAAAAGGGTAAAAGGCATTGGGAAGTAGAGTTGGAAAGACTGTAATTTTATTAGGGGTGATCATAGTGGGTTTCACTGAGAAGATTGCATTGAGCAAAGACTTGAAGAAGGGAAAGGAATTAGCCCTGAGTGTATCTAGAGGAAGAAAGTGCCAACCAGGGAACAGCTATGCAATGACCCTAAGCTGGGAGCATAGGTGGCAGGTTTGAGAAACAGGGAGGCCAGTGTATCTAGCTGGAGCAGAGTATGTAGTTGGCAGTAGGAGAGTAGTAGGAGATGAGGTCTGATAGAAAATGGGTAAGGAGTGGCAGATCCTGCAGGGCCTTACGGAAACCTAACACAGTTCCTTATCCATAACAGGTGTTCAGTAAATGTTTGGCCAGTCATCTTTTGCAGTCCAGGATTATCACCAAAGAGCATCTATCTATGGATTTATTGGTGTGATGTGTGCCTTCTTTATTCCAGGGGGCTCTCCATAGTTCTACATAAGGAAGGTATGACCAGAGCAGTGAAACCCTTGTGGGTATAAGACGTCAAAGTGAACACTGTATCATTGCAACCAGAAGCAGGAAACAAATGCCGGACATTGTGGCTGCTGAATAACCCTGCTGGGTATTTCTGAAAAGCCTGCTAGGGCTGGGACAGTGCTCATTTCATAATTACAAGCTGCATTCTGCTCCCTACCATGGGACACAGATCCATATTTTGAGCCTAAGAGGAGCAGCTTTAGTGATTTCAACTTTCAGTCCAGGTACCCCCTGCATTATTCTCTGGAGACAGCAGTAGTGACATTAACACAGATCTCAACTGGCTTAGTTGAGTGCCTAGTTTTAGTGCCTTGATTGGTTTCCAAGACTGCAAGGCCTTTCCCAGCTTGCACTTGATTGCATTTAATAGGTGCTGTTTGAATGAAGGAATAACCTCTTTTTCTTCTCACAGTCCATTTTCCCAGAGCCCCCAGAATGCAGGCTCGCCAAGAGTTTAGACCGCAGTAGCATCAGCCCCACAAAGAGGAAGGAGGCAGAAAGGAGAGATAGGGACTTTGTTAGCAGGGGCTGGAGGAAAGAAACCACGGAGAAGGGCAAAATAAGTGAGTTCTTTGCTCTTTGTGTCTTGTAAAATGAAATAAGCAGATTGTGTAGCTTGGGGCTAACTTCAGCCTTGGGTTTAAATTCAGACCCTTAATTAGGCTGCCTGGATCTGTTCTAACATCATGTCAGGGAGTCCAAAGTTGAGTTGGAGCCTTGGCTGGAAATAAAACTCTGCTTAGCCTCTGCCAGCTGGTTAATGGGAGAAGGATCTGGAGAGAAAATAAATGGTGAGGGAATGTTTTGAAACACAGGCTGCCTGAAACATCCCCAAACACGCATCAGTATTAAGTGGATCAGTTGAGTCGTCTTCACACGTGAAGACAAACTTATAGACTGTTTCTTTAGCCATATAAAGGGCTCGACCACATTTTTAAAATCAGTGTCCATAAGTAGAAATAACTAAAGCTTACTCAATTCCCTTAAATGTCACCTTAGAACCTTCTGTACCCTCAGCTCTTGTACATGCCTCTCCTAAGTTCCTCTGCAACACTTTGTTTTCCGCAGGCCTGGGTTTGGTGAAAGCTTCACTTCACGCCATGGAGACCTCCCTGTGGGCCACAGATCTTTTCGTCTTAGCTTCCAGTGTGTTCATATAATATAGAAAGAAGGGCAGGGACTATATTGTGAATGTAATTAGTTTGCAAAAATACATCCAGTTTGTTAGAATTTGACTCATCATCTCCCTATTTATTAGTTTCAGGTTTTATATCCAGAGAACCAGACAAGTTCTCAACACTGGTTACACCCCCTACATCCTGGAAGGAACATAATACAAGTTTCAGGCTAGAAATAACCTTAGCAATCATCTGTTTCAACTCTTGCATTTTACCGATCAGGAAAGGAAACTAAGAGCCAGCGCATTTTTATTGCCTGAAAATGGGGTGCTAGTCCTTGAGGCTGTTACTAAATTCTCATTTGCCAGCGGCCACGTTCTTGTCAAGATCTGGGCCATCAGGCCAGCCCCGTTCTCTTCTCCCATCTCCTGCTGAAGTGACAGGACAAAGTTAGCGAGACCTCTAAGGCAATGCAGTGCCGAATGCCTGATTAAACAGGCTGACTTGTCACAAGGTAGCAAAGTGCATTCACCAAACTTTGTTCTCCCAGAAACATCTCCGGTTTTGCAATAAAATGGTTTATGTTCGATGCATTCATTTTTTCCTTCTATTTGAAAGGTTCTTCAAAAAGGTGAGTTTCTTCTACATAAACCACAGTGGTCCCTGTTCATGGCTTGGCCTGTGACCCTGAGGCTTTGGGAAGGGGCACTTCCGACAGGTATATATAAATTTGTGCTTTAGGCTGGATTTCATTGCTTAAAACATCTTTTCTGTGTGTGTTTTCAAAAAAGAGTGGTGGAATGTGGGGATGCTTGGCCCTGAGCTAGTCCACTTGTTTTTGTCTAGCACACCTACCCCTCACCAAGTTGGAAGAACTATATGCTGTAATTTATACTCAAATCTACCGTCATTTAAATATAAGGGGCTTCAATATGTCTTGGTCTCTTTTTCTTTCTTCTTCTTCTTCTTTTTTTTTTTTTTGAGGCAGGGGCGCTGATGCCAGACTCAGCTCTGTGGTCAGGCATAGGTAGTGTTTGACCCATCGTAGGAGATGAATGGATGACAGCATTATTCTATAAATGGTTTGTGGTTTAGAAAATCAACTATTGAGCCTTGACATAAACTTTTATGTCTGGCATCAAGACTTGCATGAGTCCCAGTCTGCACTGAGAGAACCTGAAAGAGATCCCCATCTCCTTGTTCTAGCCTTGAGTTGTAGTGGATGAGCTATGAGAAGACAGCTTTTAAAAATAAAAGGAATCTGCCCCATCTGGCATGGCTCAGTTAGTTGGGCATCACCCTGCAAACCGAAAGGTCGCCAGTTCGATCCCCAGTCAGGCACAGGCCAGGGTAGGAGGCTCTGTGCTCTGCCCCTATCAGGGTGCTGGCAGAAGGCAGAGAGCAACCAATTTCTCTCCCTCTCTCTCTTCCTCCCTTCCCCTCTCCCCAAAATAAAATTTTAAAAAAATATTTAAAAACAAGTGAAAATAAAAAATCTTAGTGTTCATTTGATCCATTCTCAGAGTAACTGAATCTTTACTAAGATCAAACAGAGCTAGTGGTAGACCTGGGACTGGAACTAGCTCTCCTTGTCCCCATTCCAGTACTTTCCTTACATCAGATAGTCTTGACAGTGACCATCACTGCAAGGCAAAGTCAAGTTCTGTGACAGTGAAGTCCTCATAGACCTAGAACAGAAATAGAAGATACACGGCATACATGCCATGACACTTTCTTCTGGTGCCCGAGTGATGTATCACTAAAGATCACGTTTTCCCATTGAGTCTGGACAGGACCTCAGGCAGCCACTACCAACCAGTCAGAGTTGGTCCTCAAGAAGAAACCTATCTGCTGTCCCTCCTCTAGAGGGAATGAGGATTTCAGAAGCCAATGACCTCTGGTCTTGACCTGCCTTCTCGAGATGAGCTGAACCTCCAGCCAGGAACCTCACACCCTTTGCTGCTCATCACCATCCCCACATCCCCAGAGGACTTAGAGGTGAGGCCTGCAAGCAGGCTTCCCGCGGCATGGGTCTGCCAGACAGAGCAGGTGCGGCTATCAGTCATGACTCCAAGCCAGGCAAGGTGATTAAGAAAAGCTAAATTTATATTAAATTACCATAAAGTCCTAAAATACTGAACATAGTGGTTAAATAAAATCCAGAAAGTCCAATCTCTCCAGTGAGTAACGTTAAAACCATTACACATGAGCGCGGGACAATCACTTCCATTAGTGTAGGACAGAGAGATTTTGCTTTTTACATAGTAAATCAGTGCTCAAATAGATATTTCTTCAAATATGTCCTTTCTACATTCTGAACAGCCCAAGTGCAATAAGATCCTTCCCCCTTTCAAGAAATGCTGCTTTTCTACTTTCCACGGTCCCCAGCTATGAATCTGAGGACCAAAAGTGCTCCTTCTTTTACTTCCCCTCCAAACGTGAAATACACCCCACCCCTTTGCTCCTGGACGTGGCACCTCACCTTCCCACGGCCACGCACTGGAAAAGCCTTCTAGGCCTGGTCTGGCTGTCCTGCATAGAGACCTGGGGCTGGCTGCTGAGGGCAGGGCCTTCGCCTCGGCACTAGTCTCAAGCAGTCTTAGAAAAAGGTTGCTCTTATTTTCCTTTTTTGCTTGCATTTGACAGCTGATTTCTCAATACCAATAACCATAGATGTTTCAAATCAAGAAATTATCCCTGGAAGCCCTCCCCTCCATTCTCAGCCCTTGTCCTCTCTTACCATCTCTGATTCCTGTGTGGAAGAGGTCTGGATCTGCCCTGGGTTGAGAGAGCCTCAGCAGTGGTTCTTGCCACTTTTTTAGTCCTTGCTCCCCCACTTTGCATTTTTATTTAGCCCTGCTCATCACAGTCCCCACGAGACTACGTCAGAAAAAGCAAACTAGGCACAGAGAGAGAGAGAGAGAGAGAGAGAGAGAGAGAAAGAGAGAGAGAAAGAGAGAGAACGAACTAGGTAGACATTTTAGCACAGAAAAAATTCTCAACTCCCCTGATCTAGGGTGAGACATGCCCTTTGAATAAGCAAGAACCAAGAGGTGGCCTCTCAGCATGGAAAGTAAGTCACTCAGCTGGGAAGAGAGTTGGAATGGGAACTCCACCACCCATAGCCACAGGCTCTCTGTCCACGTAGATCCCTGAGCACCTGAGAGAGAACACAGGAAGTTCAACCTCATGGAGACTTCCCTTTCGGCCCTGTGGGCCCCATGTCTCTAACTCAATCGCTCTTCCTGACCACTTATGAACATTCTGGCCCTTCTTTGAAAGTCTGTTTCTGGATCTTCGTGCTCAAAAATCCCAGAGAATGAGGGAGAGCATCGTAGAACATTAAAGTTCGGCTGATGTGCCATGTTGGATCTAGGCAGTGCTTCTCAGACGCTGCAGACTCAGCCCGCAGGGCCCCACGTTCACTCAGGCAGCTGGTTCACAACCTGGTCGCTTACAGTCAGAGACTTAGGAAGGTGCCGGCCAGTGGTGGTATGAGGAGGGAATTCATATTAGCCAGCGGCCACACTGGGTCCCCCAGCCATCTGAAGGTAGAAGAGGCTCCAGACATCCTAGCAGGAGGAAGAATAGCTTGAGCCACACCCAGATCTCACCAACTGCAACACAAGCAACTCTTAAGAGTGAGAATAATGTCCATTGCCAGCAACGGACAGGACACTCAGGCCCAACCACCCCTAAAAGCTTTTTCATATTAGCAATGCACTTGAGGCTAGAGGTTTCCCAGATGCCCATACCAGCTGGGCTGACTCCTCTTCCTCTCAGCCTCTCTCCTTCATCTCTCTCTTTACCCATGATCCCCTGCTCCAGCCCTGGTGGGCCAGTTCTCTCAGAGGAGCGGTCAGGCCAGCTCTGATGGGGGAGAGTGCATCTTGGATCATCAGCTTTTGTGGGATAGGCACTGAGGGTGCCAGGGGAAGGGAGGTGGAGCTCTGTACTGACGAGGAATCGTTACTGAGCCTAGTTTTGGAGGGCTCAGGATGGACTGCAAGAGGTGAGGTTCATGGTAAATTCCAGGATGCGCCATCATTTCTTGTGCACAGGTAGTCACGGACTCAGATAGAAACAGCTCCCGGGTTCGGGAGCAGTTACGGGGTGGGATGAGGAGGAGTGGGGCAAGTACAGAGGAAGGGGGCCTGTTGTACAAGCGAGCACAAGGACTGGACGTCCATAAAGAGAAGGAGCAGGCAGGGAGGGAGGGCAACATGGGCACTTAGACCTGGCTCTCGGAGGAGAGCTTGCGTTCGTGTTTCCAGCCCGTGTCTGGCAGAGAGCCCCGCCTCTCAGGAGTGGCTGCCGTGTGGACACTGCCACACTCAGACTGCTCTTCCTGCAACAGCTGCTCTGTCTCTGTGTCATCCAGGGAGCCAGAGCTGGCCTGGATGGACACTGTGTCTGTCTTCATGCAAACATGATCCCGAAGAAGGCCCCCCCGTGAGCTGCGCAGCTGCTTGAGGTCATCCCACTCAGCATCGTCCCCAGACAGGAGGCAGATTCCCTCGACAATCTTGATCTTCTCCTTGGTGTAGTTATGGTCAGGTCCACCCTAGGGTGGAGAGTGGGGAGACACGGTCAGTTGGTTGCTTCCCTATCAAGGATCCCCTATGGTGAACTGAAAAAGGAAGTGAATGGGGTGAGAGGGGCCGTGAAGAGCACAAAGGTCCCACAAACGAATAGGGTAACTTGGTTAGAGCAAACACATGAGGCTTAGCCTAAAAAGAGGAACAGCTATGAAGACTGTTACCCTTGGCACACACGGAGGAGGGAGAACCACGGCTTCCAGCCCCACATCGCTCACTCACTGGCTATGCCACCCTGGGCAAATTACTTAACATCTCTAAAACTCTGTCTCCACATCTGCAGTGTGGGGAGAATAACCAATTGCTGTGAAGGTCAAATCAGGAGATACATGGAATGCAGTTAGTAGGTGCTTGACACAGAAGATGCACGAAATCATGTTAGCTATTATTACATTGTTTTGTGATTTATTAATGAAACATAATGCTGGTATACCTGATCAGAAGCAATTGACAGAAGCAATTAAATTTCCATTGATTCAGCATTTTAAGTTACTGTTGTGCTATTTGATTCTTAATTCTCTTCTTTCTAATTTTGTTAAGGAGAAAAGTTTTGGGAGGTAAGACAGGAAAAACCCAAAAAATCCTCTTCTTTTAGCCCTGGCTGCTGTGGCTCAGTGGATTGAATGCCAGCCTGTGAGTGCCAGTCTGTGAAAGGTTGCCGGTTCAATTCCCAGTCAAGGTACATGCCTGGGTTGCAGGCCAGGTCCCCAGTTGGGGGCATGCAAGTGGCAACCAATCGATGTCTCTCTCTCACATCAATGTCTCTCTCCCTCTTTTTCCCTCCCTTTAAAAATAAATAAAATCTTAAAAAAACAAAAAATGAAAAAAAATCCTCTTATTTGGATTCTAAGTGTCAATCCATTGGTGTCCTATAGCCTAAAAGCTTTTGTGGGAGGTTATTCTGGCTCCGCTCTCATGAGCCTTGGGGCCATTCCCCAGCAACCTGGGATGGTTCCAAGGAGAGCCTTAATTAAGTTCTACTCAGGCTTCTCCCTTTATGGGTTCCTCAAAGGGTAGCTTTGCTCCTGGTTTCTGGGGGATACCCACCCACATGCCAGCCGTGCCAGGAGAAAATGGGCCATGGCTTGAGTTCTATCCCTGGGACAGTGTCCTTGCCAAGAGCCCTGCCACTGCCACTCCGCTTTAGTAACGATTCAATTCTACAGATATTTACTGAGCTTCTGCACGGAGCAGAATGCTCGGGTGATCACGCAATGTGAGGTCGTCCCCACCCTCTGGGAGAGACGACCCCCTGGATCAAGCAGACAGAGACAGAGAGCACGCCAGCACACATGCACGCACACACGCGTGCCCAGTCACCCAGCACACCCTCCAAGCTGAAGTTAGTGCAGGACACGATGCAGGCCACTCAGAGTGCTCATCAGAGAGACGCGATGGGAAAGTTAGGGAGAGGCGGGGGACATGGCACTAGTAATCTGGGGGACACCACTCCTTCTGCAAACACACAGGTACCTGAAATCAAGAGGAAATCAGAAGAGAAAGGGTGAGAGACTATCAGAGGGATGAAAAAGCTGCTGAGGAAAAAGCATACAACAGAAGAAAGAGGTCACATGATTTCATTTTCTAACCTCTGGCCCTTATTGGGGTCATTCTCTGGTGTATCAGATGCTCTGAGAACCCGAGAATCTTTAAGAGTCTTTCTTTCAAAATGCAAGTCATCCTGCAGGTTCTGCTTGGCTTGTAGTGGAAGCTTTTTAAATAGGGGAATTCATGGATCCAGAAAGCACCTAATGATTATGTAAAGTGTATTCATTATGCACGGGAGTCCTGTAGGTGTGAGGGCAGGTTTGGACTGTGCTCCACAGGCCAAGAGAGTGGACTGATGAAAGTTTCAGAAGGGATAGCTTTGGAGGAAGGGTTACAGGGGTTTAGAAAAAACAATGGTCATATAAAACTAGATAAATCTGAAACCCCAGGCTATAGTTCCCTAGTGGAAGTAGGACTATTTTTCATGCCTAAACATCCAGCAAGTAATTTTTCACTGGAACAAGGAAGGAGGTAAAAGAACAAAAGCATGTAAACCTTTGGAATTCTAGAGAAATCCCTTAGGGCTCTGGGGAGGAAGAGCAAAGCACCAGCCATTCTCAGCCACAGGTGCCAACAGCTTGGTTCAGAGGTTAGAAAAGGAAGAGTCCAGGAACCCTTGGGTTTTTGTGGGGATGGTCTGGGAGTTTTGGAGCTGTTTCTGGGGTGGGGCGCAGAGCCTCACTGCAGGGGAACTGACAACTCCAGGAGGGAAAGAAGCTGCGAACCTGGCAAACTATCGCCTGTGCACACTCCCACGCTTTCAGATCTACACCTTCTGGCACCTGTTTCCTAACCTCGCTCTCACTAGGTTCTTTCAGAGAATCTAGACCTGGAAACTGAACCGATTTATGATTCTAGATCCTAGAAACCCCCCTCACATTCAGTTCTCCTGTTCACTATAACTTCCAAAGTGGTAGATGGGACTACCCAATGTCCCTTACTGACTTACTCAGGCAGTTGGAGAATAATTCTTCCCCCTCCGCAAAAGCACCCCTTCAATATAAATTTTAATTTTTACCTCTTTCTTGTAGCACAGTTGGTTGTACATGGCTGGTTTCGGGATCGCTTCTATTTTCACTTCCTGAGTGGAGGTTCGGTAGGAGGGGTTGCTGTAGGTCAGGTTCCCCATTCCAGGCTCAGTTAACTTGGATTTTCTGTGTCTTTAGGAGGAATACAATGAGGAATCAGTTCAGATCTTTTCGCGGGTGACATCCAGGGAAGTCGTAACCTGAGTGTGGTAGGAAGCCTCTAAGATAGCCCAGTGATCTCCGCCTCCTGGTACTCACACCTTCGGAATCCCTACCCCTTGAGTGTGGGCCGAATTTGGTGACTCACTTCTGAGGAACAGATAATGCAAAAATGATGGATGCTATTCAATAGATTAAGTTACAAAGAAATGTATGGCTTGCATCTTACATTGCCTTCCCTCTCTTACTTTCTCTTACTGTTATTCTGGGGGAAGCAAGCTGCCATGGTGTACGCTGTCCCCTGAAAAGGCCCGTAAGACAAGGAACTGATGAGGGAGTCTCTACCCAACAGCCAGCAAGGAACTGAGGCCCTCCATCTATCAGCCTGTGAATCTGCCAGCAACAACCTGAGTGCTCTTGCAAGGGGATCCTTCTGCAGTCAAGCCCTGAATAAGACCACAACCCTGGCTAATACCCGGAGGGCAGCCCTGTAAGAGACCTTAAAGCAGAGGTACCCAGCTAAACTGCATCCAGATTTCTGACCCACAGAAATCGTGAGATGATAAACGAATGTCATTTTAAATTGCTAAATTGGGGAAATTTGTTACACGGCAGTAGGTAACTAACACACAGAGCTTTAGAGTCAAGACAGATCTATGTTTCAATACAACTCTGTTACTTACTAGCTGGGGTCTTACTAGCTGGACAAAATCTACACTTTCTGAACCTCAGATCCACATCTATAAAGTGAGGGATAATAATACCTGCATTACATGGTTATTGTGGCACTGATACATATTCATTAAATGGCAACTGTTGTTATTATTGTTGTCAGCAGGAGCAGCTGCCACAGCAAAATCCTGACATTTTTGCTGCAAGTTGTGTTTAAGACATTTGGCAGCGATATATATGGCCATAAAAAGATTATAAATTGAAAACGACACACTCCAGCTTCCCAGGAAGATCCCTACTGAGCAATGATATATCAACCAATATTATGGTAAAGGGCTGTGTTTGCATGAAGAGATAATCATTTCCAACTTCAATGGTTTGAAGTAGCGTGGGGTCAGGGAGAACCAGATGCTCGAGTCAGTTCCAGCTTTGGCTCTTCCTGTGTGACCCTGGGTAACACCTGCTGTGCCCTCAGCACACTAGTTGATAAAGAAAAATCCCCAGGGTTGCCGTGGCCGTGAAATGAGGGCTTGAGCTGTGACTGCAGAAGAAGAGTGAGAATTCAGATTTCTGCCTTTCCCTTCTGCTGCTCTGACCAGGAACCTAACCTTGAAATGAGGCAGGTTAGAGGTCGAATTAGCAAGCTGCGGAGCTTCGGGAAATCGCAGTGCATTGACGAGGACCAGCGAACATGTGGCCCCAGCAGAGAGGCTGAGGTTACCTGTAGAGCATCAACGCCGCAGTCACCACCAGAATCAGCAGAATACTGAGGAGTCCACCGATGACATAACTGACATGAAGTCCTTCCCCTAGGAAGAACAGAGGGACGCTAGGCGGGGACCACTGACAACTTCGAGCTGGTGTGAGGGGTGGGAAAATGAAGGGCCCCTTCCGTAGGTGTTGCATCCTATGCCATCTGAGCATGGCGATGGCCCCCTCCTCAGAGGAGAGGCCATGGGGGTAGATGGCTGAGAGAAACCTGCCGCTCAGTCAGCATCTCTAATCCTAATTCCACCACTTACTGGCTGTATAGTGTAGGACAAGATGCTTTAGCTAAGTGTCAATAATAAGGTGCTCACAGGGATGGCGGAGGTTAAATGTGTGTGTATACAAATACATATACATACACACACACATATGGCTTAACAAGTGCCTGGCATATGGCAAGTACTCCATAAGTGGCGGCTATTATGATTATTCTTTCTATGGATTTAGTCTAAGAAAAGGGTCCATAAACTCCAAAGAGTCCCGATGATGGTTCTGGAAGATGTCAGTGGAGGCTTATATTCCTTACATATTATTCTTCAGAGCAGTTGGGCACTCCCGGCTTACCTGGAGCAGCAGGTATGGCCTCATTGGAATGTGCGCAGAGGCCCAGCTGGGCATCCTTTTCAGAGCATCTGTGGGCACAGAAGACCGAATGTGAAGACTACCGGCGTTTGGTAAAGGTCTTGCCTTTCCCCAGCGAAGGGGGAAAGCCCTGTGAGCGGGGCTTTCAGATATGGAAGACAGTTCCAGGTGGGAGATATCAGAAGTACGGAGAGGGCAGCACCAGGAATTCCACAAAATCCATGGGAGGCACTGTCTTCAAGGTGCTATACCATGTTTAAATGGGTTGAAAAGTACATATCTTTTTAAAAGGAGAAGCAGGTTTGAGAATGAGCTGGAAGTCTGCTGAAAGAACCCTAAGAACATCCAGAGTCGGCTTTATTAAACTACCAGGATGAGCTGAAAGAAGCTACCAGCCAAGCAAACTGATTAAAGATGATCGCAAGGTTTAAAGAGACATAAAAAGACCTCACCAAACTGTTTTTCCCCCTTTATTCTTTCAGAAGGGAATATGCAAGACATCCAGAGGGAGAGCTCAGATAGCTAACATGAAATGCTAAAAAGGTAACTTCCTTGTGGTACATTATGAGCAGGTAACCACAGGCATCTCCTAAAAGCCTGGGGAAAAGAAACTTGCTACGACATCTGAAACCAAGATGCACTGAATCTTCAACTAGAACTGACAGTAAGAAAATATCTGAGTAGGGCCCTGGCTGGTGTAGCTCAGTGGTTTGAGTGTGGGCTGTGAACCAAAGGGTTGCTGGTTCAATTCCCAGTTGGGGCACATGCCTGGGTTGCAGGCCAGGTCCCCAGTGGGGGGTGTGTGAAAGGCAACCACACACTGATGTTTCTCCCCTTCTCTTTCTCCTTCCTTTTCCCCGCTCTCTAAAAATAAATAAATAAAATCTTAAAAAAAAAGAAAATATCTGAGTAGGGTTCAAAATTTTTCCAAGTAAACCCAAAGAAAATTGGGGATTAATAATGATTGATAGTACAATACTTAAAAGTTAGTGAGAAAGATATATCTTTATATCTGCATGTCTGCTTTTCTACACAAGCACTTCCAAAAAGGGAAAATGGGACTTCTAGAATGAAGCTAATCATGTGCAAATCTTATAATTTTAGGGACATGAGTCTAGAGTTCTTATCTGGGATTATTATCTTTCTGTTTTCAGAATTGAAATCAAGTGTTAATTATCTTTTAAGCAACAAGTGATATTAAAAATAAAGAGATTGATATATTACAATGAAAAAACACTGTTCTAATAGAACAGTGTTGGAAAGATAGATGCCAAACTGGAAGAGCGGGAAATGAAGTCACTGTGTCAAAAGGTGTCTGCCCTCCGGTCCCTGTTCAGTGCAACATTATTACAATAGCCAGACACAGAAACAACCTAAGTGACCGGCAACAGATGAATGGATAGAGAAAATGTGATTATACACGTACAATGGAATATTATTCGGTCATAAAAAGAAGGAAATCCTGCCATTTGAGACGATGGAACTTGAAGGCATTAGTGTAAGTGAAGTCAGACAGAGAAAGACAAATACCATATAGTATCACTTAAATGTGGGATTCAAAAACAGAAAATCGAACTCGTAGATACGGAGTACAGATTGGTGATCCCCAGAGGTGGGGGAGGGGGTGGGTAACAAAATGAGTGAAGGTAGTGAAAAGGAACAAACTTCCAGTTACAAGATAAGTAAGTCCTGGGATGTAATACAGCGCATGGCGACTAGAGTTCATAATAGCATATTTTTGAAGGTTGTAAAGAGGGTAGATCAAAAAAGTTCTCATAAGAAAAAATTTGTAACTATGTGGTGATACATGCCAACTAAACTTATTATAATCATTTTGCAATAAATACTTATATCAAATTCAAAAATATTAAAAGCAGTTACATATGGGCATTTATTTCTCCTTTATTTCTATCTGCATTTCTAACTGCAAATAAAAATTTCACTTTGTAAAAAAGAATTTCTCTAAATTGAAAAAAGAAAAATAAATTAAAAATTCTCTAAATTGAATGTAACATATTTCATCAATTTTATGATGTGCATTTTTTTTTAAATTTTTTTAATTGATTGATTTTGGAGAGAGAGGAGCATCAATGTGTTGTTCCACTTATTTATGCATTCATTCATTGATTGTTGTATGTGCCCTGACCAGGGATCAAACCCACAAACTTGGCATATCAGGACAATGCTCTAACCAACTGAGCTACCTGGCCAGGGCCCATTTTTTCTATATTTTGACATTGCTGAAATAGGAGTGTATCTTACAATCAATAGGATCCCACAGTTGCTGTTGGTCATTTTTTTAGTTTAATCTCTCAAATCAGGATCCATCTTAAATTGATAGCACGTTCAATGTAATGAATACACAACATTTTACTTGAGACCTGCACACGGCTATGCTTCTTAGTTAGCAGTGATGTGCACGTGCGCCGGCATACGTCACGTACAGGTGTCTGGGTGTTAAAGGCAGCATGAACTAAGGCCGTAACATCCCTGGGCATTTCCGAGTCATAGACCCGCAGTGCAGACACCACTGTGACTTGGTAGTTTCTAAGTAAATTGTGGGATCAGACCATATACTAAACCTGTGTGTGAGAGCACATGTTACACAACAAAAGGAAATTGAGTGATTCCTCTATGAAGCTGCTCTAAAGCTCCTTGCCCTCAAATCACCTGTGACAATCTTATGAGTCTAAATGTTATCTCCTGCCCTGAATAACAGGGACCGGTGGCTAATGATGCGACCTACCTCCCACTGCCAGAATCAAGGTGGGACTGGGGTTTTCTGCGGGCAGGAGATGGTGATTTGACTCAAAGGGCCCTCAATCACATGCGAACCCACTTACCTTCCTTCCACCTCCTCCAGAGGTGTGCGGGTCCGAGTGGTGGAGGAATGCAAGGTGGTAGGTAGAGTGTTGGTTAGCACTGGGTTCCTTTCATTCATGCTGGTAACCCTGGGAGCTGGGGGCACCAGGCCAGGTACTGGAGAGAAAAAGAAAACCGGAATAGACCACTGAAGCCCCAATCTCTACATATTGTCCAACAGTAGCATCTGGAGAACTCGACAAAGGAATCTTTTAGCTGCCCTGATCTTAGGTACCCTCATTAGAGGCCTGTGTCAATACTGTAACTACAAAGGATTTGAATTCCAATATTAATAGCTCTGAATGGGCTGGCTGGCTCACAGAGGCACAGGCAATTCCATTCTAGTAAACGCAGACAAAACGACTACTCCCAGTCACTCCTCTCTAAGACCCTCTGCGGGGGACCCCACCCAGAGGGATAAAGCTGAGGCTGCTGCTCCCCTGTCCTTCCAAGGGCTCTGCTGTTCCAGGAGGCCGTTCAGTCCAACTCACCGAGGGAGCAGGGCCGGCCATCGGGCTCGTCAGGACAGGCACACACAAAGTCCAAGGCTCTGGCAAAGCAGAGGTGGGTGCAGCCTCCGTTGTTCACACCACAGGCATTGGTCCCTGGGGGCAAAGCAGGAGAATATCTAGCCTGTGACAGAATTAAGGCTCCGAGTAAAATCTAGGGCTACCTCATTCCCAGGAGCAGAGAGCAGGAGGCATATAACCACAAGGGGCTAAAAAAGCCCAGGAGCTTAAAATGTGAACCGAAAGGCTCGCTGTGGCTCTAACTGTCTCGGCCGTGAACAGTCCCTGGGGTGACCACCACCCCACCCACGGTAGGGAGGCAGGCTCAGGACCCAGCAGCCCACCTGTCTGCCGCTGAGGGGAAACCACAATGATATCCATGAGCCCTTCCACATTCGCCAACACCGTCTCCTTGTTCCGGCCAGAGTACTTGTCAACACGCTGGATTGACTTGGTCTGCCAGTCTGTCCAGTAGATCCACCTGTCCTGCTACTCAATAGGGAAACCCCAAAAACAGGAAATATTGTTCACCAGTCAGACCCCAGTCCGGCTTCCATGCCTCAGCATGGCATCCCCTCTGCTGAAATGCCCTTGTCTCTCATCCACCAGGATGTGACACTGGCCAGGAAATCTCCCCCGATCTATAGAGAAATTACCATTCTCTCCTCTACGCTGTTCCGTGCTGTGCTCTCACTTCTACAAGTGAGTGTTGACATTTTATGGTCATTTGTTCACATATCTGTCTGTCCTGCCAGGTCAGGTTCTTCAAGTTCATCCCTCCGTTTCCAACACCTAACACTTACTTTGCACTTGGTCAGTTGCTCAGTGACTAAGTGGGTTCCCATACCTAGCATACAGGAGTAAACTGGAGGGTCCTTCTAAGGTCCCTGCTCTTCTGGGCCCTTCACTCAGAGCCCTGGTAAGTCCTCTGGTTACTTCTGTGGGCAGCTGATTCTAATTCAGTGATCTTGAGAGTCTCAAGCAGGGGGCGGGGAGGGGCAATGAAGTCGGTTCCCCTCCTGCCCCCAGGTTATATGTCAGAAAACTTCATGGGAGACTTATAGATTGAAAAACCATATTCAAAATTATCCTGTAGCCCTGGCAGAGTAGCTCAGGTGGTTAGAGCATTGTCCTAGTACATTAAGATTGTGGGTTCGATCCCCAGTCAGGACACATACAAGAATCAACCAATTAATGCATAAATAAGTGGAACAACAAATCATTGTTTCTTCCTCTTTCTCTTCTTGTCTAAAAAAAATCAATAAAAAATTTAAAAACAAACTATCCTATAGTTTTACATTTGGAGTAAGGCAAAGAACGTCTATCATTAAGTAAGCTAGAAAATTCCGATTGGCTGGTAGGTTATAATGCAGAATATAGGCAAGTGGATGTCTGTCAAAAAGGGACAGAGACTTTTAAATGACTGAGAGTCCCTGTTTTGGTCCCAGGCTTTGTAGATCCCCTTCTGTCCTTCCCTGAATTATTTTACTCAGGGTTAGAATTCTCAAAACTGACAGCCGGTAATAATCAAAATGATTAGAAATAGTAAGCATTGAGTGCCAAGAGAGTATGCTAATGCTCTGTGTATATTTGAGGAGGATACTATTATTAAACTCATTCATTAAACTATATACAGGTAAGTGAAGCTTAGAGAAGTCAGGGGCCTTGTTCAAAGCTGCACAGTTCCTTACTGACACAGACGGAACTTGAACTCACAGAGCTAGGATGTCGGAGGTGCTCAGTGAACTCTGACTGACTGGCTAGCTGCCTCAAATCTCTGGCTCTTAGCTGCTCTATCCTACTACCACTGAGTGGGCTGCCCGAGCTCCGGTGTTGGGACCCCAGCATTAGGATCAACTGGGGAATTTCTTAAAATGCATAGTCCTCGGCCCAACCCTGATGAAGCAGGTTCTTTAAATCCAGGAACATGTATTTTAACAAGCCCTACGGCCGATTCTGTGCACCACCACTGAAGAGCCACTCCTGCGAATGCTGGAACACGGGAGGGGTGGGGCGGCACCAGCAGGGCACGTGGCGGCCAGGATTCAGTGTACAGGAAAACACCCCCAAAATGAACACCTGTTCGGTAGCATCTGGGGCTGAGGCTGCCGACTTAGACCCCAAGGAAACACCCCCATTAAGGAGTTTAGTTACCTTTCCTGAGCTAGTACCTGAGTGAGGGCAAAGGGGTGGGACACGTGGCTGACCAAGATCTGCCGCAGCTTCCCGTTGAGGTCAGCACTCTCAATCCGGTCCAGGTGTGCGTCTACCCAGTAGATCCTGTGCAGGAAAGGAGATGAGGGCGGCTGCTCAAACGGCTTGCCAGGGAGCCCCGCCCTCCCCGCTTAGGAGCTGTCTGTCCCTTCCTGAGCTGAGCTGGCAAGAGCTGTGAGCAGGCAAGAAGCACCCTTGACGAGGGGCCACTGGGAGTCCCAAGGCTGAACAGGGGAAGATGGTGACCCGTAAGTGGGGAGACCAGGGCTGCTCTGAGGAGGGGGTAGACCCTCCAGTGACCGCGGAGGGGCCACCACCCAGTCTCATCTTCAGCAACTCGATCACCCTTTGATTCTGACCCAAGAATTGAAGCCCAAACTCCTACGAATGCTCAGGAAGAGACTTGGTTTACAAGAGCGTCGCTGAGGGTAAAGGAAGTGGGCACTCTTCATCTCCATGCCAACTCCCCGGGGGGACTTTCCCTTCCCTTCTTCTGAGGGCAGAAAGGGGAGCCGACCGCTCCACAGCTCCAGACACCCTCCTCTGTCCTTCAGCATTTTCCACCCAGACAGTTGCAAACTCCAGTGTCCGGAGGGATCAGGAGAGTAAGAAGTGTGCAGGATCAGCCCTTAAATGGATGGGGGTGCCTGGACCTGTGGTCCAGCCAGAGGACACGCTCTGCCAAACTCACCCGAAACCATGCAAACCAGACAAATAAAACCCAGCTGAGAGCTGAGGGCTGGCTTCAGCAACCCCTGCTCTAAGAATGTATTTTCTCAGCCTTCTCGCTGCTTTCCTCTTCCCTACCTGCTAACAGCTTTCTATCCCTTTGTTCTCACTGCTTCAATCTCCAGCATCCTCTCCTCTGCCCACCCTGTTTCAGGAGGCTGTTTGGGACAGGATTCCCACCTGCGGGTGTCGTAGTCCAGGGTAAGGCCATTGGGCCAACCCAGGTCTGTGTTGATGAGGACCTTCCTCTCAGAGCCATCCAGGTTCGCCCGCTCGATCTTGGCAATGTGGCCCCAGTCTGTCCAGAAGAGGTACCTGAGACACAACAGCGGCATCAGCAGTGAGACATGGGAAGATGGCACCCAGAGCTTGACAGAATACAAGGGACATATCGATACCATTAACAGAGGCCCCCTCCAAGGGCCTCTTCCCCAGGCCCTTCTTCCCTGGGTCTCCTTTCTGCTGGCCATACACTTACCCCTTCCTGGGGAAAACGGCAATGGCCCGAGGCTCGTCCAGGCTGTTGTTGACCAGCACTTTGCGGCAGGAACCGTCCAGCCTTGACGCTTCGATGGTATTTCGGCCAGTATCTGTCCAATACAGATTTCTGGCCACCCAGTCCACGGCCAGCCCATCGGTGGTCTTCAGCCCCTGCCCGATCACTGTCTCCATGTTGCTGCCATTCAGATCTGCTCGCCTTGGGGAAGAGCCCAGGGTTGGATGACCGACCAGATTGACCAGCCACAGACCGAAACCCCATTAATCTATGTTTCCAGAATTGCACCCCAACTATACTTGTAAGCTCCAGAGGGGCAGAGGCCAAGTGTACCTAGCGCAGTCGGTACACCAAATATTTGCAGAAATAATAAATAAATTCTTAGGAGGGCTGAATGTTTCCTGCTGTAAATAAGGGGCATTCAGGTCCATGTCTTGCCAGAAGAAGGATTAGCAATTCCCCAGTTACCTTAGGGAAGAGGCAAGGATTGCTAGGCGGCCATTATAAAAAAGGCCAATTTGGGAAAAGCTTCATGTGCATTTTTACAGAAGTTTTATGCCAGGAAATTCAACCTCAGGATGAGGGACGTGTCACAAACACATGGGGGACTTCTCTAAACATAGGCCCACCTGCTCCCCAGCACGAGAGTCTCCAGGGAGAGCAAAGGGGAATGCGCTTGTTCCTACACGTGAGACTCTCTGCCCCTCTACTGGTGGCAGGCATCACATTCCTCGGCCGTGTTGGGGTAAAAAAAATCAGTTAAAAAAAATCCTTGTGAATGACAGCCTTGGCATTTGTCTGGGGCTCCTGTATTACAGTGCAGACACATGTTTTAGCCACACGGCCGATTCTTCAGCGAGTCTCCGAAGATCCTTAGAGCAATCCCAGGGCTCGGTGATAAGGGTAGAAGGTTCCGGGTCCCCAGCCTGACATGATCGGATTTTTTTTGTTTTACATATTGGACTTTTATTAATCTTTAAACAAACGACAACAGGAAACCCCCTAAAAGTCTGAGACTCTGTTGTAAGTGATAACACTCCAAAGTGAACAAGTCAGAGTCAAACTCAGCTGTCAAACTGCTGAGTGCACTCGGAGGTCAGCACAGGCCCTCCCCTCCCCCATCAGGGACTGGAAGCAGGTCTGTGTCCTCTGCAGGTTTCGGGGATACCCATACCTGATAACATCCAGGAACACGTCTGTGTAATAGACCTTCCCATCCACACTGTCATAGTCCAGGGAGATGACGTTGTTGAGTTCGGGAACCGGAACATGCACGTCTGTGTGGTCGCTGGTGTCCAGTGAGATACGCCGGATGGAGCCGCGGCTGGAGAAGAGCAGGTAGGTCTCAGGAGAGGGGTCACAGGTCTTTCCATCTCCTTTCAGCTGGATGCCAGTGGGGCAGGCACAGGAGAAGCCGGAGGGCCGAGGCAAGCAGAGGTGGGAGCAGCCGCCATTTCTTGACCCACACTTGTTAAACCCTGGTGATGAGAGAGAGAGAAGCATGAGTTTGGACACCCCGCCTGGAATATTGCCTGAATCTTACAAAGGCTCTAGTCTCTTGTGCCTGAGTTTTTGCTGTTCTAAACAACAGCAGTTGGTGCCTGGCAGGAATGAGGCAGAAGGGACAGGAGTGTTTCCAGGGGTCCTTTGAAAGTGGCAGCATGAAGCAGTTGTCATAACAGCCATACCCAGAGGGAACACAGTGAGATCCTGGCAGGGGGCTTAGGTAGGCCCCTGTTTCTGTGATTATAAGAAACCTCTGTGCTCTCTGAAGTTGTGACGCCCCCAGAAAGCCAGAGGCTCTGGCTCACAGCCTTCGGGGTCTTCTCACCCAGTGGCTGTGCCCGGTCCACAGCCTGGATGTCCATGAGGCCTGGCAGGTTGGACCTCACCAGGATGACATTGCTGCCAGTCCCCTTGTCAGCACGGTGGATGCTACGAGTCTGCCAGTCTGTCCAGTAGATGTAGGAGTCGAGCAGGGTGAGGCCATATGGGTGCTGCACGGGCGACACCAGCGTGTGACGATTGGCACCATTCAAGTCGGCAACCTCAATTCGCTGTGGAGGAAGGAGAGGGTAGGACTGGCTACCGGTGAACAAGGAGCTCTCAGCAGAGTTGCCAAACAGGCCTCTCCTGTCTTCCCGGGCTCCTGGGAAGCAGCAGGAGAGGGACTCTCACCTCGGTGTGGGCATCGGCCCAGAGCAGCTGGGAGCTGGCCTTGTCCACAGTCAGCCCATTGGGCCACCCCAGGTTGTTGCTGATGAGCACAGTCCGCTCCGAGCCATCCATTCCGGCCCGCTCTAACTTGGCGTTCTCTCCCCAGTCTGTCCAGTACATGAACCTAAGCAAAGAAGAGGACCAGCTGGTCATTCCCACAGCTCCTGCATACTGCAAGGGCCGACAGGGTGCCAACCCTGTGAAAAATATTTTACATGCAAAAAGGGGAGTTGGTGCTCCATGGCTACAGAGTTTCAGAGTTGCGAGATGAAAAGAGTTCCAGATATCTGCATCGCAGTAACATGAATATACTTCATACAACTGCACTTTACCCTGAGAAATGGTTAAGGTGGTACATTTATGTTACTTCTTTTACCACGATTAAAGAAAAAGTACTTTCCATGGATTATCTCACTTAACCTTCACAGGAGTCACAAGCTATGCATTTTCACTATCATTCCACTTATCAGTAAGGAAACTAAAAATCCGAGAGGTTAAAACATCAGTGTTAAGTGGCAGGCACAGCTAATAAATGCTGAAGAAATCTGAATCCCGGATTTCTGAGTCCCAGGTTCATGCCCTTAACCTCTACACCATGCTGCCACCCTGAAAGAAGTTGCAACAGCATGGAACCGCCCCAGGGAGGTCGATGTCAGTGTTCCGGTGAAGCAGGCTTGCTGTCCACTGCCCGCGTTCAGCCCGTCCACAGCCCCCGCTGGGCTGGCCCACCCGGCCGCCCTGCGTCACAGAGCCGGCTCTCACCCCATCTCGTGGTACAGTACAATGGCCCGGGGGCTGTCAAGATTCTGCCACACCAACACCTTCCGCATGGACCCGTCCAGGTTGCCCACTTCAATCCGATTGGTTCCGGTGTCTGTCCAGTACACTTTCCGGCCAATGGCATCCACTGCGAGCCCATCTGTGGTTTGCAGCCCTGCAGGAAGTCAAGAGAGCACACTGGCTCCTGCCTTAAAACAGATGGGATATTTCCCCAGCTCCATAGCCAGACAGGTGGTCCCTGGGCTGGGAGCAAGGCCCACCTGTGGTGATGATGTCCTCGTGCTGTGAACCATCCAGATTGGCACGGCTGATCCTGTGCAGCGTGCTGTCTGACCAATATACTTTTCCTGGAAAGGGAAGGCTTGGCTCAGCCCGGACCCTCCACCCCCACAAAGGGACAGATACAGCTGACTCAGGCCCCGAGACAACAGGGCCGGTGGCCCGCAAGCCCTGTATCCCGTAGTAGAGGAAATCAGTAAACGTCGAAATGTCATATTAGGATAGCTCTTGGCAGAAAGGGAAACCACGCCCTTACACCCGAAGAGGAAGTGCTGCAGAGACAGGAGCTAACACCGGGCCAGAGGGAATGGTGAACCCCCAGGCTCTCACCAGCAGACAGAGAGGGCAGGAAAGAAAGGACAATGGTTGCTATGGGGCAGGGACAGAAGGCCCGGGGGAAGGGAAGGCCACACAGACCTTCTTGGGGGTCCACTCCAATGGCAATGGTGTTCTTCATGGTGAGGTTGATTGGCACCACCACATCGGCAAAATAAGGGATGTCCAGGGACACCATGCGTATGTCTATCCTCCTGGCGAAGATGAGGAAACTATTCATGCCTGCCCAGGTGGGGAGAGAAGGAAAGAGGACAGTCACCCCAGCACAGCCATGAGGAGGACTTGGAGTATGGCAAACTGAAGGTCATGCTCTGGCTGTTAGATTCTAGTTGAGTGTCCTGGGCAACTTACTTAAACTGTGCATCAATTTTATCATTTCTACAGTGGGGACAATACCAGGGTGCCCGAGAGAGACAGATCATGGGATTAAGAGAGATTATTATTTATAGACAGCAAGTCAAAGAGAGCTTTTCCCTCAGCATGGAGGCACAATTCACAGCCCCTTTCTAACTTAGTTCTCTGGGAAGTTAGGGTTCCAATGCAGCCTACCATGCAGCATCCCCGTGGGAGAAACACTGACTTCCAAAGTTCGGGCAGCCAGGTCCCGCTTCTGAGACACGTCAACCAAGGTTGTCACATAGCTTGTGCTGGTTATACACTCACAAAAGTGCCTCATCCGAGGGAAGTACCATTACAGTGTAGCTATCATATATTTTAATATTTATTATGAGTGATTTGAGGCAGCTGGAACTTAAGTGACTCATTCTGACCAAATCAGGATATAAGTAAAGTGTCTGAGGAAGGAGCATCTTTTACGAATACGCATGAAGACACACTAAGGACAAGTTGCAGCCTGCCTCCAATCCTGTGTCCCTGCTCCTCTGGTCCTCTGTC
Source organism: Trachops cirrhosus (assembly GCA_028533065.1). NCBI lineage: Eukaryota > Metazoa > Chordata > Mammalia > Chiroptera > Phyllostomidae > Trachops > Trachops cirrhosus. The sequence goes on along the minus strand of CM052543.1, from coordinate 10,215,185 downwards.
CTGGACCTCTCCTCTTTTCTAAAAGCTCTGTCTGTCCCCTAAGCCTTAGAAGCACCAGGACTCACAGTTCCTCACACCACATTGATGTCCATCTACAGGGAAGGAAGAGAGCCACTGCCCTTCCCTGAAAGGCTCTCTAGGTCTCTGATGCTTAGACTCACCTGGTGAACAGGTCTTGCCATCAGGCATCAGGTTGATGCCTGTGGGGCAGGTACAGCTGAAGCCACTTGGATTTGGGGACCGAAGACACAAGTGGCTGCAGCCGCCATTCTCCATAGTGCATGGCGTGGACACTGGGTAGGGAGGAGGAGAGGGGTCAACAGTGAGTGCTACGGCTGAAGGAGGCTGAGAAGAAGCCCGTGTGGGCCAAGGGCTGCTCACCTGGGGGCCGCCGGCGGTGGAAGACGTGGATGTCCATGAGGTTCTCCAAATTCTCCTGCAGGGTCTCCCGGTCCAGCCCCGTCAGCCGGTCAGCACTCTGGATACTCTTGGTCTGCCAGTCCGTCCAATAGATGCGCTCTCCATAGAGGGTCAGCCCAAACGGGTGGGGGAGCTCGCTCCCAATCAGCACCTACCAGGGACCCAGCCCGTGTGTCATCCCCCAGCAAGATCCAACAGGACACAGCAGTGGCCAAGAGCTCAGGGGAGGAGTCAGAGTGCAGCTCGGCCACCACTGCCTGCTATGTGACCTTGAGCCGGAGCTGGTTATAAAGCCTCTGAGCCTTCACCTTCTGAGCTGTGAGATGACTGTGATAATGCCTGGCTCCAAGGGTTGCATGACAATTGTAAAAGATCATGTATTATTATTTTTTAAGATTTTATTTATTTTTAGAGAGAGGGGAAGGGAGGGAGAAAGAGAGGGAGAGAAACATCACTATGTGGTTGACTCTCACGTGGCCCCCACTGGGGACCTGGCCTGCAACCCAGGCATGTGCCCCGACTGGGAATCGAACAGGCGACCCTTTGGTTCGTAGCCCACGCTCAATCCACTGAGCTACACCAGCCAGGGCTAGGACCATGTATTACTTATATAATCTCTGCACAAGTTGCTTATTAATTACAAAAGGAAAAACAGCAACATTATAGTGGACACCATCTTCATGATGCAGTTCAAGTTAATGTCACAATAATGGGACGAGCCAACATCTGTGCCTGCTGATGAGACACACTGAGAACTCAGGACATGACTTCACTTAATTATTGATAGTAGACCTGCCCTCAACACATTACCTGAATCTAATCACAAGGAAATATCAGACAAAGTGAGGAATATTCTACACAATAACTGGCCTTTACTCTTAGTAAAAATACTAAGGTCAACAAAGACATGAAAAGGCTGAGGAAGTACTTCAGATTAAAGATTGGAGAGCTGTGATACTGAACACAATTGTGATCTGGGATTGCATCCTGGACTACGATAGAAAAGGGAAACCTGTAAAGGACATCATGGGAACAACTGGCTGTGAAATTCAATATTGACTGTGAATTAGACAGTAACATTGTATGACTGTTAAAGTTCCTGATTTCTGCCCTGGCTGGTGTAGCTCAGCTGAGCGCGGGCTGTGAACCAAAGGGTTGCTGGTCCAATTCCCAGTCAGGGCACATGCCTGGGTTGCGGGCCAAGTCCCCAGTAGGGCACATGTGAGAGGCAACCACACTGATGTTTCTCTCCCTCTCTTTCTCCCTCCCTTCCCCTCTCTCTAAAAGTCAATAAATAAAATATTTTTTTTAAAAAAGTTCCTAATCTTGATCTTTGTACTGTGTTATGTAAGGCAATGTCCCTGTTCTTAGGAATTATGCACTGGAATATTTTGGGGTCAAAGACAGGATGTCTCCAATTTAATCTCTGATGGTTCAGAAAAATAATGTGAGTGTGTGTAGCAATACAGACAGAATGGTATGACAATGTGGCAAAATGTCAGTTACCGGTTCTTCTGACTTTTCTGGCAACTTTTCTCTAAATTTGACGTTATAACAAAATAAACAATAGCAAAAAACAAATTAAGAGAGATCGTGGTGCAATTAGTATTCATTGCAGTGATTCCTGGGAAAGCCCTTATACCCCAGCCCGCAATCCACACCGGTCGGACAGCAGGGCCCCGGGGCTCTGGAGGGCAGCCACAGCCTCAGAGAAGCAGCACACGGCCCATGCTGGGTCGCCCCTCCTCCCCCAGCTCCTGTCTGCTGCCAGCCACCAGTGATGCCCTGGGGGTTGTCAGGGCGGCGGGAGGATGCCTTAGCACCCTCCTTACCTTCCTCTTGCTGCCATCCAGTCCAGCGAATTCAATCGTCTTCATGCCGGCATCAGCCCAGTACAGCCGCTGGGACCCATAGTCAATGGCTAATCCATTAGGCCAGGTCAGATTGGAAGAGATGATGACCTGGCGGCCCGAGGCATCCATGCCGGCTCGTTCAATCTTGGGGCTCGCACCCCAGTCAGTCCAATACATGTACCTGGGCAGAGACAGGGGAGGTCTTACAAGCCCTCCAGTTAACACCCAGGGGTACTCAGAGTACCTAGGGTTTCGGGGTTTCTGCCTGCAGTGGCTGCCCCAGCTTCCTGTCTCAGTCCCCAGCCCGGGTTCAGAGCTGTCTGGAGGGTGTGTATCTTCTATCACTATCAAAAGTCACCGAGGGTCTTAATACAGGCAGAGCCCACGGCTCAAGGAGTGCTCGGCAAATAAGGCCTATTTGGGAATAAAGAAAGAAGGGAAGGGAGGATGGGGAATAAGAAATGTTTCCTCACTAGACAGGTTAAATGATTATAGTACAGAATTTTATATAATCAATAAGAACAATATATAAATCTACATAATATTCATAATCAAGTGGGAAGACATCCAAGGCATACAGTCATGTGAAAAAACAAAGTTATGAAGCAGCATGACACTGTTATAAAACCAACCCCCACGCCCACCATCAAATGTATATATAGACATAGAGGGAAGTATGGAAAAATACTCTCAACTGTTAACGATGGTTATTGCTGAAAAGTGAGATTACAGGGAGTCTTTACTTTCCATTAAAAAAAAGGAAAAGGAAAGAAGAAAGAAAACATGTAAAGGTTTCCTTGTCCACTGAAGAGACAGGGTTGTCACTGTGCTCTGTGGTTTCTACAGCTGCCTGGAAGAACTGGCTGCTGTCGCTGACCCCGACTCCCCTCTAGCGCTCAGGTCTGGAAGGGGGTGGGGCTCACTCCACAGGAGCAGGTACTCACCCGCCCATGGGTTCCACCACAATGTCTCGGGGACGATCCAGGTTCTCCCAGATGAGTACTGTCCTCATGCTGCCATCTGTGTTGGCCACTTCAATCCGATCTGTCCCTAGCAAGAAGTAGGGGACAAAGATAGCAACTCTAGTCTCGGTCGTTCACCCTCTTCCCTTCCATGCCCAGCACGGAGCCTGGCATGCAACAGATGCTCAAGAAATACTTTGTGGTAGATGCCCAAGGAATAGTTAGTGAATTGAATTTCGAGAAGGAATTCAAGGAAGCGATCAGTGGCATCTCTTTGAAGAACAAGACTTTCTCAACCCACGCAGCCCACTCTGTCCTGCCACTTCAAGGCAATGCTTCTCAAACTCCAGTGTGCATCAGAATCAGGAGAGCTTGCTAACTGAACCTAACCCCCGAGTCTGATGCAGCAGATCAGGGGTAGGGCCCAAGAATTTGCATTTCTAGCAAGTTCCCATGTGACGTCGCTGCTGCTGGTCCAGGGACCATGCGTTCAGTAGCTCTGGTTTCAGGCATTCCCCTTGCCTCTCCCACTCACCTGGCTAATAGAAAATGTCTGTTTTACCAAGACAGTGATGGAAGAAAAACCAAAGGGCACAGTTTCCTTATGTGAAATGCCTCAGAACATTCTCAAGCATCAGCTACACAGCACAAGTAGCTGCCATTTGATTGGCGAATGACAAACCGTCAGATGTGAGCTTCCAGCTTCGGCTCTGCAGCAGCCCCACCAACCCTGACCTACCAAGGACTTCGGGTCAAGATAAAAGTGGTCTAGGAGGGGCGCTGGGCTCCTTCTACCCGAGGCCAGGATTTTAAATAAGAGGAGCGCCCGAGCGCCAGGCCATGGCTGCCCTGCTCATACCTGCATCCGTCCAGTACAGCTTGTTGGTGACCCAGTCAATGGCCAGGCCTGCTGGACTCTCCAAACTGGTATCCACCACCACCTGGACAGGAAGCAAAGCTCCATCACCACCTGAACTTGAGCCCCAGCTCTGGGGCCTGAACCTCACCAATTCTCAGGCTGGGAAAAGGATGGGAAGCCCTTACCCAGGAGAGGGAGGACACCACCCCCTCATCCCTGCCCTCCCCGAGGGCCTGGGCCCACACTGGGCCCTACCTCCTGTCCTGTTCCATCCCACTTGGCCCTGCTGATGGTGTCAGTGCTGACGTCTGTCCAGTACACGTGGTCATCCCGGGAGTCCCAGTCAAGGGCCACAGCACTGCGCACGTCAGCCAGTGGGATGACATCGTCGGACAGGTCCTCTGTGTCGAAGCTGATCCGACGGATGTCCATCCTTCGGGCAAAAAGCAGGAACTTGTCAAGACCTGATCAAAGGCCGAAAGGGGTCTTCTTTTAATGCTCTAAATCCAATAACGGTGACAGACATAGACGCTCACCTGCATGACACCTGGTTCAACCACACCTCCTGGGATCTGGTGCCCTTTGTCCCCTACTCTTCACCCCTCAGGCCCCCTTTGAGCACCAGGCAGCCCGTGCTGGCAGAGTCAGACTTTAGGATCAAACGGAAATGGATTCTCTCCTGGACCCAGAAGTGCATCCTGTTTAAGTGTCTGTCAGCTTCACGTGTCAACTGTTCTCACCTCTTTGCTCCATCTCCTCCAGTGCCCTGGCTAGGTCACCACTGACCTCCCCCACAACACCTCCACCTGTCTGGCTCCCCCATCTGCGGAAGGGCTTCGGCTGATATGCTCTGTCATCTAGATCCCTTCCTCTCGTTCTCCACTGTAGTCAATAGTGACTGTTCACTGAGCACTTACTCCACGCCAGACACTGGGCTTGGTTGGTGCTTTTCTTGCCTTGTCTCCTCTACCCTCACGGCAACTCTTTGTGGTTCATGTTATTCTTATTCTCATTTTCTAGATGAGCAACCCTGAGGCTGGGGGAGGTCACGTAACCTGTGGGAGATCCCAAGGCTACAAAGCACCGGAGCTGGGACTCGAACTCAGGTCTGACTCCAGAGAAGGTGCTCTGGCTGCTCCCTTGTACAACTTTTTCCCAGCTTGCTTTTTTCCACCCCCTGCCCCCTTCTGGTCTGTCTGAAGGTTTCCCACTATATTTTTTTCTGCCTGGAAAGGCACTTCCTACCTAACTTTACTATCTTCTTTTAAGATCTGGGAAACCTTTAAGGGGAAGCTCCTGGGGAAACCTCTTGTGCCTCACTAAGACAATAGGGAAGAGCTGGGCACAAAAGAATGCAAGGAAACTGGGTTCTCAATCAATGTGTTGAATAAATATCACTCCTGTTCCTCTGAATAGTTTCCTTCCTCTCTGGAAAGGACCCAGATCCCAAGAGAAATTTAATTTTAGCCAGAGATAAGAGGGTCAGCGGGTACGTGGTGGTCAGTACAGGAAGCTGCTGATGTGTGAGGAATTACCCTAGGCCCCTTGCCGGGGATGCCATAGGCCTGCATCACTCCTCTCTGGACTACTCTTAGGAAACCTCACCTGTGGCTCTGAGCTAGATAGGGCCACCCTCTTAAGGCAATGCCCTTGGCAAGAGCTTAAAGGAAGACTAAGTAGCAGTTCAAGGAGCAACCGGGGAATCCCACTGTCTTTTGCCATTAAGCACGAATTTATCCAGGGCCTGTGTATACTGAGCATCATCAGAAGTCCTAACCTTGGCTCTCCGGATTAGGGGCTGAAAGAGAGTCTTTAACAGGGTGAGACCGAAGGGAAAGAGGTAGGAAACCATTCCCCTGCTTTCTAGAAGGGCCTGGCACCCTCTGGCTGCCTACAGAAAGAACAGCCTGCCTGGTAAAATGATCAAGAAGCCTGGTGGCAGGTGTCCATACTTGACTGGGTGGTGTCACTGAACCTTTAGCAACTACTCCTGGGGCCTCAGCCCTTGGCTTTGACTTAGGAGCCCTTGGCCTCATCCGCCTTCCTCTCCAGGGGCTACCTGAGGAGCCTGGCTCCGCCCCACAACAGGCAATCCCTCAAATTCATATCCCTGTTCCTTCCATCCACCCTCACAAGGCACATCCATTGAGGCAGGTGCCCCAGACCCACTTACTCTGGGCACAGGCGTGGCTGCTGATCTTGCGGAAGCCAGTGGGGCAGGCACAGGTATAGTTCTGGCCACTGGGCAGACACAGGTGGGTGCAGCCTCCATTGTTGTCCCCACAGCGGTTTTTCCCTGCTCAAAAAGCCCAGAGCAAGAGGGTCAGGTAAGACTAAAGGTGGGCCCAAGGGCTAGGGGTTTAGCTACGGTGTGAGCTCCCTGGAGGGAGGAACTATGCCTTAATGTTTTTTATGTCAGTCCCAGCTGTGAGCAGCGAACACCTGACACATAGGAGACACTCTATGAATGTCTGCGTGAATCAGACAGGGACACTGGATCTCGATGTTGCACCACCCTGAATGTCCAGCAGAGGGAGAAACTAGCCCACGTCAGTGCCAACCTTGAATTTTTCTGGCCAGAAACAATGGAAAATGTGGCAGGTGCAAAGATTCTCAGAGGCACCAGAGGCTCACCAGGTGGACAGCTTTTTACCTGCGGGCTGGCGCTGGGGGTGCAAGGTGTGGATGTCCATGGGGAAGTGGAGTTTGTTGCGAATGATCTCCTGGTTCTTGCCAGTAAATTTGTTGGCGCTGTTGATGCTCTTGGTGTGCCAGTCTGTCCAGTACAGGCTGTCTTCAAACACCGTGATGGCAAAGGGGTGCGGGAGCCCTGGGGAAAGTCCAAGAGGACCACCGTCCAGACATGGCGGCCTACCTGGCCCTGCCCCAATCTCACCCTCTGCCCAGGCTCTGGGGGTCCGGCATGCGGAAAGGAGGATGGGGATGGAGAGCGGAGGAAGTGCCTCACCCTGGCTAATGACAGCCTTGCGGTGACTCCCGTCCAGATTGGCCCTCTCGATGACGTGGTGCTTAGCATCCACCCAGTACATGCGATGCCCCGCGTAGTCAATGGTGAGGCCGTTGGGCCAGAAGAGATGGGTATCGGCGATGATGCGGCGTCCAGACCCATCCATGCTAGAGGCTTCGATGCGGGGCGTGTTGCCCCAGTCTGTCCAGTAAATGGTACTAGGAAGAGGGGAAAGGATGCTGAGAGGCAGTAGAGGGAGGACAGGTAACAGGGGCAGTAAACAGGCAAGGGGCGTGCATGCAGTTAGCTCCAGCTGATGGGAGATACAGCTTGTTTGGTAGGACAGTGTTTTGAACTGTTTTAATTTAAGTGTCTCTAGACAGCATTTATTCATTTAACAATTTCTTTTTGCAACATCTGCTATGGGCAGGACACTATCTTAGGTGCTGAGAGTACAGCAGGGAACAACAGACAAAAATTCCAAACCTCATGGAATCGACAATCTAATGTTATATTAGGAAAGGCACTTTATTCTTTGTCATAATCTCTACCGCCGCCTTTTGTATTTTACACACACACGAACACACACACTTTCTGAAGTAGCTGACCTATGACTGCAGGGTCTCAGAGGACACTCCCTTCAATGGACAGCATTGAATTTTTAAAAACCAGAGGCTAACACTTTCCATTTCAGGAGACTTTTCTTTCAATAATAAAATTATTATCAATTAGCTCAACCTTATGAGCTACTAGTAAAAATACTAAACCCCTACAACTTCTCTGGTGTGCATTACACCATTTGAAAGTCATCATCTCATTTAGTTTCGCACAGCTATGTGGTAGGTGTGTTTTTTATCACCATGTAGACATGAGTAAATGGAGGCAGAGAGAGACCAGCCAATGAGCCTGAGACCACACAGCCAGGAACTGCGGAGCCAGGACTCAAACCCAGGTGGGCCTGGGTGCAGAGCCCACGCTGTGGACACCGCACTGTGAAGATGCTCCCCAATAGGGTCTGGCCCAAGTGGCCTGGGAACTGTTCCTAGAGGTTGCAAGACAGATTTAGGAACTTAAGACACAACTCACCCCTCCATGGGGTGCAAGGCAATGGCCCGAGGCTTCTCAAGGTTCTGCCAAAGCAGCACCTTCCGGTGAGCCCCGTCCAGGTTGGCCACCTCAATCCTCGATGTTCCTGAGTCGGTCCAGTAGAGCTTGTCGTGGACCCAATCCACAGCCAGGCCTCCTGGTGGAAAGTCAGTGGCAAACTGTCAGGGATTCAGCCCGCATTCTTCTGTGCCATAGTAACAAGAGCAAACTCTGGCACAAAGCAGTTTCTTGGGCCTGGCAGTGTTCTAACCATCTTATACATACACATAATAACTCTGTGAGTGAGGCACTATCACCCCGCGGAGATGAAGAAACTGAGGCCCAGAAAAGTCAGGTAACTGACCCAGGTCACGCACTTCCTCCTCTCAGCCAACCCTACTCCTCTCCCTGAATTCTGGCGCCCTGCCCCACACGGCGGGTCCTCCACTGGACTGGCTCAGGGGTTTGCAAATTGCAGCTTAGGGTTTTGCAAAGGCACTTCAAAAGTTCCATAATTTGAGTCAACTGTGCTCAATACTGAATTCCAACCCACTTCACGTGCTCGTCGAATGGCCCGAGACCGCAAAGTAAGCTATGGTTTTTTCATCTGTAAACATTTGGATATATTTATTTGAGTTGATCAGGATACTCTTAATTCTAAGCAATCAAAACAAAATTCAGAATTAAGCCAGATGGAAAAGCTGATAGAGAAGTGTAATCCTCATCCATATAGCTCTGATTTCAAATGATTATCTTCATCAAAATGGTCTCATTATTCTAATTCATTGAGCTCAATAACAAGCAAATGATACAAATATGAACTTGTAAAATTAATGTATACTAACGAATACTATCCATATTAGCTCCATCCAAGATTTCACGGGAAGGAAAAGATGTTCCGTTGCCTAAGGTTTGCAAACCTCCAGCCTGACCCTTCCCCAGAGGCTCTGTACATGGTGGGGCCCTGCCCCACCCCACGAGCCTGGCTCCCTACCTGGGCTCTCCAGCCCTGTAGACACAACCTCCTCCACATTGCTGCCATTGAGGTTGGCCCGCAGAATCCGGTCCAGGGTGACATCTGACCAGAAGACAAGCTCACGCCGGTGATGGAAATCAAGGGCGATGGCGTTCTCCAGGTTGTTGAGCAGCAGCGTGTACTCGGAGCGGTGCGGTAGCACCTGGCGGATGTCGATGCGATTGGCGAACAGTAGCACAGGCTCCGGCCCTGGGACATGGCACAGGAATGGGGCCCCACTGGACTCCAGAGCTGCACCCTCAGCATGCAGCCCTGCGTCTCGGCTAACAGGACCCCTGGCCTATTAGGTCACGTCCCGAGCTGCTGGCCTCAGTACTAGAAATGTGGGTGTTTCTAAAGTATACTCCCCAAGCCCAGCACACCACACCCCACCCCAGCAGGACTTTTTGGGGGGCTCAGAATGCACCTTGCAGCTCCATTTTCCTGAGATGAAAATCTTTCTAGCTCTCAGCAAATCGCTGAGCACCGGAGCACCCGGCTGTCTCCACACGCAGACCTCTGCCCACCCCGCCACGTGCCAACACCCCTTACCCAGAGCCTTGCAGCTGCGCCGGTCGGGCCGGAGTTCATAGCCTGCCTCGCACCAGCACTGGAAAGCCCCTTCGCTGTTGGTGCAGCCCTGGCTGCAATACCCTTCCTCGGCACATTCATTCACATCTGTGGGGACCAGGCAGGGCAGGAGCTCTTTCTTCTGCCATCCTCACACCCCCACTCCCTGGCTGGCTAGCTGCTTTCCTGCCCGCATTCCCATCTATTTCCCAGGCCTCGTGGGCTAGACGATAAGCGGTTAAGGCTTCAAAGTCATGCAGACCTGGGCTGGAATCCCAACACTGCTATTCACCAGCTCTGTGGCCTTCAATAAGTTACTTAACCTCTCTGAGCTTCAGTTTCCCCATGTGTGAAATGGAGGGGACAGTCCTTACCTCCTAGGGTTATTGTGATGATGAAATGAGGTCATGTCTGTCAGATGCCCGACCCATAGGAAACACAGCTGCCTGACTGCCGCCCCTGCCCAGCATCCTGGCCGTGCTCCAAACCACGCCCAGCTCACCCTGGCACGTGCGCCCGTCCTCTGTGAGCCGGTAGCCCGTGTGGCAGGTACACTGCACTGCCCCCCGCACCATCTGGCACTTCTGGGCGCAGCCACCGTTGTTCACATTGCAGTTCTCCGCACCCGTCCGGGGCCCTGTGCCAGCCGAGCCAGAGATGGGAGCTGAGCCCAGAATCCTCCCCCAGACAGCCAACTTGGCATTCCACCTGGACCACGAAGAACAGCTCCCGGGGCTGCTCAAGTCCCTGGGGAGGATTCTTTTTGAACTGTATGGGTGGGGTTCAGCCGCAAACCAAGGGCCGGCCCGCCCACTGGGGACACTCACGGCAGTTCTGCTGTGGGCTTTCGTCGCTGTTGTCACCACAGTCATTGACCCCATTGCACAGCTTCCTCTGGCCGATGCAGCGCCCGTTCCAACACAGGAACTGGTCCGAGGCACACTGGGGGCTTCCTAGCAAAGGAGGGAGGGCAGGTGGAAGGGAGGCAGAGTCAGGTCGCGGCAGGGCAGGGCTTGGGTCAACACAAGGATGGGAGCCTGTCATTTTCTAAGGCGAGCTGGAGACAGATGAGACTCAAGGTGGGAGGGTCGGGGTCCAAGCCAGGAAACAGCTCAGACAGGGCTGGCTGAGCGTCTGCGTTCGCTTTCTCCCCAGGACACCACGGTGGATGGTGAGGGACGTGGGACAGAGTGAGAGAGTGCTTCCGTGCGCCTAGCACCCGGAGTGGCCAGGGCAGTGGGCGTGGGGGCTCTCAGCCTCGGAGAGCGGTCCTCACTCCCTAGGCCGGAGCGACAGGCACCGGCTGCGTGTGAGCTGCAATGTGAGAGGGGACTGAAACCCACAGCCCGGACATGTGTTACAGGCCATAAGGCTGCAGGCCAACAGATACACCTGGATTTGACACTGCTACCTGGGAAGGCAGGAAAAATCCAGGCCATGAGCAGGAGCGACTAAAGCATCACCTCGGCCCAGCTGAAACGGCAGCAGGGACACCCGCTTTCCGCCTGTCCTTCACCCCAACTATAGACTAAGCGGTCTGGGGGAACCCCTGGGAGACTCTACCTGTGTTCTCACAGTTCTCTTCATCGCTGTTGTCCGCACAGTCGTCCTCCCCATCACAGCGCCAGGACAGGCGGACACAGCGGCCTGACCGACAGCGGAACTGTTCGGCCGTACACATTGAGGTGGCTGGCAAAGCAAAGGCCTCATAAAAGCCTGGCCCCATTTCAGCCCAAAGCGCCACCCGCCACCCAAAAGGGCACTTTATGCCAGCGCCCACACCGCTCTTCTTGACACCAGTGTCCTGGCTGGTCTATGGGGCATCTCTGTGTGAATTAGAAAAAGGTGCCCTTTTCTCAAGATACTTTACTGCCACCTGCTGGAAAGCCGCCATGGTGAATACATAAATCCATGCAACTATAGGACACATGGCTACTACGTGACGGGCGTCCCTTTGGACATAGCGCCCTGTGCAGTTCACAACCTGTGCACTGTGCTCGGTGACCGTGCCCCACCTGCCCGCGTGCTTTGTCAGTGGTGGCCTCTTCGCCTCCACAAGCCCTCTCCCCGCTCCAGCTCAGACCTTCAGCCCCGTCCCCCACTCACTGCAGTTGCGCTCATCAGACTGGTCATCACAGTCTGCGTCGCCGTCGCAGCGCCAGCCGGCGTTGATGCACAGGCCACTGTCACACATGAACTCCCCAGAGCGGCAGGGCTGGTGGGAGGCTGGGGAGACACATGGAACTTCCTTCTCTAGCCAGCCTGTGCACAGAGTGTCCCGCAGCAGTGTGCACCAGAAAGCCACGGCCCTGGCACTCTGGCTCTTCCATCTCTGCCCGAGAAGGACCAGGGGATCCAGAAAGTCCTCCCCTGTGCTCCTGCCCCAGCTGGCACCTGTGCCTGGCCGGCCCAGCCGGGCCTCTTCCCCTCCTCCACCCAGCTGGCTAGAGCACTCACAGCAGTCAGACTCGTCCGACCAGTCCCCGCAGTCGTCGTCGCCGTCACAGTGGTAGATGTCGAGGATGCAGCGGCCGTAGGCACACTGGAACTCTTCTAGGTTGCAGGGGGGCGCTGGCACTGCTGAGGCTGGATGGGACGGCAGGGGTGGGGAGGGGCACACACTCAGGCCCGGGCAGAGGAGAGGAGAGGGGCCCCGACTCCTCCAAGGGGCAGGATGCTCAGGCAAAGTGCCTTCCTCAAGTGAGATGTCACCAGGTTGCATAGAAGGTGGTCCTTGTAGACCCCCATATTCAGGCAGACCAAAGGGGGGCCTCCCTTTCCATCTGGGGAAACTGCTACCACCCAAGCTCAACCTAGGAGGAGCTGCTTCTTAAGAACCCACCCTCCACTCCACAAGCACTCCTCGGCCTGGCCCTTCACCCCTGCAAGGGAGCCCTCTGCCCCATCCCAGCCCAACAGCCTGCGGTCTGGGCCACTCACGACAGCTCTCCTCATCAGAGCCATCTTTGCAGTCGGTGTCACCGTCACAGTACCAGTGCTCAGCGATACAGCTCCCGTCACTGCAGCGGAATTCCTTGTCCGAGCACTTGCGCATATCTGGGGGATGCAGCGGGACAGCCGTCCTGAGGGGCCCTGCAAGCGACCTTCTTCACGGCCTCCCTGACTGCCACCCTCGCCGACCCTGGGGCCTCTGACCCAGCTGGCAAGACACCCCAGATCTGGTGCAGGCTCTCTGGGGAAAGCCGAGGCCCTGAAGAGGCTCTGTGACTGCCGGGAGCCCGGGCTGCTCTGCCCCTCCTGCCTTCCCCCAGCTGCTCCACATAGACACGTAGACACCTGGCCAGTTCAAGGTTCTGGCGGTGCTAGGGTCATTGCTGCGCTCTCCTGCCATGGCCAGGCCATCCACCAGCCACCCTGTCTGCCTCCCAGGGCACCACTCACCACACTGCTCATCGCTGTTGTCCCCGCAGTCATTGTCACCATCACAGTGCCACAGGCTCCGGATGCAGTAGCCATTCTGGCAGGGGAACTCATCCTCCTCGCACTCCCGGGGGGCTGTGGGCACAGAGCGGTCAGGCTGCAGCGGGCGGTGGGGGCAAGTGCCTGGGAGCCCAACAGGAAGCCTGGCGGAGCAGGGCAGTCCAGCGGCCCCGAGGCTGCGGGCAGGATCTACCGCAGGGGGCTGTCTCGTGGGGGGTGGGGGGAGGGCCTTATCTGACCACTAGAGGAGGTGAAAGGACAGGTCCAAGCGCTGAAGACCCAAAGGCCGATGTGGGCCTGGGGACATCACTTTTCCGACTGAAAATCCCTTTCCCACAGAGCCCGACAGAGCCTGGCAGAGCCCGCCTGGCCAGCACTCACGACAGTCCTGCTCGTCGGAGTCATCCTCACAGTCGTTGTCCCCGTCGCACACCCAGGAGCGGCGGATGCACTTGCCATTGTCACAGTGAAAGTCAAGAGGGGAGCAGGTGGGCAGCACTGAGTCCCAGAAAAAGAAGGAAAAAGGGAATCAGTGTGGTATACTTACTCAGGCAGGCTTAACCGGGCTGTCTGAATTATGATCCTCCTTCAGATTCCTGTGCCTGCCCCCAGCTGATGGAGAAGCAAAGCAGAAACTGTAGCAAAGAAGTGAGAGTATTAGCAGGTGGTGAGGAGTTCACAAGATTGAGCAGCCCGAGGAGCTCAAACCCACTAAGAAAGCAGCAAGAAAAATATGAGCAAGGGAAAGAAGTGTGTTTTTTTCCCTTTCCTCTTGTTAAATAATGATCAACACATCTCAGCTCAATTTCCAGTCCTAAAACTCATGACTTATCGCATCGAGCAAGTCGGCTCCTCTCGCTGAGCTGCAGGTTCTTCAACTCTCAAATGGGGGTAATTATACTCCACTCGCAGAGGTCTTCGGAGACAATGCTCGTGAAAGCGTTACATGAAAGTGAGCTATTTAATATCATCGCAATTAGCCGAAATGGTTCAGGTTAATAAGGTCCAGGTTGTAGCTTCATTCTTATTAGACTAATTAGCCACCCTCAGAAGTAGGTGCTGCAGGTTGCACCCCCAAACCCAGACGACTGACTCAGCACCGCAATTTCTACATATCCAAGACGGGGCCCTCTAGCCTGCTGTGCATGTTATTACACTAGAGGAAAAGAGAGACTTAAAGAGAATATAAGGTTTCTTACAAAGTTTATATTATTAAAATATGTGATTATACAGAATATTGATATAAGAAAAATAATCTGCGCTCGTATATAGCACGCACACTAAAAATGTACCAACATGCAGAACACATACGCAAACACAAATTCACTTAAATACAGACAGCTCTATTCATAGAGACTACCTGTAGTTTCGAGGCTTGTTTCAAAGTCACTGGACACAGATGCATGGACACTTGGGAAACACACAAGGGCTGGAGCCATATATATTGTGAGGAAACCACCCATCTGTCATATCTGTCATCCTCGAAAGAGTCCAAGGCTCTGAGCCTGACTCGACTGAGGCACAGAAAGCTCCCTCACACTTGTCCCAGCTCCCTTGCTGGCCCGCAGGTTCCTCTTCCACCACCCCCACCGCCCAGTGGGGAGGGTCTTACTACAGCCGTCCTCGTCGCTGTGGTCCCCGCAGTCGTTGTCTCCGTCGCACTGCCACTGTGCGGGGATGCAGGTGCACTCGCCGAGGGCGCTGACTGCACAGGTGAAGTGGCTCCGACCGCAAGCACACTCAGGGCTGCTGGCTCGGCCTGGGCACAGGGAAAAGGAACCAGTGAGGGCTCAGCTCCCATCCAAGCAAAGCCCATTCCAGGGACGACGGCAGAGGAGCCAAGTCTAGGACCACTGTCACCCAGGAGACATGGTGACACTGGAGGGAGATGCAGACCCTGTAATGACGACTTCCCCTCCTCCAAGGCACAAATGGTCACAATACCCTCTGACTCTGGGCTCCCAAGTAGTCCAGACACCCCTTGCATGACAGGCTTTTTTATGTAGCACCCGCAAAAGCCCAGAGCAACACGATGCCACCTAGAGGGTTGGTACTCTCGGGGAAGGGGAGCAGGGGACAGAAGGGGTGATGCAGGTGAGACCTCCATGTCCTTCCCTTCCAAGCTGGGTTGAAGTAGGGATGTTATTGCCTCTGAGCAGGACCAGGCCTTTGGTGGAGGCCCAGGAGTGGGAGGGGCACGAAATGAGAATGGGGATTAAAGTGCTGAACCCTCTTCAGGGGTAAGGAATCCACACACAGGAGCAGGAAGCAACTCAGGCAGCTGTGAGTCCCCCAGCTGGAGCTCACTTTTGAGACGGTGAAACCGCTTTTGAAAAGGAGTGGGGCGCAAGGAGAAAGGGACTAGGCTGCCTCAGGGCACAGTGAGTGGGACCAGTCAGGGCTTTCCTGCCGGTGGGACAGGCCACAGCCTGGAGGAAGGATGGCAGAAGCAGCCCCTCCCCCAGCCTCAGCAGCACGCAGCTGGGCTTCCCCATTGAGCCTCCAGCTATCTGCCTGGCCAAGTCCCATGACCGGCTGCTGTGCCCCCCTCCCCAGAGTGCCCAGCAGGATGCCCTCGGATGGCGTGTGAATGGCTCGGTGCCCCCTGCTCCAGCCTCATCTGGAACAAAAGGTTCTGCCAGGGTCACTCTCCCCCTCCCAGCATTCATCTAACCCGCTGGGCTGCTGCAGCTGGGAAAGAAGGGGCCACTGCTCATTGCTCATCTCTCCCCCTTGCTTTCTTCTCCCTTTCCTCCCCTCACTGGGCCCTATCCTCAGGCCAGGCTGGGGCAGGAAGGAGTCAGCTCCTACACTGCCACCCCTCTTCCTTTCCTATTTACCGAGCCCAGCCTCCCTTTCTTGGCTCATCTCTTTGATGAATACCCACACTGCACATTGCAATGGCTCAGCCTGACTTAGGGTTTAGGGTCTAGAATAAAAGACTGTATTGCCCTGGCCAGTGGTGTGTTTCAGTTGGTTGGGCATCGTCCCGCAAACCAAAAGGTCGTGGGTTCGATTCCTGGTCAGGGCACATGCCTTGGTTGTGGGTTCGGTCCCAGGTCAGAGTGCATGTGAAAGGCAACCAATCAATGATTCTCTCTCACACTGGTGTTTCTCTCCTTCTCTTTCTCCCTCCTTTCCCCTCTCTCTAAAAATCAATAAGCATGTCCTCAGGTGAGGATAAAAAAAAAAGATTGTACTGCTAGGTCCTCCAAAAGCAAGGAGAGACCCCCCAGCCCCCTTCCTTCTCCACTTTAAACCCAAGGGTGAGTGTGAACATTAAAGCAGGGCTCCTAACCTAGATAAATGAATGGATGGATGGATGGATGGGCATCTGTGAACCCTAGAAATAACAGGCAAAATGTACATTTCTGGAGTAAAGGATCACAGCTCTTGTCAGATGCTCAACGGAGACTTTGCCCTCCCCCTCCACATGCTGAGAATCAGCTGCCCTGGAAAAGATGCAGGATTTCCTGCGGAAACCAAAAGAATCCGTTTGAGAGGTGCAGCATCTCTACAGCTCACAGGAAGGCCTGACTCCAAAGCCAGCAACCCTGTCTCTCCAGGTCTCTCTGCAAGTGTACGGACAGGGGACTCTCTCCCAGGCAGGGAAGCTGCAGACCCAGCGGCCCAGCCCCATCCTCCGGGGCCTGTTCCGCACTGAGAAGGGAGGGTGGGGCTTTTTTCACTCAGAGCCTGAGGCTCTGTGACCACCTCTGATCACGACTTCAGGCTCTGTCTTAGGGAACTTTGGTTGGACGAAACAGCAAAGACTAAGGATTCCAGAGGACTCCGTGTGGCAGAGCTCTCCAACATGCTGACCCCTTCATGGGGAGGAAAGGAGAAGAAAGATAAAGCTAACTCACTGGTTCCCAACCAGGGATGGTCTTTCCCTCCCAGGAGCATCTGGCAATGGATAATGGCATTTTTGGTTGTCGTGATTGGAGGTACTTCTGGCATTTAGTGGATAAAAGCCAGGGATGCTGCTGATATCCCACACAATACAGGGCAAGCCCCACAACAAAGAAATTATCTGGCCCAGAATGTCAATAGAGGTTAAGAAACACTGCTAGCTCCACACAGCAGGAAGCGAGACTGTACCAAGGAGGAGTTCAGGGTAAGGGGGTGACAAGAACAGAGAGGAGGACAGAGAAATTGAGGGGAGAGGAGACTGGAAAAGCACTGGACCTGAAGCAGACAGACATGGATTCCTCCCCGACCAGCTGTGCAACCTTGTCCAGATCACTTAGCTTCTTAAGCCTGTTTTCTCATTTGTAAAAAGACCACAAAGACCAGACAAAAAGATGAATGCGAAAGAAGTTGACTTCATGCCTTGGTATACCAAAGATGCTCAATAAATGCAGGATGAGGGCGTGCAGGTGTGGGGATGCAGGGGCTAAATTTTCCCAAAGGCCAGGATTTTAAGAACCCTAGTGTCAGCACTGGGAGAGCAGGAACAGCAAGCAACACAACAGGAATACTGAAAGTAACGTGGAGTCTTCATCTCTCCCCTCCCACCCCCAGCTTCTTTTTAGGGCCCCACCCCCACCTTTGGCTAAAAAATAGCAAAAGTCTTGATTTCCCGGTGCAAACTTGAGGAACAAAGCATTCCATCGGGTGGGCATCAAGTCAGTTGCAGGCGGCTGAAGAGTCCTGACTTCCTGCACATCAGAGCAACATGTAAACGTCAGCCTGTGAAGGTCAGGCAGCCACCGACCGGCCAGGCAAACCCTTGGCTTGGGCATTCATACAGTGAACAGATTATACTCCAAAAAGTCAGCTCTTCGGGACAACAGCTGCCCCTCTGGGATCCCCGGAGGTGGAATTCTGCCTTTTCACTCAGTCCTGGCTGTGATCATAAAGGACGGCTTTTAACCCCTTTTAACTAAAAGAATGGTGAGTGGAAAAAGGCAACAAATGCCTGCGGGTGGCAAAACTCAGTGTTCATTTTAAGAAGTGTTAAGTTAGAATACTCAGCTATGCTTCCGGCCTTGAAAGCTGTTGGCTAGCCACACTGCGAGCTCCCATCGGCCTCTACGGGCATGGGCCCTTCGACTAATTCAACAAGGAAAGCCCTGTCCCCAAAGTGTTCATTATCCGGGATCAAGACATTCAGCTTTGGGGAGACATTGTGCCCATAGGGCCTTCCTGAAAGGTTAACCAAAACCTCAGCCATCTTACCAATTTCTGACAGCACTCTTTTGAAGGAAAGAAGGGAAACATCCATCTGGTATACCAGACTGTGTACTATGTGAGAAAGCACAGATTCTACAGTCAGAAGACTAGAGTTCAAATCCTGGTTCTACCACTAACTGTTACACTTAGAGCAAGTGAGTTATTGCCTCTGAGCCTCAGTTTTCTCATCCATAAAATGGGGATAATAGTTCTACCGTAAAGGGTTTAACAAAGATTAAATTACATAACTCATATAAACTGACTAGCGCAGGGCTGGCACACCCTCAAAAGCTTCATAATAATACAACTATCATTTGCTGAGTATTCACCAGGTACCTGAGTACTTTTCTAAGTGCATTTCGTATGCTATGTCACTAAAAGTACTCAACAACCCTGGGAGGTGGCACTGTCGTCATTATCACCACAGTTGAGGACACTGAGACACAGGAGGTGGATCTATCAATAGGCCACACAGGTCCTGAGGGTGGGACCGGCATTCTCACCCACGCAGGTCAATCCCAGAGCCTCTGCTCTTAATCACTTCATTATACTGTTTCCCAGTGATGGTATTGCTATTACGAGAATTTTCCAAGACCCTTAGGTTATAAAAGGGAATTTACAACGCTGAGACTTCTGGGTCCCTCTCCTTTATGAAATTTTTTAGAAAAGATTTTATTTATTTATTTTTAGAGAGAGGGGAAGGGAGGGAGAAAGAGGGAGAGAAACATCAATGTGTGGTTGCTTGTGTGCCCCCTACTGGGGACCTGGCCCCACAACCCAGGCATGTGCCCTGACTGGGAATCGAACCAGCACCCTTTGATTCACAGGCTGGCACTCAATCCACTGAGCCACACCAGTCAGGGCTCCTTTATGAATTTTCGATTAGCACACAGAGGGTCCAGCAGAAGTAATGAACGCCTGCTTGAGTGCAGTTGGTAGGGTAATAATACGGTTGTAATAATTTAGTTTCAATTTGAACATTTCACCTAAAATATCATATGGTGTGCTTGAGTGTGATATTGTTATGTTACAGAATTACATGCTTATGATTTTGTAATAAAAGATTTTGCAATAAAAAAGGGGCGTTATTTGTGCCGGATCCTGCAGGCAATGAGCATACGGATCTCAAGCAGCAACCTCTCCTTCTGGTTACTTCTAAGGCTAAAGACCAAGTCCTCTTGCCCTCAGGCAAAATAGTAAAGCAGAGACAGTGTGGAGCCCCAGTCCCTTCAACCAGTGCCTCAGTGTCCTGTTGGTCCAGAAAGGAACAGGGCTCTGACAACAAATAATTATATTTTGTAGTTTCTCTTTACAACTCACAAGCTACTTTGCATACACACTTGCATTCTCATGTCATTGTTATAAAAACTCTGAGTAGTTGCTGTAATGCCCATTTAATAGGTAAGTTCACCTGCTTTGGCCAAGGTTGTGGGAGAGTAGGACAGCCAGGATACCAGCCCCATTCTGACCCTTAGATCAGCGTTATTCTTTTATTGTGATCTCAGAATCTGGACTTTCAATAAGCTTCCTGACTTCTACTGATGTACTTAAGTTAGAGAGGCACTGCTCTCCACCATCCCACAGCACACTCAGTGGAAGGGGACCACACCTATCACTTGGGAACCTAAGGTGGACAGTGACTACACAGCTA
Organism: Trachops cirrhosus; assembly: GCA_028533065.1. Lineage (NCBI taxonomy): Eukaryota > Metazoa > Chordata > Mammalia > Chiroptera > Phyllostomidae > Trachops > Trachops cirrhosus. The sequence continues at coordinate 10,195,185 of CM052543.1, read as the reverse complement.
CAGAACAGCTTTTTCAAGTTGAACCAGAGATGAGAGGCCCGTGAACGCTGGAATATGACAGCTACCCCGGTGTGGAAGAGCGGCAGTGAGAAAAGAAGGAATCATTACTCACATAAGTGAAGGATGTTTTTCTTATAACATGCTGAGCTCTCCTCTCTCCTCTTGTCCACTAGCGGCAATGGTGAGGATATAAACCTTATTTAATGAGGATAAGTTATATCACATTACCCTAAACTACATTGAGGCCAATTGAGGGACCAAGCCACTGATTTCAGCTCCTTGAGTAGCCAAATCAGCAAGCGTCTCACTAAAAGGGATGCCCATGAAGCAAGACAAAACTGACGACTGAAAGCGGTGGCAACAAGGAGCCACATGGAAACGGATCTAACCTCATCCAGGAGGTGCCTAGAGTCTGGAGAGAACTGGGCGCCTGTAAACAGCCCCTTTTTGAAAGGACAGAGCTTGCACAGGAAATGTCAGAAGCAACACCAAAAAAGGTAAATGGTGGGCAGCAAGCAGGTCAGGAAGTGAAGCCTTTCTTGATGCTACCCCACCTGGACCCACACAACCCTGGCCAAATTAAAAGCTCCTGCTCTGGCCCTGACCAGTGTGGCCCAGTGGGTTGGGCATCATCCCACAGAGCAAAAGGTTGATGGTTTGATTCCCGGTCAGGGGACATGCCTGGGCTGCGGGCCAGGTCCCCAGTTGCGAGTGTGTGAGAAGCAACCAATCGATGCTTCACACACACAGCTATGTTTCTGTCCCTCTCGTTCTCCCTCCTTTCCACTCTCTCTAAAAATAAATAAATAAAACCTTAAAAAATAAAGCCTCAGCTCTGCACCCCAGAGGTCCTTTGTACCCCCTCCCATGGTTGCATTTAGCACGCTGTGGGAATCTCTGTTCACTTACTAGACTAGAAGCCTCTGGGCAGTTAGATTTTGTGATCGAGAATTTTATGTATTTTTATTCACAGTGCATAGTTCAATGTTTGGTATAGTGTGGATGATTAATATAAATTTATAAAATGAATGAATGAGTAAATGAATCAATACATTCCTCTTGCAGAGGTGTCCAAATTTTGGCATCTCTGGGCCACACTCGAAGAAGAAGAGTTGTCTTGGGCCGCACATTAAATACATTGCGACATGTAATCACAAAAAAACTCATAATGTTTTACGTAAGTTTATGATTTTGTGGTGGGCTGCGTTTATAGCCATCCTGGGCAGCATGCAGCCCGCGGGTGGGACACACCTGCTAGTCTTGTGACAGCTGAACTCAAAGGAAAAGAGAGGCCTAGAATATCAGAAACAAAACTATTTCTTTCCTAACCTAACCTACACTTAAGAAAATAGGAATCCTTTCTTCAGATGGCTCCTACCCAGCTCGCTCCCTTCCCAGAGTTGCTTTCTTCACTGTATTATCTGACTGTGATGTCAACATGCTATGACTCTCCTTATTTTGTCCCTAGACCCCTAGAGGCCAGCCTTACCTGATTGGTTTGAAAATCTACCTGGTGAAATCTCCTAGTGGGTCCTCTCAAAAGGGCCTTACCATCAGATATCATAAGACACATAATTACCAGTCCAAGCAAGTTCAGTCTTCTCTTGCCACCCTTAAACACAGAAAAGAAGTTCTTAATGGTCAACCCCCAAAGTTATGAGGGAGAAGAGCATCATGTTAAGCACCTGGGAACAAAACTAAGCTAATTCCTGGCAACCTAGCCCTGGACATATTATTTAATCTCTTTATGCCTTCCTTTCTCATCGGCAAAATTGGGATAACAAGAGTCCCTACCTTATCTGCAGGTTATGAGCATTAAATCAGTTAACTCATGAAAAGCACTTAGCATATGCCTGGCACATATTAAGCTCTCAATAAATGATAGCTCTTGCTATTACCATTATACAGGATGACTCAGAACTGTCTTATCCAGACACACCATGGTTTGGGGGCTGGAGATGCCTAAGAACCCTACTGCGGGTCATGCTGATTAAGAGTTACGCCGGTGGTCTGAAGGACTACTGGGAGAGGTAAAAGGGTAGCAGGAGTCCTGCTTTACTGCCTTTCTCTGGAGGAGCTCTAGGCGCATGGCATCCTTCAAATCCTTGCCTAAGTTATCATCAACCAACTCCTAGGAGGCAAGTAGAGAAAAGATCAACCTAAATTCAGAGCCTAAATTACAGAGCAATTCAGAAGTGGATTAGTTTCTTCTTTGGTAAGATGGGAATAATAATAGGACCTATTCCATAGGGTTATGGGGAGGTTTAAATGAGATAATACATAGCAAGTACTCAGTAAGCAGCTATTATTGTTGTTACAGTGGCCCCTCCTTGTCTGCCGGTGCAGTTACCCGCAGTCAGTAGTGGTCTGCAAATATTAAGTGGAAAATTCCACAAATAAACAATTCACAAGTTTTAAATTGCATGCCTTTCTGAGCAGTGTGACAAAATCTCAGGACATCCACCCCATCTGCCCGGATGTGAATCATCCTTTTGCCAGCATATCCACATTACATGTACAGTATAAAAAGGTATTCTGAGAAGCAAAGAAACCACATTCACAAAACTTTCATTACAGTGTATTGTTACAATCATCCTACTTTATCAGTTATTCTTGTTACTCTCGCACTGTGGCTAATTTATAAATTAAACTTTATCATAGGTATGTAGGTATAGAAGAAAACAGCATATATAGGGTTTGGTACTATTCATGGTTTCAGATATCCACTGGGGATCTTCAAATATATTCCCTGTATCCCCTGAGAATAAAGGGGGACTACTACATTATTGCTACTCCCATCATCTCCATACAGGTCCTCAAAAGCCGACTTACCCTGCCCAGGAGCTCAGTCAACAGATTTCAGAAACACAATAGGGTTTGAATGGGGTGGTGGCCTGTGAGGGGCTGCTCAAAGTACTGCTTTTCTCCCCCTCTACATCTCAGAACATGAGAAACACACAGCTTCAGGGACAACAAACCACATCTCTGCTGCTGGGGGCCTTTTAAAGCCTCCCTCTACCAAAAAAGCACCTGAGAAGTAATTCTTTATGTATTGGGATTCCCTGGGAAGGGAAGTCTAAAAACAGAGAGGCGAGGTCTATTTAAGATAAAATATAGATATTCCCCACCTAGATCTTCTGGAAGAGCTTGGATATAAAATATTCTGTTCTGCCCTGACCAGAGCGGCTCAGCTGGTTGGGCATCATCCCGCATAGCAAAAGGTCTCCAGTTCGATTCCAGGTCAGGGTACATGCCTGGGTTGCAGTTTGGGGTGCGTATGAGAGGCATCCACTCGATGTTTCCCTCTTACATCAATGTTTCTCTCCCTCTCTTTCTCCCTGCCTTCCTTTCTCTCTGAAAACAAATAAATAAAATCATAAAAAAAATTCTGTTCTAAGAGGTAGTATAGGTTAGGGGGTTAACAGCTTAAACTCTGGGTTCAAATCCTGCCTCAATTACTCAATAGCGACGGGACAGCAAACTGCTGAGCCTTAGTTCCACATCTGTCAGACCGGTGCCTACCTCATAAGGATGCTGTGAGGAGTGAATGTGAAAACACATGCTATCCATTTATCACGGTGCCAGAGATACAGCAAAAGGATAAAAAAATGTTAACTGCCCCAGAAGCACATTTATATTTTTTATTTTTAAAAATTTTTATTTATTGATTGATTTTAGAGAGAAAGGCAGAGAGAGAAGGAGGGAAGATGGGAGGGGGACAGAGGGAGAGAGTGTAAAACACGTCGACTTGTTCCACTTACTTTTGCATTCCCTGGCTGATTCTTGTGCCCTGACAGGGGATTGGAACCTGCAACCTTGGTTTATCAGGCTGATGCTCTAACCAGCTAAACTACCCAGCCAGAGCACATTTGTATTTTTTTAGATTATGTGTCTCAGTTTGTGTTGCAAAACTGGTCACCAGAGTAGATTATTCCCAGAAAAGCAGAAATTCTCTTTCGAGGGAGATACACTTCAGAGCCATTCACTCTTACAGTCTCTCTGAACCTGTAGCTGAAACTTCTCGTTTAAACTGCCCTGGCTGACAGGGGCAGGGAGTGGAAAGAAAAGAAGCAGCTCCCCTTCCTTATTCGCTAGACTTATGGATATTATAACCAGGCACCTATATTTTGGTTTCCAAAAGGTTGTAGTCAATCCAACAGAAAAACTATTTCTCATCCTCATCCTTGCCTGAAAGGTGGTGGCAGTCAGGCTCCCAAGGCTGGGGCCAATGAAGGGGACACTGGAGCATGCCACCCTGCACCCCCACCCCCACCCTCCCCGGCACAGGCCTGGCAGGAAGTGGAGCTGCCAAGCTTGGAGAGATCACTGGAGACCCCGATCACCTCAAAGCTTCTTTAGTTCACGTGATAATCAGGTGTCTCTCCCAGTGCCCTACTCTGTACCTGCCTGGCCCTACTCCCAGAAAGGGGGAGAGTCCCTCCCCCCCCACAAGGCTCTGCCTGAAGCCACGAGCTTCCCGGCCCCAGAAAACCTCCGGTGATAAATTATGCAGCAGCACCTTTGTGTCGCTGCCTCTCAGCCAGATGGGTTTGCTCCCAGTCTTTTGTTTCCGGCTTTGCTTGCAACTCTGATCCTCGGCTCTGCACAGAGGTGAGGCGGGAGCTCCCGTAGGCCAAGTCAGGGCTTGCAAGTCCCAGCGAAGCCTTCCCAGCTGGGTCTCAGACAGCGCCCTTCCTTCCCTTCCTCACTCAAACCTGTGTGAGCGGGGAGTAGGGCGTTAGGGACGCTTACAGTCAGTCCACTCAGCCGTGGCAAGGATGGAAATGCCTACGTGCAGTGAAAGAATGAAGCTCGCTCGGAAGGGCAAAGAGGTGCCCAGGGGCACCTCGGATGTTTGCTTCTCGCTAAATCAAAAATGCAGAACAGAAAATGGAGTCAAATGACTGCCAGGAAAGCTAGAGAATCAGCTCTTTTAAACAGCTGCTCTTGGTTACGGTCAGCTTTCCGCAGCCCCCCAAAACATCACACGACTGGCACCAAGTTAAAAGGAAGAAGCAGAGACAACAGGGGTCACACTTTGGGGTGGAGGCGCTGGGGGTGAGTCGGGGACTCGAGACCCACATCAATTATCCCTGCACACTGACAGGATTCCTGATTGAAGACGGTAGTCACGAAGGAAGGCGGCTCTGCAACGGCCCAGCCCCCAAATTGGGGCAATTACTACCTTATGAGCTCTGGGGCCTGACTCCTTTCCCAGGCCAGTGGGAAGGAGAGCCTGGAATTCTAAACTGTTCCAGCTACAAGAGACCTCAGCCAGGACCTCTCACCCCGGGTCAAAGCAACCTTAGAGAGAAGCATCCCTGACCACAGGGCTCCAGCAGGGAAGCTCTCGGAGAAAAACCCCATCTCCCAGGACCTCTCCCAGGAGAACTAAGGCAGAGGTCCTGGACTCACAGCATCGCTTAATAGGCCTCTTTTCTGGAAGGCAGCACAGGAGGCAACTATGCTTAGGTTTCATTAGGTTTTCAAGGGGTGAGGGAGAAGGAGCAAGATATTTTAAAAAATCAAGCAAAAAACCAGCTGAAATGAATGGAGGCCTGAGCCTCAGCTTTAGCAACGACACTGTAGTGTAATGATTTGTTTACCTGGCTCCCATGGTCCAAAGGCAAGAACCACCTCTAACTCACTTATACAAGCTTGCTAACAGACAGCTAACATTTATCCAGGCCTATCGTAACACAGTAGTTGTCAGGCTCTGTACTGAATGGTTTGAACATACTATTATCTCACTTAGCTTTTACAATATTCACATGTGATAACTTATCACTACTGCCCCCACCCCATTTACAGATAAGAAACAGGAAGTTCAGGGAGATTAAGTGTTTTGCACAGAGTCACTAGGAAGTGCCAAGATTCAAGCCCAGGTCTGGCTGTGCTTTTTAATCACTGAGCTCTGCATGCAGCGATTAAGTGCTTGACAAATGTGCATTTGCAGAATGAATGAACAAATGAATGGGTACAAAGCCCAGTTTAGGGAGTGCTCCTGAGTGTACTGGGGAGAAAGAACCTGACCCTGCCAGCTCTAAGCTGGAGGAAGAACAGCAAGCACAGGCATTCATCAGAGCTATTTATAGGGCCAAACCCAGGCTCTGCCAACCAACCAGTGAACACGAAGTCTTCCCTGGGACACTGAATCCCACTAGGCTGAGTAGGGGTGAAGGGCTTCTGATGGTGAAGATGAGATGGTTATCCAGATCCAGTCTAGGGCCCAGATGCCCCACGCCCAGGCAACTGTAACAAAACTCATGGCTGAGCTTTGTCAGGAATGCAGAAACTGTGGCTGGGAACAGGCTAAAAGACCTAGTCAACAAAGGGCATGGAACTGTCTTGTAATTATGAGATGTACCCAATCATAAAAAAAAAGAAAAAAACCCACAAGACTACCTTTTAAAGCAGTCCCTGAAATGCGGTTCCTGTTCAGGAAGCTGCCCCTAGTATTGATCTTCTCTTCAAAGCAGAATCAGCATAACCAACCCCTCCCACTTTCCTTCTCCTTGGAGGTCAAGATGAGCAGTCAATCAGCAGAGAGAGTGCGCAGAGACCCATAAAACACACCCTGTCCTCTGTGACCTCCTGTGTTCTTCGCTGACCCCGAGGATGGACATGCCCAGCGTGCTCTGTATCAGACATGGCCAGACTTGGTTCCCTTGCACCTGTCATTCTTAATTCCATGTGCTAGTCCCAAAGATGTTATCTGATATCCAACAGGAGACAAGAGAGGAAGTCCAAAATCAGTGACAAGCCAAGCATCTTTTACAAGTCCAAAAAGATCAGGGACAAGGTCAACCAAGCACTAAGACAACAGTCAGATGGAAAGGAGACAGGCCTCAGCTCCGCTCTTTTGCATGCATCCTCAGAAAGCAACCCTCTATCTACCTAACTACTCCTAGGCAGAATTTCGACTTTTCACTTACCTGGAAGAGACCTCCAAGCTAAACACGGTTTCTACCCTTCAAATGGTGGTAGGCTGCTGGAGGTCTCACCTCAACCCTCAGGAGAAAAATACCCAGGGCCATTAGTAGCACTTAAGTTTCCTTCCAAAATTTTTAACTTTGGAGGGTTCGGCAGGCTCAGGCCAAACCCACAGGCTCTAGGAAAAGCCCAAAGGACTAGCAGCATCCAAGTGGCACCTTAAACTTCAGTGTACTGAATTCAGTCCGAGCTGAGCTCAGGTCTGCCTAACTGATTTACTATGACACACTGTCTTCTCCCTGAGCCCCTGGAACAGTGTTAGGAATCTTCGTGGTGGTATTTTCGGCTGAGCAACTGCTCACTCTCACTGGTGAAGCATGAATCGGTCCCCTCCAGACCTCCAAGGATGGCTCATTACCAAGCAAGGCAAAGTTTAGATCTTCTTGTCACTGACTGGCCTTACAGGTGGGCACAGAAAGCTTCCCATGCTTAGAAGTTTCCATTAAACTTTTTTTGTCCTTAAAAAGAACCCTAAAGAGTTACCAAGAACCCTCCCATCCATTTTTGGAGGGAAACATTAAACATGCACAACTCTCTACGCCATTCTCAACGGAGATGCAGGGCATGCAGTTTTGACAGCTCTGGAGCAGTAAAATCCTCTTTGCCAGTCGCAGCCCGGAACCTTCCCGCTCCCCTCTCCCTAGGGCAGAATGCGTCAATCTCCTCTCTGGCTTTGTTGGTATTCGTTTCAGTGCCCCCCCCCCTCCCTTTTTACAGTGCCTTGCCATTTCCCTTGATCTTTTTCAAAACTTCCTCCAGGGGGCCGAAAGAAAAGTTCCATCCCCTTCCCTTGCAGCCCGAAGGGGGAAACCCCCAAAAAGCATAGCTGTCCCTTTAAGGGGCCCATGTGGTGGGAAGAGCAGCTACATTCCTACCCCAGTAGGGCCGCTGTCCCGACACGCCGAAGAGGCTACAAATAACCTTCCAGGAGAGAGCACGGGAGGGGGAGAGCACAGTGCGAAGAGGAACGTGGGTCGGCAAGGCTCCTGCTCCGAGAGGAAGCGCGGAGGAGCGGAGAGAAAGGGCTCTGTTGGTGTTAGAGGCGGCTTGGAAAAAGTCATTTAAAACCCGAGGGTAGTTCAAATAACAGGCGTAAGAACCCTGTTTTGGATTGGGCAGGTAAGCCACTCTTTAAAACAAGTGCCCAGGCATCTCCATGCCCTGGCAGGCAAGTTCCGAAATCCGGTGCCCGTGCACACGAGCTCCCTATGTTAAAGAAAGAACCGGTGCAAGGCTAGGGTCCACAGACCCCTCCGTGTCCACCCCCAGCCCTCGCCCGGCCGCGAGGAGAGTGGGAAGACTCGGATCTCCCCGCCGTTGATTAGTGGTGGGTGAACAGAGTCGGGGCTTCCAAGATCAAAGTTCTTTGATCTGTGGGCACAAACGAGAGGCAGCTGCTAAATCACGGGGTGCACCCACGGTCCTAGGCGGCTGCGGAGAAACAAATTCCACCGGAGCCCTAATCACACACAACAGTTGCGTACGGGCACCAAACAAGTTATTAATAAGGAGCAGATGAAGCAGCAGCGGCAGCGCCGCCGCGGTCCGTCCAGCTCCCCCGAGGGCCGCCGCGCGGGCCGGGAGGCTGCCGTCCTAGGTTTGGCGATACCCGCCCCCCGCTCCCCTACCCCGGCCAGGACGCATCTGCGGAAGCCTTCCAGCAGTTTCTTCCCAGGGTCCCTTCTCTGCTCCCTTTTCAACTCTGTCCCCCTCACCCCACCTCCGGGAAGGATCTAGGGTAGGGAGCTGATTGGTCGCAGCCAGGAGAGGGAACCCAAAAACACTACTAAGGGGAGATGCTGCAAGCGAGCAGCGCCCACAGACTCTCGGTGGGAGCGAGACCCGGAGTCTGAGGAGCTGGTCTTCTCATAGGAACTCCCAGAGCTCAAGTGCTCAGATCCCTCTGGGGCCCCTCTCCGCGATCTGCCCGAGACCCCCGGCCGCAGGAAGGAGGGCTATTTACAACTTATGGTCTAGCGGCCATCCTCCCCCGCGTCCCTTTCTTCGCGCACACTCATTCGCACCAAGGACACAGAGATTCTATCTTGACCTGAAAGGGAAGGAGCCCCCAGCTCTTCCAAGAGCGGCGCATGCAGGCAGGGAAGCGCTTCAGATCTGCCCCCAGCCCGGCCCAGACCCGGCCCGGGGCGCTGCTCCACCGCTGCCCCCTCTAGGACCCGCGGAGCTGGGGAAGCTCCTGCTCGTCTCCCCGGCACGCCTCTCGGGGCTTCTGCCTGGAGCGAGGGCGAGGGGTCTCAGGCCCCAGCCTGCGCCGTCCCGCTCTCGGGAGCCTCGTCCTGCAGCGGCCGGACCCCGGGGCAAACTTTCCCCGCGGGCCAGTCGGCGCGGGCGCGGCGGCGCCGCTTACCGTGTGCGCAGAGCAGGGCGCCAAACAGCAGCACGCCCCACGGCCGCCTCATGGTGCCGCGGCCGCCGCGGGCGCTCCCACCGGCCAGGGGTCCTGCCGGCTCCCGCGGGACGCTCGGAGGAGGGAGTCGGCGGAGGGTCCCCGAGGGGAATGATCCCGATCCACGGCGGCGGGCGCGCCCCGCAAGTCGCTCTCCGGCCGCTGCTGCCTCCAGTGCTGCCGGAGCCAAAGCCGCCCCACCAGGGGACAGGGAAGGGGTGTCCCGGGCCCGGCCGCCCCGCCTCCCGCGCCGCAGCCCCCGCCACCGCCACCGCGCCTGGTCCCGCCCCCAGCGCCGGCCCGGCCCCTTCCCGCCCTGGGCCCCCGCCCCCTGGTCCCCGGATCCCACCCGCCCGCGCCTCCCGCGCCCGCCCCGCTCCTCTCTAGGCCGCCCCCACATTCCTAGCCTTCGAGAGGCGCCCCCCTCCGTGCCCATTACTACTACTCGAGTGTCCATAACTTAAAAAAATCACCCTAGCAGCAGCTCTCGCATCCCGGTCACTCTAGCTCTGTGCGGGAGAGGAGCACCGAGCTGACCTAAGTCTCCTGGACGTGACCCAGGGACCCCCACCGTCCCCAAGTCCAGGCTTTATTGATGTCTCAAGAATACGCAAGGCTTGCTAACGCATAATCCTCTCGGCTTTATTGACATCAAACAAGGGACATCAGGGGGCCTGGAGTGCTGTCTTAACTAGCATTCTCTCTGTCAAAATTCCTTTTCTGAGATTTCCTTCTCGCTCCACCCCCGCCCCACTCTCCACCCCCCACCCCCGGATGGGCAGCGTTGTTGTAGGGCTAAATAATTCCACGACCTCCCCTTTTCATTTACTCATTTCCTGAGGTGGCCGTCTGGGTCCCGTCGCCCCGGTTCAGACGTCCAGATTTGGCCCAGACAGCCTTAGTTCCTCCTCGCTGTCTTTGTAAACCAGCGTTGTTAGCCTCTTGGCCCTCTATGGCTTTCTGATCCCAGCAAGGAGACGAGGGGCTAAGGAAGTGAGTCCTGACTTGCAGTTTCACTCTCCCGCAGACCTCAGCCTGCTCCCAGCTTCAGTCTATAGAACTTCCAGCCATGTTTTACTACATGCAGTCAGAAACTCCTACCTCGTCTTAGCTTTGTGGCCCATGCCTCCACCTGGTGCGAATTCGTAATATGGGTTAATTTTGTTACCATCTTCCATTATCTTTTTCCCTGTTATTGGATTTACTGGGGTGGCACTGGTGAACAAAATCACGCAGGTTCCAGGTGCACAGTTCCACAGCACATCATCTGCACACCGTACTGTGTGTTCACCGCCCCAAGTCAAGTCTCTGTCCATCACCGTTTACCATCTTCCATTTTCTAGGCCGGCTCTTGTCTTGTTACTTTTGCCCAAGTCCCCACTGCCTTAGGGTCCTCTGTATCACTTTTCCCTCCCTGTTGGCTCGCCAGCTTTTCTGGAATCTTCTGTCATTTTGTTAAGCCACTTTCCTGGTACTAGTAAATTGAGTCAGGAAGACCCAAATGTCCCATGTTAGCTGAGGGAAAAGCAATTTGGTGTAGTGCAAAGAGGATATTAGACGATTTCTCCAAAAAGAAAAAAAAAAAGATTTCTCCAGTGGATTGGTTGGCATTTCACCCTTGCTTGTTTTCAATTTTTCAAAGGATTCACTTCAAATTACCATCTTTGACCAAAGCTAACATTAACTTTGCAACAGCAATAAAAAAATGTGAAGTATTAACTCCTTCTCAGCCAGTGCTTCTCCCTAGTGTTGCGCCTGAAATTTTTACACAGATGAAATGTGGCTGAACTAGCATCACCATGGTAACGTATACTGAGGCATTTTCTGTGTGTGTAGTTCTCCTTGCTGCCTGAAGGCGGCAGGCAAGTCAGGTCAGCTTTACAGTGTCTTACTGCTGGGAACGATAATGCACCTTTTTCTACCTATGTCACCTCAGCCTAAAACGCAAGGAGAAAAAGTGAAAAGTAGAGGCTGATTCTTAGCAATACACTCCCTGCCCCCCCCGGAGAGCACCCCCTCCAACGTTCTTGACTCAGCTTTGGTTGGCCTCCGGAATTCCTTATATGCTGCTTAGGAAGACTTGCTTTCCGATCTGTTGAAAAAGACCTTATGATTCTGGAGACCATATTTTTTTCCACATGAAAACTAAGGACATGTGGTGTAATGAATACATTTGTCCCCCCCAAAAAAAAATCCAAGACAGGCGGTCACCATACTTTCGATGTCAGGGGATTAGGGATTTATAAACAGTTTCCACTCTGTATGCAAAGGGTAGGTTCCTTTCCAGAAGGCATGATTTGTGTTGTTTTTCTGGGATTGAGGCGGAAGGGGGAGGCTGGCTCTCCCTGTCTGACTCGGGCTCAGGAAACTGTGTCTCCTGTGTGCATCCCAAGTCCCCCTCCTCCATGGCTCAGCACAGGTCTGGTGCACAGAGCCATCCTGGCTGCTGATCGCCACTGGGAATATCGATGGGTAGAAGCGAACTTTGTGCATAGTCCCTGCCTGGGTCACCCCCTAGGGTGAGTTAAGTCTTGGCTGTCAGAAACTGCTCTTGTGCCAGGAGTGCTAAGCCATATTTATTTTTACCAGGCCTCTCAGACTTTCTTGTTTGGAGTGAGAGATCCTGAAAAGCATGCCAGAATGAGCTGTTTGTCTCCCTTTTATTGTCCTCTGGGACATGCCCCCAGAAAAGTTGTAGGGGACTGCCAATTCCAGAGGGGTCTCGGAGGCATTGGTTTCCTCAGAAACACCACCCCCTTCCTCCATCCTTCTAGGACAGACCAGGGAACTGCATTTCCAAGATCAGAATATCGCCCTGAATTAGAACATCCCTAATGGCCTTTCCATAGAAAACACAGGGAGTGTTTTCTTGTTCTTGTACTACAGAAACAAGATAGAAATGGGCATGATTTGGGTCCACTTGGGTTGGTAGAATTCTCTTATAACGGAGGCATCATTCAAAACCCTGAATTCCTAAACATAATTCTTCTAAAAGAGTAAAAGTTTTGAGAGTTCATACTTTTGAAGAGTGGTTCTCAATCAGGAATGATTGTGCAGACATGGGGCAATACATGAAACATGTTTGGGAGTGGGTATTACCGGCAAATAATGAGTAGAGGCCAGGGATCCTGCTAAACTGCAAGGAGCAGGAAGTCCCTCCCACAACAAAACATGACCCAGCCCCAAATTTCAATAGTGCTGAGGTTGAGAGACCCTGATTTAAGAGGTTAAGGGCATGAATCTGCAAAGAATTGCTCCCTCATCTCTCTAGAACTCACTTTGTGTGAATGGAAGGCAGGAATTCTTAAAGCTATAGAAGAGAAAACAAGAGAAAGCACAGGCAGAGGCGCTAAAGGAGTCGTATACCTATCTGCTTTGGGAAGCCCCTTTCCAGTCCTCATTCACTTAGTAATAGTAAGTCTTTATTACAGCGTATTACAATGCATTCTGTGCCAGGCACTGTAGAAGCAGTGGTAAACAGATGTATCGGTTCTCTGGAACTTGCAGCCTGATGGGTGTGGAGGCTACAAGTATGCAGAGGCATTAAAAGAATGATCTCACAAATGAATGTAAAGCTAAAGGCATTCAAGTGAAAGTACAGGGTTCTATTAAAGACGAGACTTGATTTAGATTTGGGGTTTTAAGCAAGGCTTGCCAGAGGCACTGACACTTAAGTTCATTAAGAGTCATCAGGCTAAGAGTTGATGGGGAGGGTCTTCCAGGCAGAAGGAAAAGTATGTGCAAAGGCTGTGAGCCAGGAAATATGTCCATAGGATTTATGAAAATGTATCATTAACTTTTAGCAATGGGTGTGCTTTCATCTAGGTGCAGGGGGTTACTGCTGGAAACCAGGAAAAAAAAAAAGAACATATAAGGGAATACTCTGATTTACATTTCTGTGCTTTCTCTTATTGCAGATCCTCCATTCCACCATTCCTATCCTCAACTCTTTTCATGATCCAGCGTAGCAGTGGTACCCATTCAGGATCTGGGGTACAATCGCTGATTCAGTTCCCTGGCCTAACTTGGGACACATTCTGAACAGTGGGACTTTCTAGCACATTTTTATCTCCTGAAAGTTTGATATTCACACATCTGGCACATATAAGTAGAGCCCTTTGCTGCAAGTATCTCAGTATGTCTTGCTTATTTCAGCAGCAAAGATAAATTTAGAATGATGCATAAACAAATATATCAATGAATAAATATTTGTTTAGTAACAAACATGAATCAAGCATCTATGTAAATGGTCTCTCTGTTTCCACACTTGCCCCTTTATAATTCATTCTGTACAAAGCAACCTGAATGACTTCTTCAGAAACATAAATCAGATCATGTCATTACTTGGCATAAACCCTTCCAATGGCTTCCTATTACACTTAGAATAATATCCAGACTTCTCCTTGGCCTTCAAGGTCCTTCATGATCTGGCTGGCCTCTGCCTACTTCTTTGACCATGTTTCCCCTACTCATTCTGTTCTAGTCACACTGGCTTTCTCTCACCTCAGCAACATACTGTCATCTCCTTCTTCCACCTTTTGTATGAGTTGTCTGTCTCCCCTACTTAGAACTCTGTTTCCCCAGACCCGACCATGGTTGGTCTCTGCTCAATGTCACAGCTTCAGACAAGGTGCACCTCACCACCCTCAATTTGCCTTATTCTCACTCACTGCCTGTACCTTATTGTATGTGGGAGATTGGATATGTTTTCATAGAGATGGTAACATTTCATCTAGGTCTTATAGGATGTGTAGAATTTACTAGGCAGCAAATATGGGAGAGGTACATTCTCAGTGGAGAGAGGACTTATGAGCAAAGCAAGAGGGTGCGAAAAAGCTCAGTGTGTGTCAGACTAGTGAGTAGGAAAGTGTGGCTGGAGTGTTAACTATGCAGGGAAGAGTAAATGGCCAGGAGGCTAGAAAAGTGGGTTGGGACCAGACTGTGAAGGGAGATATGTGTGTGTAGGTTAAGGAATTTTGCTTCTCCCTAGTAATGGTGAGTCGGCAATGCTTTTTAAGTAAGGAAGTAACATGGTCAAATTTGAATATTACAACAATAATATTGTTCTAATATTCACTGTCACAGTGTAGAGGATGGTTTGGCAGAAAAAATAGACACAGGCCCTGTCTGGGTAGCTCCATTGGTTAGAGAGTCACCCCGACACCAAGGTGGTGGGTTTGATCCCCGGTCAGGGCACATACAAGAATCAACCAATGAATGTATAAATAAGTGGAACAACAAATTGATGTTTTTTTCTTCTCTGTCTCTCTCTCCCTTCCTCACTCTCTCTCTAAAGTCAATAAATATAGCCCTGGCTGGTATGGCTTAGTGGATTGAGTGCCCGCCTGTGAACCAAAGGGTCTCTGGTTCGATTCCCAGTCAGGGCACATGCCTGAGTTGCAGGCCCAGTAGGGGGTGCATTTGAGTCAACCACACATTGATGTTTCTCTCCCTCTCTTTCTCCTTCCCTTCCCCTTGCTCTAAAAATAAATAAATAAAATCATTTTTAAAGTCAATAAATACAAATAAAAATAAGTAGGCACAGAAACTGCAGCTTTTTTGTCCTAAGATTCTGAAATTTGGGACTTCCGGTTCATATCCTAATTTTTTCTAATGATTCCTAGTGTATTCCCTTCCATCTTCCTGAACTAATTCTCTTAGCTTGTCTACATATAGCATTGACTCAATGCCTTTTGTTGAGTTTGTTTCCTTTTTTGTGGGCATTTCTTAAGATATGATGATCTGTCACATACAGTATTTAGTGTGAGAAGGATTTGCCAGTGCTTTCTGATTGGTTTTTAATGCCCTTCTCAATGATGTCTTGCATTTTTCTGGATTTTTTTCTTTCATAAATTTGCTTCATAAATTACTTCCTATGAGGCAACCATAAGTCCTATAGGTTGGATGGACTTTGTTTTCTATACTTAATCTATTTTTTAAAATGTTTTGACTTGCAGGGATTCTTTTTTTAAGATTTTATTTATTTAGTTTTAGAGGAGCGGGGAGGGAGGAAGAAAGAGAGGGAGAGCAACATCATTGGGTGGTTGCCTCTCATGTGCCCGCCACTGGGGACCTGGCCTGCAACCCAGGCATGTGCCCGGACTGGGAATCAAACTGGTGACCCTTTTGTTTGCAGGCCAGCACTCAATCCACTGAGCCACACCAGCCAGGGCTGTTTTCTATTTACAGGAAGAAAAATCTATTTATGGCATTCAGGCACTTAGTCTATCAGGTACTGTGCATGACACTAGAAATTTAAAGATGAATGAAGACTGTTTCTGCCCTCAAGGAATTCATAATCTAGGAGAATTCAAAGAATTTTTTAAAAATATCATTAGTTCTTAGCAAAATGCATAGTCTAGGACAGAGGAGTACACAGCTAATTTTTGTGGGCTACCAAGAAGAATCAGAAAATCTTCCTCCTTTTCAAACTATATGAAAGTGTAATTCCTAACTGGTTTTTTGCAGCATTTGCAAAATATAAAATAACAAGAAGGCACAAGTCTGTAATTTGCCTTTTACCTTCAGTTCAATTTAAGGCATATCCTCTTAATCACTTTCTTGTAATGCATTAGTTAATTTTAACTTTATCATAGTTAGTAAATGTTTTCTTTGCAAATTCTCCCAAAGCTCTGGTCTGTTGACCTGTGGTAGTCCAAAATGGCTTGTATGTAAATAGCATTTTTAATTTAAACATGTTAATTCCATATGGTGGTATCACACTTAGCTTCTGCTTTGCTCCTAAAGAGGATAAGTCTTTTAAGAAGAGCCTAGCAGCTTAGAATGAATTTCATGACCTGCATTTCTTAGCAGCTACTTTGCTGTACCATCTTTTCTACTTGATGAGTTGATAAAAGCTTGTCCTAGTTCCTCGAACCTGTTTTGTAGCAATAATTCAACTTGAATTTTTTCTTACTGTTTCCTTGAGGTTTAAAACTATTTAGTACAGTTATGATTATTTTTCTGAAGTTTTCAATTCCAGGGAGGATTCTTTTTTTTTTTTTTTTTAATTTTTATTTGAGTTTATTCAGTACAGTTTCTATCCTTTATTCCCTTTCCAGCCCACCCACCCATTCCTCCCCTCCTCCCTCCC